>CM060956.1:29866031-30466031 GCA_030765055.1 Mantis religiosa
AGATAGCCTATTCAATTTAAAATGTTATAACTTATTTCCAGTGGTCTTTGGAAGAGAATGCCGAGAGAAATTTGAAATTCATGTTTTGTTTCAGATATATATTTCAGTATAAAAAACGTCGCAGGCTAAAGCCGCAAAGGTCTTCTGTTAACATGAAGTCGTAGAAAAGCACAATTCCTAAACATGTTCTGCTCGAAACATCAGGAATTTGTATTAACGAAATCCAGTCCAAAGATACACATAATCTTCTCATAGGTTCTCTTTCTATTATAATATCCCATACGGCAACGTTCGCTGCCGAAAATTCTGTTAAATGAAGTAATGATTACCGAGTCTTACTTCTTGGAAAACAGTTTCTGGGTAAATTATCACAAGAAAATGCGTGCTTCAATCACATCTTATGTTCTGTTCCCTTTTGTATAGTTTCTTCTTTGCATATAAATGAATCGGATGAATAGTAGTTTGTAGGTTATGAGAGAACATTCATAATTTTGTTCAAGGGAATATATCTAAAGTAGAAATGCAGTTATGAAAGTGTTCTACTTTCAAGAGTTGCTCTTGAATCACAGACCTCGGATGAGTATTTGAAACCAAATGAACATTTATTCAGGAAATGGAAGTAATGGCCAGAACTAAATTTAACATAGTCTGTTTTAAAGGTATTGCATTGTTATACTTATTCACATAAACTATTCTAATACTGTTGTACAAATTGTGACGTTATAGGAAACAATTGAGAGGTATATATAATGCGCTTATATCTGAAGGTTTATATAGCTTCATACATGAACGTTACTATGGTAACCAGATAACCAGGGAAACGTTTTAGGTGAAGATACTGCAGCCCTTAATTCTTCAATTTGTGAATATTTATACAAATAGACAATTGAGTTTTCGTATTCTTCCAAATCATAAATGGAGAACATTTTGGTCATTTAACTATTTGAACACATGCATTTGTAACTTATTTTAAGGTCATTTTTCAGTTCAAATGCAAAGATTCTCTATTATATGGTTACGCAAGCTCTAAATATTTTATATGGCGAAAACTGCTATGGTAATCATATACAAAAATCTATGGGATCATTAGCTTTTTATGTCAGTCTGACAATCTTAAGAATGACTTGTATTAGTGAAAATAGGTCATTCAATACTGCTTGACCTTCTGGTTGCTTCTTTATTTTTTCCATTTAGCTGTAGTAGAAAATATGACATACTTGAAACCAGTTATATATTTCGTATCCAAATATACAGTATTATTGTTTCAGGTTGAAAAAAGTGTGAAACATGCAACAAAAATTAATTTGAAGCAATAAAACTTGGTGAAAGAACATTTTCTTCAACTGCCGTCCCCACGATGTCTTACATTAAGCTTGTCTTAGTGAAAAGCCAGGATGACATTTAGCGAGAAATTTTCCTCTTAATGACGGTCCTTTCTCCATGCCTGATTTATGACTGACAGTCATTAGTATAAACCGTGATTCTACTTTAAGATGAGGCCAATTCAAAGAACGGACGAGGTGTTAAAACATGACACCTTTGAAATTCTTTGTTTTATGAGGTATTTTGGTGCCTTCCCTTCGCTTCTATTCAAAAGTGAAAACCATTATAAAAAACCTAAGTTTTAGTTATATTTGAAGAAGTCGTGTATGCAAAATAAAAATGTATTTTCATAATCAAGAAGTAGAAAATGAATAAGCATAACTTCGTAGCCTGAGGTCACATTACCTTCTCTACTTACACTTGTACAAAAAAAAAAAAAAAAAAAAAAAAAAAACCACACACATACACATACTATAGAGGGTATACTCCTCAATTCCAGACTTGTGAAAGCTGGAGAGAACCTAGGTAGGGATGGTTTACACGACTTCAGAACCGTAAATCTAAAGAATAACCGTTTAATTTTAAACCTGATATTTTAGTTTCTTATACTGATGCAACAAGGTAATCAAAGATTAGTTTCCATGAAACAGTTTATTAAAAAAAGAAACTATATACGAAAGTGTTTCCATTTTATGTTTACGATATTTTCATGACAAACGTTATCTCAAATATCCTTTTCTACAAGACTTTTTCGTAACTTGTAAGCAGTAAGAAATCAACAAGGCCTGGCATTACTAAAATGTAAGTCTAGTCAGAGCACACAATTCATATCTAATATATATTCTTTTTATATAAAGTTAACCATTTTCGATATGATATTACTTTGTATATCCAAGAGAAAAGCACAGAATTTTAAAATGCAAAGGATTTCAAAGTCATTGCTTAGACACAGTGTCATTACCCCTAAGATTGCTTTAGCCTGTTGGTTTACTTATTCTGCATAACTTTGAAGGTCCAATGGAATAAAAAACTTCAACAATATCCACCTCGAAGTAGATATAACAGGCTACTATGGTACGATATTGGTATAGTTTCCCTTACAGATTCACGACAGTGACTTTAACATCTAACAAGCACTACTATACACCCTGTAAAGTACATGAAATTGCTGACAAAAGATTTACTCGCTGACTCAGGTCCCCTGGCTATAATCCTTTGGTTTTCCACAGCAGCTTAATGTCATTTCATCCTGACCTTCGCTTCTTTTATCCTAATATCCACTTTTCTCTTAACCTATATAACAATTCTCCTGTGCATCTATTTTTCTTTTCTTCCATCCACGTTAACATGCGTAGCGCCACTACCTCTTTGCTCACACTGTCCCAAATTTTTATCCCATATTTTTCTCCTGCAATTTCTTAACTCCTTAAATTCTGTCAAATAATGAACAGCGCTCTTCATCTCCACAATATTCACATATCCTACCTCATTACTTCTCAACACTTTTAGATATTTTATTCCTACTCTCATTCATGCTATGTATTCTCTTCCAGTTTTGCCACGTTGATCTATATATCTTTCCCTACACCAGTCTGTCTTTAATTACTTATAAAGTCTGTAACGATATGTTTTAGTTAGAACTTTTTATATATTGTTTTCTGATATGACTTAGTAGGCCATGTAATGACAATATTAAAAACAAATATGTGTAATTTTGTGATTGGCCGTAGAAATGATTGTATTACGTAATGCGGTGACGTAGCAGTACATCGGCCAATCACAAAATTAATAGATGAGCAACGATAGTTAAGGAAAATCAATAATCTTGAGACAGATATGTTCTTCAATCTGGTTTCATGACGATAAAAAGTATGTTGCAGTGAATATAATTGTAACGGAAAGTTAATAACCTTCAAAAAAGGGTTATTCGGTATTCGTAATAGTGAAGAATGGACGCCAGATTATACAATCAAATTATATAGTTAATCAAACTCAATCATCAAGAAACAATTTGACCTGCAATGATTAAGAGCGACAGTCACAAAGATGGCTCCCAACTTTGGGGCTGATTAATCATCGAGAAACGAGACGACCTGTTATATCGCCACCAATATTAACTTAAAAATAAGAATGTATCAATGTGTTGGAGGTAATTTACAGTGACTCATTAAGAAAGAAGGTTCGAGTGAATTGTCATCCAGATTATACAATTACATAATATAATACGAAATCGGAGTCATATAAAAGTTTATTTCTGTCACCAAAAATCAACACCGGAGAGCAGATCTTATGACCCTTATTTAATCAAATTTCGACCTGGATCTTACAAACAGCCGGCGTGCTTCCTATCTGCTGCGAGTGGAGGAAAAAACGTCACAAGTTTCAAAGATTTCTTTTGTTCTATACTTTCCCATATCTCTTTTCTATCTATTGTCTTGTACTCTGGTTCTCACTTCCTTCCAGAAACCACTATGATTTGACTCCTCTGCTCTCCATACCTTCCATGCTTATCTTCGATACCATTCTTTCCAATTCCAACCATCAATTTGTGTTCCTAATGTTTTTCTGTTGCTTCATGAACAGATTCAATAATTCTCCTTTCTGCCCCTTTATACACTTATACCAGATTTTAAATATTCTCATCGTAATTCCCCCCATTTTTGTATTACCCAAATCTAGTAATACCACTTCCCTTGTTGCCAATGTTGGCAGCCCTAGTAGTTCTTTGCAAATCAATCCATACATCTGGTCTAATTGTGTACCTGTCACTGGTGCACCCCATACTTCCACTGCATACACTGTGCTGGATTCAACTACAGTTTCACACAGGCTACTAGTAATAGTAATTTATTTCCTTTTACATCAACAAATGGAAATACAAAATCAAGATTACAATTATAAAATCCATACTGAAATACGCCATATATTCCTAAATCTTGAAAATCCTATCATGCTATCATGTTGCCTACCATTGAATAGTAATTCAGCCCCCATACACCTAACCCTAGGTTTTTGTGTATTGGAGGCCCTCTGCTCCTTTTTACACTTTCTGCCATTTCACCTATCTCACTCTACATTTTTCTCTTAATTGTTCTTAGCCATCTCTCTAACTTTCCCTAAATAATTCCCTAATTTCTCCTGTTCTTTTCTCCTTTTACTGACAACATTTTTCTAATTACTACTTCACCCACGAAATTGTCCCATTTACGTAGCCAAGCCTGCTCTCTCCATATCTTTGTTAGACTACAATTTAATATACAATGGAAATCTGCATTCTCTTCTCCACGCAATGGACATTTATCTAGCTCCCTCTCTTGACCTATATCTTTCAAGTTTCTCACTCCTGTTCTCGCCCAAGCAAAACCTTCTCGCCCTAACTTACTACATATATCTATATATCCTTCCCTCCCCCAGGTTGTTTTTATTTCTCTATATAATCTTGTGAGCTTTTGTCACTTGTATTGGCAAAAATATCTTGTCTGTCAATATCTTCTAACCTTAGCTTAACCTCTTTCCAGAAGCCTCTATACCCATACTCTGCATTTATCCAAGAATGACCCATACCTATCTGCTTCAACAAATCATACATTTGATGTGCCCAAGACCCATCCCAGTTACTTCTCTTTTGAATATGAAAACATTCTTTAATTATATTGCCATCTTCCAAGTTACTGATTCTGTATAAATATTTCATTGCCCTTGACAAGATTTTAATTTGAGTAGAATGCCTGCCTAGTTCTAATTGTGCTGCCCCATTAGGTGATGCTATTGGTAATCCCAATATGCACAGGCTACTATAAAAGTACATATACTACCTTCTCTATTTTTATAGGAATTATTTATTTATTAAGCAGTAGTACTCAGTAGGCTTCTTTTTACATCTTGGACTGCTCCTATCCTTTCTGCCTGTATTTGTACACTATTAAGTTAAGATAACCTAATTTCGCTCTTAAAGCAAATGTTTTCGATTACAAAGGATTCAGCCCCCACTAAAACTTCTATGAAACAAGGACGTAATTCAATTAAGTGATCGTTAAAGAAAAAATACCACACAGACCCGACAAGAGAAAGAAAGCGTCTTCTGCAGATAGGTAATGAGATAAACAAAGTTTTGAATATTTCCTACAGCGTCCTCAATTAGCCACAATTCAAACAACATTCTCGTACTGTCTAAAGAAATTACGGCCACAATGCAGGACCTGAATGTAGGCAGAGTGCTGTTATCTTTATCAGCGAAGGAGGGGTTTATTGATCATCTTGGCTTAATGTAATGCAAATCACAAAGTGTTATACACAATAGACAAATTGCATGAATTATTACATCAATAACAGGGTGCTATTCCCCAATATAGAAGTATTAAATATGAATCAAAGAATTTTCATAAAAGAAAAGAGCACGGTGATGCCAGGGGAACCAGTACGACAAGCATTTAGGACCTAACCAGTTCGATTCCCTTAGATTGCGGCTCAAAGTTCGGGATGTCATTTATTCCACTTGCCATGTAGCCGAATGCCTAGATGCTTGCTTTTTTAATAGTATTTTTAATCCATTAATCTCTAATGTTATTAACTTATCTTTCAGATGTGCTTTTAGGTTCTGGACAGTTTAGGGCAGATGATGCTGGCGCATTATAAATGGCGTTCTCGGTTCTGGATGACATCGTTTGGTAACTGTCCTCAGGTGTGGGAAGTGACACCGGGCCCGGAGCATTACTGGCTGTGGAGTGGGTTCTAGAACTCGGTACATCTTAGGAATTGCTATGTGACTGTGGACTATTGAGGTTCTCTCATTTCTTGTCTTCCACCTGATGGTTGTTAGCCACGATAGATTGGATTATAGTGCAGAGGGGATTTGGCAGTTTAGTCCAGAGGTTTAACTCCCATTAGTCTTGGACTCGTAGGACCAAGACCCGGGCCTCTTTCAGATGGGGAATATTCTAGCTATCCCAAAGGGCGCCCGGCGTCCTCCGTGGGACTCTCCATAGGACAAGACCTGGGATACTAACAAGCCCCCCCCCCAATCTGGAAGTGGATCCGCCACTAACGCGCGCCAACACCGAAGGGTGAAGGCTACCCATATGACCTCGGTGGGGCCGCCTGGCGGTCTAGCACGCCTTCTACTAGCTCTGCAGGCTGGTACCCGGGAATATTAATGGCTCCCCTCAACCCCGCCTGGAGACGTACCCGATCTCCCACGGGTATCGGGAACCACTGCCCTCTAGAGACAACCAAATCCGAACAACTCCCAGAAGGAGGACCTCGAATGTTCGGTCCGAGGTTCCTTTGGTAATGTCAGAGGTACCTCGAGTGCTAAGAGTCCGCAGTGCCCGCACCACGGCAGCTGAAGGGGACGGATCCCCTCTCCTACGGGGAGGGGATTTTGTAGTGCGTCACTCTTGATCTACTGTACCTATGCCTCAAGTGGGGCAATCCCGGGAGGGAGAATCAGGCGAGAGAACACAGAGGGTGGCCGACTTAAGGAGTCACGGCAGATGGAGGGTTCGTACTGTTTATCAGTTGGAAACAGCCTGGCAGGAAAGCACAACTAACGTCCTGTCCGCCGTGATCAGAAAACGGCCCACTACTTAGGCCAGGAGAGCAGAAACTACCCTAACCAAGTAGGAAGAGTTTACCAGAGGCTTATCATCCGTACCGCTGAGACACCCGCCGACACTTTTACCCTGCAAGAGACCACCAAATGACTGACGACGTGAAATGATAATGGATATGAAATGAAGGGACACGTCATGAATTTGAATACTTAGGAGTGAGGTTGAATAACAATGGAATGTAGGGAGCACACAGCAGAAAAACTGAATCAAAAGGGCGGCAAAGAATGGGATAAGAATAAGAAAATATAAGTTAGAAATGAGGCTAGAAAAAATGTATGAAGCACTAGTGAAATCCAAAATGCTGTATGCACTGGAGATCTGGGGGGGGGGCAGAGGTAAACAAAACGGTGAACCAAAAGTACAGAAGGTTGTAGAGAGCTACTAGGCTTACCAAGATCAGCACGTAGGGAAGTAGCTTCAGTAGAATTAGGAAAGACAAGAAGAAATGGAATAATAGAAAGAATAATAAAAATTTAGGTATAGGTGTTTGGCCAAATGGTAAATTATGAAATTATGCGTTAGACAGAAAACAAGATTAGTGAACCCAAAATAGTTGCTGGACAGAGATAGGAGGAATTATGGAAAAAATAGGAATGGGAGATATATGGACATTAGAGGAAAGGAATACAAGTGTTGTGGGTAAATTGGTAAAATGCAGAACAGAAGAAAGACAGGAAATATGGGGAAGTCTGCAAAATATGAAATCATTACAATTTTACAAGCAAATAAAAAGAAGTTGGGGACGAGAAGCATATGTCAGTTACTGCAACAGACAAGAAAGGGAAGGGTTAGCTTGGATGAGAACAGAAATAACATTTCTAACAGGGATAAGAGATTGGGAAAAGGGAATTTGTGAATTCTGTGGGGAAAACAAAGCATAAAACACTTTGTGACAGTATGCGAGAAGATTGCAATGTGGAGAAGAAAAGTTTTGGGAGGAAAGTAGAGAAGGGGATAGTAGCTATAGAATGTTAACGGGAAAGGAGAAAAAGACGTATTGGTGAGTTCTTGCAGAAAGTAATAGGAAGATGGGCCAGAAATGTAAAGAATATCAGAAAGGAATATGGGGGTGAGTAAGGGGCTAATTAAGTAACAAGGAGGCATAAAGTTAGAGCTACCTGGCAGAGCAGAGGACCAGGGTATCGTATAACCCAAGGTAGCAAGAAGGTAAAGACAAAGAAATGTAGACCAAAGTTGTAAACTGTATAATTTTGGAATATGCGCAATAAATATATAAGCAATTAACTTATTCATTCACTCATTCTTTCAAATTTGTGGGATGCGTTTACTCTACGCAGCATTCGCCTGGCGATCTGGGAACTCCCCCAGAAGAATCAATGGATCAGGAAGGAAGTTGAACCCGGACCTCCCGAAAGTGGGCCGCAGACGAAATAACGGTAGCCACGATATACATTTTAAGATCAAAGTGTAGGAGCAGAACTCTCAGCAGTACAAGAACTTACTGGTTTCAATTTCAAAATAGCTGTTCTTAAGTCTTCTTTCATTTGTTTCTCTCCCGGTTACACAGAGAACAGAATTTTAAAACCTTCATATTGAGACCTGCTCTTAAAATATTTTGACTACCGCTTAAGCCTACTTTATTCCCCTATTTCCATTCCACCTACAACGAAATATTTAACAAAACATTTAAAAAAATATTTGTTTAAATCAACTTGAAGTACGAGGGCTGTTCAATAAAGAACGATCACAACCTTTTTTGACAACGTACCTCTATTCATCCTTAAAATTTTGATGGTTCTTCTCAAAATAGTCTCCCCTGAATGCGATGCATTTGTCCCAGCGTTTCTGCCAGTCTTCAAAGACATGCTGGAAACCATTTTTGAGAGATCCTTCAAAATCGCCTCCGCAGCCTTCACCACTGCTTCTGATGATGAATAATGCCTCCCACGGAGACGTTTCTTCAAGTTAGGGAATAGAAAAAATTCACATGGGGCTAAGTCCGGACTATGGGGAGGGTGAGGGATGTACTTCACTTCGATTTTTGCAAGATATTCAGCAACAACATTGGCAATATGTGGCCGCACATTATCGTGGTGCAGCATCCAGCCTGCTTCATGGAAATGTGGTCCATTGCGTCAGATATAGACTTCCATTGTTTTCAGGACATCGCTTTATTACTGTCCAGTTACTGATGTGTGTGCAGGTAAAAATATACTGATAAACTATTCCATGAATATCAAAGAATGAGGTTATCATAACATTCCCAGCAGAAGCTTTTTTAGGGGTTGGTGATGAAGGATAATTCCAGAGTGAGCTTTGCTGTTTGCTCTCAGGATCAAAATGGTGTAGCCAAGTTTCATCAGCAGTAATTATATTTGAAAGAAACTCCGGATATTCCTCTAACATCAACTTTAACTGCATGCAAACCTGCATGCGAATGTCTTTTTTTCAGCAATCATGTCCTGGAACCCATGGCGCACAAACACGTCTCATGTGTAATGTTTCTTCACCAACGTGTGGGTGGCACCCAATGAAATGTTCAGTATATCAGAAAGTGATCTTAAGGTAATTCGTCGATCCTCTCTCAAAATGGCAGCAGCAGTGTTGTTTCTTTGTTCCGTAAGAGCAGAAACTTAAGCACCGGGTCCACCATCCTTTGAAATTGACTGTCTCTCCTATTTAAACATTTTAAACTACCTTCGAGCTGTGCTGTAGGGAAGAACAGACTCTCCATAGGTCTCCTGTAACATTGTATTGGCGTCAACTGCAGATTTGTTGAGACGAAAGCAGAATTTCAAAGCCACATATTGTTCCTCTCGTGTTACCTCCATTGCAGCGGTAGGCGATACTGAACATGTCTGAACTTGCCTGAATCTCACAGGCCGAAACCAAAGTACCAACAATGAAACTACTACGGTGTCTTTGTTTCACATTAAGCTAACAGAATATAATAAGATTGAATTTTAGTGCGAAAAATTATGAACGTAAAAAATTATGATCATTCTTTATTGAACAGCTCTTGTACATAGTGAGAATTCTATAAGGATTTTGTTGAATGGATTGCGGAGGTGGTGGGAATATAACACATCAATTTTGTTTTCCTTTCTTTGTGTCTGCAGATTTAATCATCAAAACCAATCCATCACTACGCCACTGCCGAAATCCGGGTATGGGTTAGTTATAGATTAAAACAGTTCTCATACCGTTATTTGTATTCCCATTAAGTTTCTCTGGGTTTGTTTTGAAACTAATCCGGTTATATTAAATATATGATTTAAAAGAAGTTTCACAAATACTTGAATGAGCTCAGCTGAAGCAGTCAGACTTGCTCTTTCACACTGCAAATATTTGCCTCACAGCCACTTGCATTGCTAGTGTTACTTGCCTCTTAAGTCTGTGTGACGGGATTTGAATACTAATCAGGTTAAGGGCTTCTGTGAGACATTTTCGAGTGTTTTACACAGCCATGGGTATTCACTTGGAGCACACCAAGGCACCAAAGAACGCAACCCACAAAGCGAAGTGGAATGTGTTTTGTTGCAGGAATGTTAGCCACTTAACACACTGCGCTCAGTGGTGGATTGTAGACAAGTGCAGTCTGGGTTAAAGCTACACTTTTGTTTTTGGTTATAATGGCCACGTAGAACAGCACTCGGCGTTTAAACAAATTGCAACATTAAATAGTTTCACTAAAGCAAGTGTTCTCGAAATTGAATTTAAGGGCTAATTGTAAATGTTTCATTGAAACCAAAACCCCTCATTTAGTAATGGATGACAAAGTTTCGTATCACAAGAGCTCTTAACAAAACTTTCAGCTCGGTTGCTTTACCCCTGTTATGTGTTGAGGTCTCTTTCTTCCATTATTTATTTAGTTCAATTGTTTCCATTGTTTCGTCCCGTCTCGTACTACATTTTCTACCACTTACTGATATTCCACATAAAAGCGATTTCGATATTTCACCAGAAGTAAATGTTTAGAGGTACATGTGTGTAAGTGTATGTGTAGGTGTGAAAGATATAACTAAAACAGAGATGCGTGTATTGGCTGGATATCAGCTAATCACTTTGTCCTAAATAATACTGTAGATATAAATATATTTGTTTTAAAATGTATACATTTATAATTTCTGAAAGGTCTTTGTGAAGAGCCCTTACACCAGGTCAGTCAGCTGCCTCTTATTCTCTAGTTTTACGCAATTCGCCTTTTATACTCCAACATGAAAATATCGACCCCATTACTAGGTTCTACCTGCGTATTTAACATTGATTTTAAACAGTCAATGTTATCACATCGTATGTAATATATTCGTAATTAGACAGCTACGTCTACAAATGCCAGCGAATGTTCCAGTTAGGCGGAATGTTTTATATCGCGCGTTACTAAATAGCTCAGTTGGAACGAGCACAGAACTACAATCTCAGTTGTCTGCTGTGACGGTTTGAATCCTCTGCATGTGTGTAATTTTTTACCCTGTAATACTTGCAATTTGCTATTATTCTGAAAACTGTTATTATTTGTATTTTTAATTGTTTTATGATATTGTTTGATGTTTCTTTATTGGTGAACAAGTGCATAATTGTTTAAACACAACAATAAATAGGTGCAATTGAAATAAGGAGCATTTATACACATTTGAACACAGAAAACAAGAAAATTACAGCATCAGGTTTTAACATGGAAATTAAACATAACTTTGCAGACATAGAATTATTGTGCTTTTAAAAATGTCGCTTGAAATTATGTTTTTGTGGCATTTGAATGACCCTGTAACAAAAAGGCTGAGACGTACTGGCATAAACCAAGTGAAAGCTGGTTTAAAGTGTTTCATTTTGTATCATATATAATTATCGCTGCTTTGTTTTCCATATTGTTGTTCATATTGCCTGTATACTATAATGTGTCTTATGTTAACTTGTGCACACACACACACACACACACACACACACACACACACACACACACACATATATATATATATATATATATATATATATATATATAGCCCGCCTCGGTAGCGTAGATGGTAGCATGTCTGCCTCACGTTCAAGAGGTCCCGAGTTCGAATCTCGGTCAGGGATAAGGTTTTTTCCGGGGTTTCCCTTATCCTTCAAGACGAATGTCGGGTAACTCTGAGCTCCAAGGACCCTGGACTCATTGAGTATCATTTCATCCAATTCATTCACCGTTGGGGCGGACGTAAATTAAAAAAAAAATCACACACACAGATATATATATTAAACTTGATACCACTGGACATGTTCAATGTTCACAGCCTTTTCTGGCTACAAGTGAACCTACTGAACGCAAATCAATCTAATCTTATCTAATCTAAATTCCTGGAACATGACTCCTAACGTAGCAACTGCTGGAACTGATGACCTTCTTGGGTATCGCACACCCTCGGGGACTTTATCAAAAATTGAATATCGAATTCACAATAATTCAATTATAAACATAATAAGAGTATTCACAATGTTGAGAGTGGAACGTGTGTCATTGTGTGTTAGGGCACAGGAGAAGTCATAACCTTTGAGCCATTTCTAGACTTGCCCCAAAGCACGTTCTGGCTTCAGTAGTACGACTTGTATAACCTGACACTATACCTGAGAGCGAGCCTTGCCACACAATTGTCATAAATTGTGTGGTTCAACCATACCTAAAACCGCAATTGAAACATTGTAAATTAAATTCAATAATTAAGAACATCTCGTACCCTTTTGAGTAGGAAGGATTTCCCTGATGCCTGTAATAGTTTCGACCTTCACTATTGCAACACAGACACATGCACAAAAGGGAAAATAAAATTAGTGTCTTTTTATATCTGTATTACTTATATTAAAAACAGTTGAACTTGCTTTATACGTAACCATGTTACAGGTAATGCGTAATATATATTTGCAGGTCTCAGACGAAAATGTAACTTAAAAGCAGTTATTGAACCTTTATTGTTAGAGTAATTACTAGAGCCCGGAATTTATGTAATTACTGTGTGTGTAATTATAAAAGAAGCTAGAATATCGACGAATTAAACTTTAAAGACCCTCATTCCAAAATTTTAAATTACATGTTCAAACATATTTCGAGGTATAATGCATATTTCACACCATAGTGTATAATTTTAAATATTTTAATGTTTCTTTCGAATTATAAATTTTCTTCGATTCCATTAATTTTCGCTACATATCAAGAAAGAAGAGACCATTGCAACTTTTATTATTGTGCTCCTCATTCATTGTCATCAACTACACACATTTCCGCTGCATTCAAAGCTAAATTGTAGGAGTCCGATGCCGACAACAATGAGTTGTTTTAAAAATCTTTGCTACCTTGTTCTTAATCGTGAAACGTTTCGGAATTTAAAACAAGTCAGAAGCATACGTACCACATTGTGCAGCTATGGTTACTTTAGAAATGTCTTCATGTACCGCATCCACCTCCATCAGACCCCGGATCTTAATCCCATGGAAGCTGTATGGGATAAACTGGAGAAGGCCGTGCGGAAGACCCATCACTTACAAGCAGCACTTGAAGAACAGGTTGCAAGAGGTATGGAGCAAACTTTCTACAGCCTACCTGAAAACCTGGTTCACATCTTGCCAAATAGTTTGCGAGTAGTAACGAATGGAGGGAGTCACAAAGTACTAAGCCCTATTTAGTATCACACTCAAGTTATATCCGATTACTTTTGAGGGTCAAAAGTGCCATATTTTTTCTAATTCTTAAAAGAGCACGCATTATATAATCTTTGTGAAATAACATCTATTTTCGTACAAGAACGACCCATGTAACTGTCGATTATCGTTCATTTTAATAAAATAGCACATCAAATGTTGATTTTAGCTTTCAAAACTTAGTACTCTGCTTTGACCAATTATTTATGGGAATCTATGTATATGGAATCAAACCATAACCCCTAAATACGAGTTTCATCCGGGACACATCCCATGAAGTGTAACTATATGCTCTATGGACCATAAGTAACACAGCAAATAAAAAATATATAAAATCTATAATATAATAATTTGAAATTTTGTTTTACTTTTTCCCCCACGATGTTGCGCCTAACATTTTAACTGCATCTCGTGTCGATGTCAGTACCTGGCCGGTTAGTTTATCGATTTATTCCCTTGCGTATTCCTCCCTTCAACAGGGCTTAGCAATAAAACTGCCTCATAGGGATTTTCGCCTTTAAATTATTGACCACCACTTTCGAAATACCCTATAATGAAACGGTTTAAACGTTTTAACTATGCATGTCGAATTAATGAAATGAATTAATGAAGATGCAAATGAGTCCGAGTACGTTTACTCTTAAAGTTATCTGGGATTCGCATTATGAATGAGGGCAAAAATCCGGATGGTGTGGGAGGGAATATTCATCCAGTCAACAGTTCCCAGCATAAAATTGAAACCCCATCTCCCAGATTACAAGCATTCCTGACTGCGTGGACCATGTCATTTGGAGAGGGAATATCTGAAAAGAGGTGCTTTTATGACCTATTTGTTGGAGTTTATAAAGCTAAATAATTACAGCAAAAATATTGATTAGAATTATAACTGACGTTACTGAAAAACGTTTTAATTTGCCTGACCTTCTATATTCATCTTTTTTATCTAAGCGACAAAATAGATAATTCCAACACAAGCCTAACATCCAGGCACTGCTTCGCACTACTCTGCTAACCAGTCGATAAACATTTGCAGAAATTAATTGATCCCCTTGCTTACCAAGAAAATGAAGAATAAGAGTGTTATATATTTTACACTACAAAATTTATGGAACTTTGTTGAAATTAAAATTCTGTATCACTTGAATATGTAAATCTACATATTAGTGAGTGAGTGAGTGAGTGGTGTTTTAGGGCCCGTCGACAACAAGGTCATTTGGGCCCGAAGTCAACACTAAAAGCTAAAAGCTACACAAATTAAGCTAAAATGTAAAATAAAATAAAAACACTTAACTATTAAAAGTACATAAAAAACCCATCCCAAGACTAATAACTTAAAATCTCTAAAATTAACAAATATAAAAAGCAAGTCAGACTTGTTTATTAAAACCGATTTCGGCAACAAACCGCAGTGCCTTAACCACGGCCACTGGGTCGTACCCTAAAACATCCAGCAAGTTAGTCCCCAAGCCTACTGACTGGCGAACGCGGGCGTACTGCGGGCAATCCAGCAATACATGCCGCACAGTGAGGCGTACTGCACATGGAGCACACACTGGGGCCGGTTCCCCTCTTAACAAATGACCATGAGTCGCTCGTGTGTGCCCAATTCTCAGCCGGATGAGTATCACCTCGGCTCGCCGGTTATCCCTGCAGGAAGTTAGCCAGGGTTGTACGCTCTCCTTTATTGCCCGGCGTTTTGTGCCTTCCAAAGCTGTCCAGGAGTGCTGCCAAGCAGATAGGAGTTGGCGACGGATAAAACGTTGCACATCCTGGTATGGCACCGTAGTTGCTAAACTCCGGGTCAAACGGCAAGCGGACTTAGCAGCCGCGTCCGCCTCCTCGTTCCCGGAAATGCCCACATGGCCTGGGGTCCAAGTAAAAAACAAGATGGTATCCGCGACTAAGCATTTGCGAGATCAAGGCCTGAATTTTTAAAACGAGCGTGTGAGCTGCAATGTGCTGTTGCAAGGCCTGAAGAGCGCTTAGAGAGTCAATGCAAACGATAAAATTGCCAGGAACTAACTTACAAATAAAAAGGACAACATAGAGGATGGCATACAGTTCTGCAGAAAAAACAGAGGTGAAGTCCAGAAGGCGAAATTTATGAGCCTCACCAGTAATGACGAATGCGCAACCCGTAGTGCTACCTAACTGGGAACCATCTGTAAAGGCCGGAACATAGTAGGGTAACGGTCCAGTAGTTCGGCAAAATTAACCTTCACATCAGTTTCTATGATTCACTGAGTTGTTGTACCTCCAAGGACTGATAGCATCAAATATCTTGCTCACCAAGCCATTGCGTCCTATTCACTGCTTTCGCCTTGTCCATCTATTTCTAACTAATCCTAAGTATTGTCCTATTTCTATTAAACCTCCCTTTAATTTGACACTATCTTTTTGCCTATAATTTCATTTCGTAAACTGTACCAATTCTTCTTTTGAAATTATATTTCTCTGGAACCTTGTTCTTTCACATTCCAAAATTTAATGCTAGTTACTCAAATTCCAATTACAGTGGCCACTTTCCTTGCATTTCTCTTCCCTCCAGGCCTTTCAGCATTACCACCCCTAATTTGCACCACTCAAATGTTTCTTTTACTGTCTTGTCACAAATATCGACATACTCTTCTTTCCCACGACATTTTTAGCTTTCTATATATACAAAATTAAATGTTTGAAATTAAAACTACTAAACCTCTCTTGTTTATCTTCAATTCTCAATGTAACACGTTTCTAAAACATTCTCTCCAATTCCTGCTCAACCATGCAGACATCTACGACCTATTTCAGCTAAATAGAAAAAGAGAGCTCCGAGTGTTGTGACGTATTTCAGTCGAAAGCGAGGCCTGCAGTGCATGTAACGTCAGGCAAGAGCCGTGTAGTGCCAAGTTGCCTACATAATTGGCGCTGTTAGTACAAAATCTAAGGGTTCAGTCAGGTTTAGCGCACTCTGACAATGTAGCTGCCAGGTACCAAATGGAACTGTTAAATTTACAATGTGACGATTTACTGAAGGACATATACATACAAGAAATACTTGGCTGATTTTTACAAGAATGTCCCCCAAACCAGATTTATGAGGTTATATTCACTTGCCGCATGGACATTGTGTATATTTGGCTCAACATACGTGTGCGAACATTTTTTTTTCTGTTTTGAAATGGCCCAAGTCCAATCACAATCTAACACGCAGCCTTCCACTGCAAATTTCCCAGACATTGCGTCCTAACGTTGAGAAACTAGTAAAACAAAAACGAAACAAATTGTGGAAAAATGTCCACGTAACTTTGTTCTGAATGGGTCTCGTCTAATTTGCAGAGAAAATTACTTTGTTGTATTTATTTAGTTTATAACATCTTTGACCTTCAGATAAACCACGAGTTGAAGTTTTAAATATTTTCTCATAGCTCAAATGTAATTGTTTATAAACTGTTACCACTTGTGTAATTAAAGCAGTCAGCATTAATATTACAACACCCAAGGTGTAAGTTATACGTACTAATACCCGATACGTTTCCTGTCTTTCCTACGCTGTTAGAACCCCAACACATCGAACTATTTCTTTTCTATAGGGCAGCAGAAATCAGCGCGGTGACGTCACACGCTAACTTGGCTTTCGTTCGGGAGCATATTTGGCGGTTATAGCTGACGAAGACTACATCACATGGCCACTACCTGTCGTCCCCTGAACTAGAGCCCCTACCATGCACCTACACCATGTATCCTCTTTATTAAGCTGTTGTTGTACGTCAAAACAGAGCTTCAAAGTATTTTCCGAATCTCCCTAAATGATTTGCGCAACACCATTGGATGAGGCTGTCGGTAAACCGAAAATTAACTTACGAAAACTCATGTAATAAGAGTATATAGCAACCATAACGACCAACTACTTGAACAAGTCGCTACGTAACGACTTTCTAATTCCTTTGTTCCTACATTACGCGCACGCGAGAGAGAATGTCGATATTCTACTTATGAAAAGCAAATAGGATCAACAATTAGGTATTCCATTCATTATTTGAAAAATCACTTCGCTCTGTAAAGCTATGATTTCTTTCATATAGATTTGGTCTTTTTTATTGCACATTAGGTTTCTTCAAATTTTAGAGATATTTCTCCATTTAGTATGTTCAGTACACTGCTGCAGATAGTCTTTTCTAACCTCCATGATTATGTGTATTTAGATCAGTAGTTCTCATTAGAATCTTCAGATAATACTTTAATAATATCATTTCTGGAATATTATTCTGCTTATTGCAATTGTTCTAGTATATCACCAATTTCACTGGGCTAAATAGAATGCCCCATGGGTGTGTTAAATTGCAGTGAAAGACTTTGCAGTGTTGGTTATAGGTACTGGTACAGAATGTGTTCAAATGTTTAGTATAGTTTACCACACTTTGTTCATATAGTTTCTGACTGTTCTTATCAAGGCCGTCGATAAATGAGGTTGATATTAAAAACTCAAAATTGCTTATTTTCTTAAACAGCTAGTTTGGAAATGTTTATAGGTTGGTATCTCTTGAAATTAGTTTCTGAATACAGAAACCTATGAATAGCAAGGCCTGTGAGGAAATAGGTAGGATTTGGAGATTGAGGCGGTTCTGCCCGGTCGGAACCCGTTGAATGATACCTCAGTCACTCAGTAACTCATAAGGTTAATTGTAGTTGGGTGGGAGATCAAGGATCAAGGGATTTCAGTCATTGGTCTGATGTTTCCTTTGGTGTAGCTCGGCATGAGACTCTCATCGGGAAATTCACGGCTGGATACTTTCTGACTCGTAGGTTCGTGAAGGAAAACACCTCGATTCCTAGATGTAAGTAGGTTTATTGCGATCCTTGAGCTATTATGGATGCTCGCCACCTGTTGTAATGTTGCGTTTCAGTTGTTTATCGTCTCGCGTCGCGTCTCGCGTACAGGTCGCGGAGTGAATGGTGATATCTTGCAGAGTACTGCGGCGCGAATTGTCATAGGGGTGTCCCCGAAGTTGAGTTCCTGCTTTTTGCGGTTGAATATACTAAAGAATTATTACTTAATATTCCTTGACACTTCTCTCCGTGTACGTTGATTCTTCGCGATCCTTACTTAGCGCACGTTCTCAAACGTGAATATTAATACTTCCTGGCCTGATACACCGAACTACAGAGTATGGAGTGCAGCTATTCCAGTACGTTGGAATGTCGGAAGACAAGTGAAATTAGTTGGCGGAACG
Organism: Mantis religiosa; assembly: GCA_030765055.1. Taxonomy (NCBI): domain Eukaryota; kingdom Metazoa; phylum Arthropoda; class Insecta; order Mantodea; family Mantidae; genus Mantis; species Mantis religiosa. The sequence goes on from CM060956.1 coordinate 29,884,813, forward strand.
CTTTTTTGCCAACGTTAAAATTTCCCCCACGCGTACCGAATTTTGGGAATGTAAATATATCATGTGACCAATAATTCATTCCTGATTGGTGCAAGCTTATTGCCACTCTAAGACTAGTTTAAATTTTGTGCAAGGGCGCATGGTAGACGAGTCGCTTTCTCTAACGGCACGCTTGCATAAAATTTATGCGTAAGCATGCGTTCTGAGTGTTGGTCAAAATCTCAAAGCCTGTTGTGAATCGCACGCATGCGTTTGTAACAATGGGTCGGTCCGCGACTTCCTGGCACCACGTTTGCCTTCCGGGCAGGGCAGAAAATACAGCAAGGGTGGTTGTTTATAAGTTTGCAAATGGGGGTTTAATGACCTCTGCTTGGCCTTATTAACTCGCCAGTTTTCACTATATTCAGGTAGGACAGGGATTTTAAAGATGCAGGCCCAACATACTCTCATTTGTTCTTATAGTTACATTTGTCTTTTGATAATAATCGATGTTATGTCATTGTCTCTACCTGACAGCGACTGCATCAAGATCGAGAAGTACCAGAAATTAGACTATTTGCAATGTATCGTTATACCTAGAAAATTAAGCAATTCCCTTGGGATGCGCCTTCTTATTAGAAGCTGAGAAAAGAACTAGATAGATTTGCAGGTACAGCCACCAAAGAATATGTTGCCCAAACCAAGTTTAAGTGATGTTTGCCGTAGATTACGTTTTGATCAGTAACACCTGTTGAGGTAATGGTTCCTCGTTTGTGGTGACAGCTCTGGAGTAGCCAGTTGTCCCCTTTAATTTGCATCGGATTGATGGGTGACTTGCTTACCAACCACCATCAGCTATGTACTGCTTTTGAACTGAAATATATTTTATATGTTCATACGCCCTGCTCGGAAATAATGATCCATGACGTGTATTTTATCTTTGGATGTAAGGACCATAATTGCAGAAAATCAACACATAATTTTAAACATTGTGAATTAAGTTTTACATATTAGTAAATACTTCATAACTATGGAATAATTTCCCTGTAGTTAGATGCATATTGTATATTATCTTGAAATCACCATATATTTAAACTGCGTAAAGCACCTGAAATTCATTGAGATGTCGCTCGGAATGTGAACTGAAGCCACAATAATTCTTGGAACGTCGTGTGTTTGGATATTGTGCTTGAATATCCGGCAACGCGACAGTGTGTATGACAATAAATCTCTTCCATTGAGGCCCGACTCACGTACTATTTCGCCAACCCTGCTACAATCCGTGCACTCCATTCCTATATAATCCATTGAACGTTATCTATCGGTTCCGTCGCTCACATAGCGGCGAACCGATAGTTCTTTTTTTATATATCTGGACCCCGTCCCAAAAATCATAATGCTGTGCTCTTCACTTTTGGTTTTATTGTTGTATGCATACAAGAAGCTCCACAAAACAAGTGCCGGCATAATTAAAGTGACACTGAGAAATTCAATGCCGGTATTTGAACCACGGATCTTCTGGTGTCCATCCGGCCGCTGTAAACAATTGAGCTACTATGGTCAACGTGCCGACATGACATTAAATTCACCAACTGACTCTGACAACTACCTTAATGGCGACTTACTATGCTGTAAGTACTTTAAGGCCCGGGCTTTATAGTGCGGACCACTATTAGGTACAAATAATAGAAATTAATTGTTCTTTCACACTAGCCGTGTGTAGGACGCACTATAATCCGTGGTTCAAATCCTGGCTATGCGATTGAATTTTTCAGTCTGGCTCGACCCTTTCATAGTGCGTCCTATACACTGCTAGTGTGAAACAATTCATTTCCAATAATTTAAGTGGTTAAATATTTTAGTTTATTTGATTATAATACACTGAGCTGCGATTATGCAATTAACTGACTGTTATTATAAAGGAAAGCGTTCTATAAGAAGCCTGCAGGCTTCTAGTCGTTGTTTCATAATTTTTATGACAGATTGGATGAGATCGCTCTGCAACATTTAAAGCCTTCTTTTCCACTTTACAAGAAAAACAAAATAAGATAGTACCAGAACTATTGGAGGAAAGTGCTGGTGATTTTAACAACTGTCGAAAGATTGGATAGTGCCAAAACTATTGGAGGAAAGTGCTGGTGATTTTAACAACTGTCGAAAGATTGGATAGTGCCAAAACTATTGGAGGAAAGTGCTGGTGATTTTAACAACTGTCGAAAGATTGGATAGTGCCAAAACTATTGGAGGAAAGTGCTGGTGATTTTAACAACTGTCGAAAGATTGGATAGTACCAAAACTAATGGAGGAAAGTGCTGGTGATTTTAACAACTGTCGAAAGATATTGGTCTCCATAAGAGAAAATAAAAATTTGGTCAACCGAGATGGAACAGAAACAGTATAAAATGTTTTTGAATTTTATTTGCAGCAGCTTTTCCTGCAATTTTCCTAAAACAATTTAAGACTATCTTTGTAAAACATCCAACGAATTTCGTGTTTTTCTTAGAAATGTTTCTATTTTAATTTCCTGTAAAGGTATTGTCGTGAACCAATTGTTTCGATAAGCCCGGCTAACGAACACAGAGGCAGAATAGAGCAGCGTGGAGATTAGGGACAGATGGTGCAATACGGAGATAAAAGCATGCGAAACACACAGACACAATGTTCTGTGAGGTCTACCCAAAAGTCCTAAGTCCTAGCCCTCTGTTACCTGGGAGCGATGGAAAACCCCGGGGGCCTTTCCTTGGAGCGGAACCTTGAATCTAAAAAGCCCCCACCCATCGACAACGTCAAGACGGTTGCACGCCTCGGTAGCACGGTGGTAGCGTGTCTGCCTCACGTTCAAGAGGTCCCGAGTTCGAATCTCGGTCAGGGTGAGTTACCTGAATAAGGCTTTTTCCGGGGTTTTCCCTTATCCTGAGGTACGAATGTCGGGTAACTAAGCTCTATGGACCCTAGGCTCATTTAAGCATCATTTCACCCATCCCATTCATCGTCTGATATGACTTAAAGTTGGAGGACGTGTGAAAGTGGATACGCCACTTAATCGCGTCAACCCCGCAGGGAAGACTACTGAATAACCTCGGTAGGGCCGCCTTGTGATCTAGCACACCTATTAGCTCTGCAGGCTAGTACCCGGTACACTTTAGGCAACCCTCTACCCCCTCCGGGCGGCCGAAGCCTGGCTGGAAGTACCCGATTCCCCGTGGGTAAGGGAAACACACTGCCCCACGAGTCCAACCCAATCCAAACTCCCATTCAGAGAGGGGCTCGAATGTTCAGCCCGAAGTTCCTCTAGTAACGTCAGAGGTACCACGAAGGCTAGGGATCCGCAGCGCTGGCAGCACAACAGCTGATGGGGACGAATCCCCTCCCCTGAGGTTATCTACTGCAAGTTTCGATTTCTAATTTGTTACAGAACATTCCTAAAATATCTGTGAATATCAATGGGCGTATAAAAGGGTGCCGCGATCGCCAGTTAGAGAGTCCAATTGGAAGTTGAGAATCGTCCACAAACAGCTGTTTTGTAAGTGAACTCTTTTGTTTGTGGTCAACGACCTTGAGCACTGTATTTGTATGTGTTACGTAATTATGCTACTGTAAGGGTTGGCCAAAGTGTGTTTCTACGGAAATAAAGAGCATATTGGAATTTCTGCGAATGGACTTCTAATTCTACCAACCCACAACGTGACAGTATATTAATGTAAATTATCTTGGTACATATATAAAAGTCGATGTAATCTACATTAAAATCATTGTCTGATGTGTTTTCTTTTCTTTCAAATTGTGCTATCTCTTAACCCCGTGAGAACATTTGGAATTTATTTCGTTACTGCCTCTAACAAGTTAAAGTGAGTCGGACAAAAAGTATGGCAGCAAGATGGAGCTTGAACCTTGGAACCGCGTCTTCCTCATACCAGCATGCGTTTTGCTACTGAGTTGCTACAGGATTTGATAGAACATGCCTTATATGGAGCATAAGAATTTGTTATTGTGAAAACCGTAACTCACGTGGTTTCCATTCTATGTGTAATTTTTTTTCCAATGCCATAGAATCACAGAGGGTTAATATAGCCATAAAAATCTTCGAAGTAACAGGTTAAAACTGCTGCCGTGACATTACATTTGCGAACATGACCGATACAATTTTCGCATCCTCAGCTCTCGAATAAATGCAATTGACTTGCAAAAATCGTATATTCACTTTCCAGAAAGTAAAAATGAGGGAGACCAATGAGTGAGACCAATGAGTGGGGAAAAAAAGCTCAGAATGCTACTGATGTCAGAATTCAGGAAAGCCGGCGGATTTAATGTCAGAGAAACTTCATGATAAGTACTTTTACTAAAGGAGTTGTACAAAAATAAGTATGTGGTACAAATTTAAAATAGTGGGGTTAAACATTAGAGGTTTCTGGATGGAAATTAATCATTTCTTCACACTAGTTGTATATAGGCTATGGATTTTAACAGATAGAATCAGCATTACCAATTCAATTGAAACACGGATCTCCTGGTTGCCGTCCAGTCGCTCTAACCCATTGAGCTACCATGGTCAACCTGCCGTCATGACATTACATTCTCCATTTGACTCTTATATTTCTCCGGTAGACTATTAGGGTTCTCATGGTTCAAATCCCGGTCATGACATTGAATTTTTCATGCTGACTCTATCAAAAACCTTAGCCTAAATAGGGTTAGTATAAAGAAATGACAAATTTCCATCAATTAACTGAAATAATAATAGTTAGTGGTTTACTGGGGAAGTATACGAGTCAGATGGATAATTTAGTGCAAGGACCGCACGTTGGCCATGGTAGCTCAAGGTTAAGAGCGATTGGACGGCAACCAGGAGATCCGTGGTTCAAATCCCGGCTATGCCTTCGAATTTTTCATGTTGACTATCAATTAGAGGTTTCTTGTTTTAGACATGCTTGGGCACATTAAACTCTGGAATTTTCGTTTAGATAACTTGATAGTCGTACATATTATTTGATAAAGCTATTCTCCCTTGGGTAATGTTTGGAATGCGAGTCTGTTTTAGGTAGTTCTTGGAAAGCTAGACGCTAGTGAGTTCGTAAAAGACAGAAACTAATTATCTGTACTGGTATGAATTTGACAAAATAAATAAAAATAATTAATAACAATAAAAGTGCTACAACATACAAATTGTGCCTCATTTTGTTTTTCTTTTATCTGTCGTTTGTTTTAACAAAGTTAAGAGATCTATAATAGTATGATTCACAAATTTTAACCCAAATGTTAAATATAATGAAAAGAAATGAGAAAAAAAAGGTCGTTGCGTTAGATCTATAAATTATGAAGATTTTTATTCCAATAGATTTTCTTAGGTGGTTTGCACGTTTAGATTTTTTTCGCAGGCAATTTTTAACCTAGCAGTCTGAAGCTCCTTTTTGAGACAAGTGCGATCTGTTAAGTTGTTGAGGTGCATATGATTAGGTATTATTTCGCTTTGTAAGCACTATTTACAAGAATAGATGGCGCTCTTATTGCTCGAGATTCGTATAATTGTACCTCGGGTTCAGCGAGGTGTTGGGAGTGCAATTCAAGGGATCATTCTGAGAAGTGATATAAATTTTCCAGGAACTGGAATAACTATGAAAAAGAAAACTTATCCTAAGGTATAAAATGAACCATATATGCATGCATATGGGCTAATCTGTTCAGGGTTTACGATTTCGTATCAGAAAATTGGCCTACCAGGTTTGTAAACTCAATTAGCAAATAGCGCCAAGAATTAATATCAGTAAGTAGTTATTTCACACTAATCACTGCAGGTTGAGGGAAAGATGGGCTGTCACACATAGAGGAGCTACAAATCTTGTCTCTTCAGTCAAGTCGCTGATAGAATCTCTAGCGACCATGACCAAGTTGGACGGATACACGCGAGCTAAGCCGAAGGAAGTGGAACTGGCCAACAGCTCTTTCACCCGAGGCGATTTGTCACTGTACTTCCAAACAAGCTTATCTCAAGTACAGCTGCTGGATTAACTCTTCCCTGAATCTGCAGAGTTTCGACGCCTTTCCAACATCCAAGTACCAAAGACAGTCTCTTCTTTAGCTTTCTCGTGTTGAAGACTGCTATTAATACTACATTTACGTTCGGGTAGCCGGACAAAGATGTGGGTAAAATATGGATTAATATAGTGTTTTTATTTGCAGTTTAATGTAACTTACGCATAGAAAGCACTGTATTCATTTGAACAATTTGGTCAACAGGATTTTGTATATACAGGGTGTTTATAAATGGATATCGGGGTTTTAACTCCTTATAACATGTATTACATTGAACTTAGTTATAAATAATAAGTCGAATGAGAAAGTAAATCAGTTTTACCAAGAACCTTATAAATAAATGTTAAAAGCAGAAGCATTATTAACAGTGAAATATTCGTCATTTAAGAGTTCGATTATGAGTCACTTACTAATTTTGGCGGAGATATGTTGATGTTTCTGCTATAATTCCGGAAAATTTTGAAGAAGATTCTTTAAAGTGACTAAACCTGCCAGATAATCATATCCAGTTTAAAATGGAAGTAGAAATAGACAACACCCTACCCTTTTTGGACCTCAAGATAACTAGAAATCGTCATGGTGTAGATTTTGGAACATAAAGGAAGCCAGCACATTGATAATTACATAAAGAAAAATGAATACAACCCAGTTTCACATCAACTAGCTGCCTTGACAAGTCTAATTCGCCGGCTATACAGCATCGCACTGAGTAAGCAGTTTTTAAAAGAACACATAAAAGAGATAGCACTATTAAATGGTTTCAACCCAGCCATCATACGGAACATGATGAAAAGAAAGGAAAAAACTCAAGATAATATCAAAAAAGACCACTCTCACACCGCTTAAAAACACAAACTGGCAATATAGAAAATTCACCTACCATCCATGGGCTTTTAGAACATTTGAGCGAACCTTCAAAAGGCTAAACTTAAAACTAGCACCCCAAAACAAATTCAGTCTGAGGAACCTGTTAAATAAACCACTGAAAATGCAATCCCCAACACTTCGAAATCGGGAATTTATCAGATAAACTGTCACACCCCTGATAAAAGCTACATAGGAAAAACTAAGAGAAACTTGTTAAACAGGCAAAAAGAACACCAGGGGAACATTAAGTTGAAACAAACAGAAAAATCAGCAGTCACACCATTTTTGAACAGAAAACCACAACTTTGGCCGCAACATAAAACTGTTAAAATCTTTAAATACACCCATAGAATTGGATATTTGGGAAAAAATATTCGTAATCAAAAACCGGGTTAAAGTTATAAATTTTGAAATCCCGGTGCCCCTAACACCAGATGGCAGAGGGATCGGAGCACCGTAGTAGTGGAGGAAGAAGAAAGTTCATTCAGTCACCATACAGCTGAGGATCAGATCGAATGATCTTTAAAACGTTTCTATTATCAACATAGTAGGTGAAGTTGAGTGTAAACAAAGTAACCAAACTCAAAAACTTTATAAATGTTCAATGAGACTACCCATTGATACACGGCACACATCAAGTCTATATCCGAGTTCTTCCCAAACGTTGATAAGTGTGTATTCAGTAATTGTAGCAACAGCTACTTCAATCCGGTTTCTTAATTCAGGGAGGTCAGCTGGTAGTGGAGGCACGTACATACGATCCTGGATGAAGTCCCAAAGGTGAAAATCGCATGGCGTTAGGTCAGGAGAACGTGGAGGCCATGCATAGCAAGCCCTGTCATTGGGGTCCTTGCGGCCTATCCAGCGCTCGGGTACAGTGACGTTCAACCAATGGCGTACTTCGTTATGCCAGTGAGGTGGCGCACCATCTTGCTGGAAAATGAAATTCTCTGACTCATGTTTCCAACACAGGGAAGAGCCTTTGCTCTAGTGTATCAAGGTAAGAAGTGCCAGTTGCAGTAGGATCACCAAAAAATAAAGGCCCATAAACTTTTAGCCAGAAACGACACAAAAACCTTCACTTTAGGGGAGTCTCGTTGCATTTGTACCATCTAGTGAGGATTTTTTTGAGCCCCAGATGCACGCATTGAGTGTTAACATGTTCACTAAGGTGAAAGGTCGATTCATCACTGAAGACAACACGATCTATAAAACCGTCGTCATCAAACATGTCGTTTGCGAAGTTGGCACGTAATCTGTGGTCTGTCGGCTTTAGAGTCTGTAATAACTGTAAACGGTAAGGACGTAGCTGTAAGCGTTCTCTTACAACTTTTCAAACAGTCGACACAGGAACTTGTAATTCAGGACTAGCCTTCCAGACTGATTTCTTTGGGCTACGAGTGAACGACTCTCTCACACGCTCAACTGTCTTTTCACTTACTCTTGGTCGTCCGGTGCTCTTCCCTTTACAAAGGCAGTCCGTATCTTCAAACTGATGATACAATAAGGTTATAATGTTTAGCTTTTTCTAGAAGAGTAACTGAATAATGCTGCTTTGAGCTCTTAGAGTAAATAGAGATTACGAACCATTCTTAAAGATATGTGAACAGACACGCTTTGCCAGACTACCAAGAAGTGTATGGTTTCCTCTCATCGAATATAACAAACACCTTGGCTTATTCAAAGTACATATTTGTTTTATCACGTTACGTCAAATGTTTACGTTTCAGTTCTGAGTAATTTCAAATATACGTTCACGCATACATGCCAACCAATAATGATATTCTTTACGTTGCTTACGACGCAATACATTGTTTTATTTGTATTAGGAAAACTATATGGACTAAAAATATAGGGTTTCTACGGTTATGATAAATACATTACTCTCTACCATCCTGATGGATAAGTTTCTGCAAAATCTGAATTTTTCTCTTAGCGCGGTAATTTGGTTAGTTTGTCACACACCACTTAGAGGGAATGCAGTACGACAACACCTCAGGACTCCGATTGGTTGCTCACCTGGTAGCGCTCAAGGACAAACATCATGCTATTTGAAACAGGTAATAAGAAGTACCGTCCCTCACACCCACCACAGAGCTTACCAGGGATGTCCAGAAGCTACTTGTAAGTGGTTGCATGCGGCACTTCCCAGGTTTTGTTTTGGGTGTTGCGGTTCTACTCCGCAGCCGATTTTTGTTGTACATGGATTATACACAGCTGGCAACATTATGCCATCAAATTTTCAGATGAGTATTAGTGTATTAGTACTGTTCATTCAAAACGTAAAAGTGGCTTAAAGCTTAATAATTACCAATGTTAAAATGTTTAGCAACAAACTCGTAATTGTAATGTACTACAGATGGTTAAAGTTACAAGACTACGTGATAAATTACATTTTCCATTCATTGTTACATTATAAAATAAAACCACTCATTGTGTCCGTTTTTTAAAACATTTGACAACTTCGGATAAGATTAATACAACGCATTATTATCACCAGAACTGCATTGAAGATCACTGTGTAGCAATGACTTAAAAATGCGCGTCTTTTACGGGTTTGACCAAAAATGTTAACTGTACAACACTAACAGTCTCACAGATGCGATTCTGCAGTTCATAAAGGTTCTCTGGCAAGGCTGGTACAAAAACTTGATCTTACACAAAACAAGTAAAAACAAAAGAAGTACCCACCTAGTGATAAATAGTATAAAAACAAAAGAATAAGCAGAGAGTAAATCATATAAGTGGTGTTAATATATCAATGTGAAATACAATAAAATGGATACTGAGGACCAAAATTAATATTTCTTCTTATGGTGTTACACAGGTTGTTCCTAAACGACACCGAACTATTACAGCCGTTGCGTAGTTTATAACTTAACTAGTCCGAATTTCGGTGTCGCAGCTTTGAAGTTCTGTTAGGTATAATTTTATGCAAACATAAATATTGCATGATTTTGTGATCAGACAGCGCAGAAACCACTCGTGTGCAAACCTCAAAAAATGCTATTGGGACACACCAGATACAGAACAAAAACATTACTCCTTGCTCTTTATCAGTTACCCTAGGAAACTTATAAGGTAAAGGGGCAAAGGGTAGTTTTTTGGAAAAGTCGACTAATAACTCGGACAGTTGAAGGTTGTTCTTCAGTGTAAAACTACACATTCCGTCCTAACAGGGAGGATTTTGCGTGTACTTAGCAAATCCAAGCAATATGGAGCGCTATACGAACGTCGAAATGACGGATTTGGTTTTGATGTATGGAGGAGCTAAAGGGAGCACAACGAACGCACGATCTTTTGAGTTTCATTACAAATGTGACTTGTAAAAGTAGTTACATCAATTATAATATTTATTTCTTCAACTTCAGAGCATTTTGTTATGATCTTAACTGTACAATACTTTCAACCACTTACTGTAAATATCAACAGCTTCCTTTTCAGTTACAAATGCTTTTAGTATTATCAAACACGTGAAATAAAATGCTCGTCTCATCGTATAAGCCATTTAGTTTTGGTTAATTAATCTACAATAATTTGATGTTTTCTGTTCTGTTTATCATTTAATGCTTCCATCCTCAACCTCACTAACATTAACTTCCCTCTAAAAGGTATAAGTTGCATATGTCCACCAGCTTGTTTACCATCATGGACTGCTATAACGGAATTTTGAAACATGTTAAACACTCATAAGCAATGAGCTCATAGATTTTATTGCGGTTTCATAAGCCAAAGAAATTTTGTATGTCGGTATGTTTAAAAACAGTTACAACACGTGACAAGGAGTGTGACCTATACTTGCGAACTCCGACAGCGTGAGGCACGCATCGCCGTTCCTGTCACTGCCTAATCCACACTCATTCTGGAGCATTGTTATGTGGTTCTATTGGCGGGAAAAACTATGTATATGTCACATAGAACCTGAGCAACTACTTATATAAGTTAGTTCGGTGTGGTTTTGAAGCACCCGGTATAATGTTATATATGGGATACGCTGTAATTTACGATGTACCACTTCCTGAAGATATATTTATATATTGCAATGAGTTACAAACTTACCGCTTTGAAGGTCTTTGGGAAGCCGATCTTCAAGGAGCTTATTCACAACCTGAAAATAAGAAAGCAAACGTTATTAGAACATTTTTGTAACCACTGCGCCTTTGTATAAAATAATTACATGAATAGCAGTGTTTCTCGTTTGAATAGTATGATTGATGGGTAAATATGAAGGAAATTAAGCCAGATATTAACAGAAATACACGTATCCAGATGTAGACCAGGTGTAATATCCTGTAGTTGGTACAGGCCATCCGGTATTGTAATCACGGAACGCATCTTGTTTGGGTCCATACTAGAAAGAGGTTACAGATATCGGAGTATATGGTAATGTCAGAGATAGCGCGTATCTGTGCAGTACATTAGTGTAAGATAACTTGCGGTAGAAGTTGTAGTCGCACTGCTTGAACCGTTAATAAGAAATTAAAACACTGCCCTGACAGCCCTAAGTGGGCCATGGCCTACCAACCCGACGGCCGACCTCACGCCTACTTACAAACGGCGGACGTGGGCGTTCATCTAACCGATATGGGGAGATGTCGACAGCATCTCGTCAACACCCACCCGAAAGCTCTAACCGTCAACATGGATTTATCTTTGTTAATGGATACATCTCAGATAACGCACTGATAACTCCACGTGGAATAAACATGTCATTTGTGATTCCTGCGAATTACATTGCTGAAGTGATGCGTTCATTGGTTACAATGCACAGGGCTGGGAAGCGCGGCAGTTCCCTCTCACTCTTAGAAGAATAACCAGTGCGTTATCTGAGAGGTTTCTAAAATCCATGGTAACGGTTCCAGCAGCACCACTATATTTCGCTTCGCTGTGAAAGACAACTTCAGGTTATCCTGTATTTCCTGTGACAGCTTTCGCAAATAGCTCTAATCTTTATTCCAATGCTAGAACAGTAGTTGTGTACGGAAATACCTCTTCATGAAACATATTTATACGTCATTGCTATAGTTATCCAAAAACATAAAGTACGTATTAAACTATTAGCGGAAAGGAAACCTATTTATCTTTGTATCTATTTATCCATGTATCCATTTATCTCTTTGTGCTACAGCAGAGCAGTGTTCCAATTACAGTACATACATAATAGACAAACATGCTTAAATATAAATATAAAAGTAAGACAAGGGACAATGCAAACTGTAATACAAAAATCTGACTAATGTGTATATATATACAAATAAATAAATATATATAATCGAAGACAAGATAATGGTAATTGTGTTATCATCAAACATAAAACATAAATCACACAACTGAAAATCACATGCCGTTAATTCCTGTATATTGTCACCCAATTAGCGGAAAGCACAACCAACGACAGCTGAGTAAGGGGCCCGAGGCAGCCAGGCCACACCCACATATCAGTCTGTCACTAACTGAGGGGGATGATTAGGGAAATGTCACTTGTCGCTGGCCGCCTCTTCCCGCCCCCTTCCACTGCCATCTGGAACCTTCGCGGTGATTCACGGAAACTAGAGGCTTCGAGAACGGCGATATTCCTATAAAAAGGGCTGCAGTGAGTGAATTGAGTCAGTCAGTTCTTGGTGAGCAGCGTAAGAGTGCAGTGCTAGTGTACGACGAGAAGGCTGTGTGCGTGCATCGGAGGATTGTACGTAATTGTTAGAGCAAAGTGGAATTGTGACGGACGAACTGGTGAATCGTAATTGTGTGCATTACGTAATTCTGTGTAATTGGCAAGTGTTTAACTGTAAGTCGGTGGAAATAAACAACATTTTTGAGTGGTGCAATTGGACTTTTCGTTTCACGAACCCACAAAGTCACAATATAATTGTTCCTTAAATTGCTTGTAGGATAAACTATGATCCAGTTCTATTTTAGAAGAAAGTTCATTGTACTTGGCACATAACTTTAAAATATCGCAATTTATATGCGATTAGTTTTGGTGTTCTAAACTGGAGCAATTGACCGTTTCTGAAATTTGCAATGCTGACTCATTCTTCGCTACAAACCAGGCCGTTCATAAGTTTATAAAGGAACAACTGATCAGCAAGTATTCTACGAACAGAGAAAGACATTATGTTGAACTCCTTTAGCAGTTGCATACGTATATCGAATACACTGATCATACGTGATTACGCCGTGGGATTTTTGGTATATGAAGTTAATCACCTCGCAGTTTAAAGACTGTATTGGAAAGTGCACTGTAAAGTAATTCCATCAGAATAAAACAATTGCAAGGATATGTTGTGTAGAGTTCTAAACAATATTCCACACAGTTCAGCAAATAAACAGACTTTGGGTCAACGTAAATGAAAGCAAAAATATCGCTGGTAGGTATGTGGGAAATCTGACCAGTAACATACTGTTATATTAGAAGAAAATAATAAAATACACACTTTGTATTGTATAGCGCAGCTCTGGATTTACAGATAGAAACACCTGACGTTTAATTGGAGCTAACGAATCACGTAGCTATTGTTTTGTTACCTCTACATTGTTGCTCAGTCAACTAAGATCCGCACTCCATAGTTACAGGCAATGACTAATACGTTCATGAAGCAAACTCAATTGGTTCAGTCTTCTCAGTCCTGCGTTCACTAATTACTTTAAAGACCGGATGTTTACGATATCTTTCAAGTAGATACATATTCATCAACTAACACAGCACCAAAACAATCCTAGTCTTGCGGAATTCAATGCTCTGGGTAGCTGAGAAAAGACGAGGATTTGCACAGCGTAATGCATCTATGTGCACACGAAAATTCTTGCTGGAGCCCCGAAATAGCTAATGAGCATGAAATGATCTGGGAAGTGAGGTCAAATTGGGTGACAGAATTCGGGGATGTACTTATCCTACTCAGCGTTCGTCTAGCGAGCATGGAGAAACCCTCCTCAAAGAGATCAGGAAGGACGACCCCGCGAATCGAATGCACAATCTGCCGAATGGCAACCAGTCATCCTGATTAAGGAGATTGTTACATGAGCAGGGTAGAAATTTTAGGTCCTGCATTACTATGAACTTTGTATGTCACGAATTATTCACATGCGTGTTCAAAGGAAAACCTTAGGTAAAATACAAAAATAACCCCATTAACCTCGCAGATCCACAAAGGATAAAAGAACAAGGAATTCTGGATTGGCTGTGTTCTACAAGTGAGAGGAAACTGGAAGAATGGAAACCCAAATTTATGGTACGCCCACGTTATTACTGCAAACGGACACGCTGTCAACAGCAGAGCGATTAAATAAGGCAGAACGCAGTAATTGCTTCTAAACGATGGCAATTTAGTCAATTAGTACGGTATGTGGCAAATTATCTTCATTAAATAACAACCAGTGAGGATTTTGTCACCCATTAAAAGTCCATGTTAGCTCAGTTCTCGGATAATATTAAGAGAAACAAAGGTTTTCCGAAATAGGAGCAATGGGACACAGATCGGTTCCGATGGGCTGAACGCAAACCCTTGTTCCGGTTGTCTCCCGGAAGCGATTTCAAATCAATAGCGATATCGTTAGAGCTCCTGCAGGTGGCGATACTCTTGTTGCCTAGGGGCTGCTGGGGAAAAAACATTGACGAAGTCTGATGGAAATGTTAAAACTACACGCCAGGAGTTACTCTTTTTCAGTTTTATTTCAAACAAAGGTTTAATGTACTAGAATCCATCCAAGTACAAAAAATATTTGTTAAATCGAAATGTCTTTGCAAACACAATTAAATGTGAACGAAGTAGACTAAAATGGTCCATTAAAAATAAACAATTATCAGTATTTCATGACTTTTAAATGCTATGCCTTTTATAACCACAAGAAAAAATGAACTGCGACCTACAATTAAAAACAAAAAACTGTATCTACTTCACATTGAGATACTTTCATAGAAATCCTTGATTATATATTGCAATTGTACTTACAAGGAAATATTTGAATACAGTAAAGTTAAGCAACAGCCATATCTTTTAAGAGAGGGCGGCTATGTAATAACCAGAGCTAGGAATTTCGTAGCGATTTCTTTGAGCAGTGTAAGAGCGGCCAGACATGGCAATACAACGCAGCGCTACTAGCAAGGGCAAGGTTCATCGTAGAATGTAACTCAATACTGCAAAACAGGTGTAACTGCATGACACAGAGCACGTTGGTAGGAAGAAAGACATTCGAATAACATCTTTGTTGTGGTTCAAAGATGAGCAACTAAATTTCCTGTGCAACCATTGTATTCATGTCCTTATATACTTCATTATTTAAATTTACATTTCAGTGGGATACTTCAGCAAACATGGAAAAAGATAAGCCGGATTTAGTAACTAAATTAGATGAAATTATTAAGGAAATTGCAACAGATTGTCAATCCACTAAATCCTGTTTTACGGGATATAGAATGAGTTTTTCATTTAGAAGGCTTCAGAGGTACACTGTTTTTAGTAAAATTCCAGCTTTGGTATTTTGTCTAAGGGTCTTCAGATATATAAAAAATAATTTTATTATCTGTATATTATTTTACATTCGATCACGAAATGTTACAATCCGCGTTATAATTGCTTGGGTGTTGCCACAATGTGCCTATTTAAATAATGGGATCAGCTAGAGACAAACCTGTGTGTACTATATAAGAAATTGTATGTTGTACATAATTATGTAAGTAGATGTGCATTTACGAATGTCTCATGTAATTTTTTTCTCTGGGCAACCGGTCTCAATGCATCTCCACTGTGCGTTTGTTATCTGACTTGTTTGGATGCAGGGAGAAGGTCGGTCACAACCTGCATAGGAAACAATGGGCGGTACGAACTTCCTAGCCTTGGAAATATCCTATTCTGTTTGCATGGTCAAAAAAGTAGAAACAAAAACAAGAAAAATAGAAAAGAAAGGAGAGAAATAACATGTTCTCAGTTATGCAGCATTTCTAAATGCAGTGTAATAGCAACGAATGTCTCAAATTAAAAATGTTGTATTTCTGAAATTCTGTATTTATAACTTTACCAGAGAAAAAGGCTGCAATTAGTTCAAATTTGTAATGAAGAGGACTTCAGGTGCTATTATCAAAAAGGGAGGGAGGGAGGAAGGGAGGAAGGGAGGAAGGGAGGGACTAACTTTAAAATGTCAAAGATATCCTATGCAAAATGAATCCCAGTTTCCGACAGCTCATATAGGGCCGGGTCCTGCCAACCCGACTACCGACCTCACGCCCACATACACAAGGTTAGAGGTGGGCCATCATCCAACCGATACGGGGAGGAGATGTGGTTAGCATCTCGACACCCTCAACCGTAATGTTAAGGTAGCTACAAAATAGGAATGAACATAAGGCGGAGCTAGGCGTTTGTGGTCTATCATTGTCCAGCCAATATGGTGAGTGCAATGTTGTATAGTTAAACACACATACTGGCTCACTTGAACGAAACGTACGGATAACTTCTTTGCGCTCTCAAGATACTAATTACAGAATTATTTTGTTTATCCCATGTCACAGAGCTATTTTTTTCTGAGGGTGACTGTCCAAAACTCATATTTATAGGATATCTGGATTCGGACATATGGAAAGATAACTCCACTGACTAGAAATAAAAGAAACATCAACTGTCAGTGAAGAAAAACACACTCGTGCTATACTGCGGTTGCAATTTGTTCCTTGCATTCAGTAAAGTGGTGATCTTTTAAGAATGTAGATGTGCTTTTCAAAGTTAGTAAATATGTCGCTTAGAAGGCCTTGTACTAGTGTGCCTAGTAGTGACTGAGACAACTCGTAAGATATTACATAAACAGGCTAGAAATATTACCTTTCGTGTGTACTCTTGGAGAAAAATGTTTGGGAGGGAAAATGGGAGAAAGTAGAGAAGAGGATAGTAGCGATATAAATGTTAACGGGCAGGGAGGAAAAGAAGGAAAGAAGTATTGGTGAGTTCTTGCAGAGTGTAGAAGAAAACTGAGTCAGAAATGTAAAGAATATAAGAAAGGAAGATGAGGGGGAAGAAAGGGACTAAGTAACAAGGAGGCATGGAGGTTAAGAGCTACCTGGCAGAGCAGAAGACCAGGGTGTCATATAAGCCAAGGTAGCAGCAAGGTAAAGACAAATAAATGTAGCCTAAAGTTGTAAATTGTAATATTTTGGAATACGCACAATAAAATAAAATCTAATCTTCAAACAATTGTCAATTAATACATTTTCGAAAGTACTAATTTTGCTCAAGCGAACAATTAACGTCACAGGCTTGTCACGTGAGTGCTCATAATGTGACGAACATGGTTAAAGAAGGCAAACAGTTCAACAAATTAGATGTTCCCATATTTAGGTCTACTGGAAAACATAGAGTAACTTTCTAATACACATTGGTATCTTCGGTATTTACTAAACATTTTAATGAAACAAACATTGGCTTAAAGTACACTATAGGCAGTACACAATTACAGCATCTTTAAAGTAGAGACTCTATTCACAAATGGTAGTAATGACAGAACTTTGTTTCACTATTGCAAACGCCATTCTGTCGTGGAACGCATCTGATTTGTGTCCTTTTATTTTGTATTGCTGAAGTAATGTGGCGCGAGAGATGACTTCAAAGAGACGGGCAGAGCAGTACGGAGATAAGTTTGCCAAAATGGCGGGGGGAAGGAGGCAGATTTCTGGAGATTAACAGCGAGGATCTACTCCCATTAGTCCGGCCCCGTAGGACCAGAATCCGGGCCTCTCGGGCATATTTACCGTAGGACAGTACCTATTTTATAAACTGCCCCCCCCCCACCGCCTGCAAACGGCAGACAGGACGGAAGTGGATACGCCACTTACGCGCCGGTCCTTAATGAACCAGCTACCAAAAAACCTTGGTGGGGCCGCCAGTGTCTAGCTCACCAGCTACTAGCTCTGCAGGCTAGCACCCGGGACTTATGAGGCAACCCTCTACCCCCTCCGGGCGGCCGAGGCCTGGCCGGAGGTACCCAATTGCCCGCGGGTGGCGGGAACACACTGCCCCCTCGAGTCCAACCCAATCTGAACAACTCCCAGAGGGAGGGGCTCGAATGTTCGGCCCGAGGTTCCTCTAGTAACGTCAGAAGTACCACGAGTGCTAAGGGTCCGCAGCGCCCGCACCTTCGCAGCTGAAAGGGACGCATCCCGTGGAGAGTTGATCTTTCTTCTAGCGCTGTCTTGATTCTTTGAGAATATTCCGGAGAGTGAGTTAGCTATAAACAATAAAGAGCCGCCGCCCGCCACTGAGTCAGTCGGTAATTGGACGCGTGAGCGTGAACAGCTGTAAAAGTCAACTCTTTTGTGGTCGATGACCCTGCAAGTTCTATGTGACGTAATTCTGCTACTTTAAAGGTTGACAGTGTAATTCTACAGAAATTAGAGCAATTTTAGTGTTTGTAACCTGGTCTTTTAATTTCACAAACCCGCAGTCACAGTATGCATGTGAATGATGCTGCGTAGGCGAACTTTTCCCAGTTCAACGTCTTGAGCTTCAGTTTATGCCATCATGCGATAATCATTGTATATGTTTTCACACACATGCGGAAAAACTAAGTGAACTTTTTGTCAGTATCTGTACATACATCTCAGCTCATTGCTACAGAGATACCGTGAGACAAAGACAGATACTTCTATCTCTGTCACCCGCTGGTTGTAGACCTGGCAACGCAAAGAGAATGCGAACGCTTCATTGGCTGTCCTCAGGTTCATTCTTATTTTGTAGCTTCTCTAGATTTCTTGACCAGAGCCGCTTACTTATCGTAAGCTCCTGAATTTGTTAACGATGCTCATTGGGCACCGGTCCTATACTCGGGATTAAACATCCGCACCCCCAGGGTTGGGACCGATCCCGGACCGCTTTTCGTCGCTGGGAATAAAGGCATGTTGCCGTAGTCCACAACGCCTCGGTGCAACATATGAGAGCTGTTCAATAAAGAATGATAATAAATTTTACGGTCATAATTTTTCGCACTAAAATTCAATCTTAATATATTATGTTAGCTAAATATGAAACAAACACACTGTAGTAGTTTCATTGGTACTCCTGGTTCCCGGTTTTGAGAACCATGCAAATTCAGACATGTTCAGTATCGGCTACCACTGCAATGGAGGTAACATGCAGTTAAAGTTGATGTTAGAGGAAGATCCGGAGTTTCTTTAAAACGAAATCACTGCTGAAGAAACTTGGCTATATCATTTTGATCCTGATAGCACACAGCAAAGCTCAGTGTGGAAATATCCTTCTACACCAACCCCCAAAAAAGCATATGTGGTTGCTTCTGCTGGGAAAGCTATGGTCATCTCATTCTTTGATATTCATGTAATGGTTTATGAGCATTTTATACCTGCACACACATCAGTAACTGGACAATACTACAGGGATATCCTGAAAACATTGGAAGTCCATATCAGACGCAGAAGACCACATTTCCGTGAAGCAGGCTGGATGCTATACCACGATAATGCGTGGCCGCATATTGCCAATGTTGTTGCTGAATATCTTGCAAAAATCAACGTGAAGTGCACGTGAAGTGCATCTCCCACCCTCCGTATAGTTCGGATTTAGTCCCATGTGACTTTGTTCTATTCCCTAACTTGAAGAAACGCCTTCGTGGGAGGCATTATCCTTCATCAGAAGCAGTGGTGCAGGCTGGGGAGGTGATTTTGAAGGATCTCTCAAAAACTGGTTTCTAGCATGTCTTTGAAGACTGGTAGAAACGCTGAGGTATGTGCATCGCATTCAGGAGAGACTATTTTGAGAAGAACTATCAACGTTAAGAGGATGAGTAAAGGTACGTTGTCAAAAAAAAAAAAAAAAAAAAAAAAGTGATCATTCTTTATTGAACAGTCCACGTATCATAAGTGTAGGGAATATTCTTAAAAACATAATATATTTTTGACAAGGTAAATATTTTTAAATCCGTTCTTTATAAAGGCTAGTTCGTGGCTGTGAGATGTTCCTGGAATTCTTTGAATTATACTGAACTTAGTGTGTTTTGCTACTCACTCAGTTTTACTAACAGCCAAATGTACACACACAAGACGTTTTGGTAGATATAATATTTATTTTTCCCATTTTATTCAGGGAATCCCTATATGTATTCTACTTAAAGCGGTACTATAAGTAGTCGGTAGTGAAATAAAATATGATTGTACCACATCACATAAGGTAACATCATTATAAAATTACTGCAACCACTTCTTAACCTACCAAAGCTGTTGTGGACTAAACAAACCACTTTTAAGTCCTAGCTTAGAAATTGAGATTAGCATAGATGCTTGTGCATAAAACAATTATTTTCGGCCCTACAGTCTTTCTTGAGGCGGTTCAAATTGTAACCAGATTTCTATGGTGAAGATGGGATGCACGTTGACTATTTCGAAGCAGCAGTTCGGGAAGCCATATGTAAGAGGGTTACTTCTATGTAGCTTGAACTGGTTCTTGATCATTGTGTCTGCTTAAATAAGTCATGAGATCTCTTCTTTTCAAGTGTGGTTACGAGTGAAATAGATAAAATTTTGGATAAGTCAAATTTCGTAATATATAATTTAATTGTATAATCTGGATTACATTTTACTTGAACTTTCCTTCCTAGTCAACCACTGCAGGTTACCTCCAGTATATCGATAAATCCTTACTTCCTTAATAAATAGCTTCCGTTAATTACATAAAATTGCTCACTTTTGCACGTCCATTCATCACCATACAAAACTTTAATCTTCCCCGCGTTATTTTTCCCTCATGCAGGTTATTGATTTTCTTTTTACTATCGCTACTACTATATATGGTCGATTTACTACTACGTCACTACATTACGTAATACAATTATTACTACGGCCAGTCACAAAATTACATATATTTTTCTATAAATGTATAAAATTTTCAAACCTTTTCTAAATATAAATCGGAACAGCTGTCACCAAGTCGTGCAGTTCTCTGTCCAGTTCTGCCAGTTTCAACCGGTGTTAATGCGTCATCAGTGATCGTTAGGACCTAGTTGTGTTTCTTTCGCCCGGACTCCCTACAGGCTATAACCATGTGGTTTCTTCGCCTCATTTGTTTCTTCTGTAGCTGGCGAGCTCAAAAGATAAAATCTGAATCCAGCTCTGTGATGTCACTTGCGTTCCCTGGCCATAGTTACGAGCCTAGCACATTAATTTAATATTCCTAAAAGTACTTGATAAGCACCTTCAATCCGTAAACCAATCTTCTGTTATCTCTTAGCATAAGTCGATGCATGAAAATGGTCATGACGTAAGCAGCAGTTCCTGTTTAACAAACTGTACTTTTCTATATTTTACGTACTTCAAACGATTAGAAGTTAGACTTTTGCACATTCAGCTAATGGAAATGTAACGTTCAGAAGCAGCTTTACAAACTAGAAGTCGGTGAGAAGCAATGAAATCATATAATGTTGTGTGCTAAAATTGCAAGCGATTCGCCTTTGTGATGAATTGAATGAAACAGAACAAAGAGAGGAATCTTTGTGTGATATTGTAAGAACTTTAGGCGTATAAATAATTCAATACTCTTAAAATGAAGATGGGGAATAAATTCAATAGAAGGCAGGAAATTGAAAAGAGCTGAAAATGAAATTGTTGAGACAGAAAAGCAACTTACAGCAATGAAAGTATTTAAGGTAAATGAAAATGTTTAGTGTGAAGTTTTCAATTCTTTGGAAATCTGTTACTTATTAAATGAAAATTGTACTCGGAAAATAAAATGGCAAGTTACGCTGACTATAGTCGGATGAAGAGAGCATATACGGGGTTAAGAAAGTTAAAACCTTGGTATTATAGTCCACATAGGTTCAAGGTCTGCCAAACTGATTGCCGGCCTCACGTTCACATAAGCATGGTAGAGGTGGGAGATCATCCAACTGATGGAGAAGATGTGATCAGCATCTGGCTCAGTGGTTAGACCGCTGCTCCCACCAAGGCGGCCCGGGTTCGATCCCAGGCAACCGCAAAGTAAGATTTGTGCTGGACAACACGGCGCTGGGACGGGTTTTCTCCAGGATCTCCGGTTTCCCCCGCCATCTCA
Organism: Mantis religiosa; assembly: GCA_030765055.1. Taxonomy (NCBI): domain Eukaryota; kingdom Metazoa; phylum Arthropoda; class Insecta; order Mantodea; family Mantidae; genus Mantis; species Mantis religiosa. The sequence goes on from CM060956.1 coordinate 29,906,730, forward strand.
CTCCACCGATGCTCCATCTTCATCTCATGTATCATCAGTGTCACCGTCTGCGGTGCCTATGTAGTAAAAGCGGGCGTTAAACACTACACATGATCAGAATTTCGACACCCCCAGCCGGAAAGTTGGCGTTCTTCAGCAGGACTGCTTACCTAGCGTAGCTCCTCCGGTACTGCTCCCATACCCGGGACTTAAAGTTAAACTACAGACCCCCCAGATTAATGGATTTTAACAGCTTTAATTATTGGAAATTAATTGTTCTTTAACACTTACCGTGTGTAGCCTAAAGTATGGAATGGTAAAGTGAGACTGAAAAATTCAATGTCATAGCCGGGATTTGAACCATGGATCTTCTGGTCTCTGTCCAGCCGCTCTAACCATTGAGCTACTATGGCCAACGTGCCGAGATGACATTAAATTCTCCAACTGAGGTATTTTCCACGGTAAACCAATTAGGAGTTCTCATAAACAAATGAGACAACTACCTTAATGGCGACTTATAACGTGTAAGTACTTTTAAATACTTTAAAGTACACTGCGCAAAAGTAAAATCTGTAACATTTGGTTGGCTAGACCATATGCATTGTGACGTCGCAGTCTGTATCTACTATGCGTGAACCTGCTTGCTCTTTGTTTCTCACTCTAAAGGAAAAGCAGGAACCAAAACTTTAAACAAAACACTTTTAACAGAAATAACATGTGGCCCAAAACGAATTATCACCGCGCGGTTGCTACTACTCCATTTAATGCATCCACTAGGGTATAGTTTCTGTTGCTTGTGAAGGCTATGAATAACACATGTTTTTACCGAAATGCCAGAGCTTAACTGTCACAGATGATGAAAGTGTCGCTAGAAAACAATTGCATAACAATGATACTTTACAACGTAATCTCAATAGCTTATTTTGAAGTGATTTTATAGCTTTAAGTATGGGTAGCTGCTACTAGCCAACATTGATAACCGCTCAGGTCAGTCAAATCATTCAAATACTTGCAAACAACGGCAAAATCATTCAGGATGCATATAAAATCCAGAGTCACCGCGGCAGTGAAGGCCATATACGACTTCATTGCATTAACCAAAATATCACCGAAGACAACAATGACACTGTTCGACACAAATGGAGCCATTACCACATAGGGGGTAAGCACTCTGTGGGACAAGTTGAGCATAACAGATCTAAGGAAGTCATTAAATCAGGATTCCTAAAGTCACACTGGGTATCTCCAAACTCACAAGCTCCAGATTGGCGTATGACCTCGCTAAGGTTCTCATCTTCATGGAGACCTCGGTATGGAACTACCATCCACGGCCGTCTCTGCAGCAAAGAAGGAATAACAGGAACGAGATAAGACTCGACTTCTACACAAGAGATCCGGCTCTTCGTAAACTCTATGACAGTGCATGGATGTCACCAAAGACTGTGCAGAAGTGATAGTTTACACGGACCAAGTAGTGACAGTGCGATCCACATAAACCTGAACCATTTCAATAGGCCATAACTTCTGAATCAATAATAGAACACACAACTTTGGGAGAATATAATACACAATTGGGGGATTACATTACACTATATATATCTCATAGAAAATGTTGGAAGTGTCCTCCACCAGCATCTATACATGTTTGTACTCGTCTCACCATATTCTCTGTAGTTTTAGGGAGAGTATCCTCGCCAATGTTACTTATTTCGGTTCGAATGGATTCCTTGAACATCAATTGTCCGTAGCCTATTATTTTCTACTCTATTTTTAGATAACTCCACAAGAAAAAATCCGGTTGGTGGCACCGTAGCTTAGTCAGTAGAGCACCTGCCTGCCGAGCTAGGGTTTCCGGTTTCGATTCCCAGAATGGGGAATTTTCTCCACCCAAGATAATTCCTCAACTTCCCTAGAGCCTGGAAGTATGACTGAAGGTGCGAATGCGCCAGAGATCTGATGATTAAATCCCAACGAATACGAGATATCACCATCCATATGTTCCAAAGTAGAACGGCCGCCGATATGAAAATTGCACTTCAGAAAAAAAAAACAATCAGGTCAGGTTAGGTCAAGGGATCTGTGGGCCGCAGACCTTTTGAGAAACTGGTTACAAGTTCTATGGTGTCATTAGATGTATGGCAGGTTGCTCCATCTTACTGGAAATAACATTCTCTCAATTCGATATCATCCAGCTGGTCCAAAAATGTATTGAACATACCCATATAAACTTCAGTGTTGACTGTAAGCTGTCAGCAATTATCAGTGTTGTCAATTCTCCCAGAACCACCGATATGATTAAAACAGATTTATTCATTCTATGAGCTTTAAAAGGGAAATTATAGCCCGCTTCGTTAGTATAAATGGTAGCGTGTCTGCCTTACGTTCAAGAGGTCCCGATTTCGAATCTCGGTCAGGGTGAGTTACCTGGATAAGGCTTTCTCCGGTGTTTTCCCTTATCCTGAAAGACGAATGTCGGGTAGCTCTAAGCTCCATGGATCCCGGGCTCATTTGAGCATCATTTCACCAATTCCATTCATCGTCCCATGGATGACGTAAATTACAAAAAAAGTAGAATATAAAAATAAATAAATAAAAATAAATAAAAAGGATGGAAACTATGGCCTATTGGAGTTATTCAGCTTTATATGGATGTCGCTAGATATGACCATCCGTGCGACAGATATAACGTGTTTACATGCAAAAAGAGATACAAATCTGTTGTAGAATTCCATAGAAATACGTGATGTAAATCTGTGAGTTGTAAAAACTTGTATGCACAATTTGAGTGCATTTTATCTAATAAAATTTATAATTTTAATTATCTCACATTTGATTTTCAAAACAGTTCTAGTTTACCTAATATTGTATTTCTAAGGAGAGTAAAACGTTCCCACCTATTTTTGTGCTCAAAGGACGTCATGTCATCTTATCTTGTTTTAGGCACCTAACTCATTTTAAATACAATGTAAATTTGTGCTATATTTATCATCTTGTAACAGAGTTCTAATTCCAAGTTAGTGTGAGTGTGATCGTTTTTGTTTTTCCCCTAAGAAATTAAATTTAATCACATATTTTACGGAAAGTGTACGTCTATAAATTGATAGGAATGTATTAATGCCTGATTCTCATTTATTTCTGTGAGTAGAGTTCATTGTATCCAGTTTTACTTCGGTGTTTTGTTTTTTCCTCGATACAGTTTCTCATATTTGGAGATGGCTAAATTAAATCTCAATTTTAACACAACCAAATTTTGTTACAAGAGTGTTTTCCTACTTATATAGTATTAATTAATAAACAAACTTACTGGCATTTTGAACATAGGTGAGGTAGCATTTTAATATTTCCTTTATAGAGGATTGCAATGCAAATAATTAGCGGGTAAATAGTAAGAGAGATAACTTTGAACGATATTTATAGCCACGCAAATATTGTATCAGCATTCAGATTAAAACATTCGTTTTATACCCTTTAGAAATCTCAGAAAATAAATAAAATTCAAAGTATACTAATAAATGTAGTACTAAAATGTTTTGTGCAATCACAATCTCGCACAACTTTGTAAAACCGCATCAATTTTATAATTAAATGCACTTTTTGTTTCTAAAAGCTGCTAGAGGCAAACATTTATAATTTTAATTACTCTCATTCAATATTCGTTTTTCTAAATTGCTCCAGGTTAAGTTAATTATGAAAAATGTAACTAATATAGAACTGTTCCATATGCACTTTTTTAAACCTGTGGCTTGTTTATTCAGTTCTGCTTTAAGGTTTTCCGTAGCACTCATATACCGACATTTATGCTTATTTAGTAATAGGCATATGTGACTAAATAAATCTAGCAATTGACCTTCAGGTAGTAGGAATTGAATGAAACATATGCCAATTTTGCCCTAATACGCAATGAGCAGGTCATATATACTAGTTTTGTAAAAGTCGCATGCAGCAGAAGGTTCAGCAACAATTTTATCTTGCTAATATGAACGTTACACTTAGTCCTATGTGCCCTGTGGGTAAGAGTTATGGATAATACAACTTGGAGACCCTTGGAAACCTCATCTATGTATGTGCACTAAATGATCAATTCAGATATGAATTTCTGGTGTTTAAATTTTTCATTTTATATTCATTTTCAAGTTGTATACCTCGGCAATTCTTATATCTATGGAAAGTTCCATTTATTTATTAAATGCTCAAAAATAGCAAATATTAAATACATGATTTTGTTTTATCACTGTTATATTTAATAGCCATTCTGTTAAACAACAATACATTAATTTGATGGAAATTTGTCGTAATATAACGATTTATAGCGACTGCATTAAAAGAGGTTAGAGTATCTCTACCAAATATAAACTAATATTAAAAAATAATTCCATCATGTGGGACAACTTTCAGAATACTTGCAAAATTATAATAGAGCAATAGTTTTATAACTTGTGCACAAAGAGATCTTGCTACCTATGCTGTTAATAACGTAATAAACGCATATTTAGAACTTCAAATCAATCATTCAAAAACGGAGTTGTTAAATTTCACAGATCTCTGAAGGAAAAATGTCTTTTGTGGTGTGGAGCATGTAATATGTATGCATATCAAAAGATACCGAGTATGATGAAAGAAAGGAAAAGCGCTATATACTGCCCTACACAGTTTAAACATTTGAGTGAGCCTAGGAATTAGACATTTCTTACAATAGGACTGTAAGGCTCTACACGTTTTCTTTTTGTTTTCTTTCTTTCTTCATCTGTTTCTTTATTTCTCCTAGTTGTTTCTCTGCTTATTTAGAATGCCCTTATCTTTATGCTCCATGAATTTACAAGCCAATACCATGTGTCAGTAGTGTGTCGAGCAACAAGTAAACTGCGTATCATGGCGAATCCAGGACGGGTGATGAGTCCAACCTCTGTTAGGGTGGTGAAGAAGGTAATGAAATGCACTTAACATAGCAATGCTAGGAAAGTTTGCGGATCGTACTATCCAATGTTTCGACTTCTAACCGGTAGGGGAGACCGAGGCAAGTTGACGAGCCGGGCAAGATGACGAACGAGTTAATTTGAGATGGTATAAGGAAATAGCGACCTTACGGATACTACTAATACTTCACATTGCTAGGCACTAATAACTTATAAAGTAAGACTGCTGCTGCCATTTGGTGGTCTGTTAGATGTAGTTCGTGCTTTATCTCCGACATCTTGTAATTTGCAAGGCCTTCGCCATAAGATTTCATGGTCTTACGGCAAACACATTTGGTTATTCTGTTTTATTCATTACTATCTTGTATAATATGCTTTTCGCAGTCACTATTAACTCATTAACTTAATATACTTTATATTAGGTAAGAATATTTGTGAGTTTTGGCAGAAAGTAAAAGCAAAATAGACCAGAAATGTAAAGAATATAAGAATGTAAGATGAGGGGGGGGGAGATTAAAACAAGTAACAGGGAGGCATGGAGGTTAAGAGCTACCTGGCAGAGCAGAAGACCAGGGTGTCATGTAAGACAAGGTAGCTACAAGGTAAAGACAAATAAATGTAGCCAAAAGTTGGGCATTGTAAAATTTTGGAATATGTACAATAAAAAGATCTAATCATATACTTAACTGTTAATCCTATCACAATAATGGAAGATTTGTAACGTTCCCTATCGGAACAAGTTCATTTCGTCAATTTACCCCTAGAGCTTTTTAGTGTTCTTTTTGTGTTTCAATGCATTTTGATTTTCACTACGCGATTCCCTAACTATTGCATAATGCGCATTAGTGAAAAAACTCGAGTCGCGGGCAATGTGTAAGCATCTTAACAAGCCCATGAAAAAAATGTTGGTTCAGAAAGATGCACTGAAAGTGGCATAAGATCAATTAAAGCAACATAAACAGGAGCCTCAAATTTCAGGAAAGGGGGTTGTTAAGAAAACAAATGATTCCTGTATAAAAAAAGATGAAGCTATAACTTCTGACACCTATGTCCTCGAAAGTGCAGTGCAGTGTCCTGCTTGCGATGAGAAATTTGTCTCCATCTTCTAATAGAGGACCAACAGTGTGGCAAATGCCATGCCGTGGCACGAGAACGCCTCACACTTTGAAGGAGGAATATTTGTTTCTGACTTTTGTTTAGGTAAGCTACTGATTTCGAGTTGTATTAATTTATTATGATAATGTTCTTTTTCGGCCAATCATTCAATTGAAAATATGTAACAATGTATAAAATTATCACCGTACAGTGTTATTCTTTCTAAGAATTGTCATCTTTCCCCATGATCAAAGTCATCGGACTCCGGTACCGGGTTTAACTAAAACAAAAGACCATTGTAGTGATGCAGGCATATAAAACGAAATTACCTCAAATAAATTAATTAAAAATGCTTCTCTTAACATCGTCAGCTTGTCCAGGCCTCCCCTATATACATCCTCACTAAGAAAGACCTGAACACAATGACCGCTCTACAATTCTCCCGAACAAGGCTAGTGCGTCCCTTCATTGAATTTCTTCGCTATCACCCGCATGCGAACTCGGTGTACCCGTATGCCCTTTAACCTCTTGTCATTTAATTCACGTATCTTGAATAAATCCCCAAGGCGAGGTCAATGTTGCTGATGTAATATTTCATCTGCCACTGCTTTGAGTTAAGAGCACAAAGTGTTTCCAAAAATTCAAAATCCAGAGTATTCCTGCGTGTGTGTGCGTGAACATTATATTCCGAAAATAAATTGACCAGCATCTTCTAGGAATGTAATTCAGTTTTCCTCGTAGATCCTCCTTATTTGTTCCTTTATGCTTTACTTAAAAACTTTTCAAAATTTTGAATTTTCCAGAAATGGCTCTGTTTAGGTTAAAGCATCGTTTGCTTTAGGATACATAAAGAGACAAATAAATATGCTTAATTTCCTGGCAATAGTCTCTAATGGCTTCTATCAAAGGTAAGTTTCGTATAATCGGTAAACGGTAGAAGTATTTTTGTTCTATGATTAAAGAATTTTGAGACAGATTTGATTTTCATATAGGCATACTCAATCTCAACTGGGAAGGCAGTATTAGTTCATTATGTGTGGTCATACAGACATGAAATCTCGGTCATCACAGAATTACACGATATTTAAAAATCAGACAATCGCTTAATCTACTGTGTTCAGCCATCTGTGTAAATTTGAATATAAGTTCGATAATAGACAAGTGATTAGAGGAAGTCATGTATATTTCAACACATGACATGTTTTACATAAGGAACCACAAATTTCCAGGAATCTATTTAGTTGTGTATTACCGGTATTTCTGTGGAAAATTCATTGATAATAAGAGATCAAAGCAACGTAAAATAGCTGCACAAATGGTTGCTCAGTGATTATTGGCTCAATGCAGCATATATTATAATGCATGTATGTACATAATAATTTCATCCTTCTCTGTTCCAAAATTATTATTTGAACAAACATGTCGGCGCATAAAGCTGTATGCTAAAACCAACAAAAGAGCAGCGGAATAAATTTCCTGAAGTTATTTAAAACCGGATTCTGTTCGGGCCAAAAACATAAAAGCCCTGCAATATGCTGACAGAGTTGTGTTATTCTGCGCAGTTACAGGAATTAATGAAAACTGTGTAGACAAAAAAAGGGGGGGTAGGGCAAAACTGCGGCAATTTATTGCGGCCGAACCACTAGTACAATAACGGCACGGAGCACTCTGCCATTCATGGAGATTGCAGACTATGTGATAACGGCTGCCCGACTATAATATAAATATATCCAAGGTAGCTTCTTTCAGAAAACGTATGTACCAATGTTTAAATTTCACAGAAATAGGGCTTTCTGTTTAAATATTGTACATGTATACCAGATTTAAATCAACGTTTCCCAGAAAAATACCATCTCATTCGAAAGATGGAGGTTGGAATGAATTGTACTGCACAGCTATTGTGAGTATAACCAATTGACACTCGATATCATCCCTGAAAGCAATCCAGTTAATTCTGTCAGATCAATTGTTTTGTCAACTATTTCCTGATTGTCAACTCCATTGTTCACTGGGTGATAGTCATCTATTTAACTCCAACATCTTCCTGGGATGCAACAGTTAACCAAGATTTACCACTTCAAAACTAACATTTGCATGGAAAACTATTGTAAATTTGGATTTTATCTTTTATTTTGAAATCTTTATCTTGAACTTTCTGAGTATCCATTTGAAGTCTCCCTAATTCTGAATGATAGGCAAAACTACAAAGTAAGAGCCATACAATATCCTGCTTCACAAAAGTGTAGATCTTGTTAAAATACGAGTGCTGTTCAATAAAGAATGATCACATTTTTTTACAACGCACATTTACTCATTTTCAATTTTGACGGTCCTTCTCAAAATAGTCCCCCCTGAATGCGATGCACTTATACCAGCGTTTCTGCCAGTCTTTAAACACATGCTGGAAACCATTTTTTGAGAGATCCTTCAAAATTGCCTGCGCAGCCTTCACCACTGCTTCTGATGTTGAATAATGCCTCCCACGAAGGCGTTTCTTCAAGTTTGGGAATAGAAAATAGGTCACATGGGACTAAATCCGGGCTTTAGGGAAGTGAGGGTTGCACTTCACCTTGATTTTTGCAAGATATTTAGCAACAACATTTACAATATGCGGCCGTGCATTATCGTGGTGCAGCATTCAGTCTGCTTCACGGAAATGTGTTCTTTTGTGCCTGATATGGACTTGCAATGTTTTCAGGACATCCCTGTAGTATTGTCCAGTTACTGATGTGTGTGCAGGTACAACATGCTGATAAACCATTCCATGAATATCAAAGAATGAGATGACCATAACTTTCCCAGCAGAAGCAACCACTTTTGCTTTTGGGGGGCTGATGATGAAGGAGATTTCCACACTGAGCTTTGCTGTTTGCTCTCAGGATCAAAATGATGTAGCCAAGTTTTATCAGCAGTGATTACGTTTGAAAGAATCTCCGGATCTTCCTCTAACATCAACTTTAACTGCATGTTACCTCCATTGCAGTGGTAGGTAGGCACTACTGAACATGTCTGAACTTGCCTGGTTCTCACAGGCGGAACCAGGAGAACCAACAATGAAACTACTACGGCGTGTTTGTTTCACATTAAGCTAACAGAATATAATAATATTGAATTTTAGTTGTCAAAATTATGACCATAAAAGTTATGATCATTCTTTATTGAACAGCCCTCGTAATACACCATTCTTTAGAAGTAAATATATCCGAGACGTCATTATCTACAAATACTTTTACTCTGTTACAGAAAAACGGCTACTTTGTCCCTGCCAAGGAAAGAACTGTATTGCTAGGCCATCACACAGTGAACAGCTTTTAACACGTTTAGGAGAATACGGTAGGCCTGCAGATATTATTTTGATTGTTGGGCCATTTTTAGGAGTACTCTACACCAGAGGGTGTAGGGAAAGACAATTCACACATTGCATTTTGTTAATTTTAAAGCGATTCGCTGAGAATTAGGAGGGAAAATTGTGTATAATAAAACGAATAATAAATGATTATGCAAAAGTCCAAACTTAAGTTCAATGGTTGAAATCTAGTAGAATTGAATTTTTCTAATTAAAACATGCAAATTCTCTAAAGCTTATTTCTGTTAATTCTTACTAGAAGAATAAACAATAGAAAGTTCCTGGTTCTTTAGTACAGTCAAAGTAAATGTAGGTTTTACCTTGAAGTAGATGTTACTTATAGAGTAAAGATTTGTTTTTATGGTGCTTGAAAAGGTATAATTCAATGCAAAACTTTCTCAATTAACAAAGCAATTATAAAATGATTATTTCAGATATAGTTACGGTTTGTACACATTTACACAGATAATCAAGAAGCTACCTAAGGATTAAGTAATAAACTTCATGTGAGAACAAAATGCACAACTGTCTAAATGTGCATTTCGGTATGTCTTAACCACAGTGGAGAGAGGCCCTAAAACAGAGCTCATAGCTGAGATAGGAATTTTAGGTGCAAAATTTTGATTAGAAAGATGCTCAAAGATGCTGCAGCTGAGGTGAAAAAGGTGCAAATTTTCCTTTTAAATTTGCACTCAAAAATACAAAAACAAATTAGTCAATTACATAAAATAATCAAGGACAGGGACACAGCATTTACTGTCACGAGAAGCAAATGCTGTTTAGCAACACCTTTTTTAAAGTGAGGCTGCACTTTTGGTCACTTAAGTGTATATATTGAAAAGGAACGTTCATCGTCAGGACACATATGGTGTATTTTTTGTTTGCGGTCTAATTAAAATCATTGTTTGTTGCAACATAATCAGTATCTGCGTTTTTGGCTAAACTCTGTTCTAGCTTCTGCCTTCAAACCCCCTCCAGTGCATCTTTACATTCATCAAAATTGCCAAGTTTAAATATCTCATGTCCTTCTGTATTCTGGAGCCTTTTTCAAAAATGTCCTGATGCAAGCCATAAATTCATTTGACTATGAATATTCTTCTTTTATTGCCTCTCAAACTCGCTGCAATGCAGGTAATTTATTTTAGATTAGAGTATATAGGTTTGAGGTTAGAAACGACCAGTAATATGTAAGATGCTTGGTCTGTAACTTCTAGCCACATTCAATCATATTGAACGCGATCAGATCACAGAACAAATGCATTAGAAGCTACGCATTACATTAGCATTGTGTTTTTCCAGAGAGTAGATTTTCAACAACATGGGTTTCCCTTGCTTTCCTTTTATGGGTGCTACTCATATGTTCAGAACATCTTGTATATAACTGGTTTAATCTAATATAAGCTATATTGGAGTTACGTCTACTACTTGCCTGATGTGCTTTAATTTTTCTTCATGCAGAGGTTGAAGATCTGTTTTCATTAAGGTACCTTAATCTGGGACAGATTTTCCATTACATTTTTCCAAATTTGCTTTCATAATAGGGCTTCTGGGCTTTGAAAGACGGATACCACAAATGTATTTCCTATACCACCGAAAAATTCATTTTTTTAATAAACTTGAAGTCAGCGCTTCACCAGAAACTGTTGATGTCCGCCATCATTTCTGTACTTTAGTTCCTTATTTTACAGTGTTTTGCACTGCCCATATGCTGCTCATTACGACTGCGTTGGTTTTTTTCATCAGTTGTAATTGAAATGTCACAAACATTGCAAATCGAAACAGATCCGTTACTTTGAATTCCATTTTCACTGAACTGCTTAACAATGTAATGTACTTTGTAGGTAATCGACATCCTGCAAAACTTACTGAAAAATGGCAGACCACACTAGTCAAATAATATTTTTTAACTGAAACATTGCTTCCTGCACTCAACAATCCCCCTTAAACAATAGCTTCGCATAACTGTAATGCATTGAGGCGCATACAACACTGCCCTGACATTTCAGTAATTGTTGTCGCAGAATTGTTACCAAACCTTGACAGATAAAATGATAATTCTGGGGATAAAATCTGGTATAGGAGACAAATGTTTGGAAAAAGTGCAACAAAGGTGACGATGTTAAGAAAATGTGCAAAGTGGTGCTGGGAATGGATAAAGGTGCAACTAAAACTCAAAGGGGTGTGTTAATTTAAATTTATCTTTCCAACATAGGCATATTTAGGCATTATAATAGTAAAGCAATTTAAGGTGCAGCTTATAAAATTCCTTACACTGCTCATAGTTTCCATAAATATAATTCAATTTTGCCGGATAGTGATGCCTACAATATTCGTCGCCTAAACCGGGTTACAGTGGGCTGAAGCGTAATGCTCGTGCTTGTGACCACGGAATACGCCCAGTATTAACTACAAGGTGCGTGTGAAGTCCTGAGTAGTGGACGGATGCCACTCAGTATCGTGAGGAAAATGAGGAGCTCCGATAGGAAATGATCTTTACCAATGAAACCGCCATTCCTTTCGAGGAATACGTGATCCTGTCCACATCTCCACATACCGAACGGAATGTCTCAGGCGGTTTCGTCTGTGGCCCGCATTTGGAAGTCCGGGTTCAATTCTCGTGGCCGAGCTATCTGACCAATGGGTTTTTTCGGCGGTTTTCCCGGGTGATAGGCAAATGCTGGGTAGATAAATTACATCCCCCGAATTTCTTGTCCCTCCATTTCATTTCCATTGTTATTACACATCTCTCATCTGGTGGTCTCTTTCAGGAAAGAAGTGTCGGTGGGTGTGTCGGCGGTGCATGACAGGATTATATGCTCTGAGGAGAACGTACTTCCTCCTATGATAGGTCGGTTGCCGGTCTCCACTCCTCTGCTGGGATCATTTCAGGACCTTTGGGGCTCGGCTGCTGGGCTCGTTGCCGTCCCGCTGTAGTGAGCGTGTTCGTTGTTCTGGACTGTCGGAGTAGGACTCCATCCAAGTAAAATGTATGGACTCTGCCCCTGTACTGTTGTGGCTCGTTGCCGTCCCGCTGTAGTGAGCGTGTTCGTTGTTCTGGACTGTCGGAGTAGGACTCCATCCAAGTAAAATGTATGGACTCTGCCCCTGTACCGTCGTGGCTCGTTGCCGTCCCGCTGTAGTGAGCGTGTTCGTTGTTCTGGACTGTCGGAGTAGGACTCCATCCAAGTAAAATGTATGGACTCTGCCCCTGTACTGTTGTGGCTCGTTGCCGTCCCGCTGTAGTGAGCGTGTTCGTTGTTCTGGACTGTCGGAGTAGGACTCCATCCAAGTAAAATGTATGGACTCTGCCCCTGTACTGTCGTGGCTCGTTGCCGTCCCGCTGTAGTGAGCGTGTTCGTTGTTCTGGACTGTCGGAGTAGGACTCCATCCAAGTAAAATGTATGGACTCTGCCCCTGTACTGTCGTGGCTCGTTGCCGTCCCGCTGTAGTGAGCGTGTTCGTTGTTCTGGACTGTCGGAGTAGGACTCCATCCAAGTAAAATGTATGGACTCTGCCCCTGTACTGTTGTGGCTCGTTGCCGTCACGCAGTAGGGGAGCGTGTTCATTGTTCTGGACTGTCGGAGTAGGACTCCATCCAAGTAAAATGTATGGACTCTGCCCCTGTACTGTCGTGGCTCGTTGCCGTCCCGCTGTAGTGAGCGTGTTCGTTGTTCTGGACTGTCGGAGTAGGACTCCATCCAAGTAAAATGTATGGACTCTGCCCCTGTACTGTCGTGGCTCGTTGCCGTCCCGCTGTAGTGAGCGTGTTCGTTGTTCTGGACTGTCGGAGTAGGACTCCATCCAAGTAAAATGTATGGACTCTGCCCCTGTACTGTCGTGGCTCGTTGCCGTCACGCAGTAGGGGAGCGTGTTCATTGTTCTGGACTGTCGGAGTAGGACTCCATCCAGGTAAAATGTAGGGACCCTGCCCCTGTACTGTTGTGGCTCGTTGCCCTCCCGCAGTAGGGGAGCGTGTCTGTTGTTCTGGCGTGTCGGGGAGGTCTCCATCAAAGTAAACTGTAGGGACCCTGCCATAGGTACTGTCATGGCTCCCTGCAGTCCCGCAGTAGGGGAGCGTGTTCGTTGTCCTGGCCCGTCGGGGAGGTCCCTATCGAAGTAAACTGTAGAGACCCTGCCCTTGGTAGTGTCGTGGCTCCTTGAGTCGGCCGCCCTGTCGCCTTCGCCTCATCCTTCCTCCCGGAGCTACCACCACTTGGGGGCATGGGAACAATGGGCCCAGGATGGAGGCCTACGTACACAATACCCTCGGTATCCCAATTCAAATCCCTGATCACCATATAGTTGAATGATCACCTATCTCTGCCGTAGTACTATAGATCGGGACTAGGATTACTGTGGATAGAGTCAACATGAAAAATTCAATGCCATGGCCGGGATTTGAACCACTGATCTCCTGGTTTCCGTTCAGTCACTCTAACCCATTGAGCTTCCATGGTCAACGTGCCGTCACGACATTCAAATCTCCATTTGACTCGTATACTTCCACGGTAAACCGCTAGGCGCTCTCGCATTCGAGGTACACCGTTTGTGCTGACTTACTATTGTAAGTACTTGAGTCCCAGGTTCATCATTTAACTCTTATTATTTTAGTTAATTGTTGGAAATTAATCATATCTTCACACTAGCCGTATATAGGTTAAGGTTTTTGATGGATTGAGTCAACATGATTCGGATGCGAGAGCCCCTAGTGGTGTACCGGTAAAATATAAGAGTCAAATGGAGAATTTAATGTCAGGACGGCACGTTGACCATGGTAGCTCAATGGGTTAGTGACTGGACGCAAACCAGGAGATCAGAGGTTCAAATCCCGGCCATGGCACTTAATTTTTCAGGTTGACTATCAAAAACCTTAGCCTGTATACGGCTAGTGTGAAGAAATGATTAATTTCCATCAAAATTAACTAAAACTGGGATTATTATTTGCCATTTGTTAATATCAGCGGCTATAACGTATTTTCAAACAAAACGTAGCTCCAAATGACATCTGTCATATCAGTTCTTCCCGAGGCATCGATCAAACATTTGACTCTCTACAACCCGGAGCCGGGTAAAAGGCCACTAGGCTACCATATGATATAACCATCGTTTCTAAGGCAATATGTTTACAGTAATGAATGTGCCTATAGCATACGTCATGCGTACATTAGCAGTACGAGCACATCCTGTTTAAATCTCTAAATCGCTATAACTGCGGAATAAACCGTGTAAAATTTCTCGTAGCCAGTTCACGTAGCACAAACGTTAGAGCCAGCAGATCCCAGCAAAAAGAATGCTATTTGCACGCTCGCTGCGGATGTAAAACCCAATAAAAAGCAGTTTCTCTTTTTTTTTAGACGAGAGCTTCAATGATATGAAACATAATCGTTACCATTTGGAGGGAAAGGTAAAAGTTGTAGCGGACAGTATAAAAGTTAGGCGGCCCACCGCGAAGCTGCAAATGTGATCATTTGCTCGGATTACATGATCGGAAGCTTTACTGTTATTGAGCTGACATTTAGGCTTGTTTCAGTAAAATATTATAGCGCACGCAGTGGTCATCCTATCTGCTTCAACTATGTTGTTTCATAATGACAGTGCCCTCAATGGCTTTAATGCTTTCCCCTTTCTATCAACAGTGTTAATCAAAATTGCGTTTCTGGTTAAACGAACATGTTTGGTTTCATTTTAGAATCAGTTTTACGCCTCTGCTGTCAAATATATCTCCAAAGTTTGCAAACAGATCCACCCCAAACGACTACATGTGCATTTCGGTATTCTGCTACAATGGAGAGAGCTTTTTATTCCCGATAAAGTTATAGTTTTAAACACATCGCAGCTGAAAATACTGTTAGCCTTTCTGCCATTGTCTGTCCCCTTCTCCTTTAAAACTCTTAACACCACCTGCACTAATGGGGAGCAGATTGAAAAATAAAATAAAAACAAATGAGCCTACAGTTTCCTAATTTCCTTTTCCTAGTACATACTACAGCAGGTTGATGCAGTACTGTACTCCACCCCCATTTCATTAAAAAATTACAAAAAACATAAGACTCCAGTGTTCATGTCCACAGATTGAACGTCTGAATTAGGCGCGCACGTAAGTACAAGGGCTGTTAAATAAAGAATGATCAATTTTTTTTTCACACTAAAATTAATCTTATTACACCCTGTGAGCTTAATGTAAAACAAACACGCCGTAGTAGTTTCATTGTTGGTACTCCTGGTTTCCGCTGTAAGAACCAGGCAAGTTCAGACATGGTCAGTATCGCCTACCGCTGCTATGGAGGTAACATAAGTTAAAGTTGATATTAGAGGAAGATCCGGAGTTTCTATCAAACGTAATCACTGCTGCTGAAGCTTGGCTGCATCATTTTGATCCTGAGAGCTAACAGCAAAGCTCAGTGTGGAAATCTCTCATCACCAAACCCCCAAAAATGCAAAAGTAGTTGCTTCTTCTGGGAAAGTTCTGGTCATCATTCCTTGATATTCATGGAATAGTTTACCAGTATGTTGTACCTGCACACACATCAGTAACTGGACAATACTACAGGGATGTCCTGTAAACAATGAAAGTTCATATCAGGCGCCAAAGACCTTTCCATGAAGCAGGCTGGATGCTGCACCACGATAATGCGCGGCCGCATATTGCCAATGTTGTTGCTGAATTTCTACCAAAAATCTGCATAAAGTACATCCCTCTCCCTCCCTATAGTCCGGATTTAGCCACATGGGACTTTTTTCTATTCCCTAACTTGAAGACACGTCTTCGTGGGAGGCATTATCCATCATCAGAAGCAGTGGTGAAGGCTGCAGAGGCGATTTTGAAGGATCTCTCAAAAATGATTTCCAGCATGTCTTTTGAAGACTGGCAGAAACGCTGGGACAAGTGCATCGCATTCAGGGGAGACCATTTTGGCAAGGACCATCAAAATTGAGCATGAGTAAAGGCACGCTGTCAAGAAAGTGATCATTCTTTATTGAAAAGCCCTGTACCTAATACCAAATTTATTATTTAATTCACAGCGTTTTTAAAGACATGGTATAGATATCACAAAATAAACATCAGAACTAGCCATTGTTTACATGTACGAGTTTTGAAAATTTGATTCTATAATTTACGAGGGATGTTCAATAAATAATGATCACAATTTTTTGACAGTGTTCCTTTACTCATCCTCAAAATTTTGAGGGTTCCTTCTCAAAATACTCTCTCCTGGATGCGATGCACATGTCCCTGCATTTCTGCCAGTCTTCAAAGACAGGCTAGAAACCATTTTTGAGAGATCCTTCAAAATCGCCTCCGCAGCCTTCACCACTGTGCGCCGATCCTCATGAACAAACTTGAACTATTGAACAAGGAAACAGCTAGATAACGAGGTCCCGATGGAGAAAAATTATGAAAGGTAAGCGGAAACACCAAACACTATGTGAAGGAGTGCCTCTTTCATAAATGCCTAATTAAAAATTTGTGGATATGTTCTAAGAATTTTATTTTATACTATCATGACAAACAAGCTGATATAAGTATAACCCTTTATCCCTTCCTTAACCCGGATATTAAGTTCCCAACAGTACAAATATATGAGCACAGGTGCCAGGCCAGAAACAAGAAGTACATTTAAACAAATTATATCATGGTAGAAAAGGACTACACACCACATGCCGCCGAAGCTGCTTACGTCGAATTAACTTCAGGGTACCTTGCTACTAATGAGCAAAGCTCGGCTCCAGCACCTCAGTGGCCACAAGCCTCGACAGCCCGGTCAGCAAAGCAGCGAGCGGTCGGCTCTACTGCTTCTGATGATGGATAATGCCTCGCAAGAAGGCGTTTCTTCAAGTTAGGGAATAGAAAAAAGTCACATCGGGCTAAATCAGGACTATAGGGAGGGTGGGGTATGCACTTGACAATGATTTTTGCAAAATATTCTAATAACATTGGCAAAATGCTGCCGCGCATCATCGTGGTGCAGCATTCAGCCTGCTTCACGGAAATGTGGCACACAATAAAATGTTCAGTATTTCAGAAAGTGGTCTTAAGGTAATTCGTCGATTCTCTCTCACAATGGCAGCAGCAGTGTTTGTTTTCTTCTGTAAGAGCAGTAACTGGACCACCGGCTCCACCTTCATTTAAAATTGTCTCCCCTCTTTAAACATTTAAACCACCTTCGAGCTGTGCTATAGTGAAGAACAGACTCTCCATAGGCCTCAACTGGAGATTTGTTGAGAGAAAAGCAGAATTTCAAAGCCGCATATTGTTCCGCGCATGTTATCTCCATTTCAGCGGAAGACGATACTGAACATGTCTGAACTTGCCTAGTTCTCACAGGCGGGAACCAGGAAGACCAACAATGAAACTACTACGGCGTGTTTGTTTCACATTAAGCTAACAGAATATAATAAGATTAAATTTAAGTGCGAAAAATTATGACCGTAAGAAAATTATGATCATTATTTATTGAACAGCCCTGGAAATTCTACGAATTTTAAAGTCGTGATGGTTTAAAATGAATTTTATATTAGCCAATTTACATCTTTGTCCATTTTCGTTTCACGATTAACACTTGAAAATGCAATTTTTTAATATTCCATTAACCTTGTGTAAAAATGAAGGAGAAAACCTGGGTCGAAGTGAATCGAATGCGAGTCGTACCAACTTAATAGTGGAACCATGTTGCTCTATATTTAGTGTAAGATAAATGGATGAATAGCTTTTACATGAAAACTGTAATGAGAGACTGTTAAGTATTAAGAGAATGAGAAACCTGTAAGGCTGTAAAGGCCACGCCGTGGCTCAGTGTTCAGACCGCTTGGCTCACCAAGGTGGCCCGGGTTCGATCCCAGGCGACCGCAAAGTGAGATTTGTGCTGCACAACACGGCGCTGGGGCGGGTTTTCGCCGGGATCTCTGGTTTCCCCTGCCTTCTCATTCCACCGGTGCTCCATCTTCATCTCGTGTATCATCAGTGCCATCGCCTGCGGTGCCGTATGTAGTAAAAGCGGGCGTTAAACCCTACACATTTCATTTCATTTTTGCAAGGCTGTAAAGGTCAGAGAAATTTATTAGAGTGAGCATTTTAAATTACATATATTTTACTATAATATTTTTAGTCACATATTTTATTCCTGGAACAAAAGTCCTAACACAATTTTAATTCCTGATATTGACGTTCTTTGCCATATCCACAGGATTTCCATTCCAACGAAAAATAAAAAAAAAAAAAAAAAAAAAAAAATATATATATCAAAGTATCCCTTTGGGGCGTATGTGTACGTGTGATTGGTGTTTTTTGTGTAATTTACGTCCTCCAACGTTGAGTCATATCGGACGGTGAATGAGTTGGGTGAAATGCTTCCCAAATGAGTGCAGGGTCCATGGAGCTTAGTCTTGAAGGTTAATGGCGAGCTTCAGGAAAAACCTTATCCAGTTAACTCACCCTGACCGAGATTCGAACTCAGGACCTCTTGAACGTGAGGTAGACATGCTACCATCTACGCTACCGAGGCAGGCACAAGTGCTTGTGTATCTAGCTGTAGTATAGTTCAACGAGGCAATGTCCACTTCGATAGTATAGATGGTAGAGTGTCTGCCCCAATCTGTGAGGGTGAGTTGCCTGGATAATGTCTTTTTCGGGGTTCTCCCCATTATATTGAAAGAAGAATGTCAGATAACTCTAAGCTCAATGGATCCTTGGCACATTTGGGCAACAAGTTACCCATTTCATTCATCGTTCTACACAGAACGTTGGAGGAAGTCAATTAAGAATGGCAATGCAGTTATTTTCAAAAAATTACGTGGATAATATTCAGAAAACTCTGATTTTCTGTACTTGCTTTAACGTTTAAATGTCTTCATGACAAAATATATCCCGAGTTTCTGGGAAATCTTCAACGTAGTTTACATAACTCATAAACAATAATGAATTGGCAACTGTCAACTAAGAATGTGTATCTCTCAAAATGGCGGAATTTGATATAATCTGTGTGTTCTATTATGTATTTGAACAAAATAAAGAAAACTTAGGAAATTATAAGTTATATTTTTCCAAAATGGAAAGTAATTTTTCGGTTTTGCTTTCTCCTTCTGGTCAAACCAAGAACTCGAAGCTCAATGCCAGTACAACTTAACTAGTCGGCCAGAAAGTCTTTTATCGCCAGAGCCTACTGTATTCCTATATTTTGACTTTAGTGCTTAAGGAAACACGGAATTAAGGTATTACTGAAAATTTTGTGCAAATATATTCTTTATATCAATTACAGAAGCTAGATACAAGAGGTGCATTGCGAATTTATTGAAAAAATCATATTATATAGCACAACTTCATTTCAAAACCCCATTAAGGTTTATATAGACGAGTTAAACAACTATCATCTTAATATAAAACCTCTCCAAGGCACTGAAGGAGCAATTCAGCTTTAAAAACAGAATAAATGTACATTTTAAATCTCCTACACAAAAAAGAATATAGCTCAGACTTGCAGAAGAAAAGTTTTACATTTACATATTCATTCTCCAACTTCATCACTGACGTATTTCGTGCTTGGAAGAAATTTCTCTGGGAAAGAGAAATACTTGTATGGCTTGAATAACGTGGGAGTTTCTGTCCAAGAAGATTTAGATCTACTGGCCAGCGAGTTGCGCTGACAGCTCCCTCTGTTAATCCAAGAAACTGAGTCGACCGTGTAAAATTGGGCCTTTCTCCTGGGCCAAAGACGGAGTCCCTCCAAATGTGATAAAGTTCATAGATAGTGAACGTGAGCAATAATCCAGGTTTGTGTGCGAGTTTAAATCGAATTTCAGTATAGCATTCCGTTAAATTAACATCTAAAGTACATGCGCACCAGAATTTGAAGTTTTATTTTGACATTTTAATATAATTATTAAACTACATTATACCAAAACATTTGTATTTATAGATAATTTATTTTTGATTTTGAAATTTAACAATTTTATAATTATTTTCAGTAGATACAGCTCTCCAAAATATTCCAAATGATAGTGTTTTTTTCCACAGAACACTTGCAATCAAATTTCATATAATGTTCTTTTGGGAGGTTCGCAATTAAGGCTGTATAAATCATTTAGAAAATAAGATATAAATATTAAATGATATAGCGCGATCCATACCATTTCAATAATCCATAACATTTGAAACAATAAGACACGTGTCACTTTGGCAGAATATAATACATAATTGGGAGATTACATTACACTATTTACATCTAAGAGAAAATGTTGGAAGTGTCCTACACCAGCATCTATACATGTTTGTACTCGTCTCACCATATTCTCTGAAGTTTTACGCAGAGTATCCTCGCCAATGTCACATATTTCGGTTCGAATGGATTCCTGGAGAACGTCAATTGTCCGTGGCCTATTCTTGTACACTATTTTTAGATGCCTCCAAAAGAAGAAAATTCCGATGAGGTTAGGTCAGGATATCTGGGTTCCACATACTTTTTGAGATTATTCTATTATCAAAGAAACTGGTTAGAAGTGTCACGGTGCTATTAGATGAATGGCACGTTGCCATCTCTCGGTTCGATATCATCTCCGAATATATTAAAAGTGGAGCATTCCTATAAACCTCGATTAAAATTAGGAACAAGATTTTACTCGTGTTTTTAGGTAAAAAAATATAACTCTGAAGGCTTATAATTTTCATCTGGAAAGTAATAGGAACTATATTTTGGTCTTATATCTAGTACTCTCGGAAATGTAAGTTCTCTTTTTCTAATTCCAAATATTTTCATTAATACCGAATTTCATTCATATATATATATATATTTCTAAAAGCAATTTAATAATCGACTTCTTGAAGCTGATAACAAAACATACATTAAATACTTTGAAAAAATATTTAAATTACTTAAAAATAAATTTATACCTTTTAAAAAATTTCACGAATTGGCGTTTGAAAAAGAGCGTCCCAGTATCATTGGGAGCTATTGATTGACGGGAGTAAAAGGTTCTTCAGCAGAGAAAATATTCACATCAAGATAGACAGCAGATTAATAAGGGAACGAAGGAAACAAAAGACACAATACAATTATAACATTGTTTAGTTTTAAGTTTCTTTAATCACAGAATCGTCCTGCGCCGTGGCGCACCAGGCCAAGGCAGCATGCCTTGGTCCCTGGGCACGGTAAGCGGCCCGGGTTCGATCCCATTCATGTGATGGGCATTTTAGGTTCCGAGTATAAGTCCACCTCGTGCCCACTGAGCTTCGTGAGGAAAGTAAGGTGCTTACGTTAGGTAAGCCGCCCTGGTTACGAAAACCAACGTTCCGGCTGGGGAATGCCGAGATGCTGACCGCATCTCACTCCTCGTATCGGTTGGATGATCGCTCACTTCTAAGTGGGCGTGAGGCCGGCAGTCGGGTTGGTAGGCTCAGGACGAATTGGGGCTGTTACACCATGGGTTACGTTAATCATAGAATATAATCGAATGTGAGTTTATTGGATCATTCTCTTCTTGAATAAGATCCTCCAAATCAGAGAATAATGAAACAAAACCAAGGATTTTTCATACCACGGATGTAGACTAAGGATTGTTCATTTCAAATAAATGCTCATATTCTTGTAAAATTATCTCGCCCAGTATAATAAATAATAAATTTGAATAATTATTAGTTATACTTCCAAGTATAAATTTCCAAGGAAGGCAGTTTTGTATATGTAGGGTAATTTCAAACCATTCAACATACTTTTGTAATTATTCACCATTGAAAATATCGATTATGACAAATGGGGTTATAACTGATCCACTAGTTTTATTACATAAATTACTAAATTATTATACAGATTTATGAAGCCCATGTAGCTATAAATAGATCTTGAATACACTAGTGGATGTCATAGAGTATAAAAATTGTTATAAGTGCCTATGACATAACAGTCCACAGAAAACATGTAGAGAAAGCGCAGTTTAATGGTTTTACAAGAAATATATAAAGATGGTCATGTAGCGACAACACAAAAAACAGAAGACAGAATTGTTTCGTTGCCGTTTATCAAATATTTCGACCATGTATTTAATGAAGTATTATAAAAGCTCTGAATAACCTTTATTTTAATTTTAGAGAACTGTGCTCCCATAAAGTAAGAATTTTACATTATATATGCTATCAATTTTGGTATACATTCATAATGTTCTAACGAGAGAGAACCTCAAACTTTAGAAATCACTGAATTAATGTTTTAAAGAAAACAGTAACTGAATTATTCTAATCAATGATAATTTCGCTGTCAAAGATAATCTAATGCAAAATCAAAGTTTTTTAGAACTCAGCTTTTAGGTAAGATAAAGAAAATGAATCTCTACACCGATGATTACATACTTCTGCATGAATATTGGGATAAAATCTTAGGTATGCAGCTTATGTAGTCTGCAGTTCCAAAATTTACCTCACCGAATAAACGACATTCTGTGAATCACAAGGGTTCAGTACTTTTAATCTTATGATAAATATTAATATGTACGTACGTTATGTGAAGACAGACAAACCTAGAAGGAATAGAATGAAAGGAAACTATGCGGAAGTCATGGTAGATGAGAAAGTATTCCATAAATCGTGTGCCTCTTAGTGAATAACATGAAAAATCCCAGGTAGAATTAGATGGCAGATGGATTCGAGCCTAGGACCTTTCGAAAACGAGTCTTGCATATTATCACGGATAAAGAAGTCCTAGTGAGAATAAAGGCTGCATAAGAATCAATACCGTCTTTGATCTAGTGTA
Source organism: Mantis religiosa (assembly GCA_030765055.1). Classification (NCBI taxonomy): domain Eukaryota; kingdom Metazoa; phylum Arthropoda; class Insecta; order Mantodea; family Mantidae; genus Mantis; species Mantis religiosa. Next base: position 29,929,799 of record CM060956.1, read on the forward strand.
GACAACTTGGAGGAGAATAGAATCCCCATCCACAAGCTGCATAAGTGTTAAAGTGGAATAGTAGACAGTTTAATTATACGCAGTAACATTTGCATTCAGGCCGAACAGAAGTAAGAGATCGCGATGCGAGCCAACATCTCGTTTAGCTTACATTATTGCACATTCTACCGAAGAATGTGCCACTTCAGTTTAAGTGCTCAGATAAAATAAATCGACAGAAGAGAATGGAGGAAAACGCTTGCCTTTGCTACTCAAGTGTGCAATTTCTGAAGAACTCACTTGACTCGGAACAAAAGGAGTTGTTGCTAGGTAACCCTAGAGCTCTAGGAAAATGTTACCTAGACGACTATTATTTGCTGCCTCTTTTGTCAATAGTTCGCCACGTCGTGTTTTCCAGTAGAGATCTAAGAGCATTATGTTTATTCTATCAAACAACACTTTAAGAGTTCCTTCTGCGGCCAGCGTTTCCCCTTTCACTTGAGAATGAAGGTAGGTCTACCGTTTATTTACCTTTATATCACCTACATAGTTAAGAGATGTTGCATTCTACCCAAACAAAATTGGAAACACAGGTTTCATGAAAAAACATTTTCCTCTTTTTGGCGTCTCAAATGATGTGATGTCTTAAAGTTATCACGCTTTAAAATCTGTGCTAGAGAGTTTGTGTTGATATGTACTTGTTAGATCTTCTCTACATAGGCACCATCCAGATCTACACATTTTTCCCAACGTTTCTTGACTTTACGAATACCTTGATTGTAGAGGTGTGCAGAATTCGCTTTAAACCATTCTTCCACTTCATTAATGACGTCATTTGTGTTGTGAAATTGGCGAACTGGTAACGGAATCATTATTTCCGGGAACAAGGAAAAGACACTTGATACGATATCGGGCGAATAAGGCGGATGCTGTAAGATCTCAAAGCTACATTCTCTTGTTTTGTCAACTGCAACTTGAGATGAATGAGCTGGTGCATTGTCAGACAGAAGACGAACAACTTTGGAGAGCATACTGCGTCGTTTCTTAACCAGAGATGCTCGTAACTTGTCCAGAAGATTGTGGTAGTATCTGTCAGTGATGCTTTGACCCTTGGCAAGATAATCTGTACGGATGACTCCACGACAGTCCCAGAAAACTGGAAGCATGACCGTCCCAGCTGACTTTTGCACCCTTTCCGTTTTGGGAGGGGGAAATCGACAAGTTCCTCGAACACTGAGCGGAGCTATAAAATAAACCGCCGATTCCCAGTGTGTACAGCTGTGTTTTGAAAGTGAACTCTTTTTTGTGGATGTGGCAGACACCTTGAAAGCTGTATTTGTGTATGTTACGTAATTCTGCTAGTGTAAGAGTTGACCAAAGTGCATTTCTACGGAAATCTAGAACATTTGGAGTTTCTGCAAATTGGACTTTTAATTCTACGAACCCACAAAGAGACAATATTTTGTCTTGTTACCTATGGCTTTTAAGCAACTAACTCATATTACTTGTACTAAAACCTTGAAGAGCAGTCCGACAAAATTTCTTATCGGGACCCGCACGTTAATTTCGGCTTCCTCAGTAGGGCTAACTTTGTGCCTCTTGTTTCTCAAGCACGCCAGTTGTGAAAATCTGCCAACACTGGATTAAAAAACACAGTAATACTACGGCGTCCAGTTGTTACGATGGAAACTGGGAATTAGGCTAAGACGTTTAGGTGCGAGCGAGTGAGTGACAGAATCCTAGGTGTTGCAGTTTAGTCTAGGTTTGTCTAAAAACAGTTTACTTTGTCCAAATGTATAGAATGACAGGATGACAGTATCGCTAGCCACTCAGCATGGTATTGATATGTAAATACGAGGTCACCCGAGAGCCCGAAGACTCCGACCTCTAATCAACCGGGAGACGATGGAGGACTTCGGGGTTCTTTCCATAGGGCAATACTTGGAGTCTAGAAGGCCTCTCCGACGATCTCAAGACGGGTGGAAGTGGATACGCCACTTACGCGCGTCAAATCCGCAGGGAAGACTACTGAAAACCTCGGTGGGGCCGCCTTGTGATGTAGCACACCTACTAGCACTGCAGGCTAGTAGCCGGGACTTACAAGGCAACCCTCTACCCCGTCTGGGCGGCCGAGAACTGGCCGGAGGTACCTGATCTCTCGCGGGTGTCGGGAACACACTGTCCCCTCTAGTCCAACCCAATCCGAACAACTCTCATTCAGGGATGGGCTCGAATGTGTGGCCCTAGGTTCCTCTCGTAACGTTAGACGTACCACGAGGAACTGCGATAGGCAGCGTACCTGGCCAAGAAGGTATCTTTCCGGAAGGGTAATACGTAATATCATATTCTCCCCCTGCCCGCACGTGGCCGGTGAATTGGTGGTAGGAAAACCGGGACTGTCAGGAAGCAAAATTATTAAGCGCTAATAGGATTCCTCTTCTTCACTCCATGGTTTGGGCATATCATCCGTTACGGCTTCATAGATCTCTCCAGCGTTTCCTGGATCGTCCTGTCTCTTCTTCCTTTTAGATTATAGTTTAATATTGCATTTGGATACCTTCCATCCTCCATTCTTAATATATGTTCATGCCATTGTTGCCTTCGTTCTGATACTTTGTCATGGATTGGTTCGATTCATAATTCCTTTCTAATATCCTCATTTCTTATTTTGTCCAATATTGTACAACCTTTAACACTTCTTAAATTTCATTTCTGCAGTCAGTATTTTATTTAAATCCTTTTGTGTTGGCACCCAGGTTTTGCTTCCATATAGTAAAGTTGGAATAGCCATTACCTTATACATTCTCATTTTTGTATCCTTTCTCACTCTGTTGTTAAAAGAACTTTGGATTCTCCCACATATTCGGAATTTATTTACTTTTCCTTCTATATCAGCATTGTTTCTAAAACTTATGTTACATCCTTAAATATTTAAAACTCGATATTTGTTCTAAAATCCTATTTCCTAAAACAATTTTTTATCTTAAATTATAATTTCCTTTAAAATCCATAATTTTTTTCTTCTGATATTTTAAAATTATACTTTTGTACTATATTATTTAGAAAATACATTGGTTTTTGCAGTTGATTGTCATTCCGATGAATCAATATTTGGTCATCCGCAAACAGCAGGGTATAGATATACCACGTAAAGCTCCAGTAGCAAATTTTAGATTACTTACGAAACATGATTATTTGGCCAAACGCTTACACAGAATAGGAATTTATACAAGTTCAAATTTTCCTCTGTGCAATAAAGAGGAAATGACTGAAGAACATCTTTTAACCTGTGAAGCCCTTCCTGCCGGACTCACTACACAGAAATATTGGAGAGCAAGAGAGCTAATGGCTTCATTGCCAAAGCCTAACATTTGAAAACACCAACATATAAATATTTTCTTTTATTTTGTTTTCTGGGTCTACTAAAATCTATCATTCATTTAGAATATCGTCGATATTCATATATACATATGCATATTGTCACCCGAGCGTCGGAACACCCTGTAGACTGGGCAAGCAGCAGACGGGTCGGTGTTCGCCCCGCCCCCTCGTTTGTCTTATAGCGTTAAGAAGGGATGGCTGGGACAAAAACATCACTGCGCCGTCTCTTTCTGTTCCACCTGTGTTCTCGAACTTACGGGATATTTCATCTAATGGAGAACCTTCCAGATCGGCAAGCTGGCCCTATATAAGCTACACGTCGTGCAAGAGGAGTTAGTTAGTGAGTCAGTCAGTTCTTGGTGTAAAAATGCAGTGCTAGTGTACGACGAGAAGACTGTGTGAGAGCATCAGAAGATTGTACGTAATTACGAGTGCAAGTGAAATTGTAACGGACGAACTGGCGAATCGTAATTTTGTGCATTACGTAATTCTGTGTAATTGGCAAGAGTTTAACTGTAAGTCGGTGGAAATAAAGAACATTTTTGAGTGGTGTAATTGGACGTTTCATTTCTCGAACCCACAAAGTCACAATATATATATACATACTAAAAGGAGTGAGTGGTAAGCTACACCCTTGATTTAGTCCAGTTTTGGTAGGAATTTGTTCTGTTAATCTATTCCCAGTATCAATTCTTATAGCTGTATTGGTGTATATGCCTTTTATTGCATTAATATGTGGTGGGTAACCCTTACTTTCTAATATTTGCCACAGTTTTGATCTATTTATTCTATCAAAAGCCTTTTCCAGGTCAGTGAATGTGATATCTTTCCAAATTCTTTTACCTTCGTTGTTCATTACTGAACAACAGGATTTAGTGTTACAAAACAACGTAAGACTGTACGTACGTAGTAGTGAGTGAGTACCCAACATTGAAGTTTTGAATCTAGGTCACTGGATATCCTTTCCTTTGGGGATTTTCCTTATGAGAGGCGATGTATTTACTTAGGAGAGGTAACGCTTAAGCCCTGTGGATTCCCTCTTTTTGAGTTGGTGTGTGTCTGTGTCTGTCTGTCTTTTTTTATTGATAAGCATCAGCATGCCCCACTACATAGTAGTATTACATGCATTACATTACATCTTTTAACAGTTGATTTCACAAATTAAACATATTTACATATATTTACAGGCTAATGGAATTGATGTACTTACAAAATGCTCTTAAATGGTGTTTAACAAGGTTCTCGTTGGTTAATGGCCACTTGCTTCCATTTTTATTTACATCTTGTATTAGCTTGGCTCTTTGTTGTCTTTTGTCTATACTATATAGTTGACTATCATATTGACCAAGTGCATGATAAATCTATACACTTTATCTAAATCAGCAAACCTAACCTAGGAGCTATGGAACCTATACTGACGTATGGAGCACCCTTATGGGCATCTGCATTACACAACCCGAAGAATCTGAGCAAAATTCAGAGAATCCAAAGGTTGTTTAACATAAAAATTACGAAGGCATACAGGACAATTTCATATGACGCATCTTGCGTCATTGCTGGCATCCAACCCATTGATATCACAATTTAAGGGAAAGTCAAACTGCACAACTTCACGCATAGAAACAAGACTATGAGGCACCCTTGCCCCCAGCGACTGGAGCCGTCCTGCAGAAGTACCTGAAGTTAAAGAAGCTGACGATGAAGACTACATATTCAAAATCTACACGGATGGAAGCAAAATAGGTTGTGTGTCTGTGTGTGTCTGTGTGTGTGTCTGTGTGTGTGTCTGTCTGTGTGTGTGTGTGTGTTTGTGTGTGTGTGTGTGTGTTGTGTGTGTGTGTGTGTGTGTGTGTGTGTGTGTGTGTGTGTGTGTGTGTGTGTGTGTGTGTGTGTGTGTGTGTGTGTGTGTGTGTGTGATAGATTTTACGTCTTCCAACGTTAAGTCATATTGGACGACATTTGAGTATATCTAATGAATTTCATTCTTTATTCGAACAGGTAAAGTACTTTAGTTATGCCCCTTTTTTAAATAAGATTGAGGGTCTTAAATAGAGGTCGTTTCTTTTAACGTTGTTCTTTGAGGCATACAGTGAGAGCGGACATTCTTCTTTAAAGCAGAAGTAAAATGTTATCTATTTAGAGGGAAAGTAAATGGCGCTATCACTCGGAGTTGCCAGCAAGGTCTCTCTTGAAACACTCTCGGTAAATTGACTCTTATTCGGCTGAAAGAATAAAGTAGCATCTAGCTTTCCGTGCATTTCCACCAAAGGGTTTTCTTTCCTTAAGCCGATATCCGCAAAGCTAGAGCAGAACCTTAATTTTATTCCTTCTTATTTCACATTGTTTCATTTTCGTGTGTTATCCATTCCATCATTTCTCCTCTGTCACTTTGTGGAGTGACAAGACCACGCTACCCCCTGGCCACACTCAGCTGTCAGGTTTTCCGTTGAGTTGATCTCTCAAAACCTTGCCTATACAGACGCGAGGAAATCCCGCCTAACCGCAGCGTATACTTAACGACAAAAATAACAGAGCACAATCTATTATATACATCTTATGTCGACTACTGGTCAAATTCTCAGAGAGACAGCGTACAGCAGCTTGAAGATCACTGTTTAACTACAGTTATATTGTGGAGGGCTGAGCGAAACTTACTAGCCTCATGCAATTAAGGTTGTGTCTCAAATGCTTAGTAAAGTTGGTAAGGGTTATACGACGGGGGGGGGGGCCCAAAGGAAACCAAATTGTTGTCATAACAGCTTTATTGATCGACGTTTTTACAAAATTATTTCAGTGACCTTCAAAATATTCTCCATTACATGCGATGCTCTTGTCAATTGTCTTTTCCCACTGTTGGAAGCAAGTTTGGAACACTTCAAGTTTGATATAGTCCAGTGCCCTTCGCGAAGCTCCACCACCTTGCAGTTACTGCGCTTGGCGGAGAAGGCTGCTCTGGGATTCCAGGACGGCCTCAAAACCATCGCTGTGCTCTTGGACGTGGAGAAGGCCTTCGCCACCACGTGGCACCAGGGCTTGTTGTTCAAACTCAAAGAAGCACAACTCCCCCCACCCTACCTGTCAATACTCAGCAGCTTCCTCAAGGACCGCATCTTCAGAGTGCGGGTCGAGGGGAAGCTATCCTCTGTCAGACCCATAGCGGCTGGACTCCCGGAAGGCAGTGTCCTGTCCCCGCTACTCTTCGCCGCCTACATGTCTGACCTACCCACGGAACCGCGCACTGTTTTGTGTCTGTGTGCCGACGACGCCCTCATACTGGCGCAGAACAAGAACGTCCGCTACTGTCTCCCTCCTCTACAGCGTCAGCTCCACGCCATTGGCAGGTGGAGTGAGAAGTGGAGGATGGCCATTAGCCCGCAGAAGAGTTCGGCTCTTATGCTGGCTAAGACCCGTAGCTGGCGCCCAGAAGGTGACCTGCGGTTAAGGCGGAGAAGAATCCCCTGGGTTCAAACCGCCAAATACCTGGGAATCCAACTGGACTGCGGCCTCTCTTTCACTCCGCACGTCAGGGCAAAGGCAGGCCTCGGCCATGCTGCACTCAGGCAACTCTACCCGATCTTCAGATCCACAATGCCCATCCGCCTCAAACTACGGACATACCGTGCGATCGTCCCGCCTATAATCCTGTACGGATGCGAGGTCTGGGGTTTGGTGGCTCATACCACCCTTCGCAGGCTGCAAGCCGTGCAGAACAGGGCCTTAAGGATGATCTACGGTACCGACCGCAGGTTCCCATCTCACTTCCTGCACACCCAGTCTGGCATACCATACGTCGTAGACGTCGTTCGCGAACGAACACGCACGTTGTATGCCAAGATCACCCCCCCCCCCATCCAAACAAGCTGGTGAACACACTTGGTCAATACGACCACCGTCTCCCCAGGAGACGGAGGAGCTATCGCCTACCCAAGGGCGCCCTTGGGTGGTAGGTTCTGCCTCTCCTCCTACCCCTAACAATCACCGCCAGGTCACCTCGCGCCCTCGCAGCGGCTGGCAGGTTAACACCTGCAGTCGTGCTCTGGGACGCGCGCACGACCTGGAAATACCAACATCATCAACCAAATTTCCATCTGGCCTCTCGCTACTGGTTCCACCACGGCTTGTCGGCTCGCTAGCGACCGCAAAAGCAGGGTGGAACGGGCACTGTTCCCCCAAGGGGAATATCCCGGCACCAGAAGCATCAGTAGAGGCCAACTGCGCCGTCTAACATAACGATACGCAAGCTTGCGCAATAACTTAGATCTATTTTACCGCACGGGTAAATCCGCACAGCGGATAGGTACCGTGGCGTGTAACCCTCCGCCCGGGAGAACCCGGGTGACCTGCACCTGCTCTTGGCTCTTGGTCTGGCGAATACGGAGCGTGGGGAACGACAGACCACCTTTGAGATGCGAAATAGTGAGTCACTGGTAAGGCTGTGTGTGTAGGAGGTTGTGATGCAGAAACCAGTCACCAGATCGCCAAAGTTCCGGGTGTTTCCTCCTCATATCCTGTCACAGACGCCTTAAAACATCCAAGTAAAAGTGCTAGTTAACAGTCTGGCCAGGGTGTACGAATTCCCGATGAACCATTCCACCAACATCAAAAAATACTTTGATCATAGTCTTGACATTTGACCTCACTTGCCTTGCTTTTTTACCTGGGAGAGCCGGGAGTCATCCACTCTCTTGACGCTTGCTTGGTTTCTGGGTCATACTCGTAACACCAACTCTCATCCTCTGTAATCTTTTGCCGAATCTCATTTCGTGATATTGAAGGGCGTCCAGAAAGAGCTTAGTCTGTAGTACATCTCAGCACGTTTAAAGCGTCCAAACCACACGAAAACCTGTGTGCGTCTCATAGCGTCCTCCTGGAAAGCTTCCTGAAGCTTTTGGTGTGTCTCCGTTGCAGTTGTTTTCAAGCAGGAAACAAAATTTCACACACACTGTTTTTTTTTTTTTAATTTTTTTTTTTTTTAAGTTGCCACAACGACTTCACAGAGGTAATCCGCCAACAGACGGAGAAACACAACACCACACTTGCACTATCAGCTCTACACTGACGCCGTCTGCACAGCTGTTTCATGAAGGTCTCTACTAACAGCATCTAGCGTGGCAGCGCCATCTAGCTACGTCTAAGAGTGGCAGCGCCCTCAGTGTCCGGTTTCGTTTGGGTCCCGCCTCGTATATATCCCAACGGCGAGTACTAATACACCTTTCAAAGTCATTCAGTAGCTTACGTCACGTAGCCGAAGGCATCCATATCGTTACCGCGAACGACAGCTCGATGCATAACTCGATAACATACTGTCACCAGAATCTTCTCTCCACAGGCGACAGAGAATAACAAAGCGGATGCAAAGTCTAGCATGTGCTGGTGGTAGTAGTGTCAGCAGACTAATTGGCTTACTTTAACTTAAGACTAAGGCAAGGAAAATTCCAGCTTCTATAATAACAAACCTATCGTAAAGAAAATTTAGTCACATAATTAGAGTATTATTTTAAACTTGCATGCAAATGTTCATGCTGATACACCAAATATTTCATTAAGTATTCATTTTTGTGAAAACATTGTAAATACTAAAAGCTCAATTTTCTTGCCGTGTAAAACATTTTTTAAGTTGAGTTTTAGTTTCCGGCAAGTACAGAGCCGTTTTAAAAGGCCCATATTTTTTGTAATATTCACGAAGCACTTCATCTCAAATATTTCCATGTCTTAGCTCTCAGAATTTTGGATATATTTTTTAATTACTTAACCCCATATAATGGTCTATATATGAGTATTAAGAAAAAAGTGGAACGTGAAGTTTATTTACATATTAGGGACCTATCCTGTAAGTTTCACCAAGTTAAGGTTTCTCAGAAAATTAACTTTAAAGTACTAATTGTTAAAGGTCTCTTTTTTGTCACGTGATGGCAAAAAATAGTGAAAATGGTAAAAGTAGCATATGATCTATTAATACAAACCATAAGCTAGCAAAAATGCAAAGAAAGGAAAATTCCATGATTTTCAACATTTTCGACGAATTTTCAGTGTAGCTTTGCCTTAGGCAATGTAATTTCTAAGATGACAGAGCATAGAACTACCTCTGGGAGAGATTTTTCTAGTGTACACAAATAAGCCTAAGATCTGTGGTTCCAGTTGGCTCGGGGTATTTCTCTATGTCGGGTGTGGAATCAGAGATGGCGCTGCCTGTAATATGTAAATCCAGCGAAGAATATTGGCAATTACTTACAAAGTTTTATAATATATTGTGGTTCCTTCTTTATTTATTACTTGTATTTAATACTTTTTTCATTGTGTGAAAACAAAGATTAGATAGACTGAACAAAAAACTAACAGCAAATGAATAAATAGCTCTATTTCAGTATGAAAGCCCACAAAAATGGCTATATTTTAACACGATTCTCCTTTTGGAAACATGGTTCTGCTGCTAATTATTCTTAAATTCCACATTGGTTCTGATGCTAATTTTTCTGTGAATTCTACGTAGTTTTAATCCTGTTGAGTTCAGTTGAGTACCGCTCTGTGGTGAGAAGTCGTACAGGGGTGAAGCCGAGATAGGAGAAATCGTAACAAGAGATTTTAGCTTTCCACCCGAAAGTATAGGCGCTGGTATACTTATCACGAAGGCGATAGGTTGATTCAGGTTCAGCTACAACTTTTAAATTAGTACTGCTATTAAGCTGTGGGTTTCATATTCTGTGGTTTGGCCCTCTTGAAAATTTCAGCGTGGAAGGATTGTTGTGTGGTCCTGTAGAAGAAAGAGCATTTGATAAATCATCCGTGATCGTGGTTACTTATTTCAGTTACAGATAAATTGGAATAATCAGATATTTGTGTTTAAAATAGACATTATTATTGGAGATTTACTGTGAATAGCTGTTGTACTTTAAAATGCTATAACACGTTATCCAATGGATTGCTGTGGAAACCATTCACCATAAAATGAACACTTATTCGCATTAAATTACTTTCATTTTATTTTCAGTTACAAAAATAAATACTGAAGCTCAACTTCATTGGAGATTTGTATCATGTTCAGTAACTTTCTCACTAACCTTCATGTTAACCTACGTCAATGAGAATGTGATGTTACTTTTACAAAACCTCCACAATCAGTTATATGAATTTCTGGATAATTTTGGGCATTGTAGTTCTCTGGAGAAGCGTTTCACATCAAATTTCAAAGTGCCAGATAGCGTAACACTATATGTAAAACTTACAACGCACATATAATTATTACACGTGTTCCATTTCTAGTTTATACATACATTAAAAATTTGAAATATAGCAGTTGTGTAAAAATGACGGCTACCACAAGCCACGAAAAACCGATGAAAATATTGAGATCTTTATAATTTCAGTCCTTTTTGTATTTGTCTTTGACCAATTAAGTGTAGCTGTTTTTATATTGTGTTCCTGATTTTTAAAAGCATAGTGATTTGAGATTTATTTATGCAGCCATAGAAGCAATAAATTGCCTAATTAAAGTCATTTTTTCAATTACTACAATTAATACTCACTTTTATTGTTAATGTACCTATTTAATGTTTACAGTTTCCGGATGACTACATAGTAGTTAATATTATTAAACTATGTTTTGCCTAATAGCAGTCATTCCTCTCAAACTGCTTAATGATATTTTAGTGTAATTCTGTGATTACATTGATTTAATTTTTTTGTACTTCTGTTTGTGTATTTCATTACATGTTTGAGGTCCTTTCTCAAACATTTCTCCTTAACCTTAGGTAAATGCCAGGTAATGCCTAGGGCAAATAATCTCATTAACATTGAAACATGTATTATGGTTAATACATAGCTAAGAGTTATAATGTTGTGCTAAACTTTCTCTGTAATACAATCTGTTACTCATATTATTTAAGTAAATGTCAAATTAATTTGTTATGCTAACGAGCCAGAATAATAAAAGGAAGCAGTAACTGTCAAAGCAATGCTATTATTGAAATTTTCCTGACAAATACCACATCCAATTTTTAATTCCTTGAAAGTTCATAGAAAATTTTGGAGGTATTGAAGTGGAAAACAATCCACAGGTACCATGCAGGAAATTCATTACAACACTCAGCTGATCATATGTATTGCTACAGATTATTTAAGATAACTATGTGAGCTTCTAGAAAATACAACAACTTTGAAAGTGCAGTCACAGCTCTCAAAGCTCACGGAATTATCTTTGTACGTCATTTGCAGCAATATGGTATAGGAACATATAAACAGTTGACAGCTAAGCAGGTATGAAAAATACAGCTTTAGTATTCCGGCAACGTAAAATATTTGGGCGTGTGAATTGTCATAATTTAGTTAGGAAACTGGTTTTATTTGTCGTCTTCCCTATATATTACTCTTTGCGCTAGCTTAACTGGAGAGATTGTTAGATATTGCAGTTTGTCTCGGTACATGGCGCAAGGTATTTCTTAGGTGGCGCCGAATACGCGTCCATCTCACGTAGAGCTCAGGTTCGAAGCGCCCTCACTAGCAAAACATGCTTTCTGCCATGAGTTTGAATTTCCCCCACTCTAGGTATTTCTCGGAGTTTGCAAAATCACCTGAACAAATATCAGTTTTCTATTGGCTGATAGCCATCCGCACTTGAGATCAGTGATCAGAATTTCCAATTTCGAACCTTTCAGAGGGTCCGCATATAAATATTTATGCCAAGGCATGTGCTCTGCGAGTAGGTCAAAATCTTAGCCTGTTATCAGAAGCACGCAAGGGATTCTAACAATGGGTTGGCTTCCGACTGAAAGTCAGACAGGGATAGTTCCGGCGAATGCGGAGCGTAGGGAACGACGGACCACCTCTGAGATGCCAAATACTGGGTCACTGGTAAGGTCGTGTGTGCAGGAGCGTTGTCGTGATGCAGAAACCAGTCACAAGATCGCCAAAGTTTTGTTCGTTTCCTCCTCACATCCTCTCGCAGATGTCTTAAAACATCCAAGTAAAAGTGCTGGTTAACAGTCTGGCCAGGAGGTACGAATTCCCGATGCACAATTCCACCAACATCAAAACAGACAATGATCGTCTTCATATTTGACCTCAGTTGCCTTGCTTTTTAGATCTAGGAGAGTTGTGAGTCTTCCACTGTCTTGACGCTTGCCGTAACACCAACTTTCGTCCCCTGTCATGACTTTGTTCAAGAAGTTTTGATCACGTGCAATCTCTGTTTTAAAGTCCTGACACTATCATGCGGATGGTTTTCAGCTCCTGTGTGAGAAGACGCGGAACAAATTTAGCAGCAACACGTCTCCTGTGCAAATCCTCCCTCAAAATCCACTGGCACGTGCTCCAACTGAACCTGTCACTGCTGAAATTTGGTCGATCGTTTGGCAACGATCCTCGTTTATCTTTTGGCGGACCTTTTCAATGTTCTTCTCATTTTTCGATGTTGAAGGGCGTCCAGAAAGAGCTTGGTCTTCAACACACATCTCAGCACGTTTAAAGCGCCCAAACCTGTGTGCGGCACATAGCGTCCTCCTGGAAAGTTTCCTGAAGCATTTGGTGTGTCTCCGTTGCAGTTTTTTTAAGCAGGAAACAAAATTTCACACACCCTTTGTTCTTTTAAAGTTGCCAGAACTATTTCGCAGAGGTAACCCGCCAACAGACAGAGAAACACAACACCACACTTGCATCTTCAGCCCTACACTGAAGCCATCTGCACAGTTGTTTCATGAAGGTCTCTACTAACACCATCTAGCGTAGGAGCCCTGCATTACGTCTACGAGTGACTGTGCCCTCGCAGTCCCGTTTCCTTTGGCTCCCCCCTCGTATATATCCCAACGGCGAGTACTAATGCACCTTTCAAAGTCGTTCAATAGCTTACGTCATGAAGCCGAAGGCAGCCATACCGTTACCGCAGAAGACATCTTCTCGATGTGTAACTCGAGAACATACCGTCACGAGAATCTTCTCTCCACAGGCGACAGAGACCACTACAACGCGGATGCAAGGTCTAGCATGTGCTGGTAGTAGTAGTGTTTCGAGCTTCGACTGTCAGCAGACCAATGGGCTTACTTTAACTTAATACAAAAGTGAATCGAGAAGATATTGACACATTGCTTCACTCACACTGTTTATTCACAGGACTTGTTTCAAGAGCTCTTGCTCCTATCATCAGCTGATACTCGACTAGTGCAAGTTGTAGTGGTTTCCTCTTTCTCAGTTTTGTCAATAGATGGCGTGATGTACTTGTCAAAGATGTCCGGTGGTGGAGTTTCAAAATTCATGGCTCTATGACGATTTTTGTTGATGAAGATTTTTTCCCATACGGAAAGGTCTATGGGGTAATTAACATATTTTATTAGAGATGCTTCCAAGTTGATGTCATGTCTAGTATTCAAAAAATGAAAAGGCACTGCTGATTTTTCTGTTTCACCATTTTTAATGTTTCTCATATGTTCTTTAGTTCTGATGTTAATATTTCTTTTTGTTTTTCCTATATAAATTTTAGGGCAAGTTTCACATTTGATCTCATAGGTTCCTGGGTTTTCATTGGTAGTGACTGAATTTTGGGGAGGGCCTTTTAACAAATTTTTGATATTAAACCTATTTTGAGGTGCAAGAGTTATGTTGTGTTTTGAGAAGATTTTTTGGAATTTGTTATTGGCTTGATGGGTGGAAGGTGAATTTTTTAAAAAGTTTTTTTCTCTTTTTCTCCTGTAGGTTCTAGGGTGGTGGTTTCTTTTATTTTCTTAGCTTTGTTGAGTCTGTTAACTGTTTTGTCTACTAAATTATGTTTAAACCGTTGGATATAGCTACTTTTTATGTGTACGTATTCTTCTTGATAATCTTCTCTGTTTAGTGGAAAGTTGATCATCCGAAAGATTAAACTGTTGAAAATGGCATGTTGGTGTTGTTTTGGGTTGAAACTGTTATTCTTGATGTAATTATCTGTGTGTGTCGGTTTCCTGTAAATACCAAAGGTGAGTTTGTTCATTTTTTTGATTTTGATGTCCAAAAAGGGGAGCACACCATCCTCTTCTGTTTCCAATGTAAATTTTATAGCTGGATTTTGTATATTCAAAAGTTTAAGACTATCTCGTATGAGTTTTTTAGGCACTATTGCAAAAATGTCGTCAACATAGCGATACCACACTTTGAAATAATTTGGAAAAGTTTTTGTGATATGTGTTTCAAAAGCACTCATAAATAAATCTGCCAGGAAGGGAGGCAATGGGTTGCCCATAGCTAGGCCTGTTTTTTGTTTATAGATCTGTCCATTAAAGCTGAAAAATTTTGATTGATACTAATTTCTGTAAGTTGTGAAAGTTCTTCTATTTCTTCAGATGTTATTTGCAATGATTCCAGCCATTTTTTGAGAAGTGGAACAAGCTCATTGGTACAACTTGCACTAGTCGAGTATCAGCTGATGATAGGAGCGAGAGCTCTTGAAACATGGCCTGTGAATAAACAGTGTGAGCGAAGCAATGTGTCAATATCTTCTCGATTCACTTTTGTATTAATTTGTGCTTCACTGTCCCTACGCTTCTTCCAAGTTTACTTTAACTTGTTACGATTAAGGCAAGGAAAATTCCAGCTAATATAATAACAAACTTATCATAAAGAAAATTTAGTCACATAATTAGAGTATTAGTTTAAACTTGCACGCAAATGTTCATGCTGCTACACCAAATAGTTAATTAATTATTAATTATGTTTGTGAAAATATTGTAAAAATGAAAAACACGTTTTTTGACGCGTAGAACATTTTTTAAGTTCAGTTTTAGTTTTCGGCAAGTACAGAGCCATTTTAAAAGGCCTATATTATTTTTGTGAATATTCATGTAGCACTTCTCAAAAGGTTTCCCTGTTTTAGCTCTCAGAATTTTGAAAATATATTGTTTATTACTTAATACCATATAATTGTCTATATATGAGCATTAATAAAAAAGTGGAACGAGAAGTTTATTTACATATTATGGACCTATCCTGTAAGCTTCACCAAGTTAAGGTTTCTCAGAAAATTAACTTTAAAGTACTGATTGTAACTTTTAACGATTGTTAAGTCTCTTTATGTTGTCACGTGATGGCCTAAAATAGTGTAAATGTTAAATATAGCATACGATCTATTACTGCAAACCCAAAGCTACCAAAAATGCCATAAAAGAAAATTCCATGATTTTCAACATTTTCGACGAATTTTCAGTGTAGCTTTGCCTTAAGCAATGTAATTTCTAAGATGACATAGAGCATGAAACGACCTCTGGTAGAGATTTTTCTAGTGTACACAAATAAGCCTGAGATCTGTGGTTTTAGTTGGCTTGGGTTATTTCCTTATGTCGGGTGTGGAATCAGAGATGGCGCTGCCTGTAATATGTAAATCCAGCGAAGAATATTGGTAATTATTTACAAAGTTTTATAGTATATTGTGGTTCCTTCTTTATTTATTACTTGGATTTAATACTTTTTTCATTGTGTGAAACAAAGATTAGGTATAGTGAACAAAAAGCTAACAGCAAATGAATAAATAGTTCTATTTGAGTATGGAAGCCCTCAAAAATGGCTATATTTTAAGACGTTTCTGCTTTTGGAAACATGGTTCTGCTGCTAATTATTTTTAAATTCCACATTAGTTCTGATGCTAATTTTTCTGTGAATTCTACGTAGTTTTAATCCTGTTGAGTTCAGTTGAGTACCGCTCTGTGGTGAGAAGTCACACATGGGTGAAACCGAGATAGGAGAAATCGTAACAAGAGATTTTAGTTTTCCACCCGAAAGTAGAGGCGCTGGCATACTTATCACGAAGGCTATTGGCTGATTCAAGTTCAGCTACAAATTTTAAATTAATAGTGCTGTTAATCTATGGGTTTCATATTCTGTGGTTTGGCCCTCTTGAAAATTTCAGCGGGGAAGGATTGTTGTATGTTCCTGTAGAAGAAAGAGCATTTGATAAAACATCCGTGATCGTGGTTACTTATTTCAGTTACAGATAAATTGGAATAATCAGATATTTGTGTTTAAAATAGACATTATTATTGGAGATTTACTGTGAATAGCTGTTGTACTTTAAAATGCTATAACACGTTATCCAATGGATTGCTGTGAAAACTATTCACGGTAAAATAAGGGCCTATTCGCATTACAGTACCTTCATTTTATTATCAGATACAAAAGTCAATATTGAAGCTGAACTTCGTTGGAGATTTCAATCTTGTTCCGTCACTTGGTAACTAACCTACGTCAGTGAAAGTGTGATGTTACTTTTACAAAACCTCCACAATCAGTTATATGAATTTCTGGATAATTTTGGGCATTGTAGTTCTCTAGAGAAACGTTTCATCTCAAATTTCGAAGTGCCAGGTAGCGTAACATTATATGGAAAACTTACATCGCACATGTAATTAGTACATGTGTTCCATTTCAAGTTTATAAATACATTCAGGATAAGAAATACAGTAGTTGTGTATAAATTTTGGCTACCACAAGCCATAAAAAAACCTATGAAAATATTGAGAAGTTTACAATTTGTCCTTTTTGTATTTGTTTTTGTTGACGAATTAAGTGGTAGTTGTTTTTATATTCTGTTCCTGATTTTTCAGTTCATAATGATTTTAGATTTATTTAGGGAGTTATAGAAGCAATAAATTGCCTAATTATTCATTTCTTCTAATGCTGCAATTAATATTCACTTTTATATTTAATGTTCCTCTTTAATGTTTACAATTTCTGGATGACTACATAGTAGTTAATATTATTAAACTATGTTTCGCCTAATAGCAGTCATTTCTATCAAACTGCTTAATGATATGTTATAGTGTAATACTGTGATTACATTGATTTAATTTTCTTTGTACTTTTGTTTGTGTATTTCATTACATGTTTGAGGATCTTTCTCAAAGATTTCTTCTTAACCTTAGGTAAACGCCAGGTAATGCCTGAGGCAACTAATCTAATTAAGATTGAAACATGTATTATGGTTAATACATAGCTAAGTGTTATAATGTTGTGCTAAACTTTCTTTTAATTCAATCTGTTACTCATGTTATTTAAGTAAATGTCAAATTAATTTATTATGCTAACGAGCCAGAATAACAAAAGGAAGCAGCAACTGTCAAAGCAATTTTATTATTCAAATGTTCCTGTCAAATACCAAATCCAATTGTTAATTCCTTGGAAGTTCCTAGAAAATTTTGAGGTATTTGAAGTGGAAAATAATTCACAGGTGCCATGCAGAAAATCCATTACAAGACTCAGCTAACCGTATGTATTGCTACAGATTACATAAGATAATTATGTGAGCCTCTTAGAAAATGCAACAACTTTGAAACTACAGTCACAGCTCTCAAAGCTCACGGAATTATCGTTGTACGTCATCTGTAGCAATGTGGCATAGGAACATATAACCAGTTGACAGCTAAGCAGGTATGAAAAATACGGCAATAGTATTCCGGCAACGTAGAATATTTGGGCTCGTGAATTGGCATAATTTAGTTATGTAACTGGTTGTATTTATCGTCTTACCTATATATTACTCTTTGCGCTAGCTTAACTGGAGAGATTGTTGGATATTGCTGTTTGTCTCGGTACATGGCGCAAAGGTATTTCTTAGGTGGCGCCGAATACGCGTCCATCTCACGTAGAGCTCAGGTTCGAAGTGCCCTCACTAGCAAAACATGCTTTCTGCCATGAGTTTGAATTTCCCCCACTCTAGGTATTTCTCGGAGTTTGCAAAATCACATGAACAAATATCAGTTTTCTATTGCCTGATAGCCATCCGCACTTGATCAGTGATCAGAATTTCCAATTTCGAACCTTTCAGAGGGTCCGCATATAAATATTTATGCCAAGGCATGTGCTCTGCGAGTAGGTCAAAATCTTAGCCTGTTATCAGAAGCACGCAAGGGATTCTAACAATGGGTTGGCTTCCGACTGAAAGTCACACAGGGATAGTTCCGGCGGATACGGAGCGTAGGGAACGACAGACCACCTCTGAGATGCCAAATACTCGGTCACTGGTAAGGGCGTGTGTGCAGGAACGTTGTCGTGATGCAGAAACCAGTGACCAGATCGCCGAAGTTCCGGGCCTTTCCGCCTCACATCCTCTCGCAGACGCCTTAAAACATCCAAGTAAAAGTGCTGGTTAACAGTCTGGACAGGGGGACACGAATTCCCGATGCACAATTCCACGAACATCAAAAAAGACAACGATCATCTTCACGTTTGACCTCACTTACCTTATTTTTTTGATCTGGGAGAGTTGGGAGTCCTCCACTGTCTTGACGCTTGCTTGGTTTCTTGGTCATAGCCGTAACACCAAATCTCATCCCCTGTAATGACTTTGCTCAAGAAGTTTGGATCACGTGTAATCTCTGTTTTCAAGTCCTGACACACATTCATGCGGATGGTTTTGTGCTCCTGTGTGAGAAGGCGCGGAACACATTTAGCAACAACACGTCTTATATGCAAATCTTCTATCAAAATACGCTGGCACGAAAGACCACCTGTTGCTGCTGAAATTTGGTCGATCGTTTGTCGACGATCCTCGCTGATCTTTTAGCGGACCTTTTTAATATTCCCATTTCGCGATGTTGAAGGGCGTCCAGAAAAAGCTTAGTGTTCAACAAACATCTCACCACATTTAAAGCGCTCAAATCAGTCGAAAACCTTCGTGCGGCTCATAGCGTCCTCCTGGAAGGCTTCCTGAAGTATTTGGTGTGTCTCCGTTGCAGATATTTTTAAGCAGGAAACAAAATTTCACACACACCCTTTGTGCTTTTGAAGTTGCCATAACGACTTCGCAGAGGTAACCCGCCAACAGTCAGAGAAACACAACACCACACTTGCACGTTCAGCTCAACACTGACGCCGTCTGCACAGCCGTTTCATGAAGGTCTCTACTAACACCATCTAGCCTCAGAAACTTGCACTACGTCTACGAGTGGCTGCGCCCTCGGAGTCCGGTTTCCTTTGGGTCCCCCTTGGTATATATCCCAACGGCGAGTACTAATACACCTTTCAAAGTATTCAATAGCTTACTTCACGAAGCCGAAGGCAGCCATATCGTTACCGCAAACGACACCTTCTCGATGTATAACTCGAGAACATACCGTCACCAGAATCTTCTCTCCAAAGGCGACAGACCATAACAAAGCGGATGAAAAGTCTAGCATGTGCTGGTAGTAGTAGTGTTTCGAGCTTCGATTGTCAGCAGACCAATCGGCTTACTTTAACTTGTTAAGACGAAGGCAAGGAAAATTCCAGCTTCTATAGTAACAAACCTATCATAAACAAAATTTAATCACATAATAAAGAATATTTTTTTAAACTTGCAATCAAATGCTCATGCTCCTACACCTTATAGTTAATTAATTATTAAATATTTTGTAAAAATATTGTAAAGAGTAAAAGTTCAATTTTTTGACGCGCAGAACATTCTTTTAAGTTGAGTTTTAGTTTCCGGCAAGTACAGAGCCGTTTTAAAAGGCCCATATTATATTTTGGAATATTCATGTAGCACTTCTCAAATATTTTCCCTGTTTTAGCTCTCAGAATTTTGAAAATACCTTTTTTATTACTTAACACCATATAATTGTCTATATATGAGCAATAAGGAAAAAGTGGAACGTGAAGTTTATTTACATATTATAGACCTAACCTGTAAGCTTCACCAAGTTAAAGTTTCTCAGAAAATAAACTTTAAAGTACCGATTGTTACTTTTAACGATTGTTAAAAGTCTTTGTTGTCAGGTGATGGCATAAAATAGTGTAAATGGTAAATGCAGCATATGATCTATTACTTCAAACACTAAGCTACCAAAAATGCCATAAAAGAAATTTCCATGATTTTCAACATTTTCGACGAACTTTCAGTGTAGCTTTGCCTTAAGCAATGTAATTTCTAAGATGACAGAGCATGGAACTACCTCTGGGAGAGATTTTTCTAGTGTACACAAATAAGCCTAACATCTGTGGTTTTAGTTGGCTCGGGGTATTTTCCTATGTCGGGTGTGGAATCAGAGATGGCACTGCCTGTAATATGTAAATCCAGCGTAGAATATTCGCAATTACTTACAAAGTTTTATAATATATTGTGGTTCCTTCTTTATTTATTACTTGGATTTAATACTTTTTTCATTGTATAAAAACAAAGATTAGGTATAGTGAACAAAAAGCTAACAGAAAATGAATAAATAGTTCTATTTGAGTATGGAAGCCCTCAAAAATGGCTATATTTTAACACGTTTCTACTTTTGGAAACATGGTTCTGCTGCTAATTATTTTTAAATTCCACATTGGTTCTGATGCTAATTTTTCTGTGAATTCTACGTAGTTTTAATCCTGTTGAGTTCAGTTGAGTACCGCTCTGTGGTGAGAAGTCACACATGGGTGAAGTCGAGATTGGTGAAGTCTTAACAAGAGATTTTAGTTTTCCACCAGAAAGTAGAGGCGCTGGCATACTTATCACGAAGGCGATTGGTTGATTCAGGTTCAGCTAAAACTTTTAAATTTGTAGTGCTATTAATCTGTGGGTTTCATATTCTGTGGTTTGGCCCTCTTGAAAATTTCAGCGTGGAAGGATTGTTGTGTGGTCCTGTAAAAGAAAGAACATTTGATAAATCATCCGTGATCCTGGCTACTTATTTCAGTTACAGATAAATTGGAATAATCAGATATTTGTGTTTAAAATACACATTATTATTGGAGGTTTACTGAGAATAGCTGTTGTGCTCTAAAATGCTTTAACACGTTATTCATTGGATTACTGTGAAAACCATTCACGGTAAAATAAAAGCTTATTCGCATTACATTACTTTCATTTTATTTTCAGATACAAAAATCAATATTGAAGCTGAACTTCGTTGGAGATTTCAATCATGTTCCGCCACTTGGTAACTAACCTACGTGAATGAGAATGTGATGTTACTTTTAGGAAACCTCCACAATCAGTTATATGAATTTCTGGATAACTTTGGCAATAGTAGTTCTCTGGAGAAACGTTTCATCTCAAATTTCAAAGTGCCAGATAGCGTAAGAGTATGTGCAAAACTTACAACGCACATATAATTAATACATGTGTACCATTTCTAGTTTATAAATACGTTAAATTTATGGAATATAGCAGTGGTGTAAAAATGACGGCATATGTATAATTTGTCCTCTTGGTATGTTTTTGTTGACCAATTAAGTGGTAGTTCTTTTTATATTGTGTTCCTGATTTTTAAATTCATAGTGATTTGAGATTTATTTATTTATGCAGTTATAGAAGCAATAAATTGCGCCCCCCCCCCCCTCGTATATATCTCAACGGCGAGTAGTAATGCACCTTTCAAAGTCATTCAATAGCTTACGTCACGAAGCCGAAGGCAGCCATATCGTTATCGGGAACATCATCTGGATGAATAACTCGAGAACATACTGTCACCAGAATCTTCTCTCTACAGGCCACAGACCACTACAAAGCGGATGCAAAGTCTAGCGTGTGCTGGTAGTAATAGTGTTTCGAGCTTCGATTGTCAGCTTCGATTTTCGGCTTACTTTAACTTGATAGGACTAAGGCAAGGAAAATTCCAGCTTCTATAATAACAAACCTATCATAAAGACAATTTATTCACATAATTAGAGTGTTATTTTAAACTTGCATGAAAATGTTCATACTACTACACAAAATAGTTCATTAATTATTATTTTTTGTTAAAATGTTGTAAAAATTAAAATATCTATTTTTTGACGCGTAGAACATTTTTTAAGTTGAGTTTTGTTTTCGGCGAGTACATAGCCATTTTAAAAGGCCTGTATTATTTATCGGAATATTCATGTAGTATTTGTTCTAAAATATTTTCCCTGTCTTAGCTCTCAGAATTTTGAAAATATTAACTTTTTTTATTACTTAAGACCATATAATTATCCATATATGAGCATTAAGAAAAACAGTGCAACGCTAAGTTTCTTATCTACATATTATGGACCTATCCTGTGACTTTCACCAAGTTAAATGTAAAACTTCGATGCATGAGGCATTTTATATATTGAAACGTGATAGAAAAAAAAGTTTCTCCGAAAATTAACTTTAAAAAGAGAATTTTAACAATCGTTAAAAGTAATAATCAGTTTTACGGTAACGTGATGGCCTAAGATGATGTAAATGGTAAAAATAGCATATTATCTATTACTACAAACCCTAAGCTACCAAAAATGCCATAAAAGAAAATTCCATGATTTTCAACATTTTCGGCGAAATTTCAGTGTAGTTATGCCTTAAGCAATGCAAGTTATAACATTACATAGAGCATGAAACTTCCGCTGGGACAGGTTTCTAAAGTATACACAAATAAGGCTAAGATCTGTGGTATTAGTTGGCTCGCGGTATTTACTTATGTCAGGTGTGGAATCAGAGATGGCGCTGCCTGTAATATGTAAATCCAGCGAAGAATATACGCAATTACAAAGTTTTATAATATATTGTGACTTATTTCTTTATATGCGACTTAGATTTAATATTTTTTCATTGTGTGAAAACAAATATTAGATAGAGTGAATAAAAAACTAACAGCAACTGAATAAAGAGCTCTATTTGAGTATGGAAGCCCTCAAAAATGGCTATATTTTAACACATTTCTCCTTTTTGAAACATGGTTCTGCTACTAATGTTTCTTTGCAATCTGTCATGGTTCTGATGCTAATTTGTCCGTGAATTCTACGTAGTTTTAGTCATGTTGAGCTCAGTTGAGTACCACTCTGTGGTGAGAAGTCGTACAGGGGTGAAGCCGAGATAGGAGAAATCGTAACAAGAGATTTTAGTTTTCCACCCGAAAGTAGAGGCGCTGGCATACTTATCACGAAGGCGATTGGCTGATTAAGGTTCAGCTACAACTTTTAAATTTGTAGTGCTATTAATCTGTGGGTTTCATATTCTGTGGTTTGGCCCTCTTGAAAATTTCAGCGTGCAAGGATTGTTGTGTGGTCCTTTAGAAGAAAGAGCATTTGATAAATCATCCGTGATCCTGGCTACTTATTTCAGTTACAGATAAATTGGAATAATCAGATATTTGTGTTTAAAATAGCATGATTATTGGAGGTTTACTGAGAATAGCTGTTGTGCTCTAAAATGCTATAACACGTTATTCATTGGATTGCTGTGAAAACTATTCACGGTAAAATAAAAGTTTATTCGCATTAAATTACTTTCATTTTATTTTCAGATACAAAAATCAATATTGAAGCTGAACTTCGTTGGATATTTCAATCATGTTCCGTCTCTTAGTAAAATTACCTACGTCAGTGAAAATGTGATGTTACTTTTACAAAACTTCCACAATCAGTTATATGAATTTCTGAATAATTTTGGCCATGGTAGTTCTCTAGAGAAACGTTTTATCTCAAATTTCAAACTGCCAGATAGTTTAAGACTATGTGCAAAACTTACAACGCACATATAATTAATACATGTGTACCATTTCTAGTTTATAAATACATTAAAGATAAGAAATACAGCAGTTGTGTAAAAATGACGGCTACCGCAAGCCATGAAAAACCGATGAAAATATTGAGATTTTTAAAATTTCAGTCCTTTTTGTATTTCCTTCTGTTTACCAATTAAGTGGTAGTATTTTTTATATTGTGTTCCTGATTTTTAAATGCATAATGATTTGAGATTAAATTAGGCAGTTATAGAAGCAATAAGTTGCCTAATTAAAATCATTTCTTCAAAAGGTGCAATTAATACTCAGTTTTGTTTTTAATGTACCTATTTAATGTTTACAGTTTCCGGATGACTACATAGTAGATAATATTATTAAACTATGTTTTCCTAATAGCAGTTATTCCTCTCAAACGGCTTAATGATATGATATAGTGTAATACTGTGATGACATTGATTTAATTTTTTTTGTACCTTTGTTTGTGTATTTCATTACATGTTTGAAGTTCTTTCCCAAAGATTTCTTCTTAACCTTAAGTAAATTCCAGGTAATGCCTGGGGCAACTATTCTCATTAAGATTGAAACATGTATTATGGTTAATTCGTAGCTAAGGTTTATAATGTTGTGCTAAACTTTCTTTGTAATGCAATCAGTTACTCATGTTATTTAAGTTAATGCCAAATTAGTTTGTTATGCTAACGAGCCAGAATAACAAAGGGAAGTAGTAACCGTCGAACCAATGCTATTATTCAAATTTTCCTGTCAAATACCACATCCAATTGTTAATTCCTTGAGAGTCCCTAGAAAATTTTGAGGTATTTGAAGTGTAAAATAATCCACAGGTGCCATGCAGAAAATTCATTACAAGACTCAGTTGATCGTATGTATTGCTACAGATTATATAAGATAATTATGTGAGATTTTAGAAAATACAACAACTTTGAAACTGCAGGCACAGCTCTCAAAGCTCACGCAATTATCTTTGTACGTCATCTGTAGCAATATGGTATTGGAACATATAACCAGTTGACAGCTAAGCAGGTATGAAAATTACAGCTATAGTATTCCGGCAGCGTAAAGTATTTGGGTGCGTGAATTGTCATTATTTAGTTATGTAACTGGTTGTATTTATCGTCTTCCCTATATATTACTGTTTGCGCTAGCTCGAACTGGAGAGATTGTTAGGTATTGCACTCTGTCTCGGTGCATGGCGCAAAGGTATTTCTTAGGTGGCGCAAAATACGAGCCCATTTTACGTAGAACTCAGGTCCGAAATGCCCTTACTTGCAAAACATACTTTCCGACATCAGTTTGAATTACCCCCACTCTAGGTATTTCTCGGAGTTTGCAAAATCACATGAACAAATATCAGTTTTCTATTGCCTGATAGCTATCCACACTTCAGATCAGTGATCAGAATTTCCAATTTCGGACCTAACATCAGACGGTCCGCATACAGCAATTTATGCGAAGGCATGTGCTCTGCGAGTCGGTCAAAATCTTATAGCCTGTTATCAGAAGCACGCAAGGGATTTTAACAATGGGTTGGTTTCGGACTGAAAGACACACTGGGCTAGGTCCGGCGAATATGGAACGTAGGGAACGACAGGCCACCTCTGAGATGCCAAATACTGGGTCACTGGTAAGGTCGTGTGTGCTGGAGCGATGTCGTGATGCAGAAACCAGTCAACAGATCGCCAAAGTCCCGGGCGTTTCCTACTCACATCCCCTCGCAGACGCCTTAAAACATCCAAGTAAAAGTGCTGGTTAACAGTCTGGCCATGGGGTACGAATTCCCGATGCACAGTTCCAAAAACATCAAAAAAGACAATGATCATAGTCTTCACATTTGACCTCACTTTCCTTGCTTTTTTGATGTGGGAGAGATGGGAGTCTTCCACTGTCTTGATTCTTGTTTGGTTTCTTGGTCATAGCCGTAACACCAACTCTCATCCCCTGTCATGACTTTGTTCAAGAAGTTTTGATCACGTGCTATCTCTGTTTTAAAGTCCTGACACACATTCATGCGGATGGTTTTGTTCTCCTGTGTGAGAAGGCGCGGAACAAATTTAGCAGCAACACGTCTCGTGTACAAATCCTCTCTCGAAATCCGCTGGCACGAGCTCCAACTGAAGCTATCGCTGCTGAAATTTGGTTGATCGTTTGTCTACGATCCTCGTTGATCTTTTAGCGGTCATTTTTAAGGTTCCCATTTCGCGATGTTGAAGGGCGTCCAGAAAAAGCTTGGTCTTTAACACACATCTCACCACGTTTAAAGCGCCGAAACCACTCTAAAACCTGTGTGCGGCTCATAGCGTCCTCCTGCAAAGCTTCCCGAAACATTTGGTGTGTCTCCGTTGCAGTTTTTTAAAGCAGGAAACAAAATTTCACACACTCTTTGATCTTTTAAAGTTGCCAGAACGATTTGGCAGAGGTAACCCGCCAACAGTCAGAGAAACACAATACCGCACCTGCACGTTCAGCTCTACACTGGCGCCGTCTGCACAGCTGTTTCATGAAGGTCTCTACTAACACAATCTAGCGTCAGAGCCCTGCACTACGTCTACGAGTGGCAGCGACATTGGAGTCAGGTTTCTTTTAGGTCCCCACCTTTCAAAGTCATTCAATAGCTTACCTCACGATGCCGAAAGCAGCCATATCGTTACCGCGAACGACATCTTCTCGATGTATAGCTCGAGAACATACGGTCACCAGAATCTTCTCTCCACAGGCGACAGACCATAACAAAGCGGATGGAAAGTCCAGCATGTGCTGGTGGTAGTAGTGCTTCGAGCTTCGATTGTCAGCAGACTAATCGGCTTACTTTAGCTTGATAAGACTTAGGTTTGTTATTATAGAAGCTGGAATTTTCCTTGCCTATCATAAAGAAAATTTAGTCACATAATTAGAGTATTATTTTAAACTTGCATGTTAATGTCCATGCTCTTATATCAAATAGCTCATTAATGATTAATTATTTTTTGTGAAAATATTGTAAAAATGAAAAACACATTTTTTGACGCGTAGAACATTTTTAAGTTCAGCTTTAGTTTTCGGCAAGCACAGAGCCATTTTAAAAGGCATATAGTATTATTTGTGTGAGTATTCATCTAGCACTTCTCAAAAAGTTTCCCTGTTTTAGCTGTCAGAATTTTGAAAATATATTTTTATTACTAAACACCGTATAATTGTCTATATATGAGCATTAAGAGAAAAGTTGAACGTGAAGTTTATTTAAATATTTTTGACCTATCCTGTAAGTTTCACCAAGTTAAGGTTTCTCAGAAAATTAACCTTAAAGTACTGATTGTTACTTTTAACGATTGCTAAAGGTCTGTATATACTGTCACGTGATGGCCTAGAATGGTGTAAATGGTAAAAATAGCATGTCATCTATTACTGCACATCCTAAGCTACCAGAAACGCCCAAAAAGAATATTCCATGATTTTCAACATTATAGGCGAATTTTCAGTGTAGCTTTGCCTTAAGCAATGTAATTTCTAAGAATACAGAGAATGGAACTACCTCTGGGAGAGATTTTTCTAGTGTTGACAAATAAGCCTAACATCTGTGGTTTTAGTTGGCTCGGGGTATTTCCTTATGTCGGGTGTGGAATCAGAGATGGCGCTGCCTGTAATATGTAAATCCAGCGAAGAATATTCGCAATTACTTACAAAGTTTTATAATATATTGTGGTTCCTTCTTTATTTATTACTTGGATTTAATACTTTTTTCATTGTGTAAAAACAAAGATTAGGTAGAGTGAACAAAAAACTAACAGCAAATGAATAAATAGTTCTATTTGAGTATGGAAGCCCTCAAAAATGGCTATATTTTAACACGTTTCTCCTTTTGGAAACATGGTTCTGCTGTTAATTGTTTTTGTTTTCGCTGTAGGTTCTGATGCTAATTTCTCTGTCAATTCTACGTAATTTTAATCCTGTTGAGTTCAGTTGAGTACCGCTCTGTGGTGAGAAGTTTTACAGGGGTGAAGCCGAGATAGGAGAAACCGTAACAAGAGATTTTAGTTTTCCACCCGAAGGTAGAGGCGCTGGCATACTTATCACGAAGGCGATTGGTTGATTCAGGTTCAGCTACAACTTTTAAATTTGTAGGGCTATTAATCTGTGGGTTTCATATTCTGTGGTTTGGCCCTCTTAAAAATTTCAGCGTGGAAGGATTGTTGTGTGATCCTGTAGAAGAAAGAGCATTTTATAAATCATCCGTGATCCTGGCTACTTATTTCAGTTACAGATAAATTGGAATAATCAGATATTTGTGTTTAAAATAGCATGATTATTGGAGGTTTACTGAGAATAGCTGTTGTGCTCTAAAATGCTATAACACGTTATTCATTGGATTGCTGTGAAAACTATTCACGGTAAAATAAGTTTATTCGCATTAAATTACTTTCATTTTATTTTCAGATACAAAAATCAATATTGAAGCTGAACTTCGTTGGATATTTCAATCATGTTCCGTCTCTTAGTAAAATTACCTACGTCAGTGAAAATGTGATGTTACTTTTACAAAACTTCCACAATCAGTTATATGAATTTCGGAATAATTTTGGCCATGGTAGTTCTCCAGAGAAACGTTTCATCTCAAATTTCAAACTGTCAGATAGCGTAAGACTATGTGCAAAACTTACAACGCACATATAATTAATACATGTGTACCATTTCTAGTTTATAAATACATTAAAGATAAGAAATACAGCAGTTGTGTAAAAATGACGGCTACCGCAAGCCATGAAAAACCGATGAAAATATTGAGATTTTTAAAATTTCAGTCCTTTTTGTATTTCCTTCTGTTTACCAATTAAGTGGTAGTATTTTTTATATTGTGTTCCTGATTTTTAAATGCATAATGATTTGAGATTAAATTATGCAGTTATAGAAGCAATAAGTTGCCTTATTAAACTATGTTTTCCTAATAGCAGTTATTCCTCTCAGACGGCTTAATGATATGATATAGTGTAATACTGTGATGACATTGATTTAATTTTTTTTGTACTTTTGTTTGTGTATTTCATTACATGTTTGAGGGCCTTTCTCAAACATTTCTCCTTAACCTTAGGTAAATGCCAGGTAATCCCTGGGGGCAACTAATCTCATTAGAATTGAAACATGTATTATGGTTAATACATAGCTAAGATTTATAATGTTGTGCTAAACTTTCTTTGTAATACAATCAGTTACTCATGTTATTTAAGTAAATGCCAAATTAATTTGTTACGCTAACGAGCCAGAATAATATAAGAAAGCAGTAACTGTCAAAACAATGCTATTATTCAAAGTTTCCTGTCAAATACCACATCCAATTGTTAACTCCTTGAAAGTTCCTAGATAATTTTGAGGTATTTGAAGTGTAAAATAATCTACAGGTGCCATGCAGAAAATTCATTACAAGACTCAGTTGATCGTATGTATTGCTACAGATTATATAAGATAATTATGTGAGATTTTAGAAAATACAACAACTTTGAAACTGCAGGCACAGCTCTCAAAGCTCACGCAATTATCTTTGTACGTCATCTGTAGCAATATGGTATTGGAACATATAACCAGTTGACAGCTAAGCAGGTATGAAAATTACAGCTATAGTATTCCGGCAGCGTAAAATATTTGGGTGCGTGAATTGTCATAATTTAGTTATGAAACTGGTTGTATTTATCGTCTTCCCTATGTATTACTCTTTGCGCTAGCTCGAACTGGAGAGATTGTTAGGTATTGCACTCTGTCTCGGTGCATGGCGCAAGGTATTTCTTAGGTGGCGCCGAATACGCGTCCATCTCACGTAGAGCTCAGGTTCGAAGTGCCCTTACTTGCAAAACATACTTTCCGACATCAGTTTGAATTACCCCCAATCTAGGTATTTCTCGGAGTTTGCAAAATCACATGAACAAATCAGTTTTCTATTGCCTGATAGCTAACCACACTTCAGATCAGTGATCAGAATTTCCAATTTCGGACCTAACATCAGACGGTCCGCATACAGCAATTTATGCGAAGACATGTGCTCTGCGAGTCGGTCAAAATCTTATAGCCTGTTATCAGAAGCACGCAAGGGATTTTAACAATGGGTTGGTTTCGGACTGAAAGACACACTGGGCTAGGTCCGGCGAATATGGAACGTAGGGAACGACAGGCCACCTCTGAGATGCCAAATACTGGGTCACTGGTAAGGTCGTGTGTGCTGGAGCGATGTCGTGATGCAGAAACCAGTCAACAGATCGCCAAAGTCCCGGGCGTTTCCTACTCACATCCCCTCGCAGACGCCTTAAAACATCCAAGTAAAAGTGTTGGTTAACAGTCTGGCCATGGGGTACGAATTCCCGATGCACAGTTCCAAGAACATAAAAAAAGACAATGATCATAGTCTTCACATTTGACCTCACTTTCCTTGCTTTTTTGATGTTGGAGAAATGGGAGTCTTCCACTGTCTTGATTCTTGTTTGGTTTCTTGGTCATAGCCGTAACACCAACTCTCATCCCCTGTCATGACTTTGTTCAAGAAGTTTAGATCACGTGCTATCTCTTATTTAAAGTCCTGACACACATTCATGCGGATGGTTTTGTTCTCCTGTGTGAGAAGGCGCGGAACAAATTTAGCAGCAACACGTCTCATGTACAAATCCTCTCTCGAAATCCGCTGGCACGAGCTTCAACTGAAGCTATCGCTGCTGAAATTTGGTTGATCGTTTGTCGACGATCCTCGTTGATCTTTTAGCGGTCATTTTTAAGGTTCCCATTTCGCGATGTTGAAGGGCGTCCAGAAAAAGCTTGGTCTTTAACACACATCTCACCACGTTTAAAGCGCCGAAACCACTCTAAAACCTGTGTGCGGCTCATAGCGTCCTCCTGCAAAGCTTCCCGAAGCATTTGGTGTGTCTCCGTTGCAGTTTTTTAAAGCAGGAAACAAAATTTCACACACTCTTTGATCTTTTAAAGTTGCCAGAACGATTTGGCAGAGGTAACCCGCCAACAGTCAGAGAAACACAATACCGCACCTGCACGTTCAGCTCTACACTGGCGCCGTCTGCACAGCTGTTTCATGAAGGTCTCTACTAACACCATCTAGCGTCAGAACCTTGCACTACGTCTACGAGTGGCAGCGCCCTCGGAGTCCGGTTTCCTTTGGGCCCCCCTTGGTATATATCCCAACGGCGAGTACTAATACACCTTTCAAAGTCATTCAATAGCTTACGTCACGAAGCCGAAGGAAGCCAAATCGTTACCGCGAAAGACATCTTCTCGGTGTGTAACTTGAGAACATACCGTCACCAGAATCTTCTCTCCACAGGCGACAGAGACTACTACAACGCGGATGCAATGTCTAGCATGTAATGGTAGTAGTAGTGTTTCGAGCTTCGACTGTCAGTAGACAGATAGGCTTACTTTAACTTGTTAAGACGAAGGCAAAGAAAATTCCAGCTTCTATAGTAACAAACCTATCATAAAGAAAATTTAATCACATAATTAAGAGTATTATTTTAAACTTGCAATCAAATGCTCATGCTCCTACACCAAATAGTTAATTAATTATTAAATATTTTGTAAAAATATTGTAAAGAGTAAAAGTTCAATTTTTTGACGCGCAGAACATTCTTTTAAGTTGAGTTTTAGTTTCCCGCAAGTACAGAGCCGTTTTAAAAGGCCCATATTATATTTTGGAAGATTCTAGTAGCACTTCTCAAATATTTTCGCCGTTTTAGCTCTCAGAATTTTGAAAATACCTTTTTTATTACTTAACACCATATAATTATCTATATATGAGCATTAAGAAAAAAGTGGAACGTGAAGTTTATTTACATATTATAGACCTATCCTGTAAGCTTCATCAAGTTAAGGTTTCTCTGAAAATCAACTTTAAAGTACTGATTGTTATTTTTAACTATTGTTAAAGGTCTCTTTGTTGTCTGTGATGGGCTAATATAGTGTAAATGGTAAATGTAGCATACGATCTATTACTGCAAACCTTAAGGTACCAAAAACGCCATAACAGAAAGCTCCATGATTTTCAACATTTTCGACGAACTTTCA
Organism: Mantis religiosa; assembly: GCA_030765055.1. Classification (NCBI taxonomy): domain Eukaryota; kingdom Metazoa; phylum Arthropoda; class Insecta; order Mantodea; family Mantidae; genus Mantis; species Mantis religiosa. The sequence goes on from CM060956.1 coordinate 29,961,580, forward strand.
GTGTAGCTTTGCCTTAAACAATGTAATTTCTAAGATGACCTAGCATGGAACTACCTCTGGTAGAGATTTTTCTAATGTACACAAATAAGCCTAAGATTTGTGGTTTTAGTTGGCTCGGGTTATTTCCTTATGTCGGGTGTGGAAGCAGAGATGGCGCTGCCTGTAATATGTAAATTCAGCGAAGAATATTCGCAATTACTTACAAAGTTTTATAATATATTGTGGTTCCTTCTTTATTTATTACTTGGATTTAATACTTTTTTCATTGTGTAAAAACAAAGATTAGGTATAGTGAACAAAAATCTAACAGCAAACGAATAAATAGTTCTATTTGAGTATGGAAGCCCTCAAAAATGGCTATATTTTAACACGTTTCTCCTTTTGGAAACATAGTTCTGCTGCTAATTATTTTTAAATTCGACATTGGTTCTGATGCTAATTTTTCTGTGAATTCTACGTAGTTTTAATCCTGTTGAGTTCAGTTGAGTATTGCTCTGTGGTGAGAAGTCGTACAGGGGTGAAGCCGAGATAGGAGAAATCGTAACAAGAGAATTTAGTTTTCCACCCGAAAGTAGAGGCGCTGGCATACTTATCACGAAGGCGATTGGCTGATTGATGTTCAGCTACAACTTTTAAATTTGTAGCTGTGGGTTTCATATTCTGTGGTTTGGCCCTCTTGAAAATTTCAGCGTGGAAGGACTGTTGTGTGGTCCTGTAGAAGAAAGAGCATTTGATAAATCATCCGTGATCCTGGCTACTTATTTCAGTTACAGATAAATTGGAATAATCAGATATTTGTGTTTAAAATAGACATTATTATTGGAGGTTTACTGAGAATAGCTGTTGTGCTCTAAAATGCTATAACACGTTATTCATTGGACTGCTGTGAAAACTATTCACGGTAAAATAAAAGTTTGTTCGCATTAAATTACTTTCATTTTATTTTCAGATAAAAAAATCAATATTGAAGCTGAACTTCGTTGGATATTTCAATCATGTTCCGTCTCTTAGTAAAATTACCTACGTCAGTGAATATGTGATGTTACTTTTACAAAACTTCCACAATCAGTTATATGAATTTCTGAATAATTTTGGCCATGGTAGTTCTCTGGAGAAACGTTTTATCTCAAATTTCAAACTGCCAGATAGCGTAAGACTATGTGCAAAACTTACAACGCACATATAATTATTACATGTGTACCATTTCTAGTTTATAAATACATTAAAGATAAGAAATACAGCAGTTGTGTAAAAATGACGGCTACCGCAAGCCATGAAAAACCGATGAAAATATTGAGATTTTTAAAATTTCAGTCCTTTTTGTATTTCCTTCTGTTGACCAATTAAGTGGTAGTTTTTTTTTTTTTATATTGTGTTCCTGATTTTCAAATGCATAATGATTTGAGATTTAATTAGGCAGTTATAGAAGCAATAAGTTGCCTAATTAAAATCATTTCTTCAAAAGGTGCAATTAATACTCAGTTTTGTTTATAGTGTACCTATTTAATGTTTACAGTTTCCGGATGACTACATAGTAGTTAATATTATTAAACTATGTTTTGCCTAATAGCAGTCATTCCTCTCAAACTGCTTAATGATATGGTATAGTGTAATACTGTGATTACATTTATTTAATTTTTTGTATTTTTGTTTGTGTATTTCATTACATGTTTGAGGTTCTTTCTCAAAGATGTCTCCTTAACCTTGGGTAAATGCCAGGTAATGCCTGAGGCAACTAATCTTATTAAGATTGAAACATGTGTTAGGGTTAATGCATAGCTAAGTGTTATAATGTTGTGCTAAACTTTCTTGTAATACAATCTGTTACTCATGTTATTTAAGTAAATGTCAAATTAATTTGTTATGCTAACGAGCCAGAATAACAAAAGGAAGGAGGAACTGTCAGAGCGATTTTATTATTCAAAATTTCCTGTCAAATACCACATCCAATTGTTAATTCCCTAAAGGTTTCTAGAAATTTTTGAGGTATTTGTAGTGTAAAATAATCCACAGGTGCCATGCAGAAAATTCATTACAAGACTCAACTGATCGTATGTTCTAACATTGTATTGCTACAGATCATATAAGATAATTGTGTGAGCTTTTATAAAATGCAAAACCTTTGAAACTGCAGTCTCAGCTCTCGAAGCTCACGTAGTTATCATTGTGCGTCATCTGTAGCAATATAGTATTGGAACATAAAACCAGTTGACAGCTAAGCAGGAATGAAAAATACAGCTATAGTATTCCTGCAACGTAAAATATTTGGGCGCGCGATTTGTCATAATTTAGTTTGCCACCCGAAAATAGGGGCGCTGTGATCACCTCGTGTTGCCAACGATTAACATGGGAGGTTCACTTCTAGTATATGTTCTGTGAAAAGTCGGCGCAGTAAATTATTAGTGAATCATGCGTAGAAGTGCGTCATCTGCGAGAGTATCATATATTCCGATCTCCATGGTGAGGAATCGGCAAATTGTATAAACAATGTAGTCTAGGCTCACGAGCGATATCATCATTGAGTTGGGAGTTGGCGTGCAGCAGCGTGAAAGGGATACTGTGTGTACTTCAGTGAGATTCACAGCGGTGCAAGTAAGTGCGTGCTAAAGAGATACAGACAGACATTTTAAGAGATGTGTTGAAACTATATAGCTATAGCATTGTCCCTTTCAGCTGACGTAGTGTGGGCGCTCCGGATCCCTAGCATTCCTGGTACCTCTGACGTTACTAGAGGAACCTCGGGCCGAACATTCGAGCCCCTCCCTGGTTGGGAGTTGTTCGGATTGGGTTGGACTCAAGGGAGCAGTGGTTCCCGATACCCTTGGGAGATTGGATACGTCTCCGGACGAGGTTGAGGGAAGTCATTAATATTCCCGTGTACTAGCCAGCATAGATAGGTGTGCTAGATCACCAGGCGGACCCACCGAGGTCATATCGGTAGCCTTCCCATTTTGGAGTTGGCGCGCGTACGTGGCGTATCCACTTCCATCCTGTCTTGACTCCACAGGACCAGATAGGGGGGCTTTTTAGTCTCTAGGTCTTGCCCTATGGACGCCGGGCGTCCTTTTGGGACAGCTCGGTAACTCCCTGGTCGAAGGAGACCCGGGTCCTAGATCCTACGGCGCCAGGACTTATGGGAGTAGATATTCTGGCATAACATAGCATAACATGTTTGTACTTCAGAGATTCGCAGCGGCGCAAATAAGTGTGTGCTAAAGAGATACATCCCTTCCTACCTAATCCACAGCTATCTAAAAAACCGATCCTTCGTCGTTGCCGGAGACGACATCTCTCAACCCTACGCCATCAATGCAGGGGTACCCAAGGGCAGGGTTGTGGGGTTCCTGTTATTTCTCACCTACATCAACACTCTTCCAACCTATAGAGGGTGCAACTTATATCAATCGGAAGAAGATGGAAAATTAGTGTTTGTCTAAAAGTAGGGAAATCAATGCAGCTGCTACAGAAACTATTCCTACAATTTTTATATAGCGAAACTGGGTATATCAGTTCGTTGAAACAAATGGTCACCTCCATTTCGCATAGTTAGTGAGGGTGGGGGGATGTGGGTCAGATAAAATTATATTTTTGTTTCAATTGGGAGTAAATTATTATGAATGGAAGGAAATGAAAAGAAGAAATAGAGCTAGCAGAAATTCCTGTAACTTGTAGTGACTTGTAACTTGTTGCATTTTTCCTTTGCATATTTTGATGTATTCTCATAAATTTCTTTAGTCAATGTGGACTTGTGTCGCGATTTTTTTATCAGTATTGCTAATATCCCTTTTATACGACGCAAGAGAAAGGAACACATTGAAATCTTGAAAAGAATAAACTCCAAACGTGGTTTGTTTCCTTAAATGTTTCTTCATTCCTAACAAGAACCTCTCCACTATTTTCTCCAAACATTCCATTTTCTTTGGGTGTGTCGCAAACAAGTGACTGTTTATTTAGGAGTGGACAGAAACCTCAATGAAGACCAGAGAATTCAGACACTGTTTCCAAATAGCAACAAAAAGTTCATATAACACATTTCATGCTGCTGAAGCTAGTTCTAGTGTGCTTTTAAGTTGGTCATAGGACTTCGGTCGTATTAGGTCATTTCAGCGTTGGAGATTCTGAACGCAAGTTTTTTTTGACCTAGTTTACTAAGAACACTCATACTGTCATTGGGGCGTTGATGCTACAGATTGAGCAGTTTTTACTCTTTCCTTTGCCTTCTTTGTTGCATAACTAACTAAAATGGTATCTGTCCCATATGGTTGAGTTTTCAGAATTAGATCATCAACGTTCCATAATAAATTCAAGAGATTTTGTCAAAGGCGTTTTAAAGACTTCCATATACTAAATCACAATTGTCCCAAGCTGTTACTATTTGCGCTAAAGAAGCACCAAAATCACTTATCATATAAACAAAAATCTAAAAACTTTAATACAAAATTAAAGCTGAGTAAATTTCTTCAAAGTATTTTGCTACAAAAAAATTAGGGTTAATGGTTTTGGAAGAAGTGTATCAGCAATGTTTGCTTATAGTAGAATAATAAAAATAGATTTCCTTTAGGAATATAAGTCAGTATGAAATATTAAAAAGACTCTGAAATTGGATATTCACTTTCTCAAATTTAAGAGAAAATGCCAAAGTGTAAGAACAAACACCACCTAAACATATTTTCGATCCCTTTTATCTTGTCTCAATTTTAAACTTAACCTAAGCAATATGAAATTCAAAAGGCATTTTGAGAGCACAATTTAAGACACTATATTCCTGAAAGATATTAATTTTATTTATGGAAACGTAAGTTCTTACACCTTGTAAGTCGCCATTGAGGTATTTGTCTCATGTGTTTATGGTAACTCCTAGTGGATTACCGGAAAAAAGACGAGTCAGTTGGTGAATTTAATGTCATGTTGGCACGCTGTCCAAAGTGGCCCAATGGTTAGAGAGGCTGGATGGCAACCAGAGGATCCGTGGTTCATATCCCGGCTATGACATTGAATTTTTCAGTCTGACTTTGCGTTTCCACAATTTAGCCTACACACGGCCAGTGTGAAAGAGCAAATTATTTCCAATTTTATTTATCCTTAAAGAGGGAAATACTTAAGTCATAAGTTCTTTTAATTCCTTAGTGCTTGACTCAGCATGCAAATATTGCGTAAGTGTTTCGCAAAATTTAAGTAAGTAGACGTTTAGTTAATGAAAAAAATTACATATTAAACATCAATTGTAAGGGGAAAAAAAGTATTTACAATAGTTTTGCAATGTGATTGTCGTCATCCACGTATGCCATTGCACTAATTACGTAGCGTAAGCCCTACCCAATGTTTACCACGGGCAGATTTGGTTACATTCACTGGGATTCGAACTCGTGACGTTTGCTTTGATTGGGTGGCAGTCCATTTCATTTCGCCTTAACGATCAATGGTCATTCGAATAACTCCGGTTTTGGCGCTGTCAAATGGAATTGAAAGCCGCTTTAGTAGGGAAATTTGCAGCATTAATGAACTAAGCCAAAATTGCCCTTCTAACGGAAATGAGTGAGATGACCATGATCTAACTTGTAAGGCTTGCACATGGAGGCTTTCCGGTTCGAATTCCGTTGACTAGCACATTTATTTTCAGTTCCTGCTTGTCGCTAAGTTAATGCTCCTGATGCATCCTCCAATCCGCGGATTTTCCGTCTGTCCTTCCTATTTTATATAGGCTTGTAAAACTGACGACTTAAAACAGCAAGTGGCGGTGCCCAGGTCACTAGGGTCGCCTTTTACATTAACGTCATTAACGTTTTCATATCGGACCATAAATGAAGTAGGTAGAATGATGCCCATATGAGCCTAGGGTTCACAGCTTTAAATTATCCAGTAATCGTCTTTAAACATGAAAAGCCTTATCCAGATACGTCCAGAAAGTAAGTTCTATTTGGTATTAAAATTAAATTGTGTGAAGATACAGAAACATTATTACACAAAATTCTACAACTCTTAAACTACTTTTCCACATAACTGCCGAAATGTTGCAGGCATTTGTCATAGCGAGGCACAAGTTTCTGTATACCTTCTGCATAAAAGTTTGTCGCCTGTGTCTTCAACCAGTTGGAAACATTTTCTCTCAGCTCTTCGTCATTGTTGAATGCTGACCACCAAGGAAAAATTTGAAATTCAAAAACAGATGAAAGTCGATAGGAGCGAGGTCAGGGCTGTACAGGTGGTGGTCAAAAACGTCCCAGCGAGATCCCTTTACGATGTTTTTCGTCGAATTTGCAGTGTGTGGTCGTGCGTTGTCGTGAAGAAACACAACAGCTTTTGACAGCCGATAAATTTCAATTGGTTTCACTTTCCTAGCATTCAGAAAGAGAATCACAGGTCTGATTTCAAAGCGGCGGGATTTTCAATCAACACCGACATTGTAAACAAGCACAACAAAGTGTATAGGCTGACAGCGATCTCACAATGGTACAGTCTGGGGAGCTGCAGCAAACTCCCATCTCCACTAACTACAAGTCCTTCAAAACCGCTACCTTCGGATAGCAACAGCTTCCGATTTGTACATTCCTAACGATAATATCCATGCAGACCTCTCCTTCCCAAAGATCACAGACTACATCCTTACCTTATCTCATAATTTTTATAACAAGCTCCCTTCTAGCTTCAACAGTGTAATCCGCGGTCTGGGACAATATGACCTAGACCCCGGTGAAACCTACAAGCGACCCAGACTAGTGCTTGCACCATCATAGGCCCATTCAGTCCCCCAGATATTCATTACATTTCAACCCCTACCAACAAACCAAACAACCATTAAGACATATCCACCACCATCCACCCACCGTCATATCATTAAAAACCACCACCATGCCAGTAAGGGACAATGTCCCGAAATGGCAAAACTTCGAAGGCCCCTCCTCAGAGGAGGAGGTTCACCTTCAACGACACCACTGTGCTGCGTTTTGATAGAGAGCGTCTAACGCGCATGTGCGGAACTGCAATTTCAGCGCTGCAGCGGAGATAAATTGAAACAGAACTTACTTTCTGAACCCCCCTTGTAGTTTACCCTAAGATAGGAACTGGGGCCCCTTGTACATGAATCAGATACGTGCCAGCTAACATACAGAGGCAGGCCTCTCGATGGTGGTGAAGAGCTTCGGTAGCTATCTGTAAAATGTTAGGACTTCTGCTCTGTTCCTGCCTTCTGCCGGCTTTTTGTCTCCCTTCATCCCAATCCTTCCCCATGGGGATTGGTAGCTCACAACAGGTGCGTGCCACATCTCATCATTCTTCTCGTGGAGATTGCCTTCACTGAGCCCACCCAGTTATTCAATTTCATATAAAGTGAACCTTAGAATGCTAAAAACAAGGACGCCAAGCTACAACTAAGGTACATCTCCGGATTCTGCGCGTCCTTCAAGAATGAATGCATAAGTCAAGTTTTCTACTACTTTACCACTGATGCATATTTTTGGAACATCCTATGAAACCTTGTGTTTTAAGTTACTGGTTTAATAAACTTTTTTACTCCATTCTCGTCCATACAGCTGGAAAACCAGAATAAAATAACTCTAGCTTTCTTTTTTCTCCCCACATTTCATTTGCATTTACTGTTTCATAGCATTTTTATGTCTGAAATGTGGAGATTTTTCATCTGGCTTTTTGTCTCCACCAAGCTGCTAAAAGCATCGTAAACTTTCGCTTAACTGGCACTAGAGTTGTGCATTACTTCTAGAGTCGTCCTTGACCTCAACCAGACTGCTTTTTCTGCCAGCAGGATAATCTCAAAATTAATTAGTCATTGCAGTGGACTGTAGCAGGCATTATCCGGTAGAAATGGTCAACTGATTTGATTAATGGTGCTCATGCAAAAATAAAAAGCATTACTAAAATCTGAATTTATCCAATTATTTCCGGTCCTTAAGTAAATTCCATTGCATATTAATGAATACGCAAAGGTTGCTGTTTCCTTAGTAAGTTTTTCCTCCTTAATGCAAGAAGATTTAAAACAACAATATATCAATTTACCACCCAGAAACTCACGTATATATATTTTTTTTTTCAAATAAAACTTACTTTCGCTATCTCGATCTTATTAGTGCAAAAGCAGTTTTAAAAGATGCAATTTTATTAGTAGTTTGACAGCGGCATTTGTTTAGTCTTTGTTTGGATTAGATTAGATTTTTGTTGTGTATATTCCAAAATCTTACAATTTACAACGTTTGGCTACATTTGTCTTTACCTTGTTGCTACCTTGGCTTGCATGACACCCTGGTCTTCAGCTCTGCCAGATAGCTCAAACTCCATGCCTCCTTGTTACTTAATTGGTCCCATTCTTGCCCCCTCATCTTCATTTCTTATACTCTTTACATTTCTAGCCCATTTTTCTTTTACTTTCTGCAAGAACTCACCAATACTTCTTACCTTCTTTTCCTCCTTTCCTGTTAACATTTTTATAGCCACTATCCTCTTCTATACTTTCACCCATCTTTCCTCCCAAACCATTTTTTTCTCCACATTGCAACCTCCTCGCTTTCTGTTACATAGTGGTCTATGCTTTCTTTCCCCCACACAATTCACAAATTCCCTTTTTCATACCTCTTACCCCTCTTAGAAATATTGTTTCTGTTGTCATCCAAGCTAACCCTTCCCTCTCTTGCCTATTGCAGTAATCTACATATGCTTCTCTTCCCCAATTTCTTCAGTTGATATTCAAATGATTCAAGATACACGTTTCATTTGCTAGTAAATTATCTTAGATGTAGTTGAGTAAAAGTAATTCCATACCATGAAAGAAATCAAGTTTTTTGAAATATTATTCCATATAAAGGACACTTCAAGCAAATCGCCCATCCTGAGCATCTTATTGTCCCATATTTGGAAAATTCTCAACTTACATCCCTAATATGGCTTTTGTCCAATTTCGTGTGCGCTTATGGAAGATTGAATGTGATTGTGTATTTTTTATCTTTGGTGTTGATACACGCATATGAGAACGCATACACAAAATCCTTTCTTTTGGATAGAGGGGACATCAAAGCACGTATTTTTGGTGAAATTCTCACTTAAACGTTTAGGAATGTACCACTTACTTAGTTCTTCTGCATTTTATATGTAGTAAATTCCTGCAGATGTATACTTACTTTGTCTACTATGTGCCAAAAAAGTATGAAATATATACTTTTTCATGTTATTTTGGCCAATGGTGTAACACTATGAAACTTTAGACAACAAGTCATGAAGAAATTGTATAACTTGAGGGCAAAATTTCATATGTTTAAGATTCATGGTAAATTTAATATCTCTAGTCACCAGGATCTACCTGTCACCTTAACAAAACATTTCTCTTTCACAATGTGCAAGTAAAATGCAATGAAACACACAGCGGTGCTGTCACTGTCATGCGGCAAAAGCGCAGAAAGGTGCTGGCAGTTCCTGGGATCGATGCTTCGCAGCGTTGACCTGCAGGCTAACTCCCACGCGATGTTACGCGTCCTAACGTTCCATATCCGGGGGCTAAAAAACCTTTTCCTATTAAGGCAGTATATTCCGCTGCAGCAGCGTCTCATCCTAGAGTGGCCAATTTCCGATGTCGATCTTAACCAGAAGATACCTTGCAAGTGTACATTCGCAGTGTCGTAATTCTCTCTCAATGTTTTTACTTTACCCACTACGTAGATAGGAGGTACAGATGTTATGTATATATCGAGATTTCATCTAAAATGAAATTTTGATGTCCTCTGTTTGTATTATACTGTTCCTAGACAGACAGGCAACTTATACATAGGATAGGATACAGAAGCTGTTCCTGCAAAATCTTGGAGAGATGCACGGATAATTATACTCTAAAAAAACTGCTCACACTCAACTACTATTTCACTCTCAAAATATAACTGTAGTTTCTCAGAATGTGGAAAATAATTGCGTTATACTCCCACGACAGGCACACATTCTTACAGATCTTTATTCAATTTTCTTCAAGTTTATCTGGACAAATAGTTGCAAGAAGAGTTTGCTAAATATTTTGGAGGTGTAGTGATTAATAAGCTTAAAAGAATCAAAATATATTCTAAAAGAAAGCCGCTATCCATTGAATTAATGCTTCCGTTGTCCATTTATGAAAAAAAAGAAACAAACTTATCTCTATGTCATACAATTAGGTTTTGTTCCATTAACCGAGTTACGAAAAAACTCCTTTGGCAGGAGAATTCGCAAGTTATTCCTAGAATATTCAGCATGAAACAAAATGCACACGTATAGAATTTTGCTTCTTAAGTACCTATTGCTTTGAATAAGGTATCTCTTTTCTTATTTTTCCCGTAAACCTTCGCGTGGCATGTTTTAAGATGCTGAAATTTAATGGTATCACATGCACATCTTTTGATCCACGTTTCGTTTATCATATGTTTTCAAGCGCGCACGTATGAATTACTGGCTGCCAAAACATAATTTCTAACATATACTTCAGTAAAATTTTGAAATCTACCTTTTGAGAGGAGTACCCTAGCGTAAGTAGTTATGTAACAGCACTCCAAGTAAAGAAATTGTAGGAAAATAAACAAACAATATTTGATCTGTGACTTTGTGGGTTCGTTGAACTAAAAGTCCAATTTGCAGAAATTCAAAATGTTTATTTCGGTATAAATACACTTTGGTCAACCCTTACAGTAGCAGAATTACGTAACATACACAAATACAACCTTCGTCACTTCTGCACAGGTAACTAAACAATATTTCACTTTCAAAACACAGCTGCAGGCAAACAAATCAGTTTTGGTTACCATTCTGACTCCATAAACTAGCCGAGGCATATTTTATATACGAGAAAAATTACCGGTATTTTCTGTAACAAACAAGACGGCATTAGAAACTTCCAGTTATCTTTCTTTATCTGATTCGGCTAGCCTTTTATCTCCACGCTGTACCTCTCAGTTATCTATCTTTACCTGTTTTGGCTAACCTTTTATATCCGCGTTGCAACTTCCCGTCATCTGTTTCGGCTAGCCTTTTATCTCCGCGCTGTACCTTCCAGTCATCTGTTTCGGTTAGGCTTTCATCTCCGCGTTACAGTATCTGTCCATTTGTACGCGCCGGCCGTACATCGTCGCAACAATGGATTCCCGGCAGAACATAGCGGTTTTATGGTCCACATTGAAACTCTGGCTCTATCACTTCTATTCAAAATGGGTTAATTTATATTAGTTATAGGTTTGAATCACGTATGAGTCTTAATGGGTAAACCATGTAACTTCCTTTTTCTTTTTTCTTTTTTTCTCTTTTCGTTATGTAAACCTTGATATTTGAAAGAACATCATAGTGCTTCTCCATTACGACAGAGTTCCTCATATTTGTATGTCATACACTGTTCATGCATATCTGGTTTAAAACATGAAAATTTATATTTCGTCTGCCTTCAACCGTATAAGAGTGATTTGTGTCCCCTTAACGAATGAATAGAAAATGATTTTTCACTGGAATGAAGCATCCAATGCGGTGCATTGCGGTTGGCAAGCGTGTTCTATAATTCTGTTAAAGTTCCTCATATAAAAGTCCCGGATAACGTTTGTCAGCGTTATATACAGGAGGTAATTCCAAGGATAAGATTTCGAACGCAGAATTCCTGCATCTTTCAACAATTTCGTGTTGCAGCGTGCTCCCTGCCTAAGTTTGTTTCAAAGTCCTTGAGGCAGTTTTTGCTCTGAACATGCATCTCTAGCTTCGTTACTGAAGGGAGAGTGGGAAAAGCAGAAAGAAGGAAACGCGTCGGAAATATACACAATTTTAGGAGCTCTTTTTCTTCACAGGTCAGTGAAGTTCTAAAACTGTTTTCACCTATGCAGGGAAATTTTCTCCCTGAGACAAGGAGTGAGAATATTACTAGACTTTATTAGTTGAGATAACAGAGAGATATATTCATCCTAGCGTTGAAGTCTTCTATTGCTGCTGTTGTATTTCTGGTAAATTAATTAGGCACATTATACCTTTAAGATATGACTGGAATTTCAGAAAATCTACCAGGGAGTACCTGGGGAAAGGGGAAAAAAGAAAGCAAAATAAAGATCCATAAGTGTATTTTAAAGTACAGCGCTTTCGCTTACCTTTAGTTTCTCAGCAGCGTACTGAATGCTTAAAGAAAACGTCGCATTGCACTCAAAACTTCTGTATCGATATTTTAGCAGAAATTATGATTTTAGCCTTCCAGATTCAAAGTAAGGGATTTTTGTAATAATAGTGTTGTCAGCATAGCCAATACAAAATGTCGGACAGTATAAACCTCCGTATTAAGATTGCAAAAGCTTTCGGAGATTGGAGAGAAGGAAATTTCTAGAATGTCTTCGTGCTCAAATTATATGTTAACGGCCGATCTTTTTACCGTCTCAAAAATGGTTTACCTTCAATTTTATGAGCTCTGAACTTATCCTCATTCTGAAAGGTTTTTGCATATTTAGGAAACTTTGAGTGAGGGGGAGAGAGAGCGAGAGAGAACTTTCTTAGTAAAATGTTAGAACACGTAATTAGTTTCTGTAGAGTTGAACTTTTGCGAAATATTTCTTGTTATTGGTTTGAAATGTTAACGTTGTCCCTTTAGAGAAAGATATAAACAATTGTTTGTTTATGAAAGGGTAGAGCCACACTGAAAAATTGAATGCCATAGCCGGGATTTAAACTACGGATCTTCTGGTCTCCGTCCAGCTATCATAGGAACATGCCAACATTTCATTAAACTCTCCAGCTTGAACTTTTCAGTTTGACTCTGCCTTTCATAACCTCGAAATTTAGAAGAAATCCTCCACGAAAGCTACAACATAGTACACATTCGAATATTGATTTCCTGAAAAGGTAGTATAACGATTTTGATAAAAAATTAATATGAAAAATAAAGCGCATGATTTGAATTTGCATGTAGTCTTTATTTCGAAGGAGTTTTGTGCAAAATAAAAAGCACACACACAAGTCACATACACACTGCTTTCTCTCCCCCCCCCCCCTCTCTCTGTATAAAACTAATGAAGGAATGACGGTAGGAGAGAGGCAGTAGTTTTCTTTTTATTTTCTAAGATAGATTTCTTTTGAAATAACTTTTCTTATGCTATGAACCATTTCAGCAATATCTTGATAATGGTTTGAAGCACTTTTGTAATCTTCTAAAGGATGCACGTATTTCACTACTGAGCTATTTTTAGCCGTGCTGTTAAGACTATGGTATTTCTAGGCCAGCATGATGCAAGCAGGTTTTAAGGCACTTTTTTAGATGGGTTTGATCTATACCCTTAAACCGCCAGGGAAAAGCGTAATGGAGGAGTTTCTGGGAATGACTCTAAATTAACATGAAATAAACGTAATAATGAGGCTACGTAAGTATCGTTCGTAAATGCTCTAATTCTGACCATAAACTTATTCTTCGATAAGTGATATAGGATGAGATAACGTGAGATATTAACACATTGAATCTAGATGACAGCAGAGAGTAGGAATCTTAATAACTAGGGGTAGGTCGTGCAGTATCGCCTGGATTAAGTTTCTTTACTTTACTCATTAGTCGTGATGGTTAATCGGAATCTTACTAAATTATTCTCTTACCTCAAGACATGTTCCATAGATAGTATAAGGTGGTGATTTTTATTTATAGTACTTTATGACATCGAAAGTAAAAAAGCTAGAGTTACAAGGCTTGTAGAAAATGTCTTGCAGCATCGGCCTCTGCCTTTTCAGTTACAATATAGATTGTCACTGATACATTGCACTACCATATTTAGGACAATAGTAGAACATAAAAGCATGGGAATTTACTGTCACCATTTCTGCTCAGTTCACAATTGTTTAGCTCACTGGTTTACAGAGATGGCAAATATAGCGCTGCATTGGCCTCAGCATGTCTTCCATGCGCTCCACCATCAAGCACTCAGAGCAGACAAAGAACTGAAGAGAGGAAGATATCCGATAATAGCGCACGTGGATGAACAAGCTTGCTACTGCTTACTGGAAACTTGTGCCACATGAAGGCGTAAAGGGAAATCACGGTATGGCCGGTACTTCTTGCTGGCCGATACTGCACGACTCTTCCCTATATATTGAAACTCCCGAGTTGCGTCTCGTGCAACCGGCTTCCCCTTCGATCCTGAGGGCTTACACATCTCCTCGGGTACCCGGGATACGGAGATCCTGTCCCCGAATTGGAGGACGAGCGCTGGACCAGCACAGAGAGCAATGGACCTGCTGGTCTCAGGAACTACGGCGGTCGTTTACAACCTTGGTAAAACCAACCGAAACCTGAAGTGAAGGAGAACTGAGGTGAAATGGCGGGACAGGGGATTCCGTGGTTGTAACTATCCTTCTGAGCATTTACCTAGCGACCCGGTAAAAACCCTCGTAAAAATTTATGGGTAATTTGCATTTTTTTATTATTCATCGACCAGCAAATATGCTTGATAGACACTTAATAACAGTGCGCATAACAATTGAGGTAGCCGTGAACGACTCCTTTAGCTAAATATGACAGGATAACTAATAAAAATTGATGACTTTAAGTCTGATAACACCCAGTCATCTGAGTCGTCTGTACTGGAGAGGTCACTCAGGAGATGATCTTGTGGCAGTCTGCGCTTGAAGTGAGTTGGTTGACGAGTGCGAGCGCCGAGATTGTACGTAAATGCTCCAGGGATCTCCTGGAGATGGTAACGGAAAGGTAGTGCCTGCCGGCGGATGTACTGGTGAACGGGTAGAAGACCAAACTCGTGATGAAGTTGTTGGTTTCTGACGAACCATGAAGCAGATCATGAGGATCGGCCACGGTAATCGAAATAACGACACTTCAGATGTGACCCGCAGACAGTAGAATTTCAGTCGCCCCGCTCTGTTATGTTGTCATTAGTTACATGTGCTGCACTCATACCTATAGTAATATATATGGACGAGAGCCGCTTTTTTATAACCTCCTTTAGACTGTAAACAAGACAAATTCATAGAAAAACAATTATTTTATTATCAAAAGTTTTCTACATTTATGACTATTTTTCAACAATCACCGAAAGGATTGAGATACTTATCGTACCTATGGGCAAGCTTTGCAATACCCTCCTCAAAAAATGTTTAAGCCAAAGATTTCAAATAACCATTGGCATTTTTTTGAAAATGCATCCATTGTTGTGACTGTCGTTTTGTTTCGGATATGTCGTATTGGATCTAAGTTTCATCTTAAATAACAATTGATCTCAAAAACTTCGCTCCTTCAACCTGATAACGGCAAAGGAAATTCAAAGCTCACCGTTATATCAGGTGAGTTCAAATCTGGGTTAATTAAGTTACCTAGATAAGGTTTTTCCGGCATCTTTCCTTCTCTTAAGATAAGAGTGTCGGGTATGGACTATAAGCTCATTTGAGCAGCAGCTCATGTCATTCAACGTTCGATATGATTAGGATAGAGGACTTTAATAAATTTAGACGAAAATAAGTTAACTAATTCTTCTATGAAAACACTTCTCTGCCCTTTAGTGTATTAGTTACTATTCGCACTCCGCAATGGGCATGTTAACCCTTCGTAGGCTTCAGTAACTACAGCATCACACTGAAAATATGCTGTCAGTAGTATCTTTCGACTGACTGGCGATTGCCCATTGACTAGCTGATTCACAACACTTACTAGAAGTCGCTCCACATAGGATTCCCAATTCACTATACCATGATTTAGTCACGGCTGGATTTTTGTGTGGCCTGACACCTAGGGGACTCCTAGCACTATTTTTAAAGATAGTGACTCTCCACGAGCGTTTGGAGTAAAAACCATTTGGACGTTTACAATAGTAGCAATTGGTCAAGAAAGCAATTCCTCTATCACTTTAGAGTTCTGAAACTGTCTTTTTATTAAAGTAAAATCACTGAGCTATTCGAAATCGTATTTCAAATGCTTAGAAATACTGTTGCTAGTCCATTTAACAACCTTCAGAAAAAATAGGCATATCTCAGTAGTGTTACTAATTTAAAATGGAACTAATTTTAATAAAATAGTACTTTAAAATAGTACTATCCTTGAAACAGATTGAATGCTTTCAGTACAACTCTGAAATCAAAAGTTGATGTCTTCTTCGACTAACCAATTTCGGGAAGGGAATTCAAAGTTCTACATTCTCAGGTTCCTTATTTCTGCTAGCACCAGCATCGAACATAAAAGTCGTTGGTGCATATCGATTCTTGGTTTTACGGTCAAGACTTCCAAAGGATGTTCGTGCAAGGAAATTGAAAAAAATCTTATGAGGGTTCTGAAACGAACCTTCTTATACAGCAAAAATAGCATAACACGCACCTAGAAAGAATAATTTGTTATATTTGCACGCCTTTCTCTTCGCACTCTTCTACAAACTGCCACCGAAGCTTATTCTTTCATCCAGATTTGGTTGCACTTTTTTCAGTCTAAAGTAGTAGCCAGAACTTTCAGAAAACAGGTCCCAATGATACGATCGACATTTTATACTTTCTGCTCGACAACAAAATAGTGAACATGCTTGAACACTTTAGGAAACCGTTAAAGGCACAAACAACTTTGATTTGGATAATTTGCGACTTTCATCTAATAGCTTTGTCAAACTCTTAGGATTACCATATTATATAAAATAAGTGCAGAATGTAAGAGGCTTCACAGGCCACCCGCATAAAATTAATATATATAAACATGTTTGCCAATTGAAATATGCAAGTGGTATTATGAAAATTTGGAAAAAATGTCCGTTTAAACGGTAGTTTGGAGTTAGGTGATTTTCGGAAAACCTTTATGCGGCATGTTGCACATTGTCTACACACACACACGCACACACGCACGCACGCACACACACGCACACACGCGCACACACACACAGCAGTAAAATGGGAGACAAAGTTGGAGCAGCGGCAGTAATATTTATAAACGGCATGTTGACCCATAAGTTAAAGTTCAAGCTGCATGCTCGATGCTCAAATAACCAGGCAGAGCAACTTGCAATTCTTGAGGCGCTGAAGAAACTAAAGGAACTAGAAAATGAAGGGTACACTGATAAATGAGTTGCATTGTTCACTGATAGCAGGATAACACTGGATCTCCTGAAAAGCAACTCGAAACACAATTACCTGACTGAGGCAATCAGATAAAATCCACGACCTGACATCAGACTGGATGCTGCATTTTGGATGGGTGAAAGCACACTCGGGCATATATGGCAATGAATTAATAGACAGACTAGCAAAAGAGCCTGCTGGGGAAGATCGTGAAATACAATATAATAAAACACCTAAAGAAGTCCTGATAAGCATGGAGAGAGACACTGGACTGAACGCATGGCAACTACAATGGACAGCATCAAGGAAAGGAGCCATCACCAAAGAATTCTTCCCATCAGTGAGAAATAGGCTAAAACAAGAACTACCCATATGCCAAGAGTTTAAAGCAATTGACACAGGACATGGAAAGCTCCATTCATACCGCCATCGATTTGCTTTACTAGATAGCCCAGTATGCAAAGTCAAGAAGAGGACCAAACAGTAGACCACATAATATTCAGATGTCCAATCATAAACAAAGAACCGAAATGATCAGGAAAATAAAAAGCAGACAATGTGTGTGGCCCATTACCAAGGAAGAACTTATTAACACACATCTAACACACATGTTTCGTAAAATTTGTTAAATCAATAAACTTCACAGATATAGAGAAGGCAAATGAAGCATAAAAATTCAATAAAACTGCTAATTAATTGCAACTATTTTAATAAGAATGTTGTAAAATATTGTAGGAAACATTTCAATACAAATACAAGATATGTAAAATCATTGTAAAATGATTGGAAACAAAATAAGGCATGTAGTATTCCTAAGGAATGGGGCATGCCAGGTAAAGAAAAAGCCCCACACTCACAATTTCTAGAAACATGCATTTCTGTGAATTGTTTTCTCTCCCCAAAAGATACTTTTTCTTTACCTCCCATAGGCAAACCTTCCACGTTATTGCAGCTTCACCTCGCCCAGTAGAAAGAGATTGAGGTTGTTCTATGACCTCCTTTCTCTTTCCTTTTAAACTGGTTAGAAATTTCTGGAGAAGTCCAGAGGCTGTATATAAGGGACAGATCTGTTAATTACGTGTGCATTTCTGATAGGACGAAAATGCTGTTCTACGAGTCAGCTGGTGACTACAGTTGTAACGTAGACACTGGTGATACTGCATGAGATCAGTGAGGTCTTGTGTTTGGATTAGGATTAAAATAGAATTACGTAGGGGATTCGGTACGTAGCCACCATGCTGGGCCAATTATCCCTATGTCCACAAGTGGGACAGCCCTGGGAGAAAGGATGAGCCGAAGGAGACAGAGGTCAGCCGACCAAAGGAGCCACGATAGTACAGAGGGTAGGGTCCTTAGTTTACTTGGATAGAGACTTGCCCCGACAGGCCAGAGCAACGGACACTCTCCCAAATTGTGGGACGGCAACGGGCCCAGCAGCCGCACTCCAAAGTCCCTCGCTGTCAGTACCGAAATAGTCCCAGCAGAGGAACGGAGACCGGCAACCAATCTATCGGAGGAGGAAGTGGTTTTCCTCATAGCGTATCGTCCCTCCATGCACCACCGAGACTCCCGCCGACACTTCTACGCTGAAAGAGACCACCAGATGAGAGATGATGTGAAATAACTTCCTAATTGAAATATTTCAATTGGCCCTCAATTCTTTTCTATCACCCACAGTTTCCTCACAATGTAACTTCATTACAAACCAGAAAATTAGAAGAACATGTTCTAGGAATGGAAGAATAAATTAGTGTTACAATATGTACAAAGATTTTATCCAAGTCTGAACAAGAAAATACCTCTAATACATATTTTCTTTCTCTCATACCGTTAAACATTGTCTGTATTGCGAGAAGGTATGCTTGAGGCCTTTCTGTCATAAATTATTTAATGCCTCTAAATTGGAACATTCACTTCATAGCGTCCAGTATTTCTGTTTGCGAGTAACTGATCCTGTATCTTGGAAATGTTTGATGCTCCTATTGGTTTTAAAAGACATAATGATACTAACATTAATGGACATTTTAATTAAGCCTGATGATGGGGTATAAGGGCGCTCAACTGCAGAGGTTATCAGCGCCTTTTTTTTTTTAAAAAAAAAAAAACTTGTCATGGGAAAAGCCAAATATACATTTCTCTAAAACACTGTAAATATGTAAATAGACTTACAAATAATACATGCACATAAACTGTACAAGCAAATGAAATATAAATCTAAAATTCCATAAATTATCTTCGCTAAATCCTAAAGTCTAGTCTAGAAAAGAATCTAAAAACCTTCTCCACTACTGCGTTATCGTCCGCTAGCATTTCTGCAAAGCTGTCCGGCAGCTGCAGAGACGTCCTAAGGTCTGCTAGGTGAAAACTCTAGCAGCACGTGTGGTACAGATAACGCTTCATTGCAAAACGTAAACAGTGGAGCAGGCTCCTTTTTAAACAGAAAACTATGAGTAAAAAAGCAGTGCCCAATACGCAACCGAGCCAAACTCACCTGACGACGAGATGACCGACAGCAGGTAACCCAGGGAATCGCAAGGTCTTTCACAGATCTAAGTTTATTATTGCGGAGAGCGGACCACTCTTCCAGCCAGCAGGTTTGCACAGCTCTCCGCAATACGGCCCTAAAATCTTCCGATGTAACAGATGGTATTTGAACCCTGGGCTTCATGGTAGCCGTCTTGGCTGCCGAATCCGCCATTTCATTGCCCAGCAATCCTACGTGACCAGGGATCCATGCACACACCACGCTAACGTCAGAATCGTGTAAAACGTGGAAGGCATATAGGGTGGTAGTTGTACGGCTGCCGTAGGCTTTGAAGTGCGCTGAGGGAATCACTCAGGATTAAGCAGTCCCCCAACTTTCGTCGACGTACGTGTAAGATGACCCGGTATATTGCATAAAGCTCTGCAGTAAAAATGGACGTGCTAGTGTGGAATCCGAATGTATACGGTTAGGTTCCACACACGTAAGCACAACCAACACCATTTGAGTTCTTGGAGCCATCGGTATAAATTACAAAGTGGTCCTGATATCGCGATAAAAATTCTAAAAAACATCTGCGGATACTAGACATAGACATGGCAGATTTATCATATTTAGTCATGCCCAGATCAACGTAGGACTCTCTGCACAACCAAGGAGGGTATGTCCTCTCCCCCCTAGGATACATCTTGGGCATTTCAGTATCAAGATGTCTAAGGAGCTCCCGGAAACGAAAACCAGGTGGCTTTGGTTTAATAGAAGAGTTCCTATAACGCACGTCCATTAAGGTGTTAAAGAACGGCGTAAACGATGGATGTGTGGGCATGCAATTAAGTCCACAGCCATAATTTGCTAATAACATGTTGCGCCTGAACTGCAGAGGAGGTTCTGCAGACTCAGCAAATTAAGCCTGAGAATGATAAAAATTTATATAGTATACTGACAAAACATAACACGTTTTTGTTGCAAATAAAAGTGTGTCAATTTGACGGTTTCTGGACACTTTTGACATTATGCTCCGAGGGACTTGTCTGAATGCTGTATAGCGTTGCACAAACTCCTCTATGCAGCGGTTTAAATTATATTTATACGTCACACCAATTTCAATGCCGGTACGAAAGTAGCATTCAAACATGAAGACGCGGTGGTCTGTGTTCATATCCAGGGGAAGTTGGTTGTATTAGTTACCATTGCAAACATACTTAGAGCGTTGTGATTTGCTTACTGTTACGCAAAAATTACCGCTTCTCCGTAGAGAACCTTTTTGAGAGCGGGAAATATAGAATAAAAATGAACAGTGTTTGTTGATTTAAAAGTGGGTGATTTAATTAAATAATAAGCAAATTAAGTGCAATCAGTTTCTGTAGGGCGTTGCAAGTTCCATAGTGGACCAATTAATGTAGAGCGTTTTTTGTTTTGGTTGATTTAGAAAGTAATATAAAAGCAGCATTCAAATTTCAGTTACGTACTACATGCATTGCCTGTAAACTTGAGCAAAACGAGAAAGCAGAGAGATAAGGTATCTAGTTTGAATACATAGATCTGTAGAAAGTACACAGATAAAGTTGAGGAGCACCACCAGATTGAGGAGTCCGAGAAGGATAAGTTTGTTGCCAAACGAGGGCCATTCATTCGGCGCAAGACATGAATGTGATGCCGGTCACGAAATTTTGTTGGCAACGGTCCACACGTTCCCTGTTTATGGATCAGTATAGGAGTAGCCCAGCAATAATTTTGGTGATTTTTACGATCATTTCTTTAGCAACAGCAAACCAAATAAAGTGGGATAGTAAGCGGAAACAAGAGAAATTGAGGAAGTATCTGAACCGAGTCATAATTAGGAAGAGCACAATAGAGGAAATTAAGATACAGAAAGAGCAAAAGTAAGGGAATAGAGATAAGATTAGTGGTTAGTAAGGAAATTAAAATCATATGACAAATTTCAAATTTTGGGAATAAAAAACTCCTTAGAATTGATAAATCACCTACAGAAGAACAACATCCCGGAAAATCACTTTTTGACGTTAAGGCACTTTTCACAAGCATTCCAGTAGAAAAAGTACCTACATTCCTCAAAAAATGGCTAACCCAGACTACAACGGACCCCAGAGAAATAGATGACATTATCAATCTTACAGATTTATGCATAAGGAATAATTACTTCATGTTTAACCAAAAATTCTACAGACAATCAAAAGGATTAGCTATGGGGAGCCCACTTTCGCCTATTTTAGCAGACTTATACATGAGCTATTTTGAAACACACATAGTAAAGGCCTTCCCACAGATTTATAAATTTTGGCAGAGATATGTTGATGATGTTTTTGCTATCATTCCGGAAAAAACTTAGAGAAGATTCTCTAAAATGACTAAACCTGCCAGATAATCACATCCAATTTACTATGGAAGTAGAAAGAGACAACACCCTACCCTTTTTGGTCCTCAAGATAACTAGAAATCGTCATGATGTAGATTTTGGAATATACAGGAAGCCCACACACATAGATAATTACATAAAGAAAAATGAATACAACCCAGTTTCACATCAACTAGCTGCATTTAGAAGTCTAATTCACCGGCTACACAACATCCCACTGAGTAAGGAGGAATTTTTGAAAGAACAACAACACATAAAATACATAGCTGTATTAAATGGATTCAACCCAGCCATCATAAGGTACATGATGAAGAGAAAAGAAAAACTGAAGATAAGATCAAAAAATACCACTCTCACACCACATAAAAACACAAATTGGCAATATAGAAAATTCATCTACCATCCATGGGCTTTTAGAAAATTTGAACGAATCTTCAAAAGACTAAACTTAAAACTAGCACCCCAAAACAAATTCAGTCTGAGGAACCTGCTAAATAAACCACTGAAAAATACAATCCCCAACAATTTGAAATCAGGAATTTATCAGATTAATTGTGAAACCTGTGAAAAAAGCTACATAGGAAAAACTAAGAGAAACCTGTTAACCAGGCAAAAAGAACACCAGAGGAACATTAAGTTGAAACAAACAGAAAAATCTGCAGTTTCACACCATTTTTGGACAGAAAACCACAACATTGGCCACAACATTAAACTGTTAAAATCTTTAATTACACCCATAGAATTGGATATTTGGGAAAAAATATTCATAAACAAAAACCGTGATAAAGTTATTAATTTTGAAATCCCGGCATTAAATGAAGTATTAAAACTTAGTGCCCCTAACACCAGATGGCAGAGTGATCGGAGCTCCGTAGTAGTGGAAGAAGAGGAAGGTTCATTTACTCACCAAACAGCTGAGGATGAGATCGAATGATCTTGAAAACGTTTCAGTTATACAACAACAAGTAAGTGAATTTTGAGTGTAAACATAGTGACTCATAAATCAAACTCAAACAGATAAGATTGTTTTGCACTCACATTATTCGTCTTCTTACTCTTGTACAAACTACTAATAAAAACGCACATTGTTCAACTGGCACATTAATTGAACATTTCAGAAACACAGAGGTGGCCAAATTATTAGACTAAGCTGAATTTCAGTCATAAAAATTAACATACTTCAACCTAACTCCTAATTAATGACAACATTGGTACATTAGAATCATTCACGGATATTTTATGATTTATGGGACATTTTGTAAGCATATGTTGGTAATATTGCTAAGTTAACTGTCAGCTGCTGTAAGAGTACATTTATTGCGTGTCTTTAATAAGTGGTCACGCCAGTTTATTGCACTTTTCAAACGTTTATCTTTAGAACTCTTGACTTTATTTTGTAATATAGTTCTGGAGTTTAAATCTCAGCCATGGTATCGAATTTTTCATGTTGACTCTGTCTATACGCATTTATTTACTTTCTCCTTTCTGGGTGGCACTCCCCAAGGAGCAAAAATGAAACTTACCTGCGATCGATTTTCTCTTCGTTACATGCTCTAATGGTTTTTATGGTATCTTTTGGGTGGTCTTTGAAAACAAATATTGGTACCTCGGTGCGAAACAGCTTTGAACGGTAACAGGTACAGATGTATTATTTTATCTTGACAGGAATCCTGCGCGGTAGGGATGAGTAGCAACTGTGCTGGGGATAGTGCACCTATCGCCACAATGCATCACACGCGTAAGATTACGAGAGGGGAGAACGGTGCATAACGTGTCTAAAAACAAATTTCATTCTCGAAGCCAGTTTTGCAGCACTTATAAACTATGTTGTAATTCTTACTATGGTAGACCGAAATTATGGTTTGCCAGAAGCAGTCGTGATAGATGTCGAAGGAAGGTTGGTTCTTTGTTACGACAACGGGCAAGGCCAGTAAATTTGGGGAAAGTGTTTATAACAAAGCCATGAAAGACGCTGTGTCCTTAGAAGGTTTCTAAAGGAATTGTCACTTGACGTATATGAATAGGGTATTCTTTGGATCGTTTACAATGGCGACCAAAACAGCCTCAAAGGGTCTTTGGTTTGAAAAAGGAATTTGGAGAGTGAAAGTTATATAAAAATACACACGCAGATGTGGTCAGGGGGCACTCTTCGGCGTTTAGCCGATGGAGGCGGTGCGCGGCTAGAAAACCTTTATAAACATTATCCGGCGTGTAGCTTATATCAAGCAGAGTCAGATGTGAAGCCTATTAGAGCGGTTAACTTGTTCGGTCTTGAATATTTGTCAGGTCATCAAAATTTATCGAGAAATATAATTAGCATTCAGTCACCGTGATTGGTAACCCTCGGTCGGCAGCTTCCATTTCGAGGTTTGAAATAAGAAGCAGTGAATAAATAATTTGGAAACGGGCATTCCAGTGTTGTAAAATTTCCTTCTCACACACATCCACGCATACCCTGAGAGAAACCTCATTGCTCACTATAATATTTGCTTCAAACTGGTGCACAACGTGGAGCAGTGGTAACCTGTGATTGCCACCACCTTCATTTTCGTTACAATCTCCACACTTTTGTTGGATCTTAAATACTACATAGGCATTTAGAACAAAACCCTGTTCTCCTCCAGCAGGCATGATAAACAACTGTCGGCCTTTCAATATCGCTGCAGAGTCCCTGTAACGAGTTTCACCCCAGGCATATGGTCCAGTATAAGCTGTATTTATATAAGTTTCATCCATATAAACTATATAAACTTCACTTCGATATCTCCGAATATTTCATAAATAGTTAAGCATTTGTGCACGTATGGTGCAATTTTAGATTAAAATTTGTTTGTCGCGCTTAGTGTTTTTTTTTTCTTAAAATAATCCTAGTTTTAAAAGAACTCTTCTTAATATTCAGACACTGCCTTGAAAGTCAGTAGAATTTTAGCTTCATAAGCACTTTCTTCAAAGTTGGTCTTTGTTTTTCTGTGCTTTAAAAGTTATTCATAGTTCGCCTAACTACTTCTGAATTAAAACATCCAAATTAGATTTTGTGCATATTCTTAATCTTTGTTTACTGGGCATAGAGAAAGAAGTTGCACTAGCACCAATGGCTTTTCTTCCCTTAATAACTCTCCTAAACTGCTTTCAGACACAGCTGTTGCCTCAGAGAGCCAAGAGCGAGAACAAGTCGTCCGGGTGCTCCCGGACGGTGGGTAGAGCGCCACGGTTCCTATCCGCAAAGAGGATTTACCCGTGTGGTCTTAAAGAGTTTGTCATTTCTCCAAAGCTTGGATGTTGTTGTTGACTGAGGACCTGATTCGACCTCTGCTAGTGCTCCTGGTGGCGGGGTTAGCTTCCAAGGAGACCAGTGCCCTGAACCGCCACGCTGTTGGCGGCCTGCGTTGCAGTGTCCGTCCAGCGTGGTGGGCCATGAGCGAGAGGTCGGGATATTGGGGACTGTTCAGGTTATGGTTCTCCACGAGGTCACACCGGGGGACCCGGCTGCCGGGGGTCAGCCGGCGGGCCAGATCCAGCCCCGGAGTGGCCGGGACAGAGTGTAGAATTGAGGGAATGAGAGGCTGGTCTCACCACCCAAGGGCGTCCTTGGGGAGGCGGTAGCTCCTTCTCCTCCTGGGTACACGATGGTCATACTGCCCTAGTGTGTTCACTAGGTGTTTGGGATGGGATGTAATCCTGGCAGACAATGTGCGCGAGCGTTCACGCACAACGTCCTCAACGTAAGGTATGCCAGAATGGGTGTGCAGAATGTATGAGGGAAACATACGTTCGGTACCGTATATCATCCTAAGCGCCCTGTTCTGCACAGCATGCAGTCTGCGGATGGTGGTACGAGCCACCGATCCCCAGACCTCGCATCCATACACGATCAGGGCCGGAATGATCGCACGATACACCCGTAGTTTCAGGCGGGTGGGCATGGTCGAACGGAATATAGGTTACAACTGCCTAAGCGCTGCATGGCCGAGGCTGATCTTTTCACGGGCATGTGGGGTGAATGTGAGGCCGCGGTCCAGTCGGACACCCAGGTATTTGACAGTCCGTACCCAAGGGATCCTTCTCTGCCTTAACCGCAGGTCTCCTTCCGGGCGCCAGCGGAGGACCTTCCCCAGCAGAAGGGCAGAGCTCTTCTGTGGGCTGGTGTTGCCTCAGGTACCCTTTCCCATATTTTTATAGCTGACCCACACCATTGTTCCTTTTTTATAAATCTATGGATATTGGTTATTACTTCTCGTGTTTTTAAATGTAGAACTTTATTTCCTAATGTACTGCTAGGAGGCGTCATTTATAAATGCTCTTTTGGAACCAGGAGACGAGCACATTTTGAAACAAGCTGTAGTGTTACCGAGTAGCTTTGCACGTGTTCAGTTGCTCGCAGCTGGTACGCAACTGACCTGCCCTCCCCTCCAGTTGTAACACTTCTGAGGTGGACTTCTCCAGATACTACTGCGCATCGCTCTGCACTTTTCAAGATTAAAAAAAAAATACATCTGTAGCTGATTGTTGAGCGTGAGGCAGATCTAAGTCATCCGTTACAGATTATAATTTGTTAATGTTTCCCCGGCAACTAGGAAATCTGAGACACGAGTAATTCTATACTGTTACAGAAAGCAGGCCTCAGTGTTCAACAATAGCATGTTAATGACTCCCTGTAAGTGAGAAGCAGCTGTTTATTAATTTATTAGTGATATAAACTACTGCAGAGGAAATAGAAACTTCGTTCCATGTAGTCTTAGCTTATATGTAGGAAGATTGGCTCAGGGAATAGAATCGGTGAAGCGAATCACCAAGATAAACACTCCCCAAATATACGGGAATAAGAGAATCAGGTTACGCTTGTAATACAAGTTTGTTATCTAGATGAAAAGTACTCATAGAGACCCAGTGACTATCTCCATAACAAAATTGTGTACTCCTAGTCTGTAACTTCTCTATAGACACAAAAGTAATCCATAATGGAAGACACCTTTGAATGGTTCTGATTTAATTAAACATTGCAGAGCTTTGGCCTACAGTATTAAATAGCTCTGTGTTCAATTATCTTGGTTAAACTGTGTAATATAATACACTCCGCCAACCTTACTGTTTAATTGAAATCTAATCTGCACAGTCAATCCATGTTTAGCTCCCTCGTTCTCCTGATTTAACCCTCTTTATCTTTTAAAACCACCAAGAGATAAAACTTGAAAATTACAAAACAGATCCAAGTAGTTTAGACGCGCTTCTCAAGAAATTGTTTTTCATTTCTCAGATGGGAATGTGCAGAGTTTAATCCCCTAAGCAGGTGTCAGATGCTGCAACAATGAAGGAAATCATTTGACATCATTACGATTTGTCTAGAAGTTAATTGCAATATATCCTTTCTTAACATGGGTGTGTTATCTACTTTTGCTTTTAATTTTTATGTTATGTGCATTAGAAATAAGTTCTAGACGTAGTGTACCTAACAAGAATTAGTTTCAAAAATAAGTTTAGTCTAAAACGACCAGACTATTTATATTATTAAATAAATTCCACTACTTTACACGTGATAAAACAAAACATTGTTTTATGCTGAATTGTAAAACGTCAGACTACTCTCAAAATTTTGGAGAACCACCTTTAAAATATTTAAATGTGCCTTTGTGGGCAAATACTACATCGTACACTTATATAAAATGGGTTTTCAGATGAAACGTTTCGGAAATATTGAAAAAAGGCTACATATGATTCCTCTTGCCCACCTACCAGACGAATCAGTTCAATATACGATATATCAAATCCTCGAAATTATGAACCTCACAACTCTTACTATCATGGGAAGCACATAACGTGCTCTTCAGCGTTTGTTATTTGTTTTACTACATTCTCACTGTTGGAATTGATTATACCTGTCCAGATAATGAACCTGGCATGCCATTATTTGTAACTCGGATATAACCAACGGTGTCTACAAATTGCGAGCTGTCAGGAGGCAGATTTGCGAATTGTATGCTAAGGTTTTCTACGGAGTCCTTGAGTTGCTTGCCAAGTAAAATACAACATTTTTCTCCCCAGTTCAGAATTATGACTTTCAGCCCAACCTTAGGCGAACACTGGTATGGTTCAAAATTTTTCGTGCATCTCAGTATACTTTTACAAGGTCATAACCTTATTTATTCGACTTTACCAATCTTCGTCAAGCTTTAGTAAGACATTAACATGCTTTTTAAGAAACTGAAATAGTATTCCATTGGTTTGTAATTTCATCGGAACATTATGGATAGCAGTTTCTCTTCGCATTGCTGGTAATCTAATGGTTGATTCAGAGTGCTTTTATAAACACCCTGGCTTGAATGCCTTTCAGGACGTCTAACAGTTGGCAACTGTTAGTATGGGCAGTAGAACAAACTGTTCAAATGTGCATGGACGGATTCACATGCATTTTTTGTACCCACGCAAAAGAAAGAAAACTCAGCCCATAAATTTTTGAGGAAATGGTGTAATTTTCTAGATTATAATTAGAAAATTCATGGACTCGCCTACTGTATTGTCATGATGAGTCTTCCACTAGATTGTGACTTAAGTACAAAAGACCGAAAAACAGCTCCAGGATTGCCAATTTTAGAATCTTACTATTTATAAAGTCTTAAGACCAAAATTCCGAATATTCCTCGAACTTTGTCCTAAGTGAAGCTTACATTCCCTTAAGTTTGCACTTGGTA
This sequence comes from Mantis religiosa, assembly GCA_030765055.1. NCBI lineage: Eukaryota > Metazoa > Arthropoda > Insecta > Mantodea > Mantidae > Mantis > Mantis religiosa. The sequence goes on from CM060956.1 coordinate 29,990,132, forward strand.
GAAATTTCCGAATAGCCCAGTCATATGTGAGGCTTTTTCGAAGTGCACATATACCGTATGTGGATTAAAACTTAAATTCAACCTCTCCATTAACCTTGTTGAAGATGAGATCAGTACCGTCGTGATGACACCAAATCACCAGTCCCTTATTCGAATGTTTAGTCCCAAATATTAAGGATAGCCCGGCATAAAATTCAAGTGGTGGCGGTGGCGGTGGCGGTGGCGGTGGCTGTGGTGGTGGCCTTGTGAGTCCTTTGAGGGGCAAAGATCTCCAGCTAAAATGTAGCTCTGAGTCACTGACATGGTGAGCTACTCCGTGTTAGGTTGTGTCTAGAGTTTGTCTAATTTTAGTTGATTTCTCCGTAATTTCGATTAATTTGACGTCACTAACACTTTTATTGTATTAATTTTACCTTCACCGATTTTCGAATTTGAGTCTTTTGTTGATTGCCTTGTCCAAAAGTATGAACTGGAGGGACCAGAAAGATTTCCAAGCTCAGGATATTCGTATTCCTTTTCCGGTATTGTCTTTGATGGGAATTAGTTGGCCTAGGTACGTGTATTCTGTAACATATGGTAGCGTTGTTCCATCAATTGACATGGGGATTTCAAGTGCGCGTTCAGAAATCCCTGCACACAATTCAATGTTTACTTTTTCTACCTGGGCTTATCCCGCAAGCAATTTGAGCTCCCCCGCAACCAGACTCATCGGCTAGTCGTATTCGACAAAACAGGTTCCTTCATAGATCGTGTACAACGCAATTATAGGAATTGCGACGTACAGAACTGTCCGGGTTTGCAGGTGATACAATTTGACGCTAAAGACTGGTAAACCGGAGTCCGAAGTCGCCCAAAGCAAGCTAGGTATATCATTTTTGCTGACTGAACTGAGATAATAATTCGATGAGGTTTCACAGTGCACATATCCAAACTCTAATTGGTCCAAACTTGGTTCTCTACGGATCAGAACCACATACGGCAGTCGTCACTTTCGACTCGAAAAGGAGCGGATTAAATGAAAGTGAAAAAAAATTGAGGGACGTTAAGTCACGAGACAAAAAGGTATCCAGCCTAGCTTCGTTTACTCTCAGCTCACCACAAGAAGGCAAGTGGGGAATGAAGGGGAGAGGGGCACGAACTATTTATCTGTTCCGGATCTGTTAAATACGAAATGAGTGCATGAGAGTCCATATTATTCACCATGCTGCTACATCCAATTCTTGTTTGAGAAACTGCAGTGATAGGTATTATGCATGGGTGAATTATGTGACAACACTGTATTTTACATGAACACAGCAGACGTGATTACGATACGCATTTCTTTGCCTTGCCTTCTCGTGAGCAGGCACTACAATAGTGGCCGACTGTAAAAATCCTGGTGAGATTTTCTGTCCACTGGGGATCAAACCCGGAACTAAGTATTACCAACTGAGTGACTCCGCTCGAAGTATCACTTCCTTTTGTTTGTACAGATATTCAGGACTCTAAGGAGAGAAATATGTTGACACGCTGGGTTCGGATCTGACAGCAGAGAACCTAACTGCCGTGCGAGGAGTCCCGGGTTCGATTCCCGGCTAGGGTAGTGTGGGGAGTTTTCTCCAACCAATATGACTCCCCATCTTTGCCATAGTCTGGAAGTATGAATGAGAGTGCGAATGTGTACGTGATCTATTGATTAAAACCCAACGAATACGAGTTAACACCTTCGATATGTTCCAAAGGAGAACGACCGCCGATATGACCAAGATAATTCCTCATCTTCCCCAGAGTCTAGAAGTATGAATGAGAGTGCGAATGTGTACGTGATCTAATGATTAAAACCCAACGAATACGAGTTAACACCTTCGATATGTTCCAAAGGAGAACATCCGCCGATATGACCAAGATAATTCCTTATCTTCCCCAGAGTCTGGAAGTATGAATGAGAGTGCGAATGTGTACGTGATCTAATGATTAAAACCCAACGAATACGAGTTAGCATCTTCGATATGTTCCAAAGGAGAACGGCCGCCGATATGACCAAGATAATTCCTCATCTTCCCCAGAGTCTGGAAGTATGAATGAGAGTGCGAATGTGTACGTGATCTAATGATTAAAACCCAACGAATACGAGTTAACACCTTCGATATGTTCCAAAGGAGAACATCCGCCGATATGACCAAGATAATTCCTTATCTTCCCCAGAGTCTGGAAGTATGAACGGGAGTGCGAATGTGTACGTGATCTAATGATTAAAACCCAGCGAATACGAGTTAACACCTTCGATATGTTACAAAAGAGAACGGTCGCCGATATGACCAAGATAATTCCTCAACTTCCCCAGAGTTTGGAAGTATGAATGAGAGTGTGAATGTGTACGTGATCTAATGCTTAAAACCCAGCGAATACGAGTTAACACCTTCGATATGTTCCAAAAGAGAACAGTCGCCGATATGACCAAGATAATTCCTCATCTTCCCCAGAGTTTGGAAGTGTGAATGAGAGTGTGAATGTGTACGTGATCTAATGCTTAAAACCCAGCGAATACGAGTTAACACCTTCGATATGTTCCAAAGGAGAACGGCCGCCGATATGACCAAGATAATTCCTCATCTTCCCCAGCGTCTGGAAGTATGAATGAGAGTGTGAATGTGTACGTGATCTAATGCTTAAAACCCAGCGAATACGAATTAACACCTTCGATATGTTCCAAAGGAGAACGGCCGCCGATATGACCAAGATAATTCCTCATCTTCCCCAGAGTTTGGAAGTATGAATGAGAGTGTGAATGTGTACGTGATCTAATGCTTAAAACCCAGCGAATACGAGTTAACACCTTCGATATGTTCCAAAAGAGAACGGTCGCCGATATGACCAAGATAATTCCTCATCTTCCCCAGCGTCTGGAAGTATGAATGAGAGTGTGAATGTGTACGTGATCTAATGCTTAAAACCCAGCGAATACGAGTTAACACCTTCGATATGTTCCAAAAGAGAAAGGTCGCCGATATGACCAAGATAATTCCTCATCTTCCCCAGAGTTTGGAAGTATGAATGAGAGTGTGAATGTGTACGTGATCTAATGATTAAAACCCAACGAATACGAGTTAACACCTTCGATATGTTCCAAAAGAGAACGGTCGCCGATATGACCAAGATAATTCCTCATCTTCCCCAGAGTTTGGAAGTATGAATGAGAGTGTGAATGTGTACGTGATCTAATGCTTAAAACCCAGCGAATACGAGTTAACACCTTCAATATGTTCCAAAGGAGAACGGCCGCCGATATGACCAAGATAATTCCTCATCTTCCCCAGAGTCTGGAAGTATGAATGAGAGTGCAAATGTGTACGTGATCTCATGATTAAAACCCAACGAATACGAGTTAACACCTTCGATATGTTCCAAAGGAGAACATCCGCCGATATGACCAAGATAATTCCTTATCTTCCCCAGAGTCTGGAAGTATGAATGAGAGTGCGAATGTGTACGTGATCTAATGATTAAAACCCAACGAATACGAGTTAGCATCTTCGATATGTTCCAAAGGAGAACGGCCGCCGATATGACCAAGATAATTCCTCATCTTCCCCAGAGTCTGGAAGTATGAATGAGAGTGCGAATGTGTACGTGATCTAATGATTAAAACCCAACGAATACGAGTTAACACCTTCGATATGTTCCAAAGGAGAACATCCGCCGATATGACCAAGATAATTCCTTATCTTCCCCAGAGTCTGGAAGTATGAACGGGAGTGCGAATGTGTACGTGATCTAATGATTAAAACCCAGCGAATACGAGTTAACACCTTCGATATGTTACAAAAGAGAACGGTCGCCGATATGACCAAGATAATTCCTCATCTTCCCCAGAGTTTGGAAGTATGAATGAGAGTGTGAATGTGTACGTGATCTAATGCTTAAAACCCAGCGAATACGAGTTAACACCTTCGATATGTTCCAAAGGAGAACGGCCGCCGATATGACCAAGATAATTCCTCATCTTCCCCAGCGTCTGGAAGTATGAATGAGAGTGTGAATGTGTACGTGATCTAATGCTTAAAACCCAGCGAATACGAGTTAACACCTTCGATATGTTACAAAAGAGAACGGTCGCCGATATGACCAAGAGAATTCCTCATCTTCCCCAGAGTTTGGAAGTATGAATGAGAGTGTGAATGTGTACGTGATCTAATGCTTAAAACCCAGCGAATACGAGTTAACACCTTCGATATGTTCCAAAAGAGAACAGTCGCCGATATGACCAAGATAATTCCTCATCTTCCTCAGAGTCTGGAAGTATGAATGAGAGTGCGAATGTGTACGTGATCTAATGATTAAAACCCAACGAATACGAGTTAACACCTTCGATATGTTCCAAAGGAGAACGGCCGCCAATATGACCAAGATAATTCCTCATCTTCCTCAGAGTCTGGAAGTATGAATGAGAGTGCGAATGTGTACGTGATCTAATGATTAAAACCCAACGAATACGAGTTAACACCTTCGATATGCTACAAAGGAGAACGGTCGCCGATATGACCCGGATAATTCCTCATCTTCCCCAGAGTCTGGAAGTATGAATGAGAGTGCGAATGTGTACGTGATCTAATGATTAAAACCCAACGAATACGAGTTAACACCTTCGATATGTTCCAAAGGAGAACATCCGCCGATATGACCAAGATAATTCCTTATCTTCCCCAGAGTCTGGAAGTATGAACGGGAGTGCGAATGTGTAAGTGATCTAATGATTAAAACCCAGCGAATACGAGTTAACACCTTCAATATGTTCCAAAAGAGAACGGTCGCCGATATGACCAAGATAATTCCTCATCTTCCCCAGAGTTTGGAAGTATGAATGAGAGTGTGAATGTGTACGTGATCTAATGCTTAAAACCCAGCGAATACGAGTTAACACCTTCGATATGTTCCAAAAGAGAACGGTCGCCGATATGACCAAGATAATTCCTCATCTTCCCCAGAGTTTGGAAGTATGAATGAGAGTGCGAATGTGTACGTGATCTAATGCTTAAAACCCAGCGAATACGAGTTAACACCTTCGATATGTTCCAAAAGAGAAAGGTCGCCGATATGACCAAGATAATTCCTCATCTTCCCCAGAGTTTGGAAGTATGAATGAGAGTATGAATGTGTACGTGATCTAATGATTAAAACCCAACGAATACGAGTTAACACCTTCGATATGTTCCAAAAGAGAACGGTCGCCGATATGACCAAGATAATTCCTCATCTTCCCCAGAGTTTGGAAGTATGAATGAGTGTGAATGTGTACGTGATCTAATGCTTAAAACCCAGCGAATACGAGTTAACACCTTCAATATGTTCCAAAGGAGAACGGCCGCCGATATGACCATTGCGGTTAAAGCCGCGGTATAAATGAAACAAAAATGAAAAATGTTGACACTATTTTGCGATTTTATTTCCAATCACTGAGGTAAGTCTCTGAAGCAGGTGTAGTAAGTGTATTGCATGTAGGTGATGTGGCATGTGAAAAATCCGTTCTTACGCTAGTTAATTTGCTGAAAGCAGTAGTGGACATCTAAAACTTTTGTTCTCTCGTCCAACTATCCTTCCAACTCAAGTAGTGTTGTTTCCTCTTACTTGAGAAGTTCGATTAGGTTGAAGTGCTGCCAACTCTTCTGCTTCTTTCAACACGGCTGAATTGTTTCTGCTGCAGTAGTAACGTCAGAGAGACTGCAGACCAAACATAACTAAACTCTTTTTATCTAGACTTGAAATAAAAGGTTTTATCCAGCTTATTTTACATTTCAAAGTTTGTGTTAAATTTTTAAGTATCATAACTGTAGTAAATCTGTCTCCTGCCAGGAATTTCTCAACGATTTAAACGTCCTAAGAGTGGCAGACATTTTCAGTCATTCTTCTACTAATACCTGGACTATCATCAGCTTCATTCCTCATTGCCATCATCAAAATCAGAAATATTAAGACTTTAATTAAAATTTTGTTTCAAGTAAAGTGATAATCAAATTAAAATTTAAAAACAACCACGCTTTGAATACGATCATACATAGGTTTACTAAAAGGAGGGCGTATATTTCAGATTTTTGTTTCAAACAAACCGTGAAATTTTGAAACGCATTTCACGCATCAGTGGATAGTTAAGTTCAGTGTTGTATATCTAACCGCATTAGTTATTTATGATAGAGGAAGCTCTTCTAAGGCTCTTTAAAAGCTTTGAAATGTTACTCGCATACGACTTTTTCTACTGTTGTATAAACGTTTCTTAAAATATTTTGTTCCTCTGTGTACTTCTTGTCAATGGAGAACAATGTTACCCTTTTTCTAACGGCAGAGGATCTACCCAAAGGTACGAAGATCCTGGCCTCATTCCACACGGCAGCGATGGATAACTTCGGGGCTCTTTCCATAGGGCAATAGCTGGTTTCCCAGAAAGCCGAGCCCCCCCCCTATCGACAACAACATCAAGACGGGATGGAAGTAGATACTCCACTTACGTGCGTCAACCCCGTAGGGATAACTACCGAAAAAACTCAGTGGGGCCACCTAGTGATCTAGCATACCTATTAGCTCTGCAGGCTAGTAGCCGGGACTTATGAGGCAACCCTCTACCCCATCCGGGTCGAGCCAAGAGCCAAGCCAACAGCGAGAACAAGTCGTCCGGGTGCTCCCGGACGGTGGGTAGAGCGCCACGGTACCTATCCGCTGTGCGGATTTACCCGTGCGGCTTAAAGAGTTTGTCATTTCTCCAAAGCTTGGATGTCGTTGTTGACTGAAGGACCTGATTCGACCTCTGCTAGTGCTCCTGGCGGCGGGGTTAGCTTCCAAGGAGGCCAGTGCCCTGAACCGCCACGCTGTTGGCGGCCTGCGTTGCAGTGTCCATCCAGCGTGGTGGGGCCAGGAGAGAGAGGTCGGGATGTTGGGGACCGTTTAAGATATGGTTCTCTACGAGGTCACACCGGGGGAACCGGCTGCCAGGGGTCAGCCGGCGGGCCAGATCCAGCCCCAGTGTGGCCGGGACAGAGTGTAGAATTGAGGGAATGAGAGGCTGGTCTCGCCACCCAAGGGCGTCCTTGGGGAGGCGGTAGCTCTTTCTCCTCCTGGGTACACGATGGTCATACTGCCCTAGTCTGTTCACTAGGTGGTTGGGATGGGATGTAATCCTGGCATACAATGTGCGCGAGCGTTCACGCACAACGTCCTCAACGTAAGTTATGCCAGAATGGGTGTGCAGAATGTAAGAAGGAAACATACGTTTGGTACCGTAGATCATCCTAAGCGCCCTGTTCTGCACAGCTTGCAGTCTGCGGATGGTGGTACGAGCCACCGATCCCCAGACCTCGCATCCATACAGGATCAGGGGCGGGATGATCGCACGGTACAGCCGTAGTTTCAGGCGGGTGGGCATGGTCGAACGGAATATAGGGTACAACTGCCTAAGCGCTGCATGGCCGAGGCTGATCTTTTCACGGGAATGTGGGGGGAATGTGAGGCCGCAGTCCAGTCGGACACCCAGGTATTTGGCAGTCTGGACCCAAGGGATCCTTCTCTGCCTTAACCGCAGGTCTCCTTCCGGGCGCCAGCGGAGGACCCTCCCCAGCAGAAGGACAGAGCTCTTCTGTGGACTGATGACCATCCTCCACCTTTCACTCCACGTGCCTATGGCTCGGAGTGATCGTTGCAGCGGAGGGAGGCAGTAGCGAACGTTTTTGTTCTGGGCCAAGATGAGGACGTCAGCATATTGGCACAGAACAGTGCAGATACCCGATTTCCCGCAGCTGTCGGGAACACACTGCCCCTTCGAATCCAACCCAATCCGAACAGCTCCCCAACGGGATGGGCTCGAATGTTCGGCCCAAGGTTCCTCTGGTAACGTCAGAGTTACGAAGATTGCTAAGGTTCCGCAGCGCTCGCACCACAGCTGCTGAAGGGGGCGGAAAACCTCTCCTACGGCAAAATGTTACCGTGTATTTTGTTTTAATGAGCGTCTTTTAACCAGTTAGATTTTTTGGGACGACAAATGAAGTGTGTGAAATGATGCTCAAATGAGCCTGGGTGCTGAAAGCTTAAAGCTACTCAACGTTAATCTTTCAGCATGAAGGAATGGCCCGGAAAAGCCTTATACACTCGGACCTCTTGAACGTGAGGAAGACAAGCTACCACGAGGCGGGGCATTTACTTAATATACTTGTTAGTGCAAAGAGAGATGGGAGTACAGTACGCCTTAAGCGATAATTAAGTTTTTAAGGCTGGTCGCTATGCGATAGCTATCAAATACCGTTTTCATTGTTTCCGTAACAGATAAAAAGTGAATAACGACTTGCCATTAGAGAAACGTTATGTGTCTGAATTTCCCAATACTTATCTATAAAAGGATGACCTACAGTGTGATCTATATAAACCACTTCAATATTCCATAACTATTGAACCAATAATAGGACACACGTGCAAATTTGGGAGAATATAATACACAATTGGGAGATTATATTACACTATTTACATCTCCGAGAAAATCTTGGAACTGTCCTACACCTGCCTCTTATTTCATGTACAGACATTCTCTCCATAACGTGGTTTACAGATGAGGCATGCTTTCATCTGTAAGGCTACATAAACCTACAAAACACCAGTAAACCCCCAAGTGATCCATGAAACACCACTGCATAGTGAAGAGGTTGGAGTATGGTGCGCGGTGTCAGCTTCCAGGATCGTTGGTTCCATTTTCTTTGATATATGGGTACCTTCAATACATTCGTGGATCAGCTGGATGATATCGAATTGAGAGGTTATTTCCTGCAAGATGGCGCAACGTACCATATATCTAATGACACCATGGAACTTGTAACCAGTTTCTTTGATAATCGAATAATCTCAAAGATTCTGTGGCCCCCAGATCCACTGCCCTAACCTCACCGGATTTTTATTTTGGGGGTACCTAAAATATAGGGTGTACAAGAATATGCCACGGTAAATTTATGTTCTCAAGGAAACCATTTGAAGCAGAATAAATAACATTGGATAGGATTATATTGTGGACCAGGATTGTAAGGGGGGGTGAAAGACTTACAAACCTACTCTGCAACTGGGAGTGTAGCTACTGAAAGGGTGGAGCGAGAGAAACATCTAAGTCAAAATGAATTGTGTAACTATAATTCAGAGATACCTAACATTTCCACAGGGCACTCCCTGGATCTGAATGAGATCAGGGGCGCTTTGCTTACAGTTAAATCCATGATAGCATAATGCAACTTTACCTTTAGAGATGTGTTGTTTGTATGGCTGAACCTTGTGCGACTGGCAATAGATGTACGGCTTGGTGCTCTCTGTTAGCGATCTTACTCGTAGCAGCACTTTAAAATAAACTCTTGTTAATATTTTCAGCGACCATTAGCAAGTCCCCTCTCAAATCTCTGATGTCTCTCCCCAGGGGGCTAACTCAAATAAGATTAAATAGGGTCCTACCAAAAAGTCAACTCAGCGATTCCTACGCAAACCTTAATTTACATCATATTGTGCAATCATTATTTACCTCATTGAGAACATGTTTAAACCTGTTACTGACCAACTAAGCATTATTTCCCTTGATCAGCAGGATGTGTGATTCATTGTGTGGCCTGTTACAGGCCACCTGTGAATTATTTCCCTTAGTCAGCAGGATGTATGATTCACCAGTCCAAAGTACATGTTTGCCAGTCAGCAGAATTTCCGCTTAATCATACAGCTTTTACATACATCTGTGCCCAGACTCAAGGCATTGAAAATAAATGTTACAGAATAACGATTACAGAAATTTCCAAATCTTGCCCAGCCTATACACGCAACAATATTCCCCGTTTGACTTCAGAGAATATGCTGAGACGAGTGCAAACATACACCGCAGTTTCGAGTTGAGCTGTTAATTGTGTGCGCAGCTATTTGAAGTGTGCCGCGGGTGAATTTTTTCGTTTGTGTGGTGAAGTAACCAAAGACAACTGTGTGTGTTACGTTATTTTTAGAGCCTGGAAGAGTTAACCAAAATGTGTTTCTAGTGAAATAAAGAGCATTTTGAATTTATGCAAAGTAGACTTCTTTACGAAACCAAAAGGTCACAGTATGTTGTCTAATGCAAAGTTTTAGAAATGTAATATTTTAATCAAGTATAAGTAATTGCTTATTTAAGTACTACTTCAGTTAATTTATTTGTTGCAGATAATGGAGCAGTATCCTGCAGAAAAGGAGAGAAGGTAAGCTTTACTTTGTCATATTTATTCTACTTACAGACACGTTTATTATATCTTAGAACTATTACGCCTAGCTAACAAAGTTTAGACCTGCACATTAGGAACAGTGGTGTACAAAGTCCAAAGACTTAGCCTAAAATTTATGAAGGCAGTATTACACAAAGCATAAATTATAACTGTGAACATAGACCTTCTGTTTATATCTGATTATGCATCTACAATAATATGTTAGAAAGATACTAGCAGTACAAAAGGCTAGTGACACACACAAAAATGTATATTTTACTTTTGAGGAACTTTGATGTGCATATTCCTCACGAATTCCTGTGACTGGTATTTTAACTGCACATTGGAACCGACTCACGGCCATGTTATACTATGTCCAACGAGAAAATTAAGTACCGTATTACTCCGCGACCACATGCGTTCGGAATGACTGTACTGTTACCGCTTCGGTAAGTATAATATTAATATGTATTAATAACAAGAATATGCATTTTCCACACAAAGAACACATATTTATTCAAGCTAGTCGCTTAATCATTTCGTTAAGTATAATATTAATATAAATTTTCGACACAAAAGGCACATTTTTCGAGTTAAGTATCACGTAGCACACAATTAATATACACGAAAATTTGCTGCCACTTACGTATTTTTTGCACTCCTTAGCACGAGATTTGGCCACTGTCAGCAATTCCGCCTTAACATGACCCTCCTGGAAAACTACATTTTTACTCGTAGCCATGTTCTGATTCACTTGTTTGGTACTCTTCTAACCTCACACTGTGGTAGGGGGCACTGTACATCATAATAACGCTATTCGGTTGTAATTTGGGGAGAATCTTTTCAAAGAAGGATTTACAAACGTCGCCATTCATTTTTCATGATAATCCCCGTTGTTTTGGAGACAAACACAAGCTCGCCACACTCGACAAAGCCATCATCACTTCCTATGTGAAGAATTAAAAGATTCTTACCCCTTCCTGTAGGATTTCTAAACCCTGCAATTAAACCAGATCGAAATACATGTTGTTTTTTATTTCACTGTGATGTCAGCCTATACTCTGCTTGTCGTGTGTCCCTCATTAACCCATGTCTCGTCTAAATAACAAACGTTCCGCGTTTTACGGAGTTCCTTCAATATCTGCTCGCAGTATGATTTACTTTATTTACAAACTAACCTAACTCTATTAGTATATGTTTTTAAAGTTGAAAGAAGCTTAGTACGCACCTGTGGTGCGCTTTAACGAAACGAACTCAAAGACCCCACACCTCAGTAGCAGTACTTTTTCAAGGGACTACTTACACGACGGAAGCATCATGGAAATTGTGAAGAAGTGCTACACTCGATGGTCACGTGGTTTTGTTTAAATCTACTTTATTTTCCCGCTGTAAGCAGTATAGGTAGCAGTACACTAGATTGGTTTCATAGACTAAGTGGTGGTAGTGGTACAACAGAAGATCCTACATCTACAGTTTTTCACTGTTCAGAAACTCAAACAAAACATTAGACTGAGGGGTGGACAGTGGCCGGCAACAAACACTGATCTAATCAAGCACTACCAAAAACAATTTTTAAAATTCATAAACAAAATAGACTTTGAAAAAGTGTAAAAGCATAACCAAAAAATTGTATCATATAATGAGAACTTGTAACACTTGTAAAAATTGTAATTACTACAACTCTTTGTAATAAGTTTAAGGGATGCATGTAGTGTTACGATGTAACGGAGCATGCAGTATAATAAATAAAAAAAAAGAGGAAGATCCTACAGTAACGCAACGTAACTAAATTCTTAGATATCATTTGATATGATTTATTGAGTACTTAAACGAATATATCTTGGTCTACCCATGACTTAAGCCCTGGCCCCTTTGATAACACGATAGCCCTTTTATACTATCACATAATTTAGACGTCTCTGCCCCTTTTAATAGTTATGCTTTTCATTTTCCTTTCTTGCTGCGTTAGTTCTTTTGTTTTCCAAATTTTTGTCTACCCCTGAAAATTATCACATATTGTTTAACTGCCTGGGTTCACTTAACCTCACTTTTCAATATTTCTCATCTCACTTCATCGCATTTGTGTCCCCTTTTTTTCTATTACTAATTATTTAAATTCATTAGCTGATTTTTTAATTCTTCTTCCAGTTAACCTATCACCTATCACTATTACATATTCTCAAATCCTCCCCTCAGCTTCTCATAAACGACTTCTAATCTCTATTCCCTTAGTGTAGTTTGTACAGCCATATCACATTTTGCTACATCTCTTATGGAGCCATTCTATTTCTTACTTTCTACAATTTACCCATAGCCATATTTTTGCCTTATTGATATGTCCCTACATTGCGATATCCCCTGCCTGATTCTTTCCCCTTTTCTAACCTCTGAATCATTACACTTGTTTCACACTGTTAACTCTTAGGTAGCAGATAACATACCTCCCCCATCCTTCGAAACATAATTTTTGAGCGTAGATAATCCGAAACATTTGTTTAACAAGTCTTATGCTCAATGGCGTGATAATAGTACGGGGTGCGCCTCCTATATTTTTTCAGGACTGGGACCAGATATGAACTTTTGATTTCCTTTAAAATACACACTCTTTTTGAATGCGTGACAGATATGGCAGCACTGTAGTGCATAGAACTCGTGGCAGCGGCGAGAGCTAGGACTGTTTTTGATACTTAAAATGGTGACGTTTCCATTGCACGAACAGCGTGAACAAATTCGTTTTCTCCATTTTTGTGGTGACACCTATTGAAATTCATCGCCAGTTGAGTGAGGCATGTGGTGATGGTACCATGGATGTGTCTAATGTGCGTTCCTGGGTGCGACAGTTCAATGAAGACAGAACATCGTGTGACAACAAACCAGGACAATCACGGCCTCACATCAGCCGGTCTGATTACATGATCCAGCAGATGGAGAACGTTATTTTGGAGGATTGCAGATTGCGCATTTTCAGATCTTCATGCAGGATTATGTGCACAGATCCCACGGAAATGCCAATTTTTGGAGAAGATGTCTGCAACTGTCTTGGTTTGTTGTCGCACGATGTTCTGTCCTCATTGAACTGCCGCACCCAGTAACGCACATTAGACACATCCATGGTACCATCACCACATGCCTCACTCAACTGGCGATGAATTTATTCAACATACCAAAGTGTTTGTCATTCGTTACTTTGTATGCAGTAGCCTTAAACAATTTAATAAATATTTTAAGTTATTGTTTAAATCACCTAATACAACTAAGCATCTACCACGTGAAATATACGAGGATGGTCTCAAGTTTCCAACCTCAACATGTAGATGGCAGCACTCGTAAATGAAAACTAGTGAATTACGTTGTTCATCTGTTGAGTTACTCACCAAAGTTTCAGCCATTTTGGACACTGTTATATAACAGTCGTCTGAGTGACTTGACGATTGCATTTAATTAAATGGACAAAATCGAGTATCGAGCTGTCATTAAATATTTGTGTTTGAAAGGCAATACGCCTACGCAAACCAAAGATGAGTTGCATTCTGTGTATGGGGAGTGTGCACCATCATTTACCATAGTGAAATTTTGGACAGCTGAATTTAAAAGAGGCCATACGAGCTTGGGAGATGAACGTTCGGAACGTCCAAAAACTGCAACTACCGACGAAAACATCGCCAAAGTTCACCAAATGGTGCTAGATGACCGTCGAATTAAAGTGATAGCAGAGGCTATTAACATGTCAAAGAAACGAGTTCCTTATATATTAAATCAACATTTAGATGTGAGAAAGTTGTCCGCACGTTGGGTGCCACGTTTGCTCACGTAGACCAAAAGCGTGTTCCATTGAACATTTCCAACGCTCTGTTGGAGCAGTTTAGGCGCTATATTTGGCGCCGATTAATTACTGTACATGTACCTTGGATACACCATTATACGCCTAAAACAAAAATACAGTCCAAACAGTGGACTGCAATGAGGTATCCGGTTTAAAAAAAAAAAGCCGAATCGTTTTCTTTTCGGCTGGGAAAGTAATTGCGACTGTTTTTTGAGATAGTCATGGCGTTAATTTAATCTCCAGAAAGGAGACCCATTACAGGAGATTACTACGCATTATTACTAGAAAAGTTGAAGGCATAACTGCGGGAAAACGGCCACATTTGCAGAAAATAAATCCCTGTTTTAACAAGACAACGCTCCGTCTCGCACCTCAGCAGTTGCAATGGCGAAAATCCTCGAATTACAGTTTGAACTGCTTGACCATCAGCCTTTCTCATCAGATCTAGCCCCAAGCGACTTCTTTTTGTTCCCTCATTTGAAAATTGCGTTCGGAGGACAGATTTCCGTCAAATGAAGAGCCAATCACTTTTGTGAACAATTATTTTGCAGAGAAAAACGCCGGATACAATTTGGACGGGTTACAGAGATGGGAGCATCGCGGAGAGAAGTGTGTAGAGTTACAAAAAGACTATGTTGAAACAGAAAATATAAAAAAATATGAAAAAATATATTGTTTTTATTAGGTCGGAAACTTTTCAGACCACCCTCGTAGGTAGTTTTGGGTAGGAGATCTTGAACATATTCGTGTGTCATTAATAGAAGATATGAAAATGAATATCCTGTTGTGGAAATTTTAATCCTTTTTTGGAATTTTGTGCCAAAATTTCGTATGAAATTCTAATTAAATTTTAGTAGAATATTCTTTCATTGTCTAGTACATTGTAATCACAACTGAGGAAATTGCAAAGAGCAAAAATAATGCAGCAAAGTTACCTTAACTCAGCTAATCTATTATAATCCTGTAATGGTGTTACATATTCACATATCTTTGAAAATGTATATTTATAGAATTAGCTACAGCAGACAAATTTTACGTGTTGTATCACAGCAACATTGTCAGCCGTGATAGCAATTGTTTTTATTCTGCGAGAAGACGGTATTATTTAAACCAAGACATTCCCGAGGCAAAGAAATGTTTTTCCGTGCTTTAACTGAACAAATGGATGCAACAAAGACGGAAAGGCTGACGGGGATAGGCTCAGAAAGAAGCAGCAATATAAAAGACAAGTTAGAGAGAAAGTGAGGGAGAGGCCAGAATTCTATTGTCTCACGTTGCCTCTGGCGATAAAACAAAATATTATAACAAAATTCAATATAAGTTATATATACAATATGGTTACTGTTGCTTCCTGTTTAGTTGGGTTTATTGTTGATATCTATGAAAAGAATACTTGCGGGCATATACCGGGTGACTCACTAGAATCTGTCATCTTTGCCGAATCATATTTGAAGTATGTTTCTATTATAATGTGCTGGAAAATAACGGATAGATGGACAGGGCCTAGGTGGGACAGCACTGGTGAAGGGGATGAGATTTCTAGGGACACTTAGTATCCCTATTATCAGTTCATTATTCTATCCTAAAGCCTATGGTCCAGTCTTTAAGTCCCTCAAATTATTACCAGTTTAACTGGTTTACCTTTATAAATAACTCTTCATGACCATGATTGATGTGGAGACGCTCTGTAAGGAGTATATTCAAGGTTGTCGATTCTGGTGGCCTCAGTTTGGCGTGCTGCGCGAGACGTTAGCTTTATATAGTGTGATCCATATAAAGCTGAACCATGTCAATAGGCCATATCTTTTGAATCAATAATAGGACAAACGTGCACCTTTGGGAGAACATAATACACAATTGGGAGATTACATTACACTGTTTACATCTCAGAGAAAATGTTGGAAGTGTCCTCCACCAGCATCTATACATGTTTGCATTCGTCTCACCATATTCTCTGAAGTTTCATGGAGAGTATCCTAGCCAGTGCTACTTATTTCAGTTCCAATGCATTCCTTGAGAATATCAATTTTTCGTGTTGTGTTCTTGTACACTCTATTGTTCAGATACACCCACAAGAAAGACCCTGGCGTGGCCAGTCAGGGGATCTGAGGGGCCACAGATCTTTTGAGATTATTTGATTACACTGGACAACAAAAATAATTTTTTAATGTTTCGAGCACATCTAGAGACAGTTCCTACTAATTTTAGGTTGAGAGAAACAAATATCACAATGAAAAATATTTTATTAGCTCTAGTTTCTTTGATATACACAAGGTGGAAGTATTACATATTAACGGATTGAGAGAAAAGGATACATTTTAATTACATACATGCTAACAACAATGAAAGTGCATTTTATTTTTTAACTGGTAATTACATGCTAAGAGTTCTAAATCCCTGGAAAAATACTTCGCAGATAGTCGTGTCTGAAGAGAATCATGTGGTGGCCTATTGACTTCGTTGACTTTTAGCTTGCTTCTTGTGATGGAGTTCCGCGGAATAGCTATATAAATACCAACAGTAATCCGCAAGCATTACTTCATTCCAACGGCCCTGATATCTTTGTTCCATAACAGAAATGTCCTGATGGAATCTCTCCCCATGTTCATCACTAACAGCTCCACAACTAGGAGGGAAAAAGTCTAGGTGGGAGTGGAGAAAATGGATCTTAAGGGACATGTTGCATCCAAGGTTACGGTATTTTTGCAGCAGCAGATTCACTAAATGCTAGAAATCCATGAACAACACCTTTGAAGGCTTCCCAAGCATCCTTTTCTTTCCCCTGCAAAATTTGGTAAAATGCAAGATAATTTACAAGTTTTCTTGTTTGTAGTCCGACAAAAATGCTTTCCTTAACTTTTGCTTCACTTAATTTCCAAAAATTCTCTCTGATTGTTTGTTATTTGACAGTTGTACCAACTCCCCCAAAAAATCTCCAAAATTTAAAATCTTCACTCTGAAAATGAAATGTCACTATCTTCAAAACAAGAGCTAATCTATCATTTTTATAGTGATTTTTTAATTCAGTAGATGGAAATACATGTAAATTCACTATTTTAAAGCCAGAAACATTCTAATTGTTGCCCAGCGTTATCAAAGAAACTGGTCGCAAGTTTTAGGGTGTCTTTAACTGTACGTTACTCCATCTTTCCGGAAATAACCTCTCAATTCGATTCCATACAGCTGCTCCACAAATGTTGAAGAACCCATTTAAACTTCAGTGTCTAAAGTCGTATCAAAGAAAATTGTCAACAATTTTTAGTGTTGTCAATTCTGCCAGAGCCACTGATATCATAAAAAAAATTCTACACTCTACCAGATTTCAAAGGGAAATTAGGGCATATCGAAATAGTTCAGCTGTAAATGGATCACACTCTATTAACATGGATTTATTGTGTACCATAATTTCAAATGTTACCGTAGTTATGTCGCGCTCTACCTAGGGCTATTTCCCAGCCCTGGAAAGTTTTCATTTCCCAATTCAAAATACCAGCATCAATCCAAATGGAAGAACATTTATTTATTATGATGAATGAACAAATTATACTATAGTTTCCCTCTTGCGTTTATGTAAGTAGCTATATAGTGTATGGAAAGATAGACTGAAAAATTCAACGCCATATCCGGAATTTGAATCACGGATCTTCTACTTGCCGTCCATTCACTCTAACCATTGAGCTGCAATGGCCAACGTGCCGATATGACATTAAATTCTCCAACTGACTCGTGTTTTTTCACGATAAACCACTTAGGAGTTCTCATAAACACATGAGACAACTACCTTAATGGTGACTTAGGATGCTGTAAGTACTTTAAGGCCCGGGCTTTATAGTTCGGACCACTATTAGGTCAATTAATGGAAATTAATTGTTCTTTCACACTGGCCGTCTGTAGGCTAAGGTATGGAAATAAAGTCAGACTGAAAAAGTCAATGCCATAGCCGGGATTTGAACCACGGCTGGACGGCAACCAGAAGATCCTTGGTTCAAATCTCGGCCATGGCATTGAATTTTTCAGTCTATCTTTCTATACTTTAGCCTACACACGGCCAGTGTAAAAGGACAATTAATTTCCATTAACTATTGTAACGCGGGCGTTGGAACACCCTATGAAAGCAGCTGAGAGCGGGAGACGAGGGAGGACAATGTTAGCTACGCCCTCCCCTCGTTTGTCTTATAGTGGTGACAGGGACGACTGGGGAAAGAAACATAATTGTGCGGTCTGTTTCTCTTCCACCTGGTTCCAGAAATTACGGGATCTTTCATCATCTGGAAACGTCTAGAAGACGGCGAGATGCCTATAAAAGGGCTGCAGCTAGTCAGTCAGTCAGTTGGTTAGTGTGTGAGTGAGGACAGTTCTTGGTGTAAGAAGGCAGTGTTCGTCAGTGACGTGTTAATGAACGAAAGGATTGTGCAACGGAAGACTGTACGTAACTGTGAATGTGTACCGGAGCTTACGTAACCGCGAGTACAAGGAAATTGTAACGGACGAACTGGTGAATTGTAATTGTGTGCAGTACGCAATTTTGCGTAATTGGCAAGTGTTAAACTGTAAGTCGGTAGAAATAAAGGACATTGTTGAGTGGTGTAATTGGACTTTTTATTTCACGAACCCACAAAGTCACACTGGTGTCAGGAAGCGGGATAACATCACCGAACATTACAACCATGGACGCGGCATTGGAAAAGATTTTGGAGAAAATGATGGAAATGAAGACGGCCAACGACAACCTCACCGCCGAGTTGAAACAAATGAAGACGGCAAATGAAAACCTCGCTGCAAAAATAGAAACGGCTAACAACAACTTGGCCACGACAATGACCTCAAAGATGGCCGAACTGACCACGGAAATGAAGGTGGCGAACGAGGCTCTCGCCGCCAAATTTCAAGAACAGTTGGCCGGCGTGAGGGATGACGTGACGGAGCTGGGCAAGCGGATGGGCCAAGTAGACGACCGCCTTAATGATTTAGAGGAAAAGGCCGACAACATCGCAAAACCCCTCACCCGCCTGACGGAGGAAAACCGGCCTTATGTGTGGACGGAGGACGCCGGAGACGCTTTCCAGCACCCGAAGGGGACCCTGTGCAGTGCTCCAATTTTGGGTTTCCCACAACCGGGTGGCGCCTTCATTGTGGACACCAACGCTAGCGACCATTACATTGGAGGTGTCCTATCGCAGATCCAGGACGGCCATGAGCGCACAAGAGTGGAAGAGAAGGAGCGCGCCGCAGCAGTCCGAGTAGTTGTGGCAGTGCCTGCTGAAGGCTGGGATAGCGCAGGCCTGAGGAGGGAGCAGCTGGCGGACGCAGACTTGGGGCCACTCTTGAGGGAAGTGGACGCAGGGACGAGACCAACCTGGGAGGACATCGCACCGAGGAGCGCCACCTACAAGTCGCACTGGGCCCAATGGGACTCGTTGAAGACCAGAGTGGGCGTGCTGTCCCGGGTATGGGAGTCACCCGATGGGAAGGCGCAGAGAGGACAGTTGGTACTTCCCCGGAGTAAGGTCCCGGAAGTCTTGGAGGAAGTGCACGCCGGTACTTCAGGAGGACACCTGTGAGTGAACCGAATGATTCACAAACTACGGCAGCGCTACTTCTGGCTGAGACTCCGAGCAGATGCTGGTGGTACACCTGGACCGCCTCGCACGCTACGATGGGGCTGTTCGAGGCGAACAGCTTTGAGGAGGGAGCAGTGTAACGTGGGCGTTGGAACACCCTATGAAAGCAGCTGAGAGCGGTAGACGAGGGAGGTCAATGTTAGCTACGCCCTCCCCTCGTTTGTCTTATAGTGGTGACAGGGACGACTGGGGAAAGAAACATAATTGTGCGGTCTGTTTCTCTTCCACCTGGTTCCAGAAATTACGGGATCTTTCATCATCTGGAAACGTCTAGAAGACGGCGAGATGCCTATAAAAGGGCTGCAGCTAGTCAGTCAGTCAGTTGGTTAGTGTGTGAGTGAGGACAGTTCTTGGTGTAAGAAGGCAGTGTTCGTCAGTGACGTGTTAATGAACGAAAGGATTGTGCAACGGAAGACTGTACGTAACTGTGAATGTGTACCGGAGCTTACGTAACCGCGAGTATAAGGAAATTGTAACGGACGAACTGGTGAATTGTAATTGTGTGCAGTACGCAATTTTGCGTAATTGGCAAGTGTTAAACTGCAAGTCGGTAGAAATAAAGGACATTGTTGAGTGGTGTAATTGGACTTTTTATTTCACGAACCCACAAAGTCACAATATATACTATTAAGAAAACCGCACGAACCCTTTCAACTTTACCGTGGGTTCAAATTTATCTATAGTGGTTCCTTTAAGGAATTTCCTTTCAAATGATTTTTTTCCAGGATAAATTGGTGCAGTTAGGTATTATAGAATGTCATAAACACTGAGAGCATAACGAGAATTTTCAGTAAAGGCCTTTGTAGTTCATGGGCTTTACAACCAATTTCTAACACTTTTTAAAGATGTCTAACATGTTATTTTGTCAAATGCCTGTGTTTATAAAGTCAGTGAGAGCCTTATATCGTGTGCACATGCATGAATTGCGCGTAGCAGTCAAGTGCATATTTACCTAACTCTAGTCGACCTAAGTTTTCAACAGTTTCCTGTAAATTGTGTGCTATGAAAGCCTAACGCTAATAAATATTGAAAAACGTTAGAAATGGGTCTAACATATACTTTCTCAGAATTTTATATTCCTTTTAAAATGAAGGTGGGTATTCCCTAGATCCAAATGATAGCTCAAAGTATGACTAACATATTCTGTAGCTGTCACATTATATGGCTTTGTTTATTTTCCATTAACATTATTTCCCCAAGGCTACAAAATTGAGCTTAAATTCCAAAAATCATTGTGCAACATTATTTGCTTAATTCAAATATTAAAACTAAATAGTAGCCACCATGCAAAATAATAAAATGAGGAAAAGTATAACAATGTTAAATCAGTAAAAAATATATTTTTTAAACATATTTATATTTATTTTATGAGTTCAACGTCGTTAACGGAGCGTGTGATACGCACAGCATTTGAAATAACAACATAATTGAAATATACAACTTTTATTTTCAGAGAATAGCCTCGAGTTTCTCATGTTGGTATTTTTTGCCTATAAAATATAAATCATAAGCATCACATTTAATTTCAGCTGTAAATAATAATTAACTCCCTTTTCATATTGATTAACAATGTTCAGCAATTTGTAGTTTTCTTAGTTTTCTTCAAGAGTTATTTAAATTATTTCTAAATACTGTTTACAAATTTAGATGAAGCAAATATAAATCTGCGTAAGTTCAGATATTAGAAACTATATCAGAATAAACGATTTAGTCAGGGACTAGTGTAAATGAAGGTTTCCTATGACTTTCAGAACGATTCGTTCAGCTACACTCCCATCAGCAACGAGAGGGGTGACGTAAAGTTTTAATTATCACCATTTAAAAATATTATAGAGTTTGTGTTGGTATGTTAATTTTATTTCTTCTCTACGTAATCACCATTCAGATTTACCCAGTGTATTTTTCCAGTGTTTCTTGATCTTTTGAATACCTTGATTGTAGAAGTTTGTAAAATTCGCTTTAAACCACTCTTCCAATTCATTAGTGACGTCATTTGTGTTGTCAAATCGGCGACAGCACAACAGATTCTTCATTTCCGGAAACAAGAAAAAGTCACTTGGTGCGAGATCAGGCGATTAAGGCGGATTCTGGAAGGTCTCAAAGCAACATTCTCTTGTTTTGTCAACTGCAACTTGAGATGAATAAGCTGGTGCATTGTCAGACAGAACACGAACACCTTTGGAGAGCACACCGCGTCGTTTCTTAATCAGAGCTGGTCGTAACTTGTCGAGAAGATTGTAGTAGTATCTGTCAGTGATGGTTTGACCCTTGGCAAGATGATCTGTAAGGATGACTCCACGACAGTCCTAGAAAACTGAAAGAATATCCATCCCACCTGATGACTTTCACCTTTGTCTTTCTGGGAGGAGGTTAATCGGCATGTTTCTATTCCATGTTCATGGCTTTTTGTTTCTGAATGATACTGATACATTTAAGATTCATCTGTGGTTACCAGACGATCAAGAGAATTATCTTCATTCCGTTCCAACAGCATCAACATCTGTCTTGAAAGGTCACGCCGTGTTTGCTTTTGGAAAGGGGTTAGCAAACGTGTAACCCACCGTGCAGACACCTCAGACATGTGCAGATCGTCATGAATAATCTTCCACACACTACCATAACTAAGATATGCCTCATTCATGATCATTTGGATGGTTGCTCGTCTGTCTTCCAGTATTAAACACTCCACTTTCTTCACTGTGACAGCTGACGGTCTACCAGCTCCTGGCTCATCTGTCAGGGACATGTGACCAGTGTGAAAATTCTTTTTCTACCTCACAATAGTGTCATACGATGGGCAACTATTTCCATAAACAGCCGTGATCTCATCATGCATTTCCAGGTCAGTCTTGCCCTTCAAATCAGGAACTTGATCGCATTACGAGCTTAAATTTTCTCCGTCTTACACCTCAGTCACTTCTGGTCCTCACTGTAAAACAAAAGGATACAAATCACTGAAGCTACCAACATTAAATCACGAGAGGTCAGTTAAGACACGGAAAAATTTTCATCACTCTAGCGGGTGATAATTAAAGCTATACGACACCCTTCATATAACCTAATGTTTATGGTATAGACGTAAAACTTCCTTATTTATTTTCAAAATTTACTATGTGTTGAGAATTTAGACAGATGTTGCTTCAGCAAATTTTTATACAAGGTGTTTTATTCCTGTTTTCTAAGACATTAATTATGAAATTTCATGTTCTTAAGGCATGAAATTTAGTGCGGAACTTCTTTTTCTTAAGTCACAGTCATGCAATATTAAAGTTCTAACAAAACTTGACAATTTCATTGCTCCTATTTAACACGTTGGGGATTTGAGCTTTCTTCCTTCTATTCCTGCAGTTCCCTGTTCTGACACATCACGTAACGCAGGAGCCGTTATCACGTAATAGGGACATTACGGAATCTGACGTGTAAATGAGTTCATCCATGTCCTCTACAATATACCGCATGGCTTAATTTGATGCTACACGACGTCAGTCGCATTTCAACCACAGTCGTGGACGAGTAATGGACAGGAACACTACCTCTCATGCTATCGCGTGAAGGAAAAGTATTTTAAATATAAAAACCTATAGTCCATTTTAAAACTAGGCTGGCGTTGCAACTACACTGCTGAGGGCAGTATAGTGAAATCGTGATTTATTACCGCTAGGAAAATGTCTGTTGTACCGGTGGGTCTTAAACATGACATATGGGACATTTCACAATCTACATGTCTGTCTAACACTAACCTTCTCACTCCCACACACCACCAAGTTTGTCCACCTTCTGAAGTCCGATTGTTATTTTCATAGCACGTTGATCAAATTCTGACCGAGAGACACAAGAAATTGATAATTACTTCTTCCATTAGCACGCTGCTCTGTTGTACCGACCATTTTCTTAAAGATATAGGTAACCTTCACTACTATAGATTGATAGTTGTAGAGCAGCGGTCACCAAGTGGATCGATTTTGTGCTAGAGCAAATAACGTAGCATGGTGCACGACCACGTGCGACTTCAGTTTGAGACTAGACGTGGAATTGGACAGCAGTGTTGTCTCCTCTCTTGCGGTTTGTTTTCCTAAACATGTCAGTTGGAGAATGTAATGAGACAGGTAGGACATCTACTGCTACATTTATACCATAATGGGAAGAATGTTTCTTTTTTTTATAGAAAATGATAGTATCAGAGCATTCAAAATGAAACTACCATTATGGGAAAGGCAGTTAACCTCAAAGAACTTGGTACATTTCCCAAAGCTCTCAACAGTTCAGCAGATTGTTCAGGTCGTGGACTTTCAAGAATATGTTCAAATATTAAGAGAGTTGAACCAAGAATTTCAGAAAAGTTTTCAAGACGTGGTGCAATTAGAGCCAATTTTCCAAATATTTGCTGAGCCTTACTCTACAGATGTTGATAATGTTCCATCTGAATTACAACCTGAACTTATCGATTTGCAATGTAATCGTCAAATGAAAAATTCTAAAATAGAATTAGTTTCATTTCTATTCACTTTTTTCAAGAAATACATTTCCTCGAATACATCGAAATGCCGCTCGTTTTTTTTTTAGTATATTCGGACACACACACACGCACGCACGCGCGCACACGCACGCGCACACGCACGCGCACACGCACGCGCACACACGCGCACACGCATGCGCTAACAATTTGTTTCGCTACTGAGATTAAACAAAAACCGCTGCAGAATTCAATCGTCGAATCAGGACTTAAAATATCAACTTAGACTAGCTGCTGCACAAACATTGACACCTAATTTTAAAAAACTAGTGTGTCAAAAGAGACAAAATCTAGTAAACTAGGTTCCACTTCTGAGTAACATGTGGTTCTTATTGTTAGTCATCGCTCTGTTATTTAATACTGCTGTATTGTAAGTAGATTGTCGATTATTTTCATTTTGTTTAAACTATCAATTTATTGCTCTATTGTTTTTTTACTAAAAGAAAGCTACATAGTTGAATGATAATGAAAGAAAAAATTGAAACAATTTATATAACAATTATATCCTTTATATTACAATTCTATTATTATTGTTGCACAGTCAATTGTGCATTTAAATTGCAAGATCGGCATTCCGTCACTGCTCTGAAAGTTACGAAGTGCACGGTGGACTATTCCGGCGTGCAACGGGTAAATTTGCACGACCTGCTGTGCACACTGTGCATTGACATGGTGGCTACTGGCTTAGAAGAAGGGACGTGTCGCCCTTCCCAAAGTGAATGCTAGAAATGCCTTCGAAACTGGAGAAGATAACTCTGGCCTCTTATTTCTCCCGTCTCCGTTAGACATTTGTAAGCAAAGGAGAAGTCAGTGATTGGTTCCTCTCGAAGCATAAGTTGCCGGTTACGTAGTATATTCTCCGAATGAGTTTGCGACCTACGTTTACCTCCCCAGCCACTGAAGCGGAAAGAACAATAAGCTGTATCACGGGTGGCTCATTTCATAGGGCCTTGTATTCACTTCAATGTGCACACTTGGTGGAATGTTCAGGTAGTGGTCTATAGTCTGGGTAGGCCACGATGCCCGAAGCTATCATGACTCATGGGTTATTTTATGGGGCTTTCTCGAATCGCTAGATGGATACTGTAAATGATAACTGCTTTCCTGACCCTTTGCTTTCCCTTAACTTTACCTTCATCCCAGTGGACCCTTTCTAGATCATAAGCAGATACTTGCTGTATGTAAATTCTTGTCCTTCGAATCAAGAGAGGTCTCAGAAGTACCGAGTCTCACAGGGGACGTGGAAGCCCTCAGGTGGAGCGGAAACAGTTGTATAACCCTTGCAATTATTACTTTAGATGTTAGGAATCCTGCACTTTTCTGTTGTCTCTTCTCATTGTAGCCAACATGTATCCTGTCACATCATGCCTCTCTCCAGGAGAGCGTCACTTTCAGTGTCATTTCACCTCAACCTATGAAACTTCTGTAATTTCCATCGATCGGGATGGCTCAGGAAGATGCGTTTGTGGCCCGATTCGGGATTCCCCGATATAATTCCCCTAGCCGACCTATCTGACTCATAGGCCTTTTCGGGAGTTACCCGGGTCGCTAGGCAAATGCTAGTTAGGTTAATTACATACTCGTATTTCCTATCCCTCCATTTCACCATTTTCATTTCACGTCATCTCTCATCTGTTTATTCTTTTCAGGGGAGAAGTGTCGGCGGGGTCTCAGCGGTGCATTGTTCGGATGATATGCACTGAGTAAACCGCTTTCCCTGAGACGGTCTTAGCCCGTTAGGAACCTGGTTGAGTCCTCCCAGCCCTCAACACCTCATAATGTAGGGAAGGTGACGTGTGAGGGTTACGCATAGGGGAGGTTTACTGGGAGGTTGGAGTTTTCCTCGGGGTTCGCTCTGCATGGACTCGCTTCTCTGTTCCAGGTTATGGGATACGTCCTGACTGGATGTGGTGTATGTAGAGAAGGAAACACCTCGACTTTTCCATGTTCGATTTATTCTCGATTGTATTCAGGTACCTCACTCGCCTCCTGGAAAGTCGCTGCTTGCAGACTCGGGTGCCGTTTTTGGCAGTGACGAGAGTGTTCTGTAAACGTGTTGTGTATTCGAGGTATTCTTGCCGCACTTATATGTATGACGTGACTTCACTACACCCCGACCGAGAGTGAGTCTCAATTATCAAAATCCCCCAGATTTCCCCCTCTATTGTTACATTTTGAAATTCTTTAGTATCACGTGTGTACGTTCTAAACTGCAATTGGTTGTTTTCTATTTCTTGTTCGAACAATCGTACGAATTTTGTATGTGCGCATGTCCGAACGTTAGTAGAAATGTTCCCACAGCGTCCACTTACTTAATTTCGAAGAACGCATGATGCGAAACTTTTAAGAATGCAGCTAAGCTGCAAGGTAATTGTATTGAGCACTTACGGGTTTGGCATTAAAGAGTACAGAGGGACAGACTGGCACTCAATATCGCTCGCCGGCATTTGTTTCTAGGGTGTGGCTTTGTTATGAAGAAAGCCGACTGACCTGTGATCCCAACCTTCACTTTGCTGAGGAACCTCATATTTCTGTTTCTCCGTTCATGTACATTTGTAGGTTTTCAAACACTTCTTATTTTCTATATATGACCTATCTGCTATGTCTTTTTATAATGTGTTATATTTCAATGCAAAATACTCGGTATAAGTTATCTATGCTAACGTAACATATATTTGATATAGAATATGTTAAGCTATTTTATAATCGTGACTAAGGCGAACGGTTACATCTTCTCCGGTGGGACCTACCTCAGGCTCCGTGCTGGTCTAGTGGACCGATTCAGCAGCTCGGCAGGTGGGATACCGGTTGTGCAAGCCCTGCCTCCAGGCTCCGAGCCGATCTAGTGGGCCGATTTAAAATCGCGGCAGGTGGGATACCCTTTGTGCAAGCCTTCCAGGAATATCCTGCTCTGGGGAGGCAGCCTCCAGTCTTCGAGCCGATCTAGTGAGCCGATTCAAAGCGCGGCAGGTGGGATACCGGTTGTGCAAGCCTGCCTGGAGTATCCTGCCCTGGGAGGCGTCCTCCAGGCTCCGAGACGATCTAGTATGCCGATTCAAAAGCGCGGTAGGTGGGATACCGGTTGTGTGGGCCTGCCTGGAGTATCCTACTCAGGAGAGGTGGCCTCCAGTCTCCGAGCCGATCTAGTGGGCCGATTCAGCAATGCGGCAGGTGGGATACCGGTTGTGCAACTCTGCCTGGAGGATGCTTCTCTGAGGAGGCGGCCTCCAGTTTCCGAGCCGATCTAGTTGGCCGATTCAGCAGTGCGGCAGGTGGGATACCGGTAGTCCAAGCCTGCCAGGAGTATGCTGCTCTGGGGAGTTGGCCTCCAGTCCCCGAGCCGATCTAGTTGGTCGATTCAGCAATGCGGCATGTGGGATACCGGTTGTGCAACTCTGCCTGGAGTATGCTTCTCTGAGGAGGCGGCCTCCAGTTTCCGAGCCGATCTAGTTGGCCGATTCAGCAATGCGGCAGGTGGGATACCGGCTGTGCAAGCCTGCCTGCATTAACCTGCTCTATGGAGGCAGCTTCCAGTCTCTAAGCCGATCTAGTGGACCGATACAAAAGCGCGGCAGGTGGGATATCGGTTGTGTAAGCCCGCCTGGAGTATCCTGCTCTGGGGAGGCGGCTTCCAGTCTCCGAACCGGCCTTGTGACTGTTGTGGGGGCCACGGCAGTTGGGATGAAGATTGTCCTAAGTTCTCGCTGGGGAGTTTTTATCTAGTAAAGTGTAGGGACATCGACCTCTGTACTATAGTGATCCTTGGAATTGGCCTTCCTCGGTCTCTTGTTACCGCAATCTCTCTCCCGAGACGCCCCAATTGGGGCTTAGGTACAATAGATGTAGTCTGGTCAAAGTGCCAAATCCCTTACCACTACTACCACTTTGTATTTGTCACTGTTTATATTGTCGTAGTCGTACAATATATGTGTGACAAGTCCAGTACACTAATCAACTTTTCTAGCTCTGCTCTATTTGATTGTTGTACCATAGCTTTTAACAGTCATCAGTTACTTGGAAACATTCCATGAGAAACCACAATATCGAGAATCCCTCGCGGAGAATAAGTCTTTATCAGTATCAATCATTGCTCTTCTGCCTTAATGGATATTACATTACGTAATACTCATTTCTATCAGCAAAAACGCATTATGAAAACATAAAAATTCCCTTTGATGAAAGGAAAGTAAGAGAACCAACTAGCAAATGGATGGATAAATGTTATCAGTAATCGCCTTTAGGAAAACATACGGATGTATCAAACAGACGCCCTCGTCGATAACTCTCTCTCTCTCTCTTTCTCTAGAAAAAAGTACCTTAATGGCGTAATTTCTGTAGATGATTATGAAGACTGCAGTTCGGCATTCCATTAAAAGACAAAGTTAAATATGCATACACTGCTGAAAATGTGGCTTTCAGACTGTAAAGAAGCTCCATGAAGCATCATTTTTTATTAAATGATTTGTGGTAAGGATCTAACGATTTTTTTCACATGTTCCTTTTCACAGAATATTATTACGATAGCTTAATTTCCATTCCATTTCGTATTAATTCGAAATAAGTTTCCCGCATCAGTAGTGTAGGTAGTAGCATTCTGCCTCACGTTCAAGGGGTCCCGAGTTCCAATCTCGGTCAGGGTAAGTTACCTGGATAAGTTTTTTCGGGGTTTTCGCTTATCGTCAAAGAGGAATGTTGAGTAACTCTAAGTTCTATGGACTATGGACAATGGGCTCATTTGAGCATCATTTCATTCACCGTCCGATATGACTTGACGTTGGAGGACGTTACTTACAAAGAAAAAAAAAGAAAGAAATTTCTTTGCACAATTTTTGTAGCTAAATGGATATATTACGTTTCATATATTCTACGGGAAAACAAACGAGTGGTTTACAGTACTTTAAAAGTGCTATGGAAACTCTGACCCATTGTGATTAATATGCTATAAATAATTGATGATACTCAGAATTAACACCTCTATTGTTACTATTGGTATACACAATTGTTGTAGGTATAATAATTTTCTTATTCGGTACAGTTTTCCAGTACTCAGATATGTCTGCAAGGACTTTTATCTCAGGTTTTTATTCAGGGAGCCTTAAACCAAATATTTACGCACACATATCAATATCGGACTTTTAGATGGAAAGTAATTATTTATTATAAAACTGGTAGAATAAATGTCACGCAATACATAGTTAATGTCAAACTATTAACTTTGGAAGCAGACGGAAACAATTCGAAGGCATGTAATTATGCTACAGAACTGAGGCAATGGCAGTTCACCTTGGCCACGCATATTCGATCCCACAATAGTGTAGCATTTGCGGTCACAAGGGCATCTGGGCAGGGTTCCGTTGCCATTCATTTTAACAACTGCTCTGTCATCACCATTCTAGTGCAATGTAGTGGAACTAGTGTGTAAATTGAACACTCACGATGCAACTACCATCTATCAGAAAAGGGCTGAAATTGCACGTCAGTTCGACAGGTGAACTGTGATTTGGCGTTGTTCTAATTATGTCACGACGTCATGCTGTGGATATGTGATTGATGCATCTGTTTAGTTTACTGTCACATCAAAATACATGTTGTTGTATACACTTCCTATTTGGTAATACATATCGTTTGTATAAAAATGAACAATTTTGAAGGCTGGTGATAATTTGACTGAGTGCCATTGGGATAACTCTCGATTTTAACATTTTGATAATTTTATAGTTACTAATGCGGCTCGAAGTTCCCATATGGTGTAAATAGTATAACAAACCCAAATGATCAACATTCAACGTCCATTATGACTTGTGGGAGGATATCACTTTCCTTGATTTTCAGTCTCAATACAGCCGGCCCTCGTAGCCATGGTTGTTAGAACGTATGTCTCTAGCGTTCCACCACGTAGAGGGTCGCGGGTTCGAGTCCTGCCCTGGGAATGGGTGTATGTGTGTGAAACTACAGAAAACAGATAGGTAATTAAACGGAAACAATAAAAAACGCTTAAATAAGGAAAATATATATATATATTTGAATGTATATTTTTGAATAAAAAGAATAGAAATACATCCTAATTTGCCTCTTTAGTAACTCGTAAAATATCCTAACTCGAGTTAAAGGATACAACATTTGTGTCATTTCAGTAAAGCGATCGTGCAATTTTATCACAAGATTTGCGGCAAGCTGAGTTGGGCAAGATAAGTGTCTGCTGGTTTTGTTTCGGATACTGGCAGTTTCTTTACATACCATGGTTATTCCTGCGCAAAGCTCCCTCGTTATGAAATTAAAAACGTCATTATAGAATCTTCAGGAATGCAATTATTCTAAGGACGCGCTTTCTAATTATGGCGTGTGAAAAGGCAAGCACAGCTGACAATAGCAGTATCGTTTAAGTGAAAACTATTGAGAAATTGCTGTAAGGGTAAGCTGCGTGTTATAAAGGGGTTAGAACAATATAAAATCTACCTTAGCCACAGGAAAATTTAATCAAACAGCTCTCTTTGGTAAAATGAAACGATAACTATACCAGGTAGTGGTTAGTTTTGGGTTGGTGATTTTCTAAAACCTTTGTATCGCAACTTTCCCAACTTATCTACCAAGTTTCGTTATTAACACACTTTCGCTTTAGAGCCACTGTGCTGTCAGACGAAGATGCGCGCGCATCTATACACGTACATAGACCATTTTTAAAACTGTTTTTGTGTTTG
Source organism: Mantis religiosa (assembly GCA_030765055.1). NCBI lineage: Eukaryota > Metazoa > Arthropoda > Insecta > Mantodea > Mantidae > Mantis > Mantis religiosa. Next base: position 30,020,995 of record CM060956.1, read on the forward strand.
TGTTTTTTTTATTTAAACAATATTTTACAGCCCGTGTTTTACCTAAAGGTATATCACGGGATTATTTACAATAGTTATTTCCACAGTACTATACAGATTTATTCAAGTGTGCGGTAGATGCTCTTGATGAATCCTGATACTTGAACTGTGTAGAAGTGAATCTTCAGAACCACGGGTAGAGGGTCCGAACATAAAACGTCTGGTCGATCTTTTGAGAAATTACTGCACTCTGTCATCAAATACAGAGCAATCTGTGGCTGTTTTTCAGTGCAGTTACAGGATGGCGAGGCTCTTATTTTCATTCTATTAAGGTAGGCCTGGAAACGGCCGTAATTTGTGAGGAATTGTGTGGTTATGTGATTGGGCCATAGAGATAAGGACAGACGGTGTTGTATGTTGGGAATGAAAAGTTTGGTTTGAAAGGCATTGTTGGATCTGGTGTATATGGAGTTCCAAACTGTAGTGCAGTATTCGATTAGCAGCTGCTTGCCCCGAGTTATGGGAATTGATTTGTAGTCTAAGGTGGTCTTGTGAATGACAGCAATCCTAGCGAGGTAATCGACTCTTTCATTCCCCCGTAGACCTGCTGATATTTTGTGTCAGATAGGTAAATATATGCCGATTGCTGCATTAAATTTTCGGATAAAACGAAGTTAAAAAAAATTACAAAATCTAAAATGTCAAAAATTAACTGCATATATTCTGTTACAATTTTTTCCAATTTACGTCTCCAACATTAGGTCATATCGGACGATGAATGAAATGGGTTAAATGGTGCTCAAATGAGTCCGGGGTCCACGGAGCTTAGAGTTACCCGACATTCGTCTTATCAGAATAAGGGAAAACCCCCTAGCGCGCACAAGGCTAGATATGTCCACTGCCGAAAACAACCGCCTGAGACAAAACATGACTCTTTTTTAATGTAAATTTATATTGAGGAATTAATCCTTAAAGAATTAATCCTTTTAAATACATTACTCCGGTATATGGGTGATTTTTGATTAATTAGAGCCAACTGAAAAATTCAATGTCATGGCCGGGATTTGAACCACGGATCTACTGGTTTCCGTCCAGTCGCTCTGACCCTTGAGCTACCATGGTCAACGTGCCTTCCTGACATTAAATTCTCCAATTGACTCATTATATTTCCCGGTGGACCACTTAAGGTTCTCATATTTGAGACAACTACTTGTGGCGACTTACTATTGTAAGTACTTAATTACCAGGATTTTTATCGTAGATTATTTTTTAATGTAAATTTATATTGAGGAATTAATCCTTAAAGAATTAATCCTTTTAAATACATTACTCCGTGGTTCAAATCCCGGCCACGGCATTGAATTTTTCAGTTGGCTCTAATTAATCAAAAGATGACTCCTTTATACTGCCCAGATAAAGACGCAATAAGCAGCTAGGTGCTGGGCAGCAAAGACTCCGTCCAGGTAAACCTGGACGACTCGACTCTTCTGCTGGTCTGCTGCTGGAAAAACCCCGGAAAAACCTTATCCAGGTAACTCACCCTGACCGAGATTCGAACTCGGGACCACTTGAACGTGAGGTAGACACGCTACCATCTATACTACCGAGGCGGGCTCTTCTGTTACAGAGGCAGTTTGTGAAGAAAATACAAAGTGACATTACTCGGATTTTGTAGCATGTCCCAGTGCGTGATTTTGTTAGGTCTTTATGCAGCGCCTTGTAAATGAGTTGCATAATGACTGAAATTCGTAGCCCGATACAGAATGCTATGAAAGCTTGCATTGTAGGCGAACAAAATTCGTTGCAGAAATTTAATTCCACTTATAGAAGATAACAGCAAAGCGATTCAAATGATAAACAGGTGCGTCCTCTTTCAATTTGTAGACAATCACTCGTTACCAGACGGGTATGCACAGTAACTTCCAATTCCTCAAATCAGACCAGTAATTGCACAAAGTAATTGACTTACCCAAATCTACTAGCTCCTCTGATTAAGCATTTCTCTGCAGATAAATCATCTACATCATGTCAATGATTTAATATTCCCAATGACATTGCTATCGACAATGTATGGAACGGAAGTGATTTTCGATGCAGCCGTTCCATTGTCGATAGCAAAGCTGTATTTTCGACGTATTTGGTTTGCTATTAAAATCCGTGCTAGAGGAATGGAACTAATGTGAGGTTTCCAAGCAAATATTCCTTTGACCGCCTATATATAATTTTTTTCCTGCTTTAGCAAAGTAAATAAAGCAGGTCTTTTCTGAAATGTTCGCCACGGTTGATTCTGGCGTGAGTACACAGCCCCATGGTGTGAGGTAGTATGTATGCCTTCACAAAGGCTTTGAGTTCGTATGTAGGTCACAGCAATATGCACGTACAAGTTTTGCTTTTTTTTTTCGGGGTATTATTCCCTTATCAAAGGGCTGGTACGATGAGCCCCGAAGTGCGAAGTCCTACATTCACCTATCTGGCACGGAAACAAACAAGTGACGTGTGCCTCAGTGGTGGTCATTTAGGTTTAGGGTATTATGGGACGTAATCTAAAGGTTAATGACAATAGAGATAATTCATAAAGGATATGACAACGTTAGACAGTACATATTGGCACTCGGTGAGAAAACACTATCGCAGAAAGCACTGACCTAACCCAAACCTTAGGCTGACAAGTGTTCTGTAAAATTGACGTGAATAACAAAACAAAGGTAACAAGAATTAGTTGTTATGCAGGCCTAGTTATTTGTTTTTGGCTGCTATTTAAATGGTTTCTATATTATATCCTGAAAAACAATCATCACATTTTATCTGAAAATTGCATTGAAATTGTTGACAATATAAAGTGCACTCCGTAGGGGAGGGGATCCGTCCCTTTCAGTTGCCGTGGTGCGGACGCTGCGGCTCCCTAGCACACATGGTAACTCTGACGTTACCAGAGGAACCTCGGGACAAACTGCCGAGCCCCTCCGGTAGGGGAGTTTGGATTGGGTTGGACTTGAGCGGACAGTGGTTCCCGATACCCGTGGGAGATGGGGTATGTCTCCGGTAGGGGTTTAGGGAAGGCATAATATTCCAGCGCACTAGCCAGCATAGCTAGTAGAAGGTGTGCTAGGTCACCAAGCGGCCCCACCGAGGTCATATCGGTAGCCTTCCCATTTTGGAGTTGGCGTGCGTAAGTGGCGTTTCCACTTTCATCCCGTCTTGAGTCCATAGGACCAGATGGGGATGTTGGCCTTGTTAGTCTCTAGGTCTTGCCGTATGGAAAGCCCCACGGAGGTGCCGGGCGCCATTTTGGGACAGCTCGGTAACTCCCTGGTCGTTAGAGGTCAATCTTCACTCCATGAGGATATGCCCTGGCAGATACCCTCGAGTTATATAATGTAAGGTGCACTGTTAGACATAGCATAATCATAATTATAAGACATAACTGTCCTGTGCCGTGGCGTAGCGGGCCAATGCAGGAAATCGGTCCGGGTTTGATCCTACCCATGTAGTGGGGATTCTCTGTCCCGGGTGTAGGACTGGTGCCCACTCAGCATCGTGAGGAAAGTGAGGAGATTACGATAAATAAGCGGCCCTGGTTACGAAAACAAACATTCCGGCTGGGGGATGCCGAGAATGCTGACCACATCTCCTCCCCGTATCGGTTGGATGATTGCCCACCGCTGCGGTGTGTAAGTGGGCGTGATGGCAGTAGTGGGGTTGGTAGGCTCAGGCCCACTTGGGGCTGTTACGCCATGGGGTACGTTACATAATTTACATAATTCCTATCCTTGCTCGCTTTCTTTAAGATCTACGTGTTTCAATGTTAGACTGCAAACTAAATGAACTTAAGCGTAGATCACATTGAAGACCACGATATACCTAAAGGAAAAGTTAAATCGCTTAGAAAGGCCAAATCAGAAATAAAAAAGGCATCTTTAAGTTTCGGAAGTGCAATCTCTTAGATTGCACCGATCTTCGTCAGAGGGAAAGATGCAAGATTTTAAACTTATTAAACGGGAAGACGACTCGGAACCGATGGAGTAAATGTAGGAAGTTATACAACTCCTAATACGAGGTGAAGATGTGCACCTTTCTGATATACCTAAATAAAGACCTTGGTGGATCTGTTTTAAATATTATTTTATTTTACGCCGTCATTACATACATGCAAATATATACCTTTTTGATTCCTCCCTTAACATGGACATTAGTCCCTTAGATATTGTGACTTTGGGGGTTCGTGAAAGTCCAATTACACCTCAAAAATGTTATTTCCACCGACTTACAGTTAAACACTTGCCAAGTACACAGAATTACGTAATGCACACAATTACGATTCACCAGTTCGTCCGTTAAAGCTCCACCTGCACACGCGATGACGTAAACTCCTCTGACGCACGTACGCAGTCTTCTCGTCCGTTCACTAGCTCGTCAAGCACTGACTAACTGACCTCCAGCCCGACGTGTTGCTTATATAGGGTCAGTTGGCCAATCTAGAAGTTTCCAGATTAGACGAAACAAACCGCACGTTCGAGAACCTAGGGGGAGGTTAAAGACACGGCTCAGTGGCCCGCAATCCCTCTCCTAATCATCCCTTCAGTTAGTGACAGGAGACAAATGAGTGGGTGTGGCGTGGCCTCTGGTCCCTTCTCAGCTGTCATTTGTTGTGCTTCCCGATAATTGGGTGACAATATTAAATTACCAACATTTCTGATCTTAGGAGCAGAGGCCCCAGGCCAGAAACAAGAAACATGGAAATTAATTATTCTTTCACACTGACTATCTCTCCATACTTTAGCCTACACACGGCCAGACTGAGCCGGGATTTGAACCATGGATCTTCTAGTTGCCATCCAGCTGCTCTAACCCTTGAGCTACTATGGTCAACGTGCCCACATGACATTAAATTCTCCAACTGACTCGTGTTTTACACGGTAAACCACTTAGGAGTTCTCATAAACACATGCGATAGCTACCTAAATGGCGACTTAGAACGTGTAAGCTATGGCATTGAATTTTTCGGTCTGACTCTATCTCTTCATACTTTAGCCTGCACACGGCCAGTGTGAAAGAATAATTAATTTCCATTAATTGAGCTAATAGTGGTTAACTATAAAGCCCGGGCATTAAAGTACTTACACGTTGTAAGTCACCATTAAGGTAGCTGTCTCATATGTTTATTAGAACTCCTATTTGGTTGACCGGGAAAAACACGAGTCAGTTGGAGAATTTAATATCACGTCGGAATGTTGGCCAGAGTAGCTCAAGGGTTAGAGCAGCTGGACGGGAACGAGATCCGTGGTTCAAATACCGGCTATGGCATTGAATTTTTTCAGTCTGGCTCTATCTCTCCAAAATAGAAACATGTTTTACCGGAAGCAAATTATTACATGATAGAAGACCGCCAGTCACTAATTACCGTCGCGGTTAGCCACTTACGCCGACTGACACAAGGGTGCAGACCCACTTGAGAGAAAAGCTCGGATCATGAACTCCAACGCCACTAAGCGCTTAAAAAAACTCGGCAACTCTAAGCTAGACTACCCGGCCGGCTAGATATGGAGCGTTCGGCTCAAGATGTCAAGAAATGTGAATTTATTTGCGCAGCTCCAGCATTCCTTGCAACATTTTGCCTCTGCTTACAACTAACCTGGTAGTAGAATGGTAAATCCAAATATTCTGAGTCGCAGATAGTCAAAAGGTTTTTAAAATGCTGTATTGTAGTGCATGAGCTGTAATTTAGATTTACCGTTTGACTAAAATTATCTCTCTTTGTTAAAGCTGTTAAAACTGTTGTCTCATTCTCGATCAAACATTCGTTGTTTGCTCATGTTGCACATGCAATCCACCACTGCAATGTTAAGACTCCACGCGACTATAATTGGTTTAGTTGGTTCAGCAATGTACATACAGGCTTGAAGTATCCCGTATAGCACTTATGCCCTTATTACAGAGCAAGTTCAAAATAGTTTAAGAACGCGTACAGCCCTTCCATAAAATATTCTACCGTAGGGAAAAGCTGCTACCTTCTTGTTGCGGACCTCTAGCACTCGTGGTACTTCTCACGTTACCAGAAGTACGAGGGCCAAAAGAAGTAAGAGCTCCTTGATACGTCACGGTTCATGGCGAAGAAGTAAACAGTAAGTAAACACACGCAGAGGAAAGTGTAGACCAGTGTAGACCCCTCTAACCTCATATGTATTGAAGAACAAGGAGAAGATACAGTTTGTTGACCCGTCTAATGGTATCTCGAAATAGCCAAAATACCGAGCTATGTAAAACATCCAACCTTTCTCGACGTCGCTGACCAGTCTGAGGGGTATTTGTGAAATGAAATCTGCCCAAGTGCACGACACACATATTGCACTAAAATTCACATTCTTAATTTTACAAAATTGATGTTCTCCACTGCCTAAAATCGTCTGACCAATTTGAATAATTGGTAATGTACTTATTAAAACGTTTAATTAAACATTTGAGCGTTGTAACCAAAAGTTCCTGTTTCACAACTGTGCGGTTATGTCCAGGTGGGATTTTGAGACAGTTCAATGTCCTCAAGGTATCAGGCTCGAGAAGTATGCTAGTACACTGTCGGTTGTGGAGGTGGGAGGGATTTCGACAGAGTTCTCCTCTGGGGTTCACGTGGCTAAGCAGGTGTAGACTTTCAAGTGATATTCCCCTGAAAAGACTCTCGAGGTTCTCCCTTATATTAGAGGGACCTTCAGCGCTACGTAGATCACTCTACCGACCACCTATATCTGGAGATATATTTTGTAGCAATCAAAATGAATAAAAGGAATTTTTATAAAAGCGTAACTCCTGAAACTATAGGTCATTATAATACCAATTGTATTATTTATCCAACTTGGCAATTTAAGTGTAATTTTTAGGTAGCAATATTTTCTAAATTCTTCATGTCCGTGGAAAATAATGAAAAAATTCATTTTCTTAAAAATTACTTTTATTAGAATTTTATTTAAAAGTTAGTGAATATCAAGGGAATGGCTTATACATCATTTACTTTAAAATATTTTATAACATCAATTACTGAGGTACTATATTGGTTTACATTTCTTCCAAACTTATTTATACTTTAATATCATTATTCAGTTGTTTTGATGTCATGGAAAGTTAATGGAAGTTCAAGGCCTGCATGTTTCGCTTGTAGCCATAGAAAAACAAAGGAAAAGGAATCGATAGTGAAAAGGTTCAAAGAGTTTGAACTGACAACATTTCTGCTAAACTTAATATCGATTGAAAGGATTGTCTGTAGAACCTATAAAGTAATAAATGACTTCTACAGAGCGCTTCATTTATTATTTATGCTATCAGAACAGGATGAAATTGTGCATACCCACGCTCATTTCTTCAGAAAATTTTCGCCAGTCACGTAACGGTTAGATGTTGCAGATAATGGAAATCTTAATAGGCAGGCAGGCGGGTGGGCATTCAGGCAAGCACGGCGTGCGGTTCCAGCCTCCCGCCCACATTCTTAATGAACAGTAGCCGGAGAGCAAATCTGTCATGTTAAACATGCCACCATTACTCACTGGAGACATCTGTGTTTACAAGATTCTGCTCGTGTTCAGCTTCAGGTGCTACAGCCACTTTCCATAACGTATCTCCCAACTAATTTTGTACGGATCATGCCAGCGGCTAGTGCTATCTTTATGGTGATGTCGTGAATCGTGATTTATGGTACTAATGGATCCACAAACTGCGGCTTCAGTATAGGCTGAAGTAATTGCATTTCAATTACCTGCTTCAGTGTGAAGATATGAGAAGTTGATATCTTCATTTGGGCATGCAGCGATATTTCAAGTAACGAAGTCTTCATTTTACGAGGGCTGTTCAGTAAAGAATGACCGCTTTTTTTGTTTTTTTTTTTGTTTTTTTTTGTTTTTTTTTTTTTACCCTTACTCATCCTCATAACTTTGATGGTCGTTCTCAAAATAGTCTCCCCTGAATGCGATGCACTTGTCCCAGCGTTTCTGCAAGTCTTCAAAAACATGCTCGAAACCTTTTTTACTTAGAGATCCTTTAAAATCGATCCGCAGCCTTCACCACTACTTCTGATGATGGATAATACCTCCAACGAAGACGTTTCTTCAAGCTAGGGGATAGAAAAAAGTCACATGGGGCTAAATCTGGACTATAGGGAAGGTAAGGGATGCACTTCACGTTGATTTTTGCAACATATTCAGTAACAAATTTGGGAATATACGGCCGCGTATTATCATGGTGCAGCATCCAGCCTACTTCGTGGAAATGTAGTCTTTTGCACCTGATATGGACTTGCAATGTTTTCAGGACATCCCTGTAGTAATGTCCAGTTACTGATGTGTGTGCAGGTACAACATGCTGGTAAACCATTCCATGAATATCAAAGAATTAGATGACCATAACTTTCCCAGTAGAAGCAACCACTTTTGCTTTTTGGGGGGGTTGGTGATGTAGATTTCCACACTGAGCTTTGCTGTTTACCCTCAGGAACAAAATGATGTAGGCAAGTTTAATCAACAGTAATGATGTTTGAAAAAAACTCCAGGTCTTTCTCTAACATCAACTTTAACTGCATGTTACTTCTATTGCAGCGGTAGGCGATACTGAACATGCCTGAACTTGCCTGGTTCTCACAGCCGGAAACCAGGAGTACCAACAATGAAACTACTACGGCGCGTTTGTTTCACATTAAGCTAACACAATACAATAAGATTGAATTTTAGTGCCAAAAATTATGACCTTAAAAATGATCATTCTTTATGGACAGCCCTCGTATGTTGTTCCATTGCCTAGCATTTCGGAGAGGAGAAACTCAGTGCAATGAACCTCAAGCTTGTCATTTGTAGACTACGTTCGAGTTTTCTGAAGCATTGCTGCTTTATTTTGTGTTCACCTGTCTCTAGTTCTGCTATTACAAAGCTTTTACACGTATTGGATAATTATGTTTTGAAATATAAGTGAGCTTAAATTGTGTAACGTTTGTCGGAAATTTCATAGAAGAACTTACATTCACAATGTGAAGTTTTCTGTTGCATGCATGTCCTAGTCTGAAGATCATGTTATGAATGACAGCCTCAAGCATATGGACGTGAGTCATAATGTTGGACCCTTAAGTTCAGCATCTACTTCAGATTGTGAAAGTTCTGGGCAAACACTCTGAGCTTAACCCGTAACTGGTGAGGTAAGCTTTTTGGAACACATCTGGTGAGGTGGGGTTATACAAACCCCAGAATTTAATTAAGGCTGACAACGAAATGGTTATACATATCAATGCAATACTGAAGTTGTAGAAGAAGGGAAGTATAATGAATGCATCAATATCATATTTATTGCCACGCCATAAAAAAACACAACTTATATGGTTCGCATTTGGATAATGTAAATGAGAGTGAAGAAAATGTTAGCTGTTTAGTTATTTCTTTAGTTATTTGAGCTTCTCAAACCGAAAACATCTCTAAAATCGTTAACATCTTATCTAATACCAGCTAGCATGATGATCATAACCAATAATTAACATTTTGTTTTGCTGAGAATACGTTAGAGCACTTTTGAACACTGTTTACTTGAAAAAATTCTCCCACATACTCATTGCATATTTTGAGCACATCGGAGTTTTACACTGGGCACAAGACATTCGTATCTGCCTCTGTTTGATTCTAGGACACATGGTACATTTTAATTGTTTCTGCAACTTTTGTCTGGCTATTGTGGCAAAAGTTTTGTTGAGGATACATCCCATATTTTGACCCTGTAGGCAGTTGTCCGTTGAGGAATCCTGCTTTCAAATTTCGCTCAATCTTTGGTAGCGCCAAAGAATTCACAAAATCAAGTTTGCTTTAGTCAGAATTTCCCAGAAACGAGTTAAAAATAATGTAAACATTGACTAAGCTAATATTTAACAGTGTAAAAAATACAATGACCAGCGGAACGTCTGCTTCTTGAACAATTTGCACACTTCTCATCCAAAACACCATCGATATCTGTTTATTTGGCTACATTATCGGTACATATTGCATGGTGCATAGATAAGCAGTATAAATAATCATAACGGCACTTGTTTTCTTTGGTACAAAAAATATAAACATGGAATCACTTGTGAATCCATACATAACTGAATTTTCTGGTTTATTTCTTAAGGGAAGAAATTCTGTAGGTATTCCTAGTTTATTTTTAAATGTTCCCGCATATGTCAACCCTCCATTTTGCAACTCATAGACGATTTCAATGGATGTGAACCAGTTGTCTGCTGTCACATTACGGTTTGATCCTATGATAGACTTCACAAGACGATGAACAGATTGTGTTCAAGCGTTCTTTCCTTTTCTGAGATGACCATTTGAATTTGTTTCTACCATCTAAGTATTTCGGTTCAGGTCCTCTTTCTTTACGCGTTGCTCATCAATTGTATCCGCATCATGTACTCCACTGGCATCGCCTTCCTCTTTTTTATAAATAATTTTACGTCCTCCAACGTTAAGTCATATCGGACGGTGAATGAGATGGTTTAAATGATGCTCAAATGTGTCCAGGATCCAAGGAGCTTAGAGCTACCCGATATTCGTATTTAAGGATAAGGGAACACCCCGGTAAGAAACCTTATCCAGGTAACTTACCCTGACCGAGATTTGAACTAGGGACCTCCTGAACCTGAGGCAGACACACTACCATCTACGGTAGCGAGACGGGCTCGTTTGTTGCTGCCTTCTCCTCAGAAATAGTAACATGTTCATTACAAAATTCTTGTGGCACAACATCACCTTCACCACTGAAGTCACGTTCCAAGTCTTTGAGAATATAATTAAGCCAATCACTAAAATTAGGGTCAGTACTCCTTATAGTATTCCTTGAATTTGCCATAATGGTGTGTAACAGTTTATTGCAACACCATATAAAATGTTCCGTAACTGGCGAGGTGGAGTTTGTGCCACCTCGGTCAGTGAGAAACATGAAATAGCTCTTGAAACTATTGCACTGTATGGCACAGCTACTTATCTCTTAGCTACTAGGGAGACGACTGAAAGGTACACCGCATTCCCGGATTATCAGCCATCTAGATTAAGAGTACAGTCACTTCAAATGTTTTGTGGGGTAGCTCCAGCCCCAGCTCACCAGTTACGGGTTAAGAAACCCCCAATAAAATACTCAGGTGAAAATTAAGATTAATTTTCAATTCATGGGCTAATGGTCCACATCTCTTGCAAAGCAGTCTCAGTTAGTTGCTCTCGCACACTTCTGCAACTGCACGGATTCTGTTTCCCCAAAGCGAGCAAAACATTTATTGTAAACAATATAGAAAACAAACGTTAGCAGTCCTAAAAGAAAAACCGAACTCGGTACTTAATTGTCCTTCAGGTTCTCTCGAGACATGCATTGAATCTGGTAGTATTTCTCTGCAGTATCAAATCAACGTTACTTCGTATCGTATTGACATACCCCTTCAGTAAGGACTCTTGCTCGGAAGTAGGATTTAACATTGAAGACCCGTACGTTAAAAGCATTTAAGGGGAAGTGTTGCTAAACAAAAAGTAATGTTCTACAAATCAGGAATCGAAACGGAACGTACCTCAACCACTTCCATTACCACCGGTATCTTCCTGGAGTTGTGGTTGGCTCTTCGATCGATAGAAACTGTCATAGATACGAGTGCTCCTATAGGATTTCGTTACACTAAAGAGAAAGAAGTTTTTGACACAAACTGACCCCTCTTCTGCAACATCTCTGAAGGTGACGCTCGTCTAGTGATGTGTTTTAGGGGAACCAATAGGGAATAGATTCATTATTAAAACCCAATAGGAGAAGGCAAGGTTTTCTTTACTATATATCTTTATCTTCTGAGGTGATATACTTCCATACTAATTTCTGTAATAGTTTAATGTACGTAAAAATTCAAAGCTTATGTTTTTATACAAATATGCTTATGGCATTGAAAATACACTAATCACGAAACGAAGTGTCCAATAAATACCACGATTTTATTTAGGTTTAGCATCTCTAAAAAATAGCACAAAGATTTCAAGGAAAAGCCTACCACTTAGGAAAAAACTCTCCCATACGAAAATAGTTTAAAGTTTGTGCTTTCCTAATCTTACCTTAAGGATTTTGATTTACTGGCAATTCTTAACATAGTTATATGGCGACAGAAAAGCTATTAGCTTAAGAAGCTAATTTTATTTAAGATAACCTTTCTAGCAACTAGCAATCTCAGAGATAGGAGTGTTGTGAATATTTGTTTGCTAACGATGTCGTCGAAAGAATCCTTAATTTCAAGGGCAGGGTAGAGAAGCCAACTTTTATACTTTTGACTCATAATTTTGCATCTCATTTCATAGTTGTATCTACCAGTAAATGTGTGATGAAGATATTAATCCAAATACTTATTTAAGATAAAATTAATTAGATGGAGGAGGAGGGGCTTGTATAAATTAGCGATAGTTGTTAGTGCAAGTCAAATATAGTTGTTCGGTATACTTATACTACAGAAGCACAAACAAAATATTGTGCAGTTCCGAAATAAAAATTGAAGTTATGAGTAACATTTTCTGAAATATTTAACGACTGCATGACTAATATTAAATTCATATCTATTACTTGCGTTCGTAAAGCACGAAGCATTTTTCAACAAAGGTATGTTTTGCAACCTCCTTAAAATGTAAACATAATCGAAATAAATTGTATGCAATATCATAAAAGCGTAAAATAATGTTTAAGATTTAAGATCATCATCCAATTGGGATTAGACAGTGTTTGTTCCGAAACATAGAAGTTCACACCTGGTTCTTCCAGCTCTTCCTACTGTTTCATATAACCTTGCCCAGCTGACATGTATCACTCCGCGTGCATCTACCTTGCCCCTCACTCTAATTGACTAATGCTATCGCGCCTTACGCCATAGGCGGTGTCATCCCGTTACATTTAAACCTGCAGTAAACGATCAGGAAAATAATTTAGCTCTCGCACTCGACACAGCACACCTTCGAATGGCAATATATGACTAATCCAGTTCAAAACAAGGTCATTGGTAAACGTCATATAAACAAATGTCATCACTACCGCTGAAGCACGTACTATTGTATCATCTGAATGACGTGCTAAAGCAAAGGAATCTCCTCTTTACTTCGACTAGGAATTAACATGCATTTCAGATAAATTAACACCTGCATAATATATTTAATTCAAACATTTACGAAAATATAAATTTGACAGTTCTCTTCCAACGTATCAAGATATATTGCCATGTTAAATAACGGACTATTTTTACCGCACAACAGTCTATACTACAACAGCAGCCAATGAGAGGGGGTTAGGTCACGTGACCGATAAGGGATACGGAGCAAGCTTATGTGGAACAAGGATTAGGTTCCGATATATCTTCTCCTTGGGGTTATATTCATAAAATTTCTAAGGCATACGACAGCTCTGCCAACTCTCACCGCAAAATATGCTCCCGCACGAAAGTCAGATTAGTGTGTGACGTCACCGCACTGATTACTGCTGTCGAAGGGGAAGGAATAGTTTGATGTCTGCGGGTAGAAAAGACAGGAAACGAATCGGGTATTAATAATATGTACAACTTCCATCTTGGGTGTTGTAAAATTAATGCTGACTGCTTTAATTACACAATCGGTCACAGCTTATTTATAAACAATTACATTTTGGATCTGTGTAATGAGGAAAATGTATAAAACTTCAAACTCGTAGTTTATTCATGTTATAAAGTAAATAAAATAAATCAAGTAATTTTCTCTGTAATTTATAGAACAAAATTAGGTGGACGTTTTCCGATCCTTTCTGTCAGGACGTAGTGTTGGAGAAATCTGTAATCGAAGGCTGCATGTTAGATTGTGATCCAACAAGGTACTTCGGGGTTTGGACTTAGAAAAGCAAAATTTTCGCACACATATATCGAGCCAAACATACACAATGTCCGTGTGGTAAGTAAATAGACCTCGGAAATTTGGTTTGTGGGACATTCTTGTAAAAATCAGCCAAGTCTTTCTTGTGTGTATATTTGTCCTTCAATAAATCGTAACATTGTCAATTTAACAGCTCCATTAGGTACGTGGCAGCTACATCGGTGTCAAGAGTGCGCTAGACCTGTCTGAACCATCAGATTGGCTCGCTCGCTCGCTCGTCGTACTGGCCGGCTGTATTTAGCCATAAGGTTTTTGCTGGGTGCCCACCCGTTAAGGGTTTTACCGCAGATAAGGTATATTTGATATTTTGTAGGGTGACATGTGGGTTTTTAAGTTGGTATTATTGTGTAAGGTTACATTGATTGTACCTTGGGATTGAAGGGACAGGATGCAATGCCTAGCACCCTAGTGTTTTGTTTGTGATTTAAGATTGGTAAAATCATGATGCCAAACAGCTTAGGAGAATTATGTGGAGCTCAGCTTTAGCTGCTGTTAGGATTAGCTCCTGGGTTGTTATGGGTGCCCGCAAGCCATGTGGAGTACCCGATGTAGGCTAGAGCGATGTCTAGTGGGGTCATAATCTCCCAATGATCTGGCAAGGGCGCTTCTATGCTTGGGTAAACTGGCACCTGATTTCATCCTCGACGTATGGAAGACCCGAGGCTTCATGAAGCAACCTGGTGGGAAAGTAGCGGCCTACAGAGTATATAGACCGTAGTGCTCTATTCTGTATTAGATTCTGTACTCACAGTGCCATTTATATAGGCAATTTGGTACTACACGGATCTTGCCTGACGTCGCACGCAGTGCAGGCCTCGTTCCCGAATGAAATACGTCACAACTCTTGAAGCTGTCTTCCTGTGGGATACGGCCTTTCTTCTTCCGTGTCATACTCATGCAGTATTTTCCTATACTGATCTATAACTTCTGCAGGATTCCTTCAATCAAGCAAACAGCCGGATGGATACGTATCATTTTAACTGTATATAATAGCGTGTTGTGCAACTTGAGGGTTTCCGCCTGGAAACTCCCGTGAAACACCGTAAAATGTACAATAATGACTACTGATGTTACCCTGGGGCATTCCTCACAACAGGTACTCTAATTCAGGTAGAATAGTCAAGCAGTAAGATTCCAATTTTTAAACTTTATTAGGTGTAGGGATAAAGGTTTCTGAAACATTCATTCCTCTAAAAAACATCTGAAACCACATCTGATATGACATACAGCAAGACCTAAATGCATTGAATAGCTGGCATTGCATCCTGTCCCTTCAATCCCAAGGTACAATCAATGTAACCTTACACAATAATACCAACTTAAAAACCCACATATCACCCTACAAAATATCAAATATACCTTATCTGCGGTAAAACCCTTAACGGGTGGGCACCCAGCAAAAACCTTCTGGCTAAATACAGCCAGGCAGCCAGCTCGACGAGCGAGCGAGCCAATCTGATGGTTCAGTCAGGTCTAGCGCACTCTATGACACCGATGTAGTTGCCAGGTACCTAATGGAACTGTTAAATCTACAATGTGACGATTTATTGAAGGACAAATATACACCCAAGAAAGAGTTGGCTGATTTTTACAAGAATGTCCCCAAAACCAGATGTCCGAGGTTGTATTCACTTGCCGCACGCACATTGTGTATGTTTGGCTCGATACACACACACACACACACACACACACACACACACACACACACACACACACACACACACACACACACACACACACTACAAGAAATAAAGGAAACTTAACAAAACCAACGGTGAACACTTCTACTTATGGCCTGAACAGCTTAACCTCACACGTTATCAACTTATAATGCGCTGCCACTGGAACTGAAAGGCTGCAGGAACATAAAAGGTTTTAAAAGGAAAGTTGCTGAAAATCTACTGAAGGCATGTTTTGATAGCTAATAAAGTGTTACAAATTTATAGCTGGTTTGAAAGTTGAACTGTTTAAAAAGTAATATGGATTAATGTCCCATAGAATATGTAGCTTCTATTTTTCTGTTAAGTTCTTTGTTACTATTATTTCTTGAGTTATAGTGAATGTCTGTATCTTTGTATGTTTCATATCTGTTATTCTTGTACGGTAATTTATTCCTACTATGAAAATGTAACATAAGTATTGTTAAGGGCTGTTTGCCATCATTTTATATATTTTTGTACTGTTCCCTACCATGAGCTATGGCTCTGGGAAACTTTTCAGATAGCAATAAATAAAAAAATAAAATAAATAACACAACCTTCCACTTACGCGGTTAGGCTTTGGCAGCTCCGAGTTAAATGATTGCAAAAAGCAGCATAGTAGCGTCACACACGCTCAATCGGCAGCACGCCCAATTTGAAGGATTGGATTGAAGGTAATCAATCCAGCATTCGCTTCTGATCAGTAAGGTTTGAGACTCACATTCGAGCTCCTGGGTTCGATCCCTAGCAGCCAACCAGTCATCTCACTCGGTAAAATTGACTCAAAACCATGGGATCACTGTAGGACGGAGAAACGTTTGACGTCACCATCATTGTGTTGGACAGTATTTCAGCTAAATTTTGTTCCTCAATTCTGAGACCCAAGTTGAATATGTGCAGAGCAGTGCAACCGCGCTGAACTATTTGTGTTTGTTACTCAGCTATTCTGTTGGTGCAAGCGAAGCTCGCAGTTTGCGCATATTAACAATCTGTATGAGATAGCGGTATATCTAACAGGCACGTAAAACATAATGTTGGGACAGATAAGGTTTCCAAAATTGTATGAGGTCTGCACTGTATCCAGGGGACCCTATCGATTAGCAGAACTGGGCTGGTGCCAGGAGAGTAATGAAGGTTACTCTGCTTGTTCATAGCACAACTTCCAATTACTGCTCGTACTGCACTTTCACCAACTTTTTGTAGTTTGGTTCATGACCTCTTGTACTTGGTATGGGGTGGTGAACCTTTCACCCCTTCGTCCATACGGCCTTGCCTCTCGTTAACGCCCTATTTCCGTTTTAAACTTTGTAATTTATTCTTATAAAAATCTGACTTTATCTCCATTCGAAAATTTCAATTAAGAGGTTAGATATTGTACAAACTAAAGCTACGTAATGTAATATAAGTATTGTTATAAACACCATACACTATAGTGCAATCCATATAAACCTGATCCATTTCAAGGGGCCATAACTTTTGGCCCAATAATAGGACACACGTGACACTTTGGGGGAATATAAGGCAAAACTGGGAGATTGCACTACACTATTTACATCTCAGAGAAAATGTTGGAAGTGTCCTCCACCAGCATCTATACATGTTTGTACTCCTCTCACCATATTCTCTGAAGTTTTACGGAGATATCGAATTGACAGAAGGTTATTTCCAGCAAGATGGAGCTACGTACCGTACACCTAATGACACCATGGAGCTTTGATACCAAAATTAAAGGATTGCCATAAGTAAAGAATCATGATGGTTTTCAAAGGAATGTTGGTTCTTTGTTACAACGCGTGCAGGTGCAGTTGAGTCGAATAGCAGTTGGGGAGAATAGTTGTTTATCAAAAGAAATGTAAGAAACAGTGTCCTTAGCAGAGTTCTAAAAGGTAGCACTTCACTATTTGAATAGGCATTCTTCGGACCCTTAATGGCATGACAAAATAGTTACAAAGGGAATCTTTTTGTGAAAAGAGGGCTTCCAGAAAGTGAGGCACATGTACACTCATGCGCCACTGTGGTCATTCAGTTCGTGGCTGGGAGCCCATTACGGTCCTGGTCCTGGTCGAGGGCAGACCAGAAATGATGAGAGAGGATATTTGCCGGTTCAAATGTGAAGAATGAATTAAGTTTATCGAGTAATAAGCATTCCACCTTCAGTCTCTCTGAACAGTGATATTGGTAACCCTTGGTCGGCAACTTCAAGTTCGATGTTCTGATAAAAAGAAGCAGTCATTAAATCAGTTTGAAAAGGGCATTCCAGTGTCATTAAAACTATCCTTCTCACACATGCTCACGCATACTCTGAGATACACCTCATTGCTTTACCCAGAGCTAAACATTATTGTATCAAACTGTAGCGGAAAGTGGAATCGTGCGCCACCCTTTCTATATTGCTTCAAACAGTTGCCCCAACGTGGAACAGTGCGTCACCCATTTTTTGTATCAGCTTGTAACCAGTTTCTTTCATAATCGAATAATCTCAAAACCTCTGTGCCCTCCCCACATCCTCTGACCTAACCTCACCCGGGTTATCTTAAATATAGAGCATACAAGAATAGGCCACGAACAATTGTTGTCAAGTGATCCATTCGAACCGAAATAAATAACATTGACAAGGATACTCTCCGTAAATCTTCAGAGAATATGGTGAGACGAGTGCAAACATGTATAGATGCTGGTGGAGGATACTTCCAACATTTTCTGTGGGATGTAAATAGTGTAATGTAATCTCCCAATTCTGTATTATACGAGCTACGTCCAGAAAGTAACTTCCGTTTGGTTATAAAATTAAATTGTGTATAGACACAGAAAAATTATTTATTGCACAAAATTCCACATCTCTTAGACTACTTTTCCATATAACTGTCGAAATTTTGCAGGCATTTGTCATAGCGAGGCACAAGTTTTTGTATACATTCTTCATAGAAGTTTACCGCCTGTGTCTTCAACCAGTTGGAAACGTTTTCTTTTAGCTCTTCGTAATTGTTGAAGCGTTGACCGCCAAGGAAAGATTTGAGATGCAAAAACAGATGAGTCACTATGAGCGAAGTCAGGGCTGCACGTGAGATGGTCAAACACGTCCCAGTCAAATCCCTGTATGATGCTTTTCGTTGCATTTGCAGCGTGTGGTCGTGCGTTGTCGTGAAAAAACACAACACCTTTTGACATCGCAAATTTGGCGATGAATTTCACTTGGTTTCACTTTCCTAGCATTTAGAAAACGAATCATAGATCTGATTTCACAAGCGGCAGAATTTTCAATCAACACCGACATTGTAAACAAGCACAAGAAAGCGTACGTGGCTGACAGCGATCTCACAATGGCGCACGTTACTTCTCCTTCATACAGAGCGTCTACCGCGCATGTGCTGAACTGCGATCGTAGCGCTGCAGCGGCGAAAAATTGGAACAGAACTTACTTTCTGGACGCCCCTTATATTCTCCCAAAGGTGCACGTGTGTGCTATTATTAGTTAAAAAGCTATGACCTATTAAAATGGTTCAGGCTTATATGGATCGCACTGTATTTATAATTCATTCTGTTTCCGTTACCAGCGTAAAAGTGGAAGTCATTGTGTATTGTTTGTTCTTTCTTCAGAAAAGTATAATTGTTGGAAAATTCAAAACAATTAGGAGGAGTAACTAGAAAAGATATTGTAAAATAATTACTTTTGTGTGATTAATGTTCTTTGTGCTAGGTTTTTTATGTTCATTTACTACTTGCGCATAAATCAATCAGAGTTGAGAGGCCTTCAGAGGCCGACAAAATTTTACATTTCGGAGGTCATCAAAATATAAGCCTATGGTGTTTGAAGTCGTTAAAGGGTATATTTGAGAAATCACTATTTTTCCGTAAGGTTTTTCGAGCAAAATATGTTCGTTATGAGCTTTTCTTTTCTGTTATAATTCTAGAAATTTGCTGGACTTAGAAGCGTAAAGATGTCATACACGAAACTTTGAGTTACACAAAAATTTTCAGAAAAGAGGTCTGTATTCCTCTAGGGAAGTTTTAAAATGTCCCCGGTGAGGTTTGTGTAATCAAATTTTGTGTGGAATACGATCCCAAGGTCGACTGTTCGAACCTAACCCAAACTTATGGAACGAAAATCTGTTAACCGGCATCACTGATAAGATTCTGGTAGCAACAGCATCGTTAAGACACAATTAGTTATTACATACTTCTGTAAGTAAGTAGTAGAAGAAAATAAAAAGCTGTATGCTGTGTTTGCACAATATCCTCTCCTCACTCATCCAAAACTTAATACAAAAGCTCATTATATGAAGATGAACGCTACAGCACATTCTGTTTTAGGTGTACTAACGCCTGATTTCACAAACAGAGGTTAAAATCGACGTTAACAAATGTAACGTAACAATTGTCAGAGCGCTAACACTACTGCAAAATTTCTTGAATTTCACAAACCTGTTTTCCATAAATGTTAAAAAACACGTGTTAATGACAGGAAACTTGTAAATATTACAGCTATAGAAGATAATGGATGAGTCATATTTTCTGAACGTACTGCGGTGCGCTTTTGTTTTCATTTTCGTCTGCACACAGCTGACAAAAATGGCTAGTGAACAAAATCGTAAACTTAACCCGTGAGGCAAATTCCTCATCGATAGAGAAAAATTGTTAATTGAATTGGTGACGAAGTATAAAGATATAGTGGAAAACAAGAGGAGTGAGGAAGATGTCACATGGGAAAATATTGGTAACGAATTTAATTCAAATGCATGTGTCACTACTACAAGGTATAACACCTTCGTTAATATTACGTAAACATCTTAGGTGGTCTTTGTGTGTGATATTTCTCGTAACTGGGACTCCATATGTTTTCTACCGACCAACTAATTAAAAATAATGAGCTGAAGGGGGAAGCGAAGTGTCATATGGCCTAGCCGGGTACAAACAGATACCTAAAGTCCAGTCGGTGGCTTGGAGTCGATCAAGTTCGTCGTGCTAATGCACGCGGAAAGAAATCACGTTTATTAAGTCAGTCGGAGGCTTGGAGTCGACCGAGATTGTCGTGCTAACCAGCACGAAGTCAGATATCGCGTTCTTAAAGGAACGGGCGAGCTAGTTAAGGAAATCGCATTCGATTAAAGCTAGTTAGTAGCGGGCTTCTAATCCGACGACTCGTGTTTTATACACGGGAGTGCTACCACGCCAACGCGAAACCTACCATTCAGAGTTCGCCTAATTAGCATGTATTTCGAGAGTAATTGAAATACAATCGATCGTCATAAGAGAATTAACCTGCGTTTCTTTCCAAGTACCCTGATTGATCCACCCAGAACGCCCTGAACCAAGAGATCCTTGCCAAAAATCCTATATTTATAAATATTAGGACTACTCCGAGAGCAGCCGAGGACATCGATATTCTTCAAATTTTGTTAGCGATGCTGACAACCCTAGGAGCCAAGCCCCTGCCAAATAATTGAGCTGAACTGCGCGGCAATACTCACCTCGACACCCCGCGACTGCCGCAAGGAGAAGTAACTTGAACGTTTCAAGACGGCAGGTGGACAGTTTATTATCCACATAATTCAGTGAATTATAAAATCGCAAAGTTATTAATACTTGAAGCAAAGGCGAGATCGGCATATTCCTTCCGATCCATGTTCTAACCTCTCTTGTACTTCCACAGTAACCTTCATAGCAACTTGTTTGGACAGTCTATACCTTTGTAGAAAACTTTTTCAGATAGTTCCTCAAAATCATTTCTCCTCATAGGCCGCACTCTACTACGAATGTCATTTAGACGTCTTAAATATAGCAAATCGATATCAACAGCTGCGTTCGCACCCGCCATCTTGACAATTTATAATTGTTAAAAACTTAACTTCAGAAAATTGACTTGTTAGTTTAACAAAGAGATTTAACACGAGTGTTAAGCTAACATTTGTTGGTGAAATACAATTTTTGTTTTAACTATTGCTAAACCTGTGTTAAGTCTTAACATCTGTTGGTGAAATCGCGTCTAAGTGAAATTACGTTTAAGCAGGCTAACATAGGTTGCTATTCGAAGGAGAAAGAGGTGCTGTGAAGGAAGCATGTAAGATTACACACCATAAAGAAGCCCGTGACAATCCCTGGTTCAGAGGCCTATCTCACTACAGAGATCTCTTAAGATAGCGATGAACGACCTGTCCACCATGCAGAACTCCAGTGCCCTAGGACACCTCTATTTACTTTGATCAAGCATCCACGTAATTTTTCGGAGCCGGCAATGTCACGAAACCTAGAACCACACTGATATATGAGAAGGAAACGAACTAAAGCTAAATAATGGAAAGGAAATCGTGATAGATGAAGCTGTCAAACCATTCGTCTGTCAGTGCGAAAATCTAGGTCAGAGTGGACGACCAAACCTCGGTCCTCGCAGATGGGAGATATTCGTGGAACCGTGGAACTCTCAGTTTATCAAACTATAGTGCAACTAGTTTGTCCCAATCTCTATAACTTACTAAAACATTGTTGACAGCTTCATTCATTGGAAGTACTACATTTTCAAGATCTGCAGCATTCTCTTATTTACTAGCAAAACTGTGATTTTAAGCATTTTGTAACCGTATTAAATAAAATGAAAATGAAATTTAACTGCGGCAAACACTTATGTCTATAGGAGGAAACAAACGATATGGAATGGTTTGGTTTTGACTAGGACAGATGGTAGAGAAATAATGATCCTAGGAGGACAAACTTAAAAAACATCCTTGGTATTATACTTCACGTAGATGACTCCTTTAAGTAGAAGACTCCGTTAGATAATCGATATCCGACGTCTTTTAAGTCTGAATAAGGACTATGGAATATACACAGTAGAAGACTGTTGCTTTCTTTTGTCCTATATGAAGTGTTGCAATACACGTGCTTTTTGAAGTTTGGACCGGTTACTGATGATCATGACAGTTGGCACTACAGGTCATGTATACCCAAGGCCTCCCTAACCACCCTCTTTCATTCTACTAGGTCCTCTGCTTTTCTTCTCCAGCCTTTAACCCCCAACTTTCCCAAGTCATCGATGTCATCTACCCATCCTTTCCTTCTGCGATCCAGCTTTCCTATGAATAACTTCTTAACTAAACTGGATTCCGGCATTCTGTGCACACGGCCAATCCACCTTATTCTTCCTTGCTCAACTTTCACTACTACAATCAGAGAACAGTGGTTATTACGATGGGAAAGGAAGATTTTTATAAATATATTTGGAGTGATAAGGCACTTACATGGATGGAGAATATGAACTAATTTGAAGTTGCAGTGCCCTTTTTTTCCTTCCAATTTACGTCCTCCAACGTTAAGTCATATCGGACGGTGCATGAATTGGACCGGCCTATTTGGACCGGTTATTAATCATAAAAATGTTCATGATTTAGCCTTTCTCAAAATTCTAGCTCATATTTTTTAAATAAAATATTTAATAAATATACATTATTTCATTACAATGGTTACATAATATTTACTTGCAGAACACAGGTTTTCAGTAAATATGTTATAAAAATAACCTGATTTCAAAAACCTTTCCGTAAGCTCCTAATAGTTGTATAAAATATCACTTTTTATACACTCCAAATATATTGAGGTTTTAAAATTTTATACTTTATTTCTTCGAATCGGAGCATTATTTAAAAAGGGGATTGTCATTGAACTTACTGAAAAGGTTTTCAAATCCATTTGTAAAATGTTGCACATAATCGTTTCCTAGATACAAGCTTTGTATTTTGGTTTTCAAGAGTAAGCATTTCACCATTTATATCTTCAGTGAATTAGCAATTTAAATCCATCAAGCGGTGCAGTAAGTTCTTATAACGATTTATATATAATTTTTGAATTGAAATATTCTTTAGCCGCGTTTAGCACTTTTGTGGGTGGTGAATAAACCTGAGCCGCAGGCTGGAATATGTGATGCTCATTCGGGTGAAGTCGGCTCGAGTCGGCTCAATCCGAACTAACCAGTCATTCGTTATTTTTTGAGTCTTATGTTGTCCATACCACTACTGTCCTCCACAGGAGAGTCTCCGAGGCCTAAGAAGCAGGAGGATTGCAGAAGGTTCCCTCACCCTCCCTGGACAGGTTTATTCACTCCATGCCAGTACAATTACAGACCATTCAAAAATAATCTGACGGCTTCTACTTTTGTGAATGAATCAGCTCGGTTTTGGTGTACAGAGTGAATAGGGAGCATGTTTTTGTGCTCCTTGTGTAGCATACGTAGGGGAGGGGTCCGTCCCGTTCAGCTGCCAAAGTGCGGACGCTGCGGACCCCTAGCACTCGTGACCTCTGACGTTACTAGAGGAACCTCGGGCCGAACATTCGAGCCCCTCCCGTCGAGGAGTTGTTCGGATTGGGATGGACTCGAGGGGGCAGTGTGTTCCCGATACCCGTGGGGATCAGGTACGTCTTCGGACGGGGTTGAGGGAAGCCATTAAGTCTCCCGGGTACTAGCCTGCAACGCTAGTAGAAGGTGTGCTAGACCACCAGGCGGCCCCACCGAGGTTCTCGGTAGCCTTGCCACTTTGGTGTTGGCGCACGTAAGTGGCGTATCCACTTCCATTCCGTCTTGAGTCCATAGGACCAGATGCGGGGGCTTGTTAGGTAACGAGGTCTTGCCCTATGGAAAGCCCCACGGAGGACAGCCGAGCGCCCTTTGGGACAGCTCGGATAACTCCCTGGTTGTAAGAGGCCCGGGTCCAGTTCATACGGGTTCAGGACTAATGGGAGTAGTACCTCTGGACTCAACTAACTCAACTATTTCTTTATGCACTTCTTCAATGTCCTTGTCCCGCTGTACAAAGGAGCACATTCCTTTCAGGAACTTTCTTTGCGTTGCTGGACAGTATACATCATAGATTTTCTGTCGCACTCAACAGCGTATCAACAGCACGCATCCAGGTATGTCTTAACATATTTCAAACACTATGAAAAATTCAGAAACCCTACAGGAGTTTCATTAAAAATAATTGTCTTAGGGCCGTTCTTACAAACGTCTTTCAAGTGTCAGTAACCGATCCGGTCAGATAACCTTCTGTCATTTAACAAGTCAGTAACATATCAAATTCCGCTTTAAACAATAACAGTAGTCAAAAGGAACAGGTAGTATCACCGAAGTTCGGTATTTGAATAACTAAAACCATAATAACGAAAAATAAATCAAGTGTGCTAATGGGAAATAAAAGTGTTAGGAATTCGTGTAAGAGATGTTTCATTTAAGAACTGGTTACTTGTAATGAAAATTTGTTTTTATTTGAAGAGTAAAACGTAAAATATCAATAAATAAAATGTAATAACACGTAAATAATAGAATTATCGCGTATTAAAATGACATTTTGTGTTCTGTTTTTCCACAAACTGAAAGACCGACCGAGGGTCAAAACATTTGATATATACATTTGATATTTAGAGAAAAAGGATTTAAATATATATTACTAAGTTTGAAAATAAAAATTTAAAGACGAAACATCGGACGAAAACATCGAACGAAAACATTTGAATTGAATTGAAAATGTATTAATATCAGTATCAAATGTAACAAAACATTTGAAATACAAGGGACGTCCAGAAAGTAAGTTCTGTTTCAATTTATCTCCGCTTCAGCACTGCGATCGCAGTTCCGAACATGCGTGGTAGACGCTCTGTATCAAGGAGAAGAAACGTGCGCCATTGTGAGATTGCTGTCAGCCACGTACGCTTTGTTGTGCTTGTTGGATTTAAAATCGCGCCGCTTGTGAAATCAGGGGAAAGGAAACCAATGATAGGAAAGTGAAACCAATTGACATGTATCGGCAAATTTGCGATGTCAAAAGAAGTTGTTTTTTTCACGACAACGCACGAACACACACTGCAAATGCGACGAAAAACATCCTACAGTGATTTGGCTGGGACATGTTTGACCACCCCCCCGTACAGCCCTGACCTCGCTCCTAGCGACTTTCTTCTCATTTTGCATCTCATATCTTTGCTTGGTGGTCAACACTTCAACTATGACGAAGAGCTGAAACAAAATGTTTCCAACTGTTTGAAAACACAGGCGGCAAACTTCTATGAAGAAGGTATACATAAACTTGTGCCTCGCTATGACAAATGTCTGCAAAATCTCGGCAATTATGTGGAAAAGTAGTTTAAGAGTTGTAGAATTTTGTGCAATAAATAATTTTTCTGTATCCGTACACAATTTAATTTTATTACCAAACAGAACTTACTTTCTGGACGTACGTCGTAAATATGACATAACAAAATGTATGAAAATATGTACGGACGTGTAATAAAATATGGAGTAATGAGCATATGTTTGGATATGTAATAACATATGCAAAATGTATACGTAGCCATACATTTCCAAATATTAACAAAATATGCAAATAAGCAAATGTATATCGTATAACTATGTTTCAAGATATGTATGAACTTGTATTTTTATTAACTAAAAACACAATGAAATATGGGTATCAGCAAGAGACTAAATATGAAAAATTGTTGTGAAGTAGCATGTATTTTAATACAAAAATAAATATATGTAAAACAGCATGTTATGTGATTTGATTTTACTTTCTTTATACATCCTTTATGTATAACCCTCTGTGCACGGCCGCAAGTCCGTCGTCATTCAGTTGTTTCAGAGTATTTTCATTTTCGAGCACACTTAGCGTAAGGCATGAAATGTTTAGCTCCCAAGAATGACTGTGAATATTAATTTTTTTTAAATAATTTTTAAGAATAATTTATAATGAATAGTGTTTTAAGTTTTCACTTCGGCAGTGTGGTATTTAGCACATACAATTTCTTCTCTGAATTTTATACTAATTTCACTACCTTAGTCATTGATCACTGATCATGCTTATATATTACTTTTTGTGTAAGCATATGACATCTCTTTGATAGGTTAAGATAGAAATTTTCGACGGAAAAGCAATGCGTCTTGATTGGAAACGAAGTTGGACAAGATACGGTATAACATAAAAAGTAATGTAACATTATGTAACAAATAAGTCATATGTTTTAAAAGCATATATAACTAACCATGTCCCAAAAATTTCCTTCTTTTCTGGAGAGACGGACCAGAATATGAAGGACATATATATTTGGTGAGTGGCTAATAGAGAGATAACTAAAATGAGCAGTCATGTGCATTCCCGCCAGTTAACAGACTTGGCATACCATCCATGGACGTCCTTTATTACAGAAAATGTTAGCTCTTTCTCATCCTACCTCTGGCACCAATGACACAACACAAAGGACGGGAACATGCTTCCTTGTTAAAGAGAGATAAAAAATGTGGCGCTGTCAAGCTTATTAGCCAGTTTTCCAAAAATTCCTCGGTGAACTAAACGCCCTAACGTGAGAGAATTTTGCAGCACGATGCCATGCGGTGCAGAGAGAGAGAATACTCCGTGCCAAGCAAAATTATGTTAAATGTTCATAGAACTAGTGCCAAGAATTAAATAGCTTCCATATAAATAGGTATACCGAAGGGGCAGGAAGCTGTACTCAAGGAAGAAAGAACACCACACTGCTATTAACACCGGAAATCAAGTTAGTGTTGATCATTATTATATTCATACATAGATAGAATTTGCTCTGATAAACAGCGGTAGACAGGCTTTTATTTATGAAACACAGACAAAACTAGACTTCATATTATGTATTCTATGTTTGAACTCATGAGGCACATCAAAGGACAATTTAATATTACAAGTGTTCAGCTTAAAACTTAAAGATATCTTATGGAAATAGCATAGGGTACTGCTCAACTAAATACCTTGCTATCAGTATAAACCTGAACCATTCAATAGGCCATAAATTTGAACCAATAACAGGACAGACGTGTAGCTTTGGGAGAATATACTACACAATTTGGAGATTACATAATAGTATTTACATCTCAGATAAAATGTTGGAGGTGCCCTACACCAGCATCTATACATGTTTCGTCTTACCATATCAGGGGCGGCTGGTGACTCTGAAAATTGGTGGTTCACAAAGTTATCCATGCAACTTAATTTTTTAAAGTAACAAACTTTCTTTAAGCCTGTCACTACAGACTGCTCTACACACAAGTTAACGGTAATTCACAGCATATAACAACCACAACATTTACATTTAATAAACACTCTAGAATATTTCTCGTATACATCGTTGTTAAAGTTCCTGTTAAAACATCTTGTTTTTGTTTTGACTATTTGTGTGATGTTTAGTTTCTGCGTGGGTCTTCCAAGAAGCTTAAGTACAATTTTTTTCTTCTAAGGTCATGTTATAAAAAGGATGTGCTAAAAGACACTTCATGGAATTCATTGTTTCTTCTTATAACACAAGTTACCTGTATTTATATAAATATTTCTGATGCACTACTCAAAACAGGCAGAGCTAACAAAACACGGCACAAACCATGTGGCTATGTGCTCGTAGGTTACATTTACCATAGGCGCAATAGATGCCGCTGCTGTGATGAAAGAACGAGCAGGTTAGGCATCAACTATTCTCTGGCAGCTAGGTTAACCAACCACATGCAGCCATACGCCCCGCATCCTCGGCAAGTCCTAGGTTCGTCCTGCCCTATACCTCCCTATTGTATGGCAGTGGTTAGCATCTGGGAGTGAACTACTTGGCACCTGCAAACAATACAGCTCGCTCAGGTCCCCTGCACTAGACAAGGTCGAAATGAACTCCAAATGGAACGTCATTACATTAAAGGGAGACCCAGCATTTTGGTTGTAGCACAAACATGTTACCCCCTTCAGAAGCCGCCCCTGCCATATTCTCTGAAGCTTTACGGAAAGTATCCTCGCCCATGTTACTTTTGGTCCGAATGGATTCTTTGAGAGAATCAATTGTCCGTGGCTTATTTTTATGCACTCTATTTCTTAGATACACCTACAAGAAGAAATCCGGTGAGGTTAGGTCAGGGATTCTGGGGTGCCACAGACCTTTTGAGATTATTCGATTATCAAATAGACTGCTTAAAAGTTCCATGGTGTTATTAGATGTATCACACGTTGCTCCATCTTTCTGGATATCGTTCGGAGATCATCTCCGTAAAACTTCAGAGAATAGCAAAACAAGGCGCAATTTATATGCGCACAGTCTGTACAGTGCTCGCAGGGATGAATACTCTTACGACACTCCCTATTTGCCAGTTGCAGCGCAACCTAATTTCCAATTGTTTTGGCGTTGGCGCTTACGAAATCCCTAGCCTAAGCTTGACAAAAGAAACGTATAAGCCATTTTAAGATGTTCAGTTTGTTTTAATCAAATGTTAAGAGTGGTGAGTTATGCAGACTTTACTTTGCAAATCTTTTGAGTCGCATCCCTGGAAGTCGCTGAATTCATATGAAAAAATGTGCACGCACACACACACACACTACTCCCCTTTTCTAGAAAACAAAGAACATGTACAATTATTCTAGTCTCGAAACATTTATTTCCTAGAAATCTCAGTTTAAAAGTTAGGTGTGAAATAAACTATTATGACTTTGTGGGTTCCATTAAGTATTGTGTGTAGAAATTTAAAACACTCCTTATTGCAGGTAAGGCACGCTTTGTACAAACCTGATTGCATCCGAATGTGATAGCGTACACAAACGCTGTCCTAAATGTCTCTCGCTGCTTCACCACACGTAAACAAAAGAATTCGCTGCAGTACATTTCAAACAGCTGCAAACACACAATTAACAACTCACTAGCAACTAACTCACTGCGGCTTTTATCCTTACTGACATTATTCTAGAATTCAGTCATGAATTCGATAACATTCATGATATAACGGGAAATTCCACACTATCTCTGTCTCCTCTCTCTCTCTCTCTCTCTCTCTCTCTCTCTCTCTCTCTCGGCAAGCGTTCAGCGCTCGCGTAGCTCGGTCTCTTTCGCATGTGCCCGCATTGGCTTCTCGCGATTCCAACACAAAAAATGCGATAGGTGGCAATACTACCTTCACTTAGAGCTAATAATTGCAGAGTTAATAAATTTCCAGTGCTGGTAGCTACTAATTTTTAAAGAAATTCGGTATAAGGTTAAAATGACTTTATATAAATATTCAACAAAATGGTGGACCAAAACTACAGAAGGTTTTGCAAAGAGCTACTAGGCTAACCAAGATCAGCACCTAGGGAAGTAGCTTCAGTAGATTTAGGAAAGACAAAAAGAAATGGAATAATAATGGAACGAATAATAAAATTCTGGTATAAGTGTGTAACAGTTTCGAGTTATATTTAGAAAATTTATGAAAAGTTGATGAATTTATAAAAAAATGATTATGTAAATCTATGTAGTAATTTAAATAAATAAAAAATATGTAATTTTGTGATTGGCCGTAGTAATAATTGTATGACGTAATGTTGTGACGTGGAATCAAATCGGCCAGTCAAAAAACTAAGAGAGGAGTAACGATTGTTACGAAAAATCAATAATCAGAGGATAAAGAGATGTTTTGTAATGGTGGAGTGTGATGAATAGCGGTGCAAGATCAAGAACATTTAAGTAATAGTTTGAATGTGTTTAAATATAACAAAGTAAGAATTTATCGATATGTTGGAAGTGACTGGGAAAGGAAGTTCAAGTAAAATGTAATCTAAATAATACAATTAAATAGTTCCAAAATTTGACTTCTCCGAAGCTTTATTCCGAACCAGGCCTTAAAACCAAGATTCTCATGACTCTTATTTTGAGTTGTTTCTTGATTATCGTGCTTGATTAAATAAAACGAATTTGTTACTTCTGGCTTCTCGACGAGGATCTTCGAAAAGTCAACGTACATCCCATCTCAACCATAGAAATCCCGTATCAAATGGCGCCCGAACGTGAGGATGATTAAGATGGAGACAAATTAATGACGAATAGTCACAAATTCCTGTCCCAAATGTGCCCAACGTGGGGCCAAATAGGATAAAAAAGAGTGGAGATTAAAACATCCTACAGCTACGTGGGAATATAAAAGGAAAGGAGAAAGAAGAGAGAAGAAAGAAGAAAAAGACAACTGGTTTAAAGTGAGTGAGATTAAAAAAGTGGTGGCGGTGGTGGTGGTGGTGGTGGTGGTGGTGGTGGTGGTGGTGGTGGTGGTGGTGGTGGTGGTGGTGGTGGTGGTGGTGGTGGTGGTGGTGGTGGTGGTGGTGGTGGTGGTGGTGGTGGTGGTGGTGGTGGTGGTACTAAGAAATCAGAAAATAGTTAAAAGATGGCGAGTAGAAAAGATATAATAGTGGAAGAAGAAGCTAGTGATGGTGTAGAAATGAGTAGGGAAGGTGTAGGATTAAGCAAAGATAACGAGTTAATGTTAGAAAGGATAGTGAAAATCTTGAACAAAACAGATGAATTGAGGGAAGAATTAGCTCAGAATAAAGACAATATTAAAGATTTGAAACAAAATATGTGCAATTTAGATGTTCATTTAAGACAGGAATTGGCAGAAAGTGTATGCAATATGTTAGTTTGTCACAATAGTTAAAACAGGAATTTAAAGGTGAGATAGCACAAGAAATTAGAGAGGGAAGAAAAGAATGTAAAGAGAATATGGAAAGGTTATTGCAAACAATAGAACAGAATAACTATGAAGATGGAGACAAATGAACTACGAATAACCAAATTCCTGTCCCAAGTGGCGCCCAACGTGGGTCTCATTAAGATAGAAACAAATTAACGATGAATAGTCCCAAATTCCTGTCCCAGGTGTTTGGCCAAAGAAGGGGAATTTATGAAATTATACATGAGACAGAAAAAAAGATTAGTGAACTCAAATAGTTTGTGGGCAGAGAGAGGAGGAGTTATAGAGAAAATAGGAATGGGAGATATATGGAGATTAGAGGAAAGGAATACAAACGATGTGGGTAAATTAGTAAAATACAGAATAGAAGATATAGAAAGACAGAAAATATGGGGAAGTCCAGAAAATGTGAAATCTTTACGATATTACAAGCAAATAAAAGAATTTGGGCACGAGAAGCACATGTAAATTACTGCAATAGGCAAGAGGGAGAAGGGTTAGCTTGGATGAGAAGAGGAACAACACTTCTAAGAGAGATAAGATGTAGGGAAAAGGGAATTTGTATGTGGGGGGAGGGGAAAGAAAGCATAGAACACTGTTACAGAAAGCGAGGAGTTCGTACTGTAGAGAAAAAAAGGTCTGGGAGGAAAAATGGAAGAAATTAGAGAAGAGGATGGTAGCTATAAAAATGTTAGCGGGCAGGGAGGAAATGAAGGTAAGAAGTATTGGAGATTTCTTACAGAAAGTGAAAGAAAACTTGAGTCAGAAATGTAAATAATATAAGAAAGGAAGAAGAGGGGGAAGAATGGGAGTAATTAAGTAACAAGGGCCATGGAAGTTAAGAGCTACCTGACAGAGCAGAAGACCAGGGTGTCATGGAAGCCAAGGTAGCAACAAGGTAAATACAAATATATGTAGCCTAAGTTTTAAATTGTAAAATTTTGGAATATGCACATTAAATATCTAATCTAATCTAACAATAAGATAAAGGGATAATTTTTGGTGAATTGTTACTATGACGAAATTGAAAATCTAAGCAATTGGATACAGAGCCTATTACTGACTGCAGCGCTGGATTTTTTTTAGTATCATCGTACACCGTGTATTGTGAATGGGCGAATAGTACCTGACAAAGTGTTTCTTGGAATCCCATTCGACTGTTACGAAGAAATGGAATCTATTGTTACGCAGGGAGTGTACTAAATTTACGTGTATTCATCTATTTTGCCGTCATTTGTTTAATTAATTTTGCAGCGTGGGGTATATTTTTATAAACAATGCTTTTAACTCAGTCCCTTTAGTAAGTAACATCTGTAGAAGTACATCAGAGGAACCTATACAAAATTAGTTGAAAAATGCTTCCCTAATTATTACTTTTGCTTTCGTTTTCATTTTTCATTTGTTTGAAACAGAAAAATTGCTTCCGAGAATTTTGGGAAAAGTTTTAATTGGGCTGGGACAACAATAGCTTTGCGGAATGTTGGAACTATTCTGTTCTGTATTCCCGCTATACATCCTCAAGGGAGAAAAAAACCATTAAAATCCATCTGCACACATCAGCCAGAAACAGGTGCGCATTTATCTTCCACTCTCTGATTATATTTATTAGATGGAAATTGACTTGCTAAACCCAGAATAGTAAATCACGGAGCTGAGAAATTATATTCAATTCAGCGTTGCGAAACTATGGATAGTTGACCATAAGAGGGCCTGCAAATTAGGTATAGGGTATTACGTATTGTTATTGTTTCTATTATTTTATTGATATTGTTACTATTGTTTTTGTTGTTATTACAGTACAAGCGAAATTTTGTGCTCATATGACATGTTTGCAGATGCTATGATGATGCACCACATTGTGGCGCCATTTAAAGCAGGATTATTTGGGATGAAGGTGGATGCAGATTAATTTGTCACCTTTGCTGACGATCTTGAAGAAAAATCTAGGCGTTTCTCCTGCAACTCTGGATAATTATGTGCATCTGTAATTCTACAACGACGAGTTCTTTATTAATAATAACTAAACACTAGTTGCACAACTTCGCTTATCTTATTTAAATCCTGGGACCGGTTTCAAAGCAAACATCTGCTCCATCCTCAGCCACTCAGCTTGACACTCACCCACTAACTGACTGACTGACCTTGACCAGTACCGGAGTTTGAAGAATAGCTCCTTATCTAACTGCCATCTACCGGGGACAACACAAACTTATTGATGACGTCTATTTGAGGGATATCAAAATTCATTACGCGATCCTTATTTTTCAAAATAAATATCTTCTCCCAAACCATTAAATCTATCGGTTCTTTCAATTGTTTCAATAATTCAACTTCTGGATTTCTTCATGATTATATGACCAAAAATGATCAGCCACTGCCGATTTCTCTGTCTATATTTAATATTTCTAAAATGTTCTTTCGCTCTGGTTTCTAAATTACGCTTGGTTCTACTAATTAAGATCTTGTCGCATTCTAAACAGTTAACTTGGTAAATACCAGATTTTTTGCTGTCTGAAATTGTCTTTTTTAGAAAACTGTAGCAAATTCGTTATACTGTATAGTTTTTTACGTGACGAGCTCTTTTTTTTCCAGGGTTGGGGTAACTGAGCTGAGAAAGTTAGTACTATAACTTTTGCAGAATGAACAGATAGTCCTTTTTTGTTGTTTAAAGATGGAAATTTAATACCTCATGAACATTTTTAAACTCCTGATTCCAAGATGAACTCTTTCTTTTCTTGCGCACACGATACTTATGATGTACACACAAAATTGTTTCTGCACACACTCGGAGATACAAATACACGTCTTACCTCTAAGACTTCCATAAGCAACATTTAACAGCTTACTATAATACCTACTTTACATTATTTCTTCATTACAAATGCCAATCTCTTTGACTATGCTTAACAAAACATTAAGTACCTAAATTAACTGCTACGTAGTTAGTTTTTTTCGATTTCATAACATGCTCCATTTATTGGGTAATATCACATACAATAATACAACCTACTTATATTGTCGTGAACGCATTGTTGATCGAGGAGGCGCGGGCGACTGGTTCAAAGAGACAGGCCGTGCTGTGTGTAGATAAAAGCTCGCCGACACTGTGGGGGAGGGGGGAAGGAGACGGGTTTCTCGAGAGTTTGTCTTTGTTCTAGCACCGTCTTGATTGTTTGAGGAAATTCCTGACAGTGAGTAATCAATAAAAAGGGAGTCGCCGCCCGCCAAGTCAGTCGGTAATTGGACGCGTGCGCGTGAACAGCTGTAAAACTGAAGGTCGTTGACCTTGCAAGTTGTATTATGTATGTGACGTAATTCAGCTATTGTAGAGTTTGACAAAGTGTGCTTCCACGGAAATAAGGATAAATTTTTAGTGTTTGTAACCTGGACTTTTTATTTCACAAACTCACAAAGTGACAATATTTTATGCACTCTGTTTTATGTACATTTGTTATTTTACATAGGTTTATAAATTTTATACATAGCTTTTTTGTAATTTACGTCCTTTAACTTCAAGTCATATCGGACGATTAGTGGAATGGGTGAAATGATGCTGAAATGAGCTCAGCGTCCATGGAGCTTAGAATTACCCGACATTCGTCTTTTAGGATAAGTTAAAACCCGGGAGAAAGCCTTATCCAGGTAACCCGCCCTGATCGAGATTCGAACTTGGGATCTCTTGAACGTGAGGCAGATACGCTACCATCTATGCTACCGAGGCGGGCACATACTTTTATACAATTAAACTTGTTTACTTGTCGTTAAACTTTCTCGTATACTATTGATATTACATACTTCTTAAAATGTTGTAAGTACTTTTGTATACATGCTTTTCTACCACCGGCCATTTTCCTCCATTTTTGCGCATTTCTTCCTTCAAAGTGCCTCTTGCTGCTTGCTGCATTTCAAAGTCGTCCACAGTCTGCATTGCTTTCCGGCATGGACACGGAAGCAAAAATGTTTTATGGGTAAACACAATTCCACGTGTGGACGCCAATTAGTAACTATAATGTTTATGGCGAGCATATAAGTCGGCGAGCAATGAGGTTTCTCTCAGGGTATGCGTGGATGTGTCTGAGAAGGAGATTTTAATAACACTGAAATGCCCGTTTCCAACTTATTTATTTACTGCTCCTTCTTTGAAAACATCGAAGTGAAAGTTGCCGACCAAGGTTTACCAAACTCTGTTTAGAGTTACTGACGGCAGAATGTTTATTACTCGATAAATTTATTCGTTCCTCATATATATACGAACCCACAATTATCAAACAAAACCAGAGGACTGCCTTAATCGCCCTCACGCCCCAGACTGCCCTCATCGACTTCACGCCTAAGACTGTTTTGATCGCTCCCTAGCCACGAACTGGCCACATCGGCTCCACGCCGAAGAGTGCTTGAATGACCACTGCTGCTCGTGTGTGTATATGTAACTTTCACTCTCAAAACTCCTTTTCAACCAAAGTCCCTTTGTGGCTGTTTTGTCGCCATTGTAAATGATCCAAAGAATTTCCTATTCATACATGTCAAGTGGGCTAAAGACACTGCTTCTTACATTGCTTTTGTTATAGCACTTTCCCCCAACTCTTCTGCTGGACTCAACTGCTGGCTTTGCCCTTGGCGTAACAAAGATCCAACATTCCTTTGACATCTATCATGATTCTTTACTTCTGGCAAACCTTAATTTCGGTATCAACACTTAGTCATTTTTGGTACCTAACCTGTGGAGATATGATTTCCTTTTGCCATGCTGAAAACTCTATTGCTAATATAGGAAACTCTGACATGTCAAATTTAAGTTTTGATCTTTCTCTGACGGACGGGAAGAACTTCTTACAGGTGGCTCGTTAAGCTGTGCTGTTTCACCCATTCTGTCATTTAGTGCTTCTTGTACCTTCTTCTAGGCCATAACTCAGGATTTAGGTATTTTTATGTACTGGATTGTTCCTTTTCGGTTGCAGCTTCCTTCGCCAATGTATCTGTCAATTCATTGGCATGGTGTCCAACATGGGCTTTTATCCAGCCAAAATTACGTTATATTCCCGGAGCTTTTTTATTGTATGTCGTATTTCTGATATGATACACGCCTGTTTAGAGTTGTTTTTAGTGACTTGACTATCAGTTTAAACTGCAACTAGTCTTTCCTCAAAGCTGATTTGTTCCAATGACGATACAGCTTCTAAAGCTTCAGGAATTCCAAGTTGTTTAGTTTGGTTGTTTGAACAGCTGTAAAGTTTGGCCTTCTGTGTATGTATTATTTGTCCGTTCTTTATGATGACCGCAGTGGCCCCTACTGTATTCTGGAATTTACTGCCGTCCGTGAAAATTTCTATTTTGTAGTTAGTCGATTCTGCAATCTCGACTCTGGCGATTCTTTCCGCAGGATGCCGTCATTCATCCTTATTCAGTAGTGCATCCGTTTCAGTTGGGTCTCCAAATGTGATTGTGTGTTCCTCTGTATATCTGAACAGTTTTGTAAATACTGATTACCTATTGGTTCGACGCCAGATATGACACAGAGTGCTTCGTATGCTGTTTTTACTGTGACATTTATTCTTTGTACTCTCCATACTTTATTTAGCTTCCTTTCCTTCCTTAGTGCGTCCTCCCATATTGGGGTCCCATAAGTTTACATGCCTCCTTTATGTACAGTTTTTAAGATCCTCACTTTTAAGCCCACTATTTTATTTTTATTTTGCGATATTGGCGCAATTTTTTGCCTCAATGTCACTCTCTTGTTGAGAGAAGTATCAACTCAACACATGCATTAAAATGTGAATAATTTGAGAAATTAAGACTCAGCAGTGAGTTATACAATACATTCCAAAACCCGAGCTCACTACAGGATCCCTGTACACATCCTTGCGTTACCTATTTTGTGACACTATACCCCACCACAAATTATACTTGGATTGAAAAATTTCCTTTGATTTGGATTTTCTCAAAAACCGACTTCACACTTCTGTTAAAATAACTCGTATGCAAATATGTTAAGTTATGGGAACTTAAGGTATTTCTATACTTAGAACAGGTTATGTAATTCTCTTCAATTTTAAAGACTAGCTATACTAGTTAAGACAAAGATGATTGCACCCGGTTATTCTGTTTGCTGGTATGTGTTATGCCATAACTGCATTTGTGATATCTATATATAGCTAAATTTTCAAGCACTTAAGCAGTAAAGAAATTAAAACGTTTTAGATGAAGCAAACAGAGTAACTATGTTTTCCAAAAATTCAAAATTTTGGATTCCGGGAAACATAGCTTTAGACACCCGGAATTAGAGGCATTTTATAACAAAAACCACAGTTCCGCATATGAATTGGACTGGAATGGACATCGCTACGGAGGCGATTCAGTACGGCGCTCCAAACTTGGTCTGTTATACCTATGCCAAAAGGAGCCTCGACAGTACAGAGGGCATGTCACTCGGTCGACATACGTTTTTCGAAATTATAAATTTGGTTAAATACAAAACTTGCATTTACGTTCAATAAGTTCCAAAGCAGGCTATATAAAGGTTTTGATAAAAAAAGTCCCAGACCTTAGTCTGCTCTTTACATGGATTTTTTAATATTTTAGCTCAAAATTTCGTTTAATTATTTTAATTCGAAAAATTTTAATTTTCTGGAAAATCGTGTCATTTTTGTTCATTTGAAGGGAATATTCTGCACTCAATTGACATGGTTGACAACGAGGTCACATCCTATTTTAAAACATGGTTTTGTTCCAAATGACTATCTTCATGCCATTAGGCATTTCGGAGCAGCATTCTTTTGCGCGACGCGAGAAAATTTTCAAAGTCCAAAGGTACACGTATATGCATGCGCAAACAAACGGCCAGCCGGTTCTGGCGTTGCAGCCAACATGAGAAAGAAATGTAAAACTTGTAGCCAACCTCTGCAACAATGCCCCAGACATAAATGACGCAGTCTATGTGCAAAGGAACATAGTTTGAGCAGGCTAAGGGCCGCGCCGTGGCTCAGCGGTTAGACCGCTTGGCTCTCACCAAGGCGGCCCGGGTTCGATCCCAGGCGACCGCAAAGTGAGATTGGTGGTGGACAACACGGCGCTGGGGCGGGTTTTCTCCGGGATCTCCGATTTCCTCCGCCATCTCATTCCACCAGAGCTCCATCTTCATCTCATGTATCATCAGTATCATCGCCTGCGGGGCCGTATGTAGTAAAAGCGGGCGTTAAACACTACACATTTCATTTTGAGCAGGCTAAGTTATCGCCCGGTCAAATTTTGTTACTCATGCACTGCTTTGTACATAAACAATCCTACGACACGACGATAATGGACTGCCCCGTAGGAAATACATGTATGAGCTCACGAACTGTATCGGACTGTTTCGGCTACTGCCGCAAATTGTGCAGGATGTTAAATGACACTAAGTATACTGCAAGAGGGAAAGTCGGCAAACCCGGTCACGTTCAAATCGACGAATGCAAAACAGGACGACGCAAGTTTCATCGTGGGCGCGTCGTAGAGGGTAACTGGATCTTGGTAATGATCGACTTGGAAACGAATGAGATGTGGATGATGACATTCTCCAATAACAGGAGGAATGCAAATAAAGTCTAATTGCAGCGCCCACGATGAAACTTGTGGACCTGGACCTGGACTGCCGATTTCGCCCCTTGCAGTATACTTGATCATGCACACTTTATGGCAGTAGCCGAACCAGTCCAATACAGTTCGTGAGCTCATACATGTATTTCCTACAGAGCACTCCATTATCGTCGTGTTGTAGGATTGTTTATGTACAAAGCAGTGCATGAGTAATAAAATTTGACCGGGCGATAGTCTGCTAGATAGTGTAATTTCGGGACAAGTAACACCGTTGGCAACCTTGCGTTCAGTGGAGAAACAAGCATAGTTTGGCTGCACTGAATTCTTCAATATTCCTACATTACGCAGTAAGTAAACAGTTAATAACGTTAAAATAATACCCTCCAACACCAAATTTCACTAAACAGTAAAGAAGTTATATGAAAAATCATAGTTGTATATAAAAACATCAAAGTGTGAAAGAATTAAACAAACATCGCCACGTGGCATATTAGAAAGAAGAGCCGTCATTTCAATATTCCGTTATCTACCGAG
Source organism: Mantis religiosa (assembly GCA_030765055.1). Taxonomy (NCBI): domain Eukaryota; kingdom Metazoa; phylum Arthropoda; class Insecta; order Mantodea; family Mantidae; genus Mantis; species Mantis religiosa. The sequence continues at coordinate 30,060,153 of CM060956.1, forward strand.
CGGGATGTCTCAGGCGGTTTCGTCTGTGGCCCGCATTCGGGAGACCCGGGTTCGATTCCGTGACCGGCCTACCTGACCCATGGGTTTTTTCGGGGTTTTTCCCAGGGACTAGGCGAATGCTGGGTAGGTTAATTACGAGTTCCCCAAATTTCCTGTTCCTCCATTTCATCTCCATTATCATTTCATATCATCCCATCTGGTGGTCTCTTCCAGAGTAGAAGTGTCGGCGGGTGTCTCGGCGTTGCATGACAAGATGATATGCTCTGAGGAAAACTACTCCTCCGGTAGGTCGGTTGCTGAACTCAGCTCCTCTGCTGGGAACATTTCAGGACCATCAGCCAGGACCTTTAAGGCTCGTTGCTCTCCTACTGTAGAGGAGCGAGTTCGTTGTCCTGGCCTGTGGGAGGAAGTCTCTATCCTAGTAAACTATAGGGACCCTGCCCTCTGTACTGTCGTGGCTCCTTCGGTCGGCCGCCCTCTGTCTCCTTCACCTCATGCTTCCTCCCGGGGGTGCCCCCACTTGGGTCCCCCCACAATGTGTCCAGCATAATGGCCTACGTACCGAATCCCCTATGTAATGAAATCCTAATCCATTCCGTTATCCGGTATCTCGTAAATAACTCGTGACTATTCCTTGTAACAATTACATGAAAAAACAATAAAATTTCAATGCTAGCACAAAGCATACACTTATTATATATTAGACTGGTCTATTTCCTGTATATCTGAAACAAAATGTTTAATGTAGCTTTTCCTGTAAAGCTTTACCTTTTATTAAATAGAAGTAGATCGACAATAAATGTTCTTAATATGTTCTACGCTGTAGTGTATAAAATTAATGTGATTTAGATGAGAACACTCCCAGCATGAGCACAGAACAACAGATGTACGCATCATTTCCCCAATCCAACACATGACTGTCTTTTAAAAAAATGACTATCACTATAGGCTGATTATTCCTTGCAGCTAAACAGATGAAAAGATGCTCTTCAACAAAGCGTTCTTATAGAAGTTGATTTGGCAGCACTAGAATGCAAAGCACTTCTATTCATATGAAGCAATGTCTGGAATACCTTTGGAGATCGCACCTTCAGTGAGAAAATATGTCGTTCCAACTTCTTTCTCTATCAGGGACAGGTGTTCAAAAAGTCTGGAAGCTGAAGATTTAATCAATAAGCAACTTTGATATTAATGGAAAAGTTGGCTTGCTTTCTTCCTAAAATAGAAACGTCTGTTTGTTAATGTCACTTGGGCGTCATTAACGCCTCAGTGTGCGCCCAAATCCAGAAAACCTACGTCACTGTGGCTTAAAATAACAATAGAGAATAGTTTGAGCTGCCTTCTTCTGCATTCTGACGGGAAAGTTTTCTCAGAGTTTGTGATTTATATTAACTTCAATTAAGTTGAATGTGTGAAAGCCTAGAGTATACTGGATGGACAAAAGTGGGTATACAATTATCACTTTCTTGCTTTCTGGCTTTAGCATAACAGGGTGGCTTGCATAAAAGGGTCCATTCTCAAAGTTCTTATCCAGATTCAGTTGCCATTTTTACTTGCTCTGCTATGTAATACACAAAAATTTACATTCCAGCTCGGAATCCTATACCGAGATTACAGTGGCTATACTCGTTTTGAGGTGCCATAAATACATAGAACTTATGGAAAGTGTGTGTGTGTGTGTGTGTGTGTGTGTGTGTGTTTTTTTTTTTTTTTTTTTTTTTTGTCACGCCGTGGCTCAGTGGTTAGACCGCTTGGCTCTCACCAAGGCGGCCCGGGTTCGATCCCAGGCGACCGCAAAGTGAGATTCGTGGTAGACAACACGGCGCTGGGGCGGGTTTTCTCCGGGATCTCCAGTTTCCCCCGCCATCTCATTCCACCGGTGCTTCATCTTCATCTCATGCGTCATCAGTTTCATCGCCTGCGGTGCCGTATGTAGTAAAAGCGGGCGTTAAACACTACACATTTCATTTGTGTGTGTGTGTGTGTGTGTGTGTGTGTGTGTGAGAGAGAGAGAGAGAGAGAGAGAGAGAGAGAGAGAGAGAGAGAGAGAGAGAGAGAGAGAGAGAGAGAGAGAGAGACAAGGAGAGTGCGAAAGAGGTACATATACACACGATCTTAAAAAGGAAAATATTAAATTCACCATATTTGAAGTATAGGATACAAAGTTCTCTACCACAAAAAAGATAATTGAAGACTTTCCTTGGCATGAAAAATGTTTTTGAAATTTCTGATGTTCTCAAAAACCACATAAATGTTTTTTAATGAAATACAAGTTAGACATACTTTAATGGAAATAAAATATGTATCTTCAATTTTCTGGAAATATCCTCGGAAGTTCCTTTATTCTGAAGGACATTTGCATGATTGGTAAACCGTAATAGATAGACCAGCGATGCTCAACTGTACAGTAGGTGAACGCTTCCCCTACACATGTTAGTTTACCCCCACCAGTAACCAAGAGAGAGATACAGACCTAGATGTCAGAGGTGGTATTAATGCGCTCACCTTTTAATTCTTACTGTATACAAGAATGGCACAGCAGTGCCGTCACCGAAACTCGGTATCCATGGGTGAGTGGCTCATTCTGTCGCAGCGGGTAGGAAAAGGTAGTTTCTACCTCTCATTTTCTTTCCCTTGAGCATTGCTAAGATATACAAATAAGACATCCACACATATTGTTGCAACTAGGATTGTAAGGGTGATCGCCTTGCCCAAGAAAGGGCGAATAACCCTTTTATTGGCCGACAATCTTTCTGTAGTGTACCAGGTGGCTATATCAGAGATAAGAAAAGAGCTAGGAAATCAAAAAAGTAAATTGCTATTGGAGAACAATTCCAAAGCAGGATCATGCAAAACCGTTCATCAAAGAGATCCAAGAAGATCCTTGCTCTCAACAAACAATAGTTAAGGCTCATAAATAGCCTTCTGACTGGACATTGTCCTTTGAGCGATCATCTCTATAAGATGGGTAAGATTGGAACGAATATCTGTAGATTTTGTAAACAAGAAAAGGAAATGGCAAGACACATTCTTTGTGAGTGAAAAGACTAAGGCATCTGAAGTTATTCCCGGAGCAGTAGCTCATGCTAGGGAACAATACAAAAGTATATAAACTGATGGAAAACGACGAAGACCATCATGTTGGCGGGCTGTGGAACATCCCGAAAGGGGGTCAAATCGTGTACCTGCTCTGGAAAGAGCTTAACCACGTAGTGGTGGGATGTGGATGTTGTAGGATGTCGGGGGAAAGTTATGCAGATGGGAAGAAGGGAGGCAGCATGTTGCTCTTCGATGGCTGAGGATTCGGGTGCTACGGCCATCGTGCACCGCTGCTGGATATGTTAATCAACTAGGAAGAGGATAAACAGAATTTAAGTATCCAGACAAAAAATTTTGTGTGATTGAAATTTTGTTTAGGCAGGAATGGGGGGTCTTATGGTTACCAGTAGTTTCCGCAAGCCATTTGGGGTAGCCGGTATCGCTTTAAGCGACGCTCGCGTGGTACATAGTCCCCAAACTATCTGCCAAGGGCGCTCTGGTGTTGAGGTAAACTCTAGTAAACGTTGGAGGCCCAGCGCCTAATTTCATCCTCCACATAACGGAGGGATGAAGCCTCGTGAAGTAATCTCACGGGGAACCTTGTGCATACAGAAATAATAATCCGAAAACATTTATTTTGTGCACGCTGGTGCAGTATCATATTCGTGCCTGCGGCCATGCCCCAGACTTACCACGCGTAGAGCATGATAGGGAGGACCAGAGCCAAAAAGGGACGCAACTTTAGAGAAATAGACATCGCGGACCGCCACACAGGTTATAGCGATGCCGAGGCACCGCACGACCGCTGCGCTAGCTGCAGGGTATGCCTCCGAAAAGTTAGGCCCTTATCCAGCTTGAGTCGTAGGTATTTGATAGAATTATCTCACGGAATACTTCGTCGAAAGTAGGTGAACGTGAAGAAGATGGCGGGAAAGCGGCGTATGGTGAACAGAATCGATGGCTTTTCTCCGTGTTGATGGACAATCGCCAAAACGTGCACCATTCTTGGAGGAGATTAAGGCGTCGTTGTATGGGGTTGAAGGTTCTGCGTGGATTTCTGTCTGTAGTTTATAACAGCACGTCGTCAGGATACTGTGCTATATTGACGCGCTGTTCAGTGGGAAGGTCAGCCACTAGACTGACGCTATAAAGCGTCGGGGATAATGATGGCAAACAGCTCTTAAAAGTGATTGTTATACTCTTATAGTAGAAACTCCATCGACCACTAAGAGAAAAGCTATGAAAATTGAGTTATAGTGAATGTTTGTATCTTTGTTATTTTTGTACGGTAATTCATTTCTACTATAAAAATATAACACAAGTATTGTTAAGGGCTGTTTGCCATCATTTTATATACTTTTGTATTTTTTCCCTAGCATGAGCTACTGCTCCGGCAACCGTTTCAGATAACAATATATAAATAATAAAATACTAACAATCAGTGTACTTGCAGTTTGAGTAAATAAAACTCGATCTTACTGTCTTCATCTACACCACACAAACACTTCATTCCCTTAGGCAACAAAGTTTCACTTTCAGGACTTCATACAATTCAATACGTACAAGGACAAAGGGAAAGGATATTGTATTTCCTGATCAACTGTAGATACCGGTCTATAAGCTCCTCCAGCTTCAAAACTAATACTCTTCCGCGGAAGAATCATCGCAAGGTATCGCTTTACATCTCATTAATACGAAAGGATTCTTTTCGAAGCTTTCCAACGTATTCTTTTGTGCTCTACCAAGCACATTGATTTCGATTACAATGTTTTTGTAGCACAATCTTTAAGAGGAAACAAAAGATTGGGTTTCTCTCTCTTCACAAATTGACGACAGTGTATTATCTCGGAGAGAAAGTTCAAGAAGCCTCCGTGGGTTTCATTGAACTGGAACTGCAATAGCGATAAAAACCTATAGTAGAGATTTTCTGACTGATGTCACATAGTGATTTTACAATCAATAATCCAACGAAATGTAAATTGTTTCTATATAGAAACATGCAAAGCATTGTACTTTCAATTGTTTCTCGTCTCAATCTGTTGTGAGCTGTTTCTATTCAGGGAGATATATACATGCCTAGAGGGAAAGAACAATTTAACAAGTTTGGAAAGGCAGAGCCGTACTGAAAAGTTTATTATGTGTTTCAAATAGGAAGGTGTTTGTCCTTGAGCGCTACTAGGTGGAAAATTAGTGTTGCGGTGTTGTCGTATTGCGTTCCTCCCATGGTGTTTTTGTGTAACTTTACGTCCTCCAACGTTGTCATACCGGGCGGTCAATGGAATGGGTAAAATGATGCTCAAATGTTTCCAGGGACCGTGGAGCTTAGATTTTTTTTTTTTAGCGTGGAGGTTTCCATTTACGGAGCCCCACTGTGTTGGAGGACACAATGAAAACTGTGGGGCTCGCCTGTCGTTGGCAATACCCACCAGAAAACCTCCACAGAATAATGGAAGGATAGTGATATGTGAATGGCGTGGCTTAGTGCGGACCCGCATAGCACCCGCGTTAGCATGTGAGAGATGGGATGCTGGCACCCAATGGGTGCGAGCGAATGGAAGGTATTACTAGGCTACATACATAGAACCTGACTGCAGCCTAGAGGTTAAAGGGCGGTAATGGGTAAGGACAGGTACCGTATTATTGGTACCTCCACGTACTATTGACTGACGGTCTTGCGCTGTTCTGTGATGTGCTGGTTCTCTGAAGGAAGGAGGGTTGAGCTCACAGAGTTCCTGAGGAGCCCCTGACGCTCGTAGTGAGCTCGTCCAGCTTCCGGTGCTATGTTGTGATGTGAGTTGTCTGCGTGGTCTGGAGCTCTCTTAGGAGGTCCTCCAGGGCGGTCAGTTCCGAATGAAGATCTTGAACGGCCTCCCCTAAGCCTCGGACTTGCTCCCAGAGCAGCTCCTGGCTGGTGGTGGTCTGATGTTGCCGGCTGTTGATGTTCCCGATGCTGAGCTCTCAGCTGCTGCTGAGTGGTTGGCGGCACTGGAGGGACAGGCGATGCCGCCCTGCAGGGATGCAGGGAGCATAGTGCCTGTCCGGTGAAATGGCTGTGCCCTCCACAGGAGGCACATTAGTGGCGACGCCGGCGGAGGTCGTGTTTTGTGCAGACCGAGGTGAGGCTGGAAGCACCACAGTAGTGGCACTTCGTCTTGGCTGCACAGGACTCCGCTGTATGTCCGTAGGCGCAGCAGCGGCGGCATGGAGCTTGATGGTCCGGTCGGCTCACTTCAGCAGCACAGCAGGCCGTTAGCTAAAGAAGCTTCCAGTTCCGCGTGGCTGGCTAGCTCCACCCGGACGAGTGTCGGACCTCGGGCTGAGGTGATTGTGTGTGTGTGTGTGTGTGTGTGTGTGTGTGTGTGTGTGTGTGTGTGTGTGTGTGTGTGTGTGTGTGTGTGTGTGTGTGTGTGTGTCTCATTGCTGAAGGCCAGTGCTGCTGCGCTGCAGCAAGTACGTATCGTCCCGAGGCACTCCCGTTTCCACTATGTTCGTGCGGCGGTGCAGTGGTTGAGGCGGCGATGGCTGGCTGGCTAGCGCTGGCGACTGGCCTGCTCCCGGTTGGGTAGCAGGGCCGGGTTCTAGTTGCGGTGGTGCAGGACGTTCCTCCTCGGCTGGCTGTGCGGCGGCGATGACTGCTGGTTTCTTCGTTCCTCTCTTGGCACGACCCATGTTGCTGCTATGAAGGTTCAAGGAGAAAGCGGAGCTTAGTTACCCGACATTCGTCTTAAAGGATAAGGGAAACCCCCAGAAAAACCTTATCCAGGTAACTCACCCTGACCGACGTTCGAACTCTGGACCTCTTGAACGTGAGGCAGATATGCTGCGATCTACGCTACTGAGGCGGGCCTGAATGTGGTGTGTGACGAGCGGCAAACTAATCAATCTCTAATAAATACTATTCGGGCTTAGACAAAAATTCAGATTTTGGAAAAACTGATTCATGAAGATGGAGAGAGTTACGTATTTAGCATAACCGTAAAAACCTCATTTTTAACTCAAATAGCGTTTTCCTAATACAAATAAATATATAGCATTATGTTATACCAATGCACTGCGTCATAAGTACTCTAAAGCATATCATTATTGGTTGGCATGTATGCTCGCCTCGGTAGCGTGGTGGTAGCGTGTCTACCTCACGTTCAAGAGGTCCCGAGTTCGAATCATCGGTCAGGATGAGTTACCTGGATATGTTTTTTCCGAGGTTTTCCCTTATCCTGAAAGACGAATGCCGGGTAACTCTAAGTTCTGTGGACACCGGACGAATTGAGCATCAGTTCATCCATTTAATTCATTGTCAGATACGACTAAATGTTGGAGGACGTAAATTACAAAGAAAAAAGGGGGGAACATGTATGCGTGAACGTATATTTGAAACTACACAGAGCTGTAAAGTGAACATTTGACATGACGTGATAAAAGAAATACGTACTTTGAATAAGCCAAGGTGTTTGTTAAATTCGATGAGAGGAAACGATACACTACCTGCTGGTCTGGCAGAACGTGTCTGGTCACATTATATCTTTGTCTACGAATGGATCGTAATCTATTTATTCTAGAGAGTTCGAAGCAGCATTAATCAGTTACTCTTCCATAAAAAATTGTCTCAGCAGGATCAATGAGACGCGATACACCATCCCCCTTACAACACTGACAGAACAATCTAATAGATTTAATATAGGTTAAAATTATGTTGTAAACAGAAATAATATTTTTAAACTGACTGACGTTGAACGACTTATTCACGAAGAAATTGACAAGGAACACAGCAAGACTGGGAAAACTGCGTGAGACATCAGTTAAACTACAAGAAGACGACTTTTGGAAAGAAATAGCACGTAACGAGATTTTGGGACATATTATCATAAATTTGCATTATTCAGACGTTAAAGACAATAACAATGACGAATTATCTCTTAAGGGAAGTAACATTCAGAACTATACGGATGCACCGCTGGTAATTTCGTTGGATTAGAAAAATAAGTAATTCATAAACTATAATTAATTTTAAATTAAATATTTAAAACATTTGCATAATATACGAATATTCATGTTGCAATTGTGATTTCAGCATTATTAGAAAACTTTGGAAAACTCAGTTTGCGTTCCCTTACGTTCAGCATCACGAGCACTCGCATGTGTGCGAGAGAGAAGGAAGTATAAAAAGAGTGGGAATAAAGACGTGATAGCGGTGAAGGCTCTAAAGCATGCTTTGCTGAAGGCAAGAACTCTTCCTATTTGAAACACAGAATAATGCTAGAGCAGGGATTTGAAGCAGGTAGCTTTGGGTCTCCGTTAGCTTAATCTACACTCGGTTATTGTACACGAATGATTTATTTTCTATTGGTTGATTTAATAGTTGGCTAAACTGATTGTACCTAATACACTGATAAATAATTCCGGGGCATAAAAGTACTATCCCAATACACCTTTACAGTATTAAATTTGAGATGTTTATTGGAAAAAATGCGAAACAGTTGAAGTATAGTCGCGCTGCTCGAATGGTTACCATGGCTTCATCTTTGGTAATAGTAACCTCTCAGATAACGCACTAATTATTCTTGTAAGAGTGAGAGTGGTAGTGACGCGCCTCCCGGTCGCGTGCTAAGCACCATGGAACGCATCACTTCAACCAATGAAATTCGGAGGAATCGCAAATGACAGATAGATGTTAACTCTACGTGGAGTAATCAGCGCGTTATCTGAGATGTATCTGTTTAAAGTTAATCACTGGCGCCACAGTCCTAAGAGGGCCAAGGCCTGCCAACCTGACTGCCGGCCGCACACCCACTTACGCACGGCAGAGGTGGGCGATTATCCAACCGATACGGGGAGCAGATGTGGTCAGCATCTCGGCATCTCCCAACTGTAACGTGGGTTTTTGTGAACAGGGCCCCTTACTTAGCTTAAGCTCCACACCTCCACTCCACACCCGGGACCAAAAATCCGCACCACATAGGTGGGATCGAACCCTTAGGCCTTAGGCCGCTACCTCACGGTGCCGGGCGAGCGGTATCTATTACCAAAGATAAATCCATAGTAGCGTTCGAGCAGCGCGACTGTACTTTTCATCGTGCATGTTGCCATGGTTGCTTAGTTGGGAAGAGCAACAGGGCGGAAGATAAGTAACTAAATTTGACTACCATAGACGTCATTTGAACCAGTCATATTCTGGCCTTCTAATCCGACTAATGCTTATTGTTCTGTTTGCTCCTCCATATATGTCGTTATGATCCCGACAAATCTTATCTCAGGAAAAGGCAATGGCAGCAATAGTAATTTTCAAGCAAGATTTGCAAATAGTAAACATAGCGCAATTTCTGGATACGCATGTTAATTGCATTGAAGTTATAACAAAGTATGGAAGTTTTATATTGGCAAATTATTATTTTCAATATAGTTTGGATATTGAACCCTTTCTATATAAATTACAAAATATTCATAATAAATTCAGAAATAAAGAAATCATGCATGTATGTGATTGTAATGCAAAATCAACTTGGTGGTTCAGTAAAAGACCAGATGAAAGAGGGGAGAAACTGGAAGAACATATCTCGGAATTAAATTTATATGTAATAAATAAAGATGGTAATCCACAAACTTTTCAAAATAGAGCAGGTGCTGAAGAAAGTATAGATATTACTTTAGCGTCAGCAACAGCGGAGAAGAAGATTAGAAATTGGTGGGTCACACAGGGTCAGACCACATGTGATCATAATTTGATTTATTTTGATTATATATTGAATGGGGAAGTAATTCAAGAAGAACATGAAATAGAATTACGTTATAATTATAAAAGAGCAAATTGGGATAAGATGAAGCAAGTATTTAAGGATTTAAATTTACAGTATACGGGAATATCAGTGGATTTGGATGCAATAAATTTAACACAAGCAATAAAAGTAGCAGTATCAAAATCCGTTCCAAAGATAACAATTTCTAATAATAAGGATAAAATAAAATGGACAGATAGATTGCAGAAGCTGAGATCGTTAGCAAGGAAATTAAGAAGAATATATCAAAAATCAAACATACATACGGAAAGAGAAGAGAACTTAAAGAATTATAGGGAGGCCAAACAAAAGTATAAACAATTATTAGAAGACACCAGAAAACAACATTGGGAACAGTTCGTTGAAAATAATTTAAAACAAGATGTCTGGGGACAACCGTATAAAATAATTATGGATAAAATTAAGAAGCCAGAAATCTTAACCACATTAGATAAGGGTAATGGAGAGATGATAGAAAGCGGGAAAGAATCGGTGGAATTGTTATTACATACGTTATTGCCAGATGATAAAGAGGAAGAAGATGATGATATTCATGTTGAAAAAAGAAACCAGTTGATGTTGCAGTATACAGGAAATCCTGTTTATCCCTTTGATATTACAGAAATAAAATTAATTCTGCAGAAGTTAAAAAAGAAGAAGGCACCTGGTCCAGATGGTATTATAAATGAAGTCTTGTATAATCTACGAGAAGAAATTGTCTTGTTTTTGTGTTTCTTGTTTAATGACTGTTTGACAAGAGGGAGATTTCCAAACTTGTGGAAGGAGGCAAAGGTTGTAATTTTGTGCAAAGGAGCAGATAAGGACAGAACGCAACCAAAATCTTTCAGACCAGTATGTTTATTAAATGCTATTGGCAAGATCTTTGAACAGTTAATATATAAAAGAATAATGGAAAATAGGTTGATGCTGGGTATGAATAATAAACAATTTGGTTTCAGAAAGGGATATTCAACTGAGGATGCAATATTAAAAATTCAAGAAACAGTGTCAAAAAGCCAAAAGAATTATGTAATTGGATTATTTGTGGACATATCGGGCGCTTTTGATAATTTATGGTGGCCGTATTTTTTCGGCATTTTAAAAGACAAGAAATATTCAAGTACTATTTATAATTTATTAAAGGATTATTGTTCCAATAGAGAAGTATTCATTGGTGGATCAAATTTTGAAACTAGGAAGAAGATAACCAAGGGTTGCCCTCAGGGTTCTATCTTGGGGCCCCTTTTTTGGGATATTCTATCAGAAGATTTATTAGAACTACTGGAAAGAGATCATAAGGTTTTGGATGTAATAGCGTATGCTGATGACATAGTCATAATGATGGATGGACAGAGCAGACTAGAGCTAGAAAATAAAGCAAGAGAAGTTACAAATACATTATCAAATTGGTTTTTCAGAACAAAACTAAAAATTGCACCAAACAAGTCAAATTATGTGCTTTTTAAGGGAAATTTAAAGCGGGATCCTACAGTGAAGATAAATAATCAGAACATTAAACGGGAAAAAGAGATGAGATATTTGGGTATCATGATAGATGAAAAATTTCATTTCAGAAAACACACGGAGTATATTAGGCAGAAAACAGAGAAAATAATGCTAAAGCTAGCAAGAATAACCAATTTAAATTTTGTACTTCCATTGCGTAACATACAGATATATCATAACACCATTTTTGCTTCAATTATGACGTATGCGGCAGCAGTTTGGGCAGAAAGGATGGATGATGTGCAAATAAGAAGACTGTTGAGAAGAACGCAAAGAAAAGTATTATTACGTCTGACAGGAGCTGTAAAAACAACACCAACTATGGCATTGCTAGTAACAACGGCCATTTGGCCGATTGATTTATTAATAAGATTGAAGGGCGCAAAATTTTGGGCGAAAAAAGGAAACTTAGAAAAAGTTTATAATATAACTGGAGTCAGAACAAACAAATCTTGGGTGATTAAAAATAGTTTAAAATGTAAATGGCAAAATGAATGGACAGAAAGTCTAGAAGGTAGAAGAGTGTTTGAAATTTTTCAGAACGTCAAAGAGAGATTAAAATTGAATTTTATTCAACCAACAAAGGGATTTATACATTATATAACAGGACACGGACCTCATAAGACCTATTGGAAGAAAATCAATAAAACTGAAAATGTTATATGTGAATTATGCAACAAACAAGATAATCCTGAACATGTAGTATTTGAATGTGGAAGATATGCAATTCACCAACAAGAAGAGAGACATGCGCTAGCAGGATATATCGTATATGACATAATTCGAGATCAACAATTGGTAAATAAATTACAAGTTTTGACTAACTTTGTAAGTAAGAAAGCATGGAAGGTAAAGATATTCAAAGGAGAAAGAGTTGATAATAGGCGAAGAATAGTACAAGATCCAAGAAGGAGTTCTAGAATACAAAATAGGATAAGACGGGAAGAATTATTGAATAATCTAACAATGGAGTTGACTGCATGGGCGGCGGAGGGAGAGAGTGATGGCAGAGGCCATGGTGGACTACAGAATTAATAGATTTAGATGTAGATTTAGGAAATAAGGATTTTGTAATTTTTATAGTTGTTTTCTTTTGTTTTTTGCTTTTTTGTGTTTATTTCTGTTATTTTATTTCATTTTATTTTTGTAGAGTAGTTTTCTGAGAGATTTGTATAATTATAACATTTGTAAGGACTTTATGGAAAAATAAAGAGAAAATGTGGATATATGCCCCGGTATAGTTGTCTAGGTGCCGGGGTAGAATATTCAGATTTTATTTATTTTATTTATTTATTTATTTATTTGTTCTGTTTGCTCCATGTTGATTGAAAAAACCAATTTGTGGGTGAAATGGTAATAGGGAATGCTTTAGCCGTAAACTACAGTTGCAGCTTTATACAGCTAGCCATTATGAGACGATTTTCTGGTAGCTGTAAGCTCTATGGACCCTAGACTCATTTGAGCATCATTTCAACCATTTCATTCATCGCCCGATATAACTTAACATTGGAGGACGTAAATTACAAAAATAAAGAGCGAAATAAATAAAATTGTCTGTAGATATACGATAGAGGTAGATCAGCCTAACATTTCCAGCGCGCAAGCGTCTGTACCATCTGGCCGCCTTGACCAACACAGCCATGGCGTTGTCCTCTAATATAGAGAGAGACAGAATGAGAATAAATCAAAGAAAATGAAAACAACTACTGAGAATATTCGCAGTAAATTCAATACATACATTTCTTCTGTTACGAAAATGTCTTCGTTAATTTCTATTACATTACAGTATGACCGCAAAACTCTTCAGAATTGCTTCCTATATTCTATTATCATATTAAATTTTATAAATTACCATCTGAGTCTAAAGATCTTTTGAATTGTTTCCTTTTGGAGAGAAGTAAAGCCGGTTGTCCCGTGTCGTAACGTTAGGTACGTTGTGCAAAAAAGATACCTCAAGCATGATTAATGGGGCTTCTGGGTAAAACTAAGTGATCTTTTACATCCTATATAGAATGGGAAGCAGTTAACTAGCGTTCATAAAATATAAACTGACCACATACATATAGACACGTTCGTACCAACTTTGTTTACAGGAAGTATGGTTTTTCACCCAAAAATTTGAAACAAAAATTTTATCTGAAGTACGATCTTGGATAATTTTTGAACCCCCTGAACAGTATTATATGCTAACAAATACTAAGTAAAAATGTACGACTGATACCCCAGAAAGTATCATTAGTTGTTTTGACTTGAAGTCGCATATGGTTCCTCGCACTTCAGAAATCTGGAACAATATAACCTTAAAGCAATAAAACCGTGTCAATATAATTTTATTTCCATAGCATGGAACACAACAGTGGATCCGTGGAATAGTAATCGGAATAATTTAACAAAGCGCCCGCAGAAAGGAAGAGAAAGTGTGAGGCTCGAGCGGCAATTGAATGAATACCAGTACAGGAAGGGGTAAAGAAGAGTAACCTTTTGTAATTTTTTTTTACCTGGGGCTCAATAATATTCTAGTTTCAACCACCAAAAACATACATTCCACATCTGCACAAGGTAGTAAAGTGTAAACAAAATATTAAATAAATCCGGCCACTCTGGGATTTTACATCAAAAATGGGAATTCTTACATGACTCGTGCAAAATATACAGCTACCACTCTTAAGCCATAACTAGTGAGGTTGGGTGTCAGATACCCAGCTAAAATTTCGATACGTCAGTGATTATATTCTGGATATAACTCTGCAACACACCAACAGACGCATAGATGATTTCAAAGTGATATATGAACGTGACAGTGACACAGATATAATAGAAATGAAGGTCTTTATTACGTTATTATACCTCGTTGGTGTGTTCTGTGGAGGATGGCAAAATATTCAGGACTTTAGGACAACAGATTTCCTTGGAGACTATGTCCGAGAAACGCTTCCGATTCATAATAAGGTGCATTCGTTTTAAAACAATTGAAAACAGATACTGAAACACAATTAACGTCATAATTATCCAGCAGATACATCGCGACTAACGACGTCATGAAAAATTCGCCCATCGGAAGGTTAAGTGCAGTCTGCGTTAGTTTGAGAATGGGAACTTAATGTGAGGGGAATCAAAAAAGTTGAAAAAATCTCGAAGTTAAACCCGAAACTCAATTACAATATTATTTGTATTTTAAATGATTATCATTATACAATTTAAAACAATACTTTTCTTCCGTTGATGAATAATTAAAGCAGTTCAAATTCTCTGGTTTGCAACCAGACTTTTGCAAACATCCAGGACTTCCACACGCGTCTACTCTTGTTAAGATCACGATACCAAAGACTATCTTCTCCTTTCCATCGTTGATTTTACTTAATCACCATGGTAACTAAATACTTCTAGTCTACTTCACTTTTCCCTTTTCACTTTACATTAACTTTGAATTGCGTAATTTTTATTTCTATTGAATTTTTTATATTTACCATATATTTATATTGAAACAATACCATTATCTTTATCTGCTTTTGACCTACTCTATTCAGTCATGGTCATCTATAACTCGTATTAATAAAAAACAAAACTTTCATAATTTTAAAGATATTAACATGAAACTTAAATGAATTAATTTAACATTGCTCTGGCACTTGATATATTTACAGCTGTTATAGGGAACACTGGCTTATGGGCATAGCAGTACCCATGGCACATCCAACAGAGCCTAAGGCAAAGACACTACTTAGCAGAATGATAAGATCACTAGGAAAAATGTTTTATTTAAATAAAACGACCAGGAAAAATAGACAAATTTGCTAAAAAAAATGTTGCATCAGCAAAAGTAACATCAGTCTATCAATGATTATTTTGAAAGTTCCGTTTATGTATCCGATACAGAAAGGAGAATTTTTGTTTCGCGCAACCGCAGTACAGAGGGGATAGAAGCAATTTACTCCTTAGAATAAAATATAAAGGTGGCAATGTAATTGTATAGGGATATACATCAGCAAGTGGGTTATGCTGCGTATTTGGTTTTCATTGACAAATCATGTATAAACATCACAACTTCGACACGCTGAGGAAAAGTCAAATATGAACCATGTTCCAATTTTATTCCGGTAATCAGCCTAACTACCGGGTATACGTCTGGAAGTACCTGTTGTGTAACTATCCAAATCTAATATATCCAGGATATATTTATAGTTACTTAAATTAATAGTATCTTAAAATAGTTGAGATAAGGTAGAATTAACTGAATAACAGAATCTGAAACTATTCCATGTCCTCCAAAAATCGTATCAAGAAACAACTGCTAGTAGAACAAGTGACCTATACAAGTGACCTAATTTGGAAAGTGAAATCAGGGCTTCCAGAAGTAAAGAGACGTGATGAACTCTTACGAAGTACTAAATTCAACCTGTGTACATGGAATAAGCATACTATTTTGTTAACCAAATATTTAACTAACGCAGAAATTCTGCAAAAGTCACTAAAATAATTACTGGCAGTGATTTTAACTTAGAAAAATTAACCACGTTGCAAATTTCATGTACACATTTACTTGTGTTTGCTTCAACTCACTTCCCCAACAATACTAAGTATTAAACATTTGACGCTTCAGTTGGTAAGACCCTAACCTACTGACCCCAACGAGTCTGGTACGGACCGATGGTTTTTAAGTGTGATAATCGTGTAATTAGACTGGTAAGTGTGGCGGATATGAATGAGATCGGGAGAAAGAAGGGAGATACCAACTTTGCTCCTCAGTTTTCAGTTTTGGGTGCAGCGAACCTTGTGTACCCTTGATGCGTTGTAATTTGATAGCATTGGAAAAGTCTCAGCGTTAAAAAAATGAAAATGTTGACAATTTACATGCCTATTTCTATCCTGAGGGTGCATCACTTACAGTAACTGGCATTAGGCTCGTATTCGACAAATCCAAATTCGACTCTTGGTGGCCAGCTACTCGGTGTTTGCTTGCCAACCAGAGAAAATCTCCGAAAAATCATGTTCATAGATGTTCGTCACAATGGGTCTCTCTCACATTTCCTCTCAGGTTGCAGGTTGACTCTAAAACTGCCTGTCGGTCAACGAAGAAGGTTAGCTCAGCGGTTTGCGAGTTGAAACTACCGCTTATCCCCGTTATCTGGCAGCCAACTGCAGTGTAAGCTTACCCCAGTCGCTTGCTGGAGAGCAGCCTAGGAGTCAATCTCCAGTGATTTGGAAGAATCGTCGTGGAACACCCCCAGTTTTTTTTTTTTTTAAGTCCTCCAACATTAAGTCATATCGGACGATGAATGAAATGGGTGAAATGATGCTCAAATGAGTTCAGGGTCCATGGCGCTTGGAATGAACTGGCATTCGTCTATTAGGATAAGGGAAAAGCCCTGGAAAAACTTATCCAGGTAGCTCGCCATGACTGAGGTTCGAACTCGGGACCTCTTGAACGTGAGGCATACACGCTACGATCTGCGCTACCGAGACCGGCCCAGTCGTTGGAATTTGAGGGAACTCTTCGCCTCTCTGTCGTCAGCGTTAGCCAGTCAAGAAGCCAATCGTTTCCTCAGTTCCTTCGTGTCATCCATCCTCATGGGGTGTACACATAAAAGATCCTTTGCATTTCGAGGTGCTAAATGTTCCCTATGCCACCTTACTTTATCTTATATTTGAGCTTCTATATTTCAACTTCATAGCAGTATATTCCTGACGTTTCTAGACGTACTCGTCTCTTGGAGAATGAACAACTTCTGAAGTGCATATATGCAGATGTATTTATCGTCTGATGTCTCTTTATAATAGAAGTTGCCAGAAAGGGATAAACACACAGCCACTAGGGACAATTTCTGTGTACCTAGCTTCACACAAACAGTAAGTGACATTTCTGATGTTGCTTCGTTCTGATTGTGTACCAACTTGACTTCAACTGTTTAAACAGTGTACCTGTGTTAATTAGCCCACGTCATTCAACATGCATTAACATCAGAACTATAGAACACTGCAGAAAACGTACTCGCTCTATGATGGTTAGTAATAACTTGGAAACTATAGAAAATTAATTGGCTAACAGAAAGCAATTGAACAGTGAGAAAATGTTAATTCCTACTATTTCACTTTCCCCAACGCTCTTCAAAAGGATGTTCCATTCAATATTTCTACGGTTAGATTTTACCAAAGCCCGCGTTAAAGATAACCCCAAGTTTTGATCATCTTTGTCATTCAAATAGAGAAGGTATTGCATTCCACCAAGGAAATTCCATATAGAGAATTCATTGGTTACTTGAAGTCTTATGAAAGGAAAAGAAGTTAATGTAAATCTTAAATTTCTTGTGAATGTCCTCGGAAGACCTCTTCATTCTGGATAAGTTTTACAAAACCGGTAAACCGTAAGAGATGCGTAGTTCTGGAACAATAAGATTTTGTCTATCACGTTAAGACATGTTCTTTAAAAACTATTTAATATAAATTATAAGTCAGTTTCAAGATATTCGTTGATATTTATCCGCATTCCTAAATTTCTATACCTGCCGCAAATAGGAAGTCGTCATTCAATTTTATCCCTAGCCATGCAGAAAAAAAGAAAATCAAAGCCACCATGTGGCGACAGAACTTACAGTAGGTTTTAGTGTTAGTCAAAACTTTTGTTTCTAAATTCCCCTTACGCTATAAGAAAATTAAGAACAAATGATTTCTTAAAGTATTCGTCTACAAAAATACTTATTCCTTCATCTGTTTCATGTCATTCAAGATATGGAAATGTAGTCAGACTGAAAACTTCAATGTCATAGCCGGGATTTGAACCACGGATCTTCTGGTCTCCTTCCAGCCGCTCTAAACCATTGAGCTACTATGGCCAACGTGCCGACATGACATTAAATTCTACAACTGACTCGTATTTTTCCCGGTAAACCACCAGGAGTTCTCATAAACACACCAGGCAACTACCTTAAGGTCATGTCTGCACGCTGGCCATATAGCTCAATGGTTAGAGCGGCTGGACGGAGACCAGAAGATCCGTGTTTCGAATCCCGGCTGTGGCATTGAATTTTTCAGTCTGACTCTACGTTTCCACACTTCAGCCTACACACGGCCAGTGTGAAAGAACAATAAATTTAAATTAATTCTAGGTAGTTTCTTCAAGGTTTGGGTTAGTCACGTGAGTAAAAGGAACCTGATATTTTTAAATCCAATGTTACATGTACAGATAACCCTGCACATTATCAACGTATTATACCTTAAATGCAGTTTCTTGTATATATAGTTTCTTACAACCGGATGATGAACTTTTTTCTTCCATCTAGTCCTTCCTATGTTCTATCACTTATTTTTCACATGTCCATGTTATTTTAGTTCTCTCTGTTCTATGGTAGCGACTTAAATTGGAAGGGGAATGAAAGTCATTACTTTCTTAGCCTAACGGTTTGATGGGGGTTAGGTGAGATGCTCATTATGACCAACCATGCGCTTTAACAATAACAAGTTATGATGAAATTAAAAGGGCGAACAAGTGATTCCACGTTAACTGGTGAGTACAAATGTTAGCTGCGAAATCACTTTAATCATGAAGATTTCATTACGGAGGGGATTCGGTACGTAGGTCACCATGCTGGACCCATTGTTCCTAAGCGCCCAATTGGGGCACCCCCGGGAAGGAAGGATGAGGCAAAGTAGAGAGGGCGGCCGACCCAAGGAGCCACGACAGTGCAGAGGGCAGGGTCCCTAGAGCTTACTTGCGTAGACTTTCCCCGACAGGTCAGGACAACAGGCACGCTCTCCTCTTGCGGGATGGCAACGATCCCAATAGCCAAGTCCCAAAGGTCCCTGGCTTGTGGTTTCAAAATTGTCCCAGCAGAGGTGAGGAGATTGGCAGTGGGCCTTCCGGAGAAGGAAGTAGTTTTCCTCAGAGCATATCATCCTGTCCAGACACCCGCCGACAATTCTACCCTGAAAGAGACTACCAGATGAGATGTGATGATGATGATGGAGATGAAATGGAGGGACAGAAAATTCGGCGGATGTAGTTAACCTACCCAGGATTTGCCTAGCGACCCGGGAAACCCCAGAAAAAGCCATGGGTCAGGTAGGTCGGCCACGGGAGTCGAACCCGGGCCACAGACGAAACTACCTGAGCCATCCCACTCGGTCACCTTAGTCACACTTGGATCCCAAGTTCGTTAGAGCTCCAGCATAACCTCGTCGCTGCCCAAACACTACTCTCTCTTCTTTGAATTTCAGAGGGCTTTTGTAATAAAGTCTTCCGGGGTAGGTGCCGTCTTGAATGTTTGCTGTTGCAAACTTTTCGCGCTACTATGTAGGGCTTCTTCAGGGCTACTCCTCTTCTTGACAGCACCGTAACAACCCTGAAGAAGCCCTATAGTAGGGCCAAAAGTTGGCAACAATGATCAAGACGCAGCCTTTCCCGGAGACTTTATTGCTATGGACGGCGGCCGCCGAAGCCTACGCAGTGTACAAAGGGCATTTTATGAGATGTTAAATGCCTCTATTCAGGAAATGATCAAAAATGGTGTTTCTTTAGTTCTTTAGCTTACCTGATAAAGCCCACATACTCCGTTGGAAATGACCTGGTGCCTTGTAACACAGCTTACGATGGCATCTTGTGTTTCACCATGTTATGAAGTTGGAAGAAATTGTAAGTTCAGTTAATAATATACGTTGTACTATCACTTCCAATAACTTTGCACAATATTTCCTCCATGTTTATGCTTCTGGTTTTAATGATACTTGAGACCCGAAATTCTCTTTGCTACAATACACATTCTGTTCCTGCATTTTGCCTCTTCATTATCCAGTTTCTGCTCTATAAAGTAATATTCCTTTGTAAGTTTAACTATTATGATCTTTTTATGTTGATAAGGATTGGTGTTTATTAGTCACTTATCACGTAACTTATTTTGTATTAATAAAGTTCGGAGAGATGTGCGTTCGTATACGAAACAAGTTAGTTGGACTCAGTATGAATGACGCCAGATGTACAGGACGACCATCAAATCTGCAAACGTCGAAAACAATGTAGCGTAGTAAACTGAGAGCTATTGTGTTTTAAATGGGATGATGTTTCTCCTTGAGCGCTGCTAGGTGGGCGACCAATCACGTTGTTGTATTGCATTCACCCTACTGTCTGTTTTATATAACCTTGCCCCACTGACATGTATCTCTCCGCGTGCAACTACCTTCCCCTTCACTCTAACTAATGCTTTCGCGCCATAGGCCATAGGCGGTGCCATCCCATCACATTTAAACCTGCAGTAAAGGTCATAATAATTGATAGTAATGTCACCCGAACGTCGGAACTCCCTATAGAACTGGCCCGCAGTAGGGTCAGACGTGAAGCATTCTACCCACGCCTACCCATTTGTCTCCTGTCAATAACTGAAGGGATGATTAGGAGAGGGATCGTGGGCCACTGTGCCGTCTCTTTACCCTTCCCTGGGTTCTCGAACATACAGGATATGTCATCTAATCCGGAACCTTCTAGATTGGCCAGTTGGTCATATATAAGCAACGCGTCGGGCTGGAGGAAAGTTCAGTTCTTGGCGAGCAGCATAGGAGCGCCGTGCTAGTGTACGAACGAGAAGACCGTGTACGTAATTGCGAGGACTGTACGTAATTGCGAGAGCAAAGTGGAACTGTAACGGACGAACTGGTGAATCGTAATTGTGTGCATTACGTAATTCTGTGTAATTGGCAAGTGTTTAACTGTAAGTTGGTGGAAATAAAGAACATTTTGAGTTTGTGCAATTGGACTTTTAATTTCACGAAGCCACAAAGTCACAGTAAGATGGATAAAATCATACAAATGTGGAAATGAAGGCATGCAAAAATACAAGTTTGTAATGAAACTCAACTCAAATCAGCCTTCGGCCTTTTCCACCAGGATTTTTTTAAGCCAACACACATACCTTGCAAAAATGCTTGTCTTTCAGTCTTAAAAGTTGTGTGTCGCCATCCTTTACTTTTCGTGTGTCCTTTATTCACCCAAGTCTCGTCAAGGTAGTATATTTTGCGATTTGTAACCCAGTTCAGTTTGATTGTCCTTAAATAACATCTTCGCCACATAGCAATATCGCCTCTGTCTATTAGCACATTTTTCTTGCCCCGTTTTTCATTCACGAACCCCAGCTGTGTAAGCATTATGTACAGGCTAGATCTGCTGAAATTTGATAATTATGCATCTTGATTTACAGCACACAAAATTGTATGTATGTTAGGGATGCGCATGACGACATACAGCACTTTTCACGAATGGCATTCTCTGAGCACTCGCTTTTGTTTATTCCTGCTTTTGCCTGAAGTGATAACTTCTCCTTTTGTCTCAATTTCACGTCGTGGAATTCATACGGATCTAACACTCCTTTAAGTTCAGAGAGCAGCTAAGTGGTGTGTGACGAGCGCCAACCTAATCAATCTCTAATAAATACTATTCGCGCTAAGACAAATTCCATTTTGCAAAATCTGATCCATGTAGAAGTTAGAGAGTAATGTATCTAACATAATGGCAAAACCCCCTCATTTATAGCTCAACTAGTTTTCCTAACATCGCGACGTAAGCATTGTAATGGATATCATTATTGGTTGGCATGTATGCGTGTACGTATATTTGAAATCACTCAGGACTGAAACTTAAACGTTTGACATGACGTGATAAAGGAATTACTTTTAATAAATCTAGGTGTTTGTTAAATTCGACGAGAGGAAACAATACACTTCCAGCTGGCTTGTAGAATGGTGCATCGGCAGAAAGTGACTTGTACACTGTTTTTTATGAATCGCACGTGATCTCTATTTACTCTAGAGAGTTCAAGGAAGAATTATTCAGTTCTTTCGTTTAAAAACCAGAGAAAGTATCAGCTGGATCAGCTTGCCATTGCAATGAGACATTGCCTCTTACCACTGCCAGAACAATCCAATTGAGTTAATGTGGGGTCAAATTATGTTGAAAGCAGAAATAGTACTTTTAAACTGACTGACGCTGAACGACTTATTCACCAAGAAATTGACAAGGTTGCACAAGACTGGGAAAACTGCATGAGACATGCAGATAAACTACAAAAAACACTGCTTTTGGAAAGAAATGGCACGTGACGAAATTTTGAAGCCTATCATAAACGTTGTCGCCTTTTACCTCCCCTGCTGCGTCTGCTGATACTCTGTCTCGGGTATCAGCCACTCTGTATGTGACCTTAGCAGCCTGGATCCCGGTGGTCTGGTCGCCTAGTAGATTGCTCTATGAGTTGACTATTCTTTGCCCTGGCTAGTCATTAGAGCTGAGACCACGCTATCTACAGGGTATGCGTGAGATAGGTTGACGAAATAAAAACAACACAGTTCATCGTATCAGCTTTACTATTCAGTTCGTTTCGTGCTCACAGTTCACCAGGAGTTGCCGCCGCGTTCAGATCGAATTACTCTAGATTTCCACTATCACGTTAAAACTATATTGAATTGCTGAAATCTATCACGATGGAATAAATTACTAACACTGTTTTGAAAGTATACTTCGCCGCTTAATTCACTGCTGGGAGATCTTGTTCCCTTAATAAGATTCTCATTACTGATTGTACTTCTCGGCGCAATCCGACGTTTGTGTCCCCGGCAGGCAAAACACGTCTACACGGTATCACGTCTCAGACTAGAAGACCGACGCTAAAACCTAATATTCCTTACCAAAACAGATATAGCCTCGCCTCTAGCTGGATTTCTCTGAAAAACTCTAGTTAGCGAGCTACAACCACGCGGACATTTCCCCGAAATACTGGTTTGGGCCAGGTTTGGACCGGTCTACTAATGACCCAGGTAGCGACCCATCCCGTGACCACAGCCTTTCGACGGAACATTTTCATCCATATAGACCAGCAACTTTATTACATAGCTCTGGGTTAAAATACTTATTCGCATTCTAGTAATTGAATTTAAATGCTGTTGCTTCGTTTCATGAACTTATCCATCTGTAATATTCATTATCTTAAATTCTTTCACCTTACTTCCTCATTATAATTTAATTATCATTTTATTCATTGTTAAAATCGTATTCAATCATACGGCTGATAAATACGGCATCAACGTTCAGCATTTAGACGATGAAGATTGTGACAATGACGAATTTTCTCTTAACAGAAGTGACATCCATGGCTATATGGATGCGGCACTGGCAGTTTTGTTATATTAGAAAAATAGGTAATTTATAAACTATAATTACTTTTAATCTATATATTTAAAACATGTGCGTAATATACGAATATGCATGCTGCAATCGTGATTTGAACAACTACATTATTATAAAGCTTTGGAAAATTCAGTTTGCGTTCCCTTTCTTCTGTCGAGGTGGCAACGCTGCAGGCTCTAACGTATCGGATTCGCTACAAGCCAGAACTCTTCCCATTTGAAACACAGTAGTGAAGCATTGCCTTTCAAGTGTAGGGAGACGGAAGGTCAAGTACAGCATAACGCGACTCTTTTGTTTACTCTGGTAATGTGGCGGTTGTCATGTCGAGCTATACCTACATGTAGTTGTTTACACAGTCAAGCGATGTCCATGTGCAGTATGCATATGGAAAAACGCATACGCCTCCGGCTTTATATTAATTGCACCATAG
Source organism: Mantis religiosa (assembly GCA_030765055.1). NCBI lineage: Eukaryota > Metazoa > Arthropoda > Insecta > Mantodea > Mantidae > Mantis > Mantis religiosa. The sequence goes on from CM060956.1 coordinate 30,084,058, forward strand.
TCAAACATAGGCTTCAATCTGATCGGTTAATCTCTGTTCTAAAATTCTGATCGCTGTTTAATCCCACAATTACTTCCCAAGATTGATATAAATGGTTGAAACAGTAAACATTTTTATGCATAATATAACTAAAGAATCGTTTTATATGACTTATTTATGGACAAAGAGTGTTAAACTGCAATCTTAAAAATATTATACTAATAGCTTATTTTGAATGTAAATATTTATCTCTTCGTCAAAGCATTTCAAATCTAGATGTACATGTAGCTCCCGTATTCATATAGAATATTAATTATCAGACGTCGGATCCCGTACATCGTAATGTACGCGCACAGGTACTATACAAGGTCAGGTGTGACATCAGCAAACATCTGTGTCAACAAGTATACCGGTACGGATACAAAATGTAACCTACGTTACAATATGTCATCCTTGTCAGTACTTTCGATGCGGGAATTACAGTGAACAACCATGTTCATTCGTAAATTGTCGAATGTGAATTTTCTGCGCCTCTCACTGAAACAATATAAAAATATAGGAAGAAAGCTTGTTCATTGTTACATGACGTTAATGGTGCATATGAACAGTACAAATGATATTCATATGTTTGTCCGAGACTTAGTTTATTTATTTTATTCAGCAGCACTTTAAGTTGAATATCAGACAATTCGTTTCCTGGAAATTAACTGTTCTTTCACACTAGCCCTGTGTAGGACACACTATGAAACGGTAGAGCCAGACTGAAAAATTCAATGCCCTAGCCGGGATTTGAACCACGGATCTTCTGGTTGCCCTCCAGCCGCTCTAACCCTTGAGCTACTATGGCCAACGTGCCAACATGACATTAAATTCTCCTACAGTCCTACACACGGCAAGTGTGAAAGAACAATTAATTTCTATTAATTGTACTTAATAGTGGTCCGAACTATAAAGCCCGGGCCTTTAAGTACTTACAGCATAGTAGGTCGCCATTAAGGTAGTTGTCTCGTGTGTTTGAGAACTACTAGTGGTTTACCGGAAAAAGCACGAGTCAGGTGGAAAATTTAATGTCATGTTGGCACGTTGGCCATAGCATCTCAAGGTTTACAGCGGATGGACGGAGACCAGAAGATCAGTGGTTCAAATTCGGGATAGGGCATTGAATTTTTCAGTCTGGCACTTCCGTTTCAATTCATTTTTGTTCGTTTGGTAAGTAATTCTCTCTTAATATTGTTAAGTTTTCCATACACCACCTCGACAACTTTTAGACAGCTCTAAAGTACATTCTTCAAGCTGTTTAATAGTTGTTGATAATATCCAAAACGTTTGATTTATAAAATGGAGATTGTCCTATATTTGTTGTGAAAGTAATGCTACTTACACAATGCCAAACAACTTGCACTCTCTGGTAGGCAGTTCTACCTGCGTGGGGAGCAGTAGTTGTAATGAAAGAAAAGCTACGCGTTGCAAACCGGACTATCCCTGCGTGTTGTCTACGGGACTGACCTCAGCAGCTATAACGAGGCGTAACCGTAAAGTTGTCTCCAAGGCGCTGGAACCGTGAGGAACGCTATTACGTGAGATCCGGCAACACTGGCGTGCAGTTTGGTTTCAGCCCTTCAAATCCCCACCTCAACGATCCCGCTGCAACCATTGGTCTTAGCTGGGCAGCCGTTTGCGATGGGGCTTCTTATCACTTCCACCGCCAAGTGCGAGTTCCGTGCAGTGATTTTTTTTTTTTGTTTGAGTACCAGGGGCATTAACTTAACTGAAATTCATCGTCAGTTACGCGAAATCTATGGGCCACAGTGTATGGATGTCAAAAACGTTCGAAAGTGGGTGAGAGTTTTCAAAGACGGACGTACAGACGTCCATGACGCACTGCGTTCTGGTCGGCCTTCGGCTTCACCCGGAACAATTACAAAAATGGAGCAAGAAATGCTTAAAGATCGGCGTGTGACAGTTTGCGAGTTGTGCGAACTTATCCCTGAAGTCAGTAAGACTACGATTGACAAGTTTTTGACCGAATATTTGCATTATCGCAAGGTGTGTGCGAGGTGGGTCCCCAAAATGCTCACCGAAGGCTGATCTCCTGGCCCATTGCGGATGGGACATCCTCACACATTCCCTCTACAGTCCAGACTTAGCACCTAGTGATTATCTTCTGTTTCCTGAGTTGAAGTCAAACCTGGGTGGGGCACATTTCCAAACCGACGATGATTTGAAAAATGAGGTTGAACGCTACCTACGCAACTTGGCAGGAGAGTGCTATGACAAGGGTATACAAAACCTGCCATAGCTCATGCAAAAGTGCATCGATCGCAATATTGATAACGTTTAAAAATAGCTGTAAGTTCCACCTTAACATCTATGTAACATTTATTGATAATAAACATGTTTTCTATATAAAATAAAATTGGAGTCCTTATTTTACGGGCACGCCTCATACTGCGACACTCGTAAACTTCATATCCCTTTAAAGGTGTGTGGGCTCCGATGTCTGTTAATTATTTCCTTCATCAGCCAGACATAAAATCCAGGTCAATATCTAAGTTGGTGCAATGTTTCCCAGTCTAATAACAGTAAAAATATATTGTATGCTAGTTTGACAGATGACTGTAGAAAATTAATCAGCAGGAGTCGCATAACGTTGACGAAAAACAGTGTTAGTGGTTTTGAAGGATATTGCTTCTAGAACAATTTATAAAAATGTTTCACTAGTATAAAGTTAATGTTTATAGGTCCCGTCATTACCAGACGGAGAGCCAATTTCCTAAAAATTAAACCACTTTCTACCAGAAATCCAGCAACACGCAAAGGTTCTAAAGGAGTCCAGTATATAAAATGATTAACCTCAATATCGACAAAGTGGGTCCAAAACGTGTGCCTGACGATGGGTGATACATGACCACATTTACTGAAATGGTTCTTGTACTTCATTCTTTTTGCGGAAAAGGATTTGTAACTTTAGCCATGCTTCATTTAGAATCCCCAATTGCGCTAGGAAAGTAAAGAAGTTTAACCTTTTATGGCCAGTATTTCTTCTAGGAAGTTCCCTCATATAGCAGTGAGAGGGTTCATAAATGTTGCAGCTATTTATGTAACACGCAGTCATTAAGAGGAATGATCTGAAAGACGCGAACACTACGTTCACAAAAATACCTGTAGGCATTTTAAGTTTGAATTTTAAATGATTTTCGAATGAAGTTGTCGTTGCAGATGTACCAAACGTAAATAGAAATATACCAGAAGACAGGGTTACTGTAAAAATTGCCGTACAACAGTGTCAAAACATATCACAAAGACTAATAACTGCAGCGATGCTTCCGAAATTTGATCCTTCTTTGTTAAAATTTTCCTTTGAACTACTAATGCAGGGAAACTGTTACGTAAGCCTAAAATTTTCATAAATGTATGCAGTGTGTTATGTATTATTAATTGCCGAGGTTCACTACACTCGAATAATTCTTTCACACACACCATAGTTATTGTTGCTTTGTTTATTTTGCGTTTCGACAACTTCGTCTTTCACGATTGCAAACATCTCTTATAGTGTGTTTACATCCGGACGCCATCTTAGTTTAGATATCAGCCCCTCTAGACCTTCTCCACCTGGGTTACAGCTCACCGGGTATAGACAAAAGGATCTAATCGCCTTCAGGAGTGCATCAGTTCATGCAATGGCCCCTCAACGAGATTGACATCTATCGGCCGATAGAACACCTGTACATGATAACGGGGCCTGGGAATCACGCGTTACCCAGTCACACCCGATACCTCCCTGCCAATTAGGTTCACAACTGTGACCTACGACCCGATAAGTCATTTCACCAGTCTACAGTATGGCTCGGAACTTTGGGATCGCCAATCTCGTTGCTTTTGAATATTTGTATAGAAATAATTTCCTAGCTACTATTGTGCATCTAGTAATGTGCTTGTTGCCCGCTTCGGTAGCGCAGGTGGTAGCGTGTCTGCCTCAGGTTCAAGAGGTCCCAAGTTCGAATCAGTCAGGGTGAGTTACCTGGATAAGTTTTTTACCGGAGTTTTCCCTTATCCTGAAGGACGAATGTCGGGTAGTTCTTGGCTCGGTGGGCCTTGGGCTCATTTGAGCATCATTTCACACATTCCATTCATCGCCCGATATGACTTAACGTTGGAGGACGTAAATTAAAAAACATGTGGTGTTCCACCTGTTAAAAGGACAAAATCATAATAAAATAATAAATGATGTATCCGTGATTTGTGGCATAGGATTACATTTTTATTCTTATTTGACACGTCCTGAGTTGGTAAAACACCGCACAATACCTTACACTAATGGTCTATTAAAAGAGTTCCATACTTCATGCTTGAAGTACTGATAGAATAGAAAGCTCCTTCGATATATCTTAAAATAAGTAAGAGCCTTTTGTAGCTAACCAAATAATCTAGTTACCAGTAGCTCAGTTGATTAGAGCAGCAGCATCGTAATTGGATATCTATGGTCCCAGTTTCAACTATGACATTGAGTTGTTCAGCCAGACATCCGCCTTGCCACCATTAGCCTACATACTTAAGTGTGGAAGAACAATCAAATGTATAATAATTGAAGTAAAAGTGGTTGGCTATAAAGCAAGTACTTTAAATTACTTACAAAATTTAATTTGCCATTGGATTTGTTACCTAAAACTCAGTTTAAGATAGTCTTGTGATTTACTAAGAAAACTTACTTTGTTGAAGGACAAGGGCTGTTGAATAAACAATGATCACACTTTCCTTTGACAACGTTCTCATCCTCATAATTTTGATGGTCCTTATCAAAATAGTCCCTCTGAATATGATGCACTTGTCCCAGCATTTCTGCCAGTCTTCAAAGACATGCTGGAAACCATTTTTGAGAGATCCTTCAAAATCGCCTCCGCAGCCTTCACCACTGCTTCTGATGATGGATAATGCCTCCCACGAAGGCGTTTCTTCAAGTTAGGGAATAGTAAACAGTCACATAGGGCTAAATCAGGACTATAGGGAGGGTGAGGGATGCACTTCACGTTGCGTTTTGCAAGATATTCAGCAAAAACATTGGCAATATGCGGCCATGCATTATCGTGGTGCAGCATCCAACCTGCTTCACGGAAATGTGGTCTTCTGCGTCTGATATGGACTTGCAATGTTTTCAGGACATTCCTGTAGTATTGTCCAGTTACTGATGTGTGTGCAGGTACAACATGCTGATAAACCATTCCATGAATATCAAAGAATGAGATGATCATAACTTTCCCAGCAGAAGCAAACACTTTTGCAGCTTTGAAGGTTGGTGATGAAGGAGACTTCCACACTGAGCTTTGCTGTTTGCTCTCAGGATCAAAATGATGTAGCAAAGTTTCATCAGCAGTGATTACGTTTGAAAGAAATTCCGGATCTTCCTCTAACATCAACTTCAACTTCATGTTATCCCCATTGCAGCGGTAGGCGATACTGAACTTAACCTGGTTCTCACAGGCGGGAACCAGGAGTACCAACAATGAAACTACTACGGCGTGTTTGTTTAACATTAAGCTAACAGAATATAATAAGCTTGAATATTAGTGCGAAAAATTATGACCGTAAAAAAGTATGATCATTCTTTATTGAACAGTCCTCGTATTTTACGCATCGACATTTAGCCAAACAGAGATATGTGAGATAGCAGAATCACAATCGAAGTTCGAATCCCGACTATGACAATAAACATTTTGGTCTCGCTCAATTTTGTTTTTTCCAAATATGACGATCACGTGCAGGTTAATTTATTCGCCGATAATACTTAGTTTAACAAGATACACTCTTAAGATTGAAATATTGAATCTATATTTGATGTCGTGTATTTATTATGTTTACGTTAGACTTAAGCATATTATTCAACTTTGAAAAACTTTTTTTTTTTATTTGAAACAACTCCGTTAGTCTGCTATACTCTGATTTTTAAAAGAAGATGCGTGAAGTTCCTCTGATTCTTCGCGTGGGTGCTGCAATGTAGCCCACCAGATACTTTCTTTATCCTCTCAACACTCCAAACATAAACAAGGGTTCGAGTTATCTCAGCTCAACAAAAACATACACGGTTAATCTATACCTTGTTTCAGATAAGCTTGCCCAGTATCTCTTAACGGTCACGTGACCTAATCACCTCTCATTAGCTGCTGTTGTGGTAATGACTGTTGTGCGGTAAAAATTAGTTCGTTATTTAACATGGTGATATATCTTTATATGTTGGAAGAGAATTGTCAGATTTATATTTTCGGAACTGTTTGAATTAAATATATTACGCAACAGAGTTGATTTATCTGAAATGCATGTTAATTCTTAAACGAAGTAAAGAGGAGGTTCCTTTGTTCTCAAGCACTTGTTTCACATGGCACGATAGCAAGTGATTCAGCAGTAGTGATGACATATTTGTTTATATGACTTTTATCACTGATCTTGTTTTGAACTGGATTAGTCATATATCGCCATTTGACGGTGTGTTGTGCCCAGTGCGCGAGGGAAATTATTTTATTGATCGTTTATTACGCGTGTACTTATATGTATAATAGCAGAGTCTACCGCCAGCTTTTCGCTGAAGTATCGCAAGGATAATTCTTTAAAAACAGGCGAAAAAAGAATTTTAGTGCATTTGTTTAATGGACTCACAGAGAAGAATCCGTCTTTGTTAGTGAGAGAAGTCGAACAGCTGTGCTCTGAACTTACAGGTGTGAGTGCTAGATCCGTAGGAACATCGCGATGTGAAATTGAGGAAACAGGAAAACTTACCACTCCAGGCAAAAGCAGGAATAAACAAAAGTGCGTGCTTGGAGAAAATACATGAAAAGTGTTGTGTGTCGTCATGTGCATAGTTTTTTCTTTAGAAACCAGCTCCCTAACATAAGTATCATTTCGTCTGCTGTAAATTAGGATGCAGATTTACCAAATTTCAGCAGATTGCTTATACAGCTGGGGTTTGGGAATGAAAAAAGAGGCAAGAAAAATGTGCTAAAAGACAGAGGCGATATTGCTATGTGGCGAAGACCTTATTTAAGGACAATCAGACTGTACCGAGATACAAATCGCAAAATATACACGAAGAACACACGAAAAGTACAGTATGGCATGACACGACTTTTAAGACTGAAAGACAAGCATTTTTTAAAGGTATGTGTGCTGGTTAAAAAAATTCCAGTGGAAAAGGCCGAAGGCCTTTCATTATAAACTTATTTCAGTTTCGTTGCTCAGTCATTGAGTTTCAACTTGCTCAGTTCATTATAAACTTGTATTTTTGCATGCCTTCATATCCTTATTTGTATGATTTTATCTTCCCGGCAATTATTATGACGTTTACTGCAGGTTTCAATGTTACGGGAAGGCACCGCCTATGGCCTACGGCGCGAAAGCATTAGCCAATTAGGTTGAGGGGGAAGGTAGTTGAACGCGGAGTGATACATTTCAGCGGGGCAAGGTTATATGAAACAGAGATTAAATAAGTTGTTCACACATTCTCTGCGCTGTAGTGCCTTCACGTGTGAGTTCTTTTAAATAATCTCTGCACAATGTAGCTGGTACTTCATTCATACCGTTATTGTTGCTATGTATCCTAAGTTTACATTCCCGCACTAGTGCGTTATTTCTCCATAGCAACACATATAGGCGATGCAGGTTTTAAAATCTATCATTTATCTTCAATTACATTTATTAATATTTCTACTGATATCTTAACTACCAAAATTCAGATTAATATAAATACACACAATGCAAAAAATGTGCAACACACCTGAAGTAAGCACATAATGGATTCTCGAGAATTGAAAAAACTCAGTGCAAGCGCCTCGTTTTTTTTTTTTTTTTTCAAACCTTTCCTCGTTCCATATACATTAGTATTGCAATCTACTATTATTAATGACTTTGTTAATTGACATGTTCATATCAACGCCGCCGATATGCCGGAATTTTGACACACAGTAATTCTTTTACGTGCAAGGATATCTACTGATATGGGGCTGTCGCTTTTGAATAAGAGGAATAAACTTCATTGATAAGAAGCAAATTCTCGTCCTCCTGTTGGAAGAATTCCATAAGAGAACAGACATTCTCTAGCTGGACTAAGCAATGTAACACCCCAACCGTAAGCTGATCTTTGTGTTGGGCCACCTCAAATCTTACCACCACTACGTCTTGCTTCGAAGTAGAGAAGAAGATAGTAGCTATAAACATTTTAACGGGCAGGGAGGTATGAAGTTTTGGTAAGTTCTTTCAGAAAGTAAAACGAAAAATGGGTTAGAAGTTTAAAGAATATAAGAAAGGAAGATGAGGGGGTAAGAAAGGGGCTAATTAAGTAACAAGGAGGCATGGAAGTTAAGAGCTACCTGGCAGAGCAGAAGACCAGGGTGTCATGTAAGACAAGGTAGCAACAAGGTAAAGACAAATAAATGTAGCCAATTTACTGTTGTAAATTGTAAAATTTTGAAATATGCACACTAAAAATCTAATCTAAAATAAAAATGTATTTTAATTGTTTTAACAAAATAGGCTAACAATGCACAGCGGAACTGAATACTCAAGCAAACTGTTTCCCGAATGCAACTAGCGATAACTGAACTGAGGAGTACGTGATTCACCAGTGTAAGAATCTGGCAAGCTTTGTTTGCGTTGCCATAGCAACGACCTTCACTTATTACCCTTCACGTCCCTTGTTTGTTGACCTTCATGTATCTTCTTTTGAAAATCAGACTGTAACAGATCATGGTTACTTCTGAGCGTTCAATGACAGCTTTGAAAATGAATATGCTAATTTTATTTCATATGTTGGCATGTTAATTACATGCAGGGCCGTATTCCTTAAAAAAAAGTGGGGGCACGCTCACCTAAAAAAATTGTCTAGAAGCTGGGGAACGAATCAGAATGGTGCACTTGTAGATTCGCCTCCCTGCTTTGGTTGTCCTCAGCCTGCGTACGTTTTATCTATTCTTTATGTAATCGTCTAAGTTCCACATATGTACAGGAGGTCCTTTAAGTCATAAATATTATTTGAATGTATTTTGAATGTAAGTATATACTTTGTATTGTTGCAGTATTTTGAATGTTAAATTCAGAAAGATAGTGAATTTAAAAGGTATAAATAATATCAACAAGGGGACTGCGTCCTCCTCCAAAAATTAGTGGGGGGACGGCGTACATCAGCGTTCCCCCTCCACTAAGGCCCTGAATATATGCAGCTTTGAAAACGTGGTTTGTTCAAATAAAGATAAAAGTATGCTGTGTACTACTGATAGGGGAGGTGATCCGCCCCCTTCAGTTGCCGTGGTGTGGGCGCTGCGGACTCTTAGTACTCGTAGTACCTCTGACTTTACTAGAGGAACCTCGGGCCGAACTGCCGAGCCCCTCCTTCGGGAGTTGTTCGGATTGGGTTGGTCTCGAGGGGGCAGTGGTTCCCGATACCCATGGGAATCAGGTACGCCTAAGGACGGGGTTGAGGGAAGCCATTAATTCTCCTGGGTACCAGCCTGCAGAACTAGTTGAAGGTGTGCTAGATCGCCATGCAGCCCCACCGAGGTCATATCGATAGCTTTCACCTTTGCTGTTGGCGCGCGTAAGAGGCGTATCCACTTCCATCCCGTCTTGTGTCCTTGGACCGGATGGGGGGCTTGTTTGTAACCCGGTCTTGTCCTATGGAAAGCTTCACGGAGGACGCCGAGCGCCGTTTGGGACAGCTCGGATAACTCCCTGGTTGAAAGAGGCCCAGGTCTTGTTCCTACGGGTTCAAGACTAATGGGAGTGGAGCCTCTGCACTGAACTGTGAACTACTGATGTAAACTTCCGCAGTAATTTCTATTTATTTTGAGATGACAAAAATGTAAGGAAATGTACACTGCTGACAAAATCAATCGAAACAATTAAAATTCTAAAATTATTCATTATACTTAGGAATGGATTCCCATGCGAAGAATTCATAAATATATCTTCTAATAGAGGAAGGAATAGTATTATTATTTGTGTATTTTCGCCTTTTTACACCTTTTGAAAGCCAAAAAATGTATACCAAATATACACCCCTAAAAACAGCCGTTGTACAGCCCTGGCCACTCTTACTCTATTTGCAATCTCTCAAGGCGGCTTTACATGGGCTCTTAGGGTCAGAGCTTCGAAAGAAGAAAGGAAGAAGCACTAGAGATTGATCGACTTGGAACCTTGGATCGCTACCACATGTATATTCCTGAAAGGTACATAGTAAAACTCGAATGAATGTTTGACTGTAAAATTGGAAAATGTATTCCAGTGCAACAAGTTTCGCAATGGTGTCTACAACAAAACTCCGCCGTGTCCATGTTTACAGTTGAGATCGATGATCTCTAGATAACTCCCCAAATACTGACGAAATCTTATAAGGAGCACGTTGTTCTGCAAATAACTAGAACCAATACAGAATATTTTGCATTCCTCAGTCTGTTAACCAGTTAAAGGGAAGAAAAATAACCTTCTTTCCAATTAAATAAGACCTAAAGCTTTCCTGGCAATGCATACGCTAACTTTTTTCTCGGGAAGCAGCTAGGTGAAAAGATGATTAGGTATCAACGTTTTGGGGGTGTCTATCTATCCCATCATCAAGATATTTATAAAATATATCCAGTATTTCATTTGGGGTTATAATAATACAGCTATAAACAAAGACAAAACACTATCAAAATTCGGATTACTGAACGAAAGATTGTTTTCAGTAAATTAAATACCGTGTCAGGAGATGGCGTGAGTGTAGAAACTTGTCAAAGAAACGTAACTACTTAACTAGATTATCAAGCTGTATTGATCTTTGCTTCTTAATTCAACGGATTGCCATTTTTAAGGTCGAAATTCAGCATCACGATTAAGCGTTATCCTTTCAGATGAAATCGCCAAAGCCTCCTTAACTCTCCCCTCCGAGTAACTGTTGCATATTACCAAGATGGTCGTCTCCCAAAAATTGGATCTATGGTCGTTATCAAAACAATGTTCTGCCAGCCCAAACTTTTCAGGTTGCATTAAACGAATGCTCCGTTCATGTTCGATTATTCTAGTAGCGATGGTCCTTCCGGTTTGTCCTATATACGGTGTCCCACATTCACAGGGGATTGCGGTACACTCCCGGAGCTTCGAAATCCAGTTTGTCTTTCACTGGTCTCAACAGATGCTTAATCTTCGGAGGTGGCTTTTGCATGGTCCTGATGTTGTATTTGGCGAGAATTCTGCTAATTCTGCGGGATAGATTGCCAGTAAACGGGATGCAGGCTGTATTACAGGTTTCCCTTTCCTAGCTTTGGTGATCGAGGCTTCAACGTCATATTCGGAGTAGCCGTTTTGACGGAAAGTGAGTCTCAGGTGCTATAATTCCAGTTTTAAGTGGCTGGGAATAAAGATAGACAAAGCTCTGTGGGCCAGTGTATTAAGAACTCGCAGTCGCTGAAACTTATGATGGAAACTATGGGCGTTCAGATGAAGATCGGTGTGTGTAGGCTTGCGGTATACAACATTCCCCAGTGTACCGTTGCTGTTTTTTGAAACAAGAATGTCCAGGAATGGAAGAGTTCATCCTTCTACACTTCCATGGTTAACTGTATTTGAGGTCGAAAGCTGTTGAGATGCACAAGAGAGCTAGGCAAAGTGTCTGACTGATCCATGTGGCCAAATTACAAAGGTAATTTTCGTTCCAATTTTTAACTATATAACCTTCTTCTCCAAAACCATCAGATGTTTGTGTGGACCTTTTATGCGATGCCTTTTAATTTGCTGATCTACTACTGTACGTGTTTATTAAAATGGGTAAACTGTTGACTACATATATTTTAATTATATATATCAGCAATTAAAATTTAAGCAACCGAATTATTAATACAAGGACTGCATCAATAAGCAGCAATAAGGCTTTCCTTTCACTACCTTCAAGTTTAACTCCCTTCAATATTTACTGAAGAAACACATGAATGCAATTTACAGAAAAATATCTGTTCTTAATAAAAGGGGAGAAACATACTAAAATAAAATTACTGCAGCAGACCGATGTTTTTTAATACAGTTTGGAATCGGGTTTAATTTTGGGGAGGTGAGGAATGTCTGGATTTACTTGATTTTGTTATTTTAATATAATTTTTTTGTCTTGACCGGTTTGTTGCATAATAATTAATGAGAATAAGTTTTTATTAGAATTACTTATTAATGAGCTTATTGGAGTGCTATTTTTTGAATATCACTTCTATGTCCATCTTCTCATTTTAATTAACGACACACATATTGAAAATATCCATAAAAATACGATCTGCACGTGACCAAAACTCATTACCAGGCATTAGAAGTTCCATGTTATTTCCATCCCTTTTCGGGAAACAAACAGTATTGTTAGTAGTTAAAAAATGATAAAAATTTTGGAAGAAATCAAACCAATAAGGAGGATATCTTCAAAATGCTACAGAGAGTTACATAAAGTAAGCTTCGTGTATTAAACACCTCTATATTGTTTGGGTAGTAAGATTTTCTGTACATTATGATTTTTCACGTATACAAATATAATCTTATTTAAGAGCAGTAATAAACTATGTACTATCAAATAATGGATTTTGTTAACGCAAGTATATTCAAATACGGTGTTATAATCGAAGTATTTCTGATTTGATAAAATTTAATTTTGAAAGTGTTACATTGAAGCGGTAATTTGAGGTAAAGGTGTTTTTGGACTATACTTATTGTGCTCCTTTGGGACATAAATATAGATGTGGACAAATATTTGCCATTTCCTTCTTGGATTTAGACAACCTCTAGGTTTCGATCTTCTAATAACTATATATAGTAAAATGGGCGAATTACAAAGACTTCAAGGGAAGGATGAGCATATTATAAAGTCAAAATAATATACTTGGCCCTTTTTTACGTCCTCCAACATTTAGTCATATCGGACGATGATTGAAATGGGTGGAAATGATGCTCAGTGCATCCGGGATTCTTGGAGCTTAGAGTTAGCCGACATTCGTCTTTTATGCATAAGGGAAACCCTGGAAAAAACCTTATCCGTGTAACTCACCCTGACCGAGATTCGAACTAGGGACCTCTTAAACGTGAGGCACATATGCTACCATCTAGGCTACCGGGCTTGGCCATTTATCCCACAAATTTGTGCTACTGTATTTGTTGTGCTGCTCCGATCAGTTTTAGTACTGTTTGATGTACGCTCTGTATTTACCATGTGACACCAAAGGACGTGACAATAGGACACGGGAAGCAAAATAATTATAGGAAAAACATTTGGGAAGGAATCTACGTTTAAGCTACCTTCCTTAGCAAGCTGTCTACATGCAAGCTCTCTACAGATGACTAAGTGAGGCTTGTGGTGGACAACACTGCGCTGGGATGACTTCTCTCCCGGACCTCCAGTTTCCCCGCCGACATTCCACCAATTGCTCCATTATCATATTTCCTTTCATCCACCTCGTCCTCATTCCGTTCATCTACCTCCCCCACTCTCCTCCCGGGGACTGGGCTGATCACCCATCCCTGGATTTCTCTCTCTCATCCATAGTTGTGGCTCCTTCACCCGAAGCCTAAATTGACATAGGGGTAGAAGGCCATAAATGAACAGGGCTGTGTCCTATTCCAGGAGGATGAGAATAATAAGATGAAAAAGATGGCGTATTTGCTTCCTCTTTTGCTCCTCAATTCGCTGGAGTCACCATTAGAGACCTCTGCGCATTTACCTCTGCCGGTCTCGCGACTCCTTCATACTATTATCTGTTTCCTGCAGGGGCAATAAGCACCAAAGTTTGACTCGCCATGCACCTCGACCCAACGCTTGCCATCAGGGCTACCTTCCGGAATCTTAACGGCTATGAATACCGAGAGAACCTCCCTTTTGATTATATCATATGGGAAAAGAGTTTTGTTTTATTTCTATCACAACAAAGAAAGCTATGAGTTGCAAAAGCAACTCCATAACTTGTGATATTGGATAAATTGAGTAAACGTACGAGTTATTTACAAGAAACTCCCTCAGTAACTTAAAAGCAAAATTTACACAAATGTTTACAACTATGACCGAAGCCAGTCTCTAAACCTCCTTTTCCTTATGGAAGAGAGTAGGAAACTCTTAACATTTTCCACGGAGTTCATCTTTTCCTTCTCATTTCCTTTTAGCCTGGCTTTTCCAGTTTCTTATACCGTTCGTTTCTTTCCGAGTCCCATTTCGGTTGAATAATCCTAGGAATTGCGGCGTTTGCTGCAGAGGATGTACCACATTACAGCGGTTTAGCCAAACCCCAGTCGCAGCTGGCGTCAGTACGCAAGTAAATTGGATAAAACACATCTTTGGTCTCGGGCATCATTGCACTTGTGGACTAATAAGCCTGAGTAGCATTTAGGTTAGGTGTACATAGACATCTAAGAGCATGGAATCGTACCAATTGATGTTATGGTTGGTATAAAACGTTTTAGTTGACGACTAAACAAGTCTCTCATTGCTTTGAAATAAACTCAAATCTACACTCTCTTTATCTCTTCTCCCATCACCTTAATTTTACCTTCCCTATCCACCCTACCATGCACTTTTACTCCCTTAATATATCCCCTTTCGTCACCAAATTGTGTAGTACTGGTCATGTCAGGCTTTGATAATGGGCAGTCAAATGTTTTATTTTCTCTTGTGCTTTCACTTCACCTAAACGCAAAAAAAGTCTGCTTATGCACCTTTAGACACATAGAAATTAAAATAAAACTGTTAAATACCAACCGTAGTGTTTCTTGAATATGGAAATCTACATCCTGAATTTTCTAACAATAAACTCTTAGTCTTATTACTGGTTACGTAAATTATTCGAAAGGAAGATGACATAAGCCGATTTTCTAAGAGCATACAGCTTCTGTGAAACACATTGTTTCGTGGAGTTAACTGTGTGAGATATTCCTTGTTTGTGGTTTGAATATTACAGTACCTGTAGTTCTCTCAGCTGGCAAGTCGTTATTCATTTTCTCCACTTCATCACGCAATGACAGCAAAATTACAAACCCGTCACCTAGCGATTGGCTCATAAAATTGACTATCATGTAAACGTCTGTTCGTATCTATATGTAGTACTGAACATAGAAATAACTTTAGAGAAGTGTGTACCCCTTACTACACCTATATGCATTAAATTAGGAAAGACAAGAAGAAATGGAATAGTAATGGAAAGAACAATACAATTTTGGTTTAGATGTTTGGCCAAAGAAGGGGAAATTATGAAATTATGCATGAAACGACTAGTGAAATCAAATAGTTGGTGGGCAGATGTAGGAGGAATTATGAAAAAAATAGGAATGGGAGATATATGGAGATTAGAGGACAGGAATACAAGCGATGTGGGTAAATTGGTAAAATGCAGAGTAGAAGATATAGAAAGACAGGAAATATGGGGAAGTCTAGAGAATATCAAATAATTACAATTTTATAAGCAAATAAAAGGAAATTGGGGACGAGAAGCATATGTAGATTACTGAAATATGCAAGAGAGAGAAGGGTTAGCTTGAATGAGAACAGGAACAATATTTCAAAGAGCGATAAGAGGTAGAAAAAGGGGAATTTGTGAATTGTGTGGGGGGAAGAAAGCACAGAACACTATGTAACATAATGCGAGGAGGTTGCAATATGAGATTGGGAGGAAAAATGGGAGAAAGTAGAAAAGAGGATAGTAGCTATAAAATGTTTACGGGCAGGGAGGAACAGGTAAGAAGTATTGGTAAGTTCTTGCAGAAAGTAAAAGGAAAAATGGGCTAGAAATATAGAGAATATAAGAAATGAAGATGAGAGGGAAGAATGGGACTAATTAATTAACAAAGAGCATGGAGGTTAAGAGCTACCTGGCAGAGCAGAAGACGAGGGTGTCATGTACGCCAAGGTAGCAACAAGTTAAAGACAAATATATGTAGCCAAAAGCTGTAAATTGTAAAATGTTGAAATATGCACAATAAATATAACATCACTATATGCATTGAAAGTTCATAGAACTGATTTAGTGTCTCGATTGACCTGAAAATATGAAAGCTGAGTTCTTTTTATAGAATATTTCTTGAATGTGTTTTCTTTAAATATCTAAGGTAAAGGGCAAAGAAATGGTGTGAATGTAATATTACAGAATGTTTTAATTGTTTAAATGTTTCAGTGGTACACATAACTATTTACTTCCTAAAAGAAAGGGTAAGTAGTGCATTCTACCAAGATGCCGAAGTCGACATTTTATAACTACCTTTTTGTTTATCCAAGGTGCCTCAAATTAAGTTTAAACTGAAAAACGCTCTGTGCATGTAATTGCAATAAATGTCTGCATGTTAAAATCAATGCTTGTTGTGAAGATTCAAGGGATACATTTCGCTTTAAGTTCCGTACTAAGAAAAGTCAATTACTATAAGCAAATGCAGTTACTAGGTTTAGAATTTCCGTGAACTGAATCAGCAAGACGACGATCAAGTAAAGGCAAACCTAGAGATCATTTATGTGCAGTTACTAACTCAGGAGGACATAATTATGAAAATCAGAGTGGAAATGGTTATTAGAATTAGCAAATCACAGAGTGGGAAACTGTTTCAGAGACGAATTATCAGCTTAAGTTAATAGAACGTTACACCCTCCCTAAAAATAGTCTTGCAAAAACGTTTACTACGGTCCATTAATGACAGCCTGCCTCATCTGAAGACCACGTTCAAGTACATAGTTTTAGTGATATGCGCAAGGAAATGTTTCCCATGACACCTCAGCAACTCAAAGCAATTTGACACTTCTTATTACTGTTACGAAATTAGTATTGACACGTCAGAAGTTAACGTGGAAAATTCGACTATTAGTTAATTTTGTATTTTCTAAGACCAGGAAGCAGTTAATTCTACATTCTGTAAAAGTCCACAGCTCAGTTTAAGTTCATATTTATTCTCTATATATTTATCGGCCAACTTAATCAGTGTTGCATATCCTCACACCCACTTATTCCCACCCTCAGAAATCCCCCATTGGAGCAGCTGACAGCAGTATTCGTTGGAGTAGGCGTGCAAATTTGAGAGGAGTCTATATGAACATTCACACAGCACTGGCGTTGCTGCCATCCTGCAAAAAGTAAAGGCGATACGATACACAAAGTATTTACTGTTGTACGTCAGGCGGAAGATACACACTCTCGCCTGCTTTGTAAACTTAAAGCAAGAAATACAAAGCGCTTCTGCAGATTGTTAACATCAGATAAAAAAACATTTGGGCTCGTTTATTGTTGTAGAGGTTCCCTGGATCCAATTTCAGTAGCGTTTCCGGATACTTCACTTAATTATCGTTTTTGAATACAATTATTAATTATTATTGTTCCTCTATAGAAACAATGATGATGCTAAAGTTAAAAAAAGAAGAAAAGCTAGAATCGTCTGTTAAATTCAATGCCACAGTAGAGCTATGAATCACGGATGTTCAGCTTTGTGTACCTTTGTATATATAGAATTAAATTTGAGGATTTCTTGGTTGATTGCAAATAGGAAATTTAATGTCATGGTAGTTCAATTCCAAATATGGAATTCAATTTTATCAACGGCTTTCAGATTCGTTGCCCTAATAATTTGAAATATGACAGTATAACTCTCTCAATCATAAGTGATATTTTACACAGACCTGTCAAGCGTAACGTTGGACCTTATGGTTTATTATAAAGCCCGAGACACAGAAGAGAGAAAACTTCATTAAAGTGAATTTGAATACCCCTTACTGAACAAATACAGTTGGAGAGCTTGACCCCTAACTGGTGAGGTGATATTTTGTAACGCAACTGGTGAGGTTGTGTTATAGATACGCAGTAATTTCCATGACACTTGTACTTCACTTGTGAAGGGGAATTGGAAAAACTCAGCTGATATTTCAATTTAAACCTTTATTGATGCTACTAAGCAACTTTTGAAACAGAAAATAAATTACAGTTGGAACTTGCAAATTTGGGAACATATGCAAACTAATTAAAAAACTTGCTACGTGTTACATAATCCATATGTTGGCTAATTTTATATAAACAAGTAACCCAAATTCTAACCTCACATTAAGCTGAACATTGAAAGTTTAGAAAAACACATTTTGATTTGACAAAATATTGCACACATACTAATTGGCAAGCCACTACTCTACGTAAACAGGGCTTACAGGAATTGTGCAGGCTTCACAGCTACTGCAGATCTTTTTTTGTTTTTATGTCAAAGCCTGGTGGATATTTCTTTCACCTTACTACTTTGCCTAAGACTTTACTGACTCCATATGGAACTGGCATCTGGAGTATTCTATTGATGTTTAGTCGCAACTCACGCGGCAACCGGGTGTTCAGAAAACTGCGCTTGAGATGAGACTGTGCAAGCTGTTTGGCAAGCCATCTGATGTATTCCAACCTGGTTAGCGGAATCCACAGTAGATAACATAAGCATTCATGAGAGTGAAAAATACGGCTAATGGTCATCGCCTTAAGCGGAAATTTGTTGAGTACACTGTGCACTTCTCTTCTAATGCGTCGACCCCAGCGTTTGTACTGTTGTAAACAGCAATTATCTCGGGTTTCTGGATCGGATGACTGGGTGTGGTGCATTGAGGATACAGGCAGTAGATTTTGCCCAGTAAAATATGTGGATATTCAATAGGAAACGAAAATATCAGAAAATAATTAAAAATGGATATGTACAATATAACAATAACGAATAACGTAACAAATGAGAACTGCATCCGAGGTTACTAGGTTAGACAGATAACCGGCTAGATGTCATACTGCCTGTAAAACGGAAAATAAGAGTATCGTAGAAAAGCTACGAAACTGGTGACGTTGGGTTAGGACTACCCATAATTTATAACAATCACGAATAAGATCAAACAACTCACTGCTCTGTTGACAACTGACCTTTCACACACCTCGGAACAAGCTGAATTGAATCTATAGGAACGGACAAACACCTAATCACAACCCTCAGGTAGCAGTGGCGTATCGAAGTTTTAACTGGGTATCTGACATCCAACCTCACCAGTTAGGAATTAATATAGTGTTGGCATGTTACCATGGAAATTTACAGGCATAAGATGAAAATCCTAAGAGTAGTGGTTGAAATCCCGGGTACACCACTGCATTCTTTCAGTTTTACTCTAACCTGTATTTCACATTTAAAATAACAATCAGGACATGGATTGGCCTAGTTTGGTTACTGGTTTTCGTGTTGAGAGTAAGAAGCACAACTCCGACTCTGAGTTTGAGATTTTAAGTCAACTCTATGAAAACATTTTCCTCCTAGATCGTGTGAGGTCTCCCGATGTTGTTTGGAGTTCACGGTAAAAATTGCAGGTCTTCTCACTCCACCCCAACCTCTCAACCATCGGAAGTAGCGGACTCCATCATGTGGCCTCCCCCCGCCAACCTTAAACATTGGTGGAATGACAGCCCAATGTGTGTGCGTGTGCAATTGCATTAACTTGCGGATATCTTTCAACAAGTATACTCCACCAACGCAAAGAAGCTCGCTGAAAGGAATGCGACCCCTTACACAGTGGGACAAGGACATCGAGTGTGTGTGACCGAACGCATGCTACACAAGGAGCGAACTGTTAAAAACATGCGCCCTGTTCTCTCCCTACACTAATACCCAGAAGATTCATTCACAAAAGTAGAAGGCGTCATAATGTTTTTGAATGGTCTATAACCGAACTGACATGGGGTGCCTTACGCTACCAACCCCTGAGGCTCATCCCCCGGAGACTCTTTCCTATGGTATACTATATGTGAAAGTGCATGTTCCACTGCTGACGAAACAAGGTAATTCCGTCACGATTCCGGGTGTCAGTGCTTTTGTCATGTGTTGGTTAATACGAGTGTTGTGTTTAGTCTCGAAGTCAATTATATCTTGGTATATGTATTCTGTTGCAGAAAATGTATTTATAATTCGTTTGTATTAACTTGGTTAATTTACCAACTTCAAAGCCGAACGGGCTCGTATCAGCTATCAGCCTTTGTGACAGATTTTTGTTAGATGTTTGTTGATGTTCACACTTATTATGTGAACATAGCTCATAATTCTTTTGGTTTACGTTTCTTTTCAGATAATATACGTCAGATTTTGTATAATTAATGTTCGGTGACAAGTTTAACAGTATTTCAGATTAACAGAAAGGTAAAATTATGGTTTCCTTTGTCTCCGGCCAAATCATGTGTGACTTTTATCACTAGGCTGGATTTTAAAACAGTTGAATGGCAAAAGACAAAATTATGTAGTCGCATATTACTGAACTGTAACCCTCATTTCCCTCTCATTTTCCATAGATAGTGTATAAGAAGTTTTATAAGGATCCTTAGGGCATTGGTGGAACATGTCAAACACCTGCGCTTTGTCCCGTAACAATTGCCTTGTTCCAATCACCCTTATAGAGATTCCATCATGTAAAAGTCATCTTTGAACATCTGTATTAGCTCTTAAATTAACAAATAATGAATAAAGTAAATTTAACCCTCACTTTTTCAAGTAGTGTCATAAATGAGAAGATAATGTTGTTTGGTTCTAGTACGCATACCTCAAATTGCAGCTGGTGAAATATACCGATCAAAATAATCGATTCCGACTTTCAGGTTTTCCAAATATGGGGATTTGGTCGGGAGATGGTGCTGAGTTATCCATATAAAAAATGACCAGATTAGAAGACCTAAAGTTTTGAACCACTCCGTCCAATTCACGATATCAAAACTTTCTATTTGAATTTTTGCGGACGATTAGAACACGGTGGGGATCACTGTATTCCTGAAATAACAGTTGACAAATGACGCTACAGCCCATAGAGGACCAAGGCCTGCCAACGCGACTGCCAGCCTCACGTCTAAATACTGTCACCCAATTACCGAAAGGCACGCTGGGTGGGCGACTGGAGGCATTCAGCCCAAGCCTACCCATTTGTCTGTGTAGCGCTCACGGAGGGGATGGTTATAAGAGCGGCAGGAGCCCTGTACCATCTCCTTCTCCTCCCCCTGACGTCTGGAACCATCCGTATGATCTTCCGAGCCCCGAAGCTTTCAGAAACAGCGATCTTCCTATATAACGCCTGCAGTGGCCGAGTCAGTTTAGTTCTTGGCGAGCAGCCATAAGGAGCGCCGTGCTAGCGAACGGACTGGAAGACTGCGTATGTGAATAAGAGGAGCTTTTAGTCAGCTCTAGAGAGTTGTACGTAATAGTGAGTGTGGAGTGGACCTGTGACTGACGAACTGGTGGATTGTAATTGTGTGCGCTACGTAATTCTATGTAATCGACAAGTGTTCCAACTGTAATTCGGTGGAAATAAAGAACATTTTGAGTTTGTGCAATTGGACTTTAATTTCACGAACCCACATGAAAGGTAGAGGTGGACGATCATCCAACCGATACGGGGAGGAGATGTGGTGAGCATCTCAGCATCCCCCAGCCGGATCGTTGGTTTTCGTGACCATGGCCGCTTACCTACTGTAGGCTCCTTAACTTCTTCACGATGCTGAGTGGGCACCGGTCCTATACTCGGGACTTAAAATCCTCAAACCCAGGGGTGAGATCGAACCCGGGTCACGTTCTCTGTCAGGGATCTAAAGCATTTTGCCTTAGCCAACTACGCCACGGCGCAGGAAGAAGTAAGTTTCGGAAGTATATTAATGCTTTTAGATAACCTCCTATTAAATAAAGCGGAACATGGTCCTTCACTGTAAGAACATTTGTTGACGGTACTTTCAGATGAACGTGGGTCCAACGCATCAGTAAAAGGTGTTATGGTACTCTATAACGCTGCATCAGTATTGAATCAACCCTGCACAGATCATTATTGCACATTTTTAAGTGTGGAATTTGACTGTCAAGTAAATTAAGCTAATCGCTGAATGTAACAAGTTCAATGAAGTCATAATATTTGGTTCATCTGATTGGAAATGCAATTGCAAAACCGAGCCCTTTAGAGGATCATTATAACGGAGCTTGTGCGAACAAAAGCGTGATGCTTTCAAAATTTGTCGAGCGGAACCTCTGCTCACTCCACTTTGTCTAGACAAATCGCAGTGATGATTATTAATATAACGGCTAATTGATTTTAGATTTTACAGTGTTTAGTTCATAGCACCTATTTGACTAACCACTTTATTTAGCTTCCACAATAGAAACATATTTAGAAATTCAAATTGCAAATATGGGATTTCTGGATGCTGTCTTATATGCGGTCTCACAGTTCTGTGGTTATCACCACTTGGGTTCAGCATTATTCAACTAAAACTGAGAATTTATTTATGAACGTTTTTAAATGATATGATATCGCCGAGCCATTTGATATTAAGCCTCTGAGCAAAGGTAATTAATCTTTCAGGGAGATCGTAACGCCCTATATTACGAGTGCTCTTCAATAAAGAATGATGACAACTTTTTGTTTTGTTTTACAACGTACCTTTATTAATCTTCATAAGTTTGATGGTCCTTCTCAAAATAGTCTCCCCTGAATGCGATGTACTTACTATCGAAAGTTCTTATATCCCAGGCTACATCATACAAGGTATATCGGGAAAATATAAGTTAGTTGGAGACTTTAATGTCATGACGGCAATTTGGCCATGGTAGCTCACTGGGTTAGAGCGAGTGGACGGAAACCAGTAGATCCGTGGTTCAAATCCCGGCCATGGCATTGAATTTTCAGTTTGACTCTATAAAAAACTTTAGCCTATATACGGCTAGTGCGAAGAAGTGATTGATTTCCAATAATTAACTTAAATTATTCTGAATTTCTCCAGTTCTTCACGGAGGAAAAGCAATGCGGTCTCTTGTAGTACTTCCTTTGCAAATGTAGTGGCTAGAACGGATACAACACTAGCGAAAAGTGCAGCATGAAGATGTGTCCCTAAAACATCAGCTTTTTAAAATTATTTTACAGGTTATTTCTCCAGGAAAACAACTTAGAAAAATAATTTTCAAATGACGATTTCGATAAGCGCGTCATTCGCAGAACTTTTCGAGTATTATGAAGTGCGTATCGAAATTCCAACAGTAAGAATATTTATATGCAGTAAGTAAGAAAATTGATTTCGGTTGTGGACAGAAGACGTTGTGATGGATACTAAAGGATATGGGATTCAGTTTCGAAAATGCAAAGATATGCGACGCATCTTAGTGGAACACCAGGATATCGACTGCCACCTTATGATGATTTAAACCCAATTGAACTGATATGGAGTATCAGAAGCAGAAATATGTGTGTTCAATGACTTTAGACGCACTTAAACGACTAACCAGACAGTGTTTAAACGACAGCACTGGAAACTGCTTGCATCAAAATTATGTCTATAGAATAACAATACTGGCATCGAAGTGCCCTGCCCGCCTCGGTAGCGTAGATGGTAGCGTGTCTGCCTCACGTTTAAGAGGTCCCGAGTTCGTATCTCGGTCGGGGTGAGTTACTTGGATAGTATTTTGCGGGGTTTTACCTTATCCTGAAAGAGGAATGTTGGGTAACTCTTAGCTCCATGGACCCCAGACTCATTTGAGCATCATTTGCACCCATCTCATTCATCGTCCGATATGACTAAACGTTGGAGTACGTAAATTACAAATTAAAAAAAAGAGCAAATACCTTAGTCGGCTTTATGGATTCCAGAGATGGTAACGAAAATTCCACAGACATAACAGCTGTTATTCATTATTTAAACGATATCGCCACAGCTACAGCAAGTGAAACTGATAAGCAGGAAACCAAATTTTCACGTCAGAATTAAATAAGTCAATTTTATTCTGCTCTTTAGCGGAGCCATCATGTCATTTTTATCACATGCTGTCCACCTCTTCTCCCTTCTGATAAACATATGTATGGTGTAAGCAGATAACAGAGTCTCCACTCGAGGTATCTTCTCAATTGTCCCGGCTAATACACCGGATATATGGCGTAATAATCTAGGACTGCATTAAACAAAATATATTACTTCTATTAAACAAGGATGTGAAAATATTCCAGCAAGCACACCGTGAAACACTTTATGGAATTAACTACTCCTAATATAGTTTGTTATTGTTTTATATTGTGAAATAATTGTCAGTTTTAAGTCAATTTATCGCACACGGAACCATAAAATACCTGTACTGAACTGCATATACTCCTTATTTTAAAATTCTATAAACATACAGGTGTACATAGAAAGCCATGTGAGAGCAACACGATAGACTTTTTCCCAGTGCTAGATCGAAATCCAATAGCAGACTTTGACGTCATGGCCCTAGGAGAATAGGAGCATGAAGGAAGTTGGGTTGTCGGTCTCTTTCACACACTCATCAATTTCAGACTACTGTCGTCCAGAATGGCCAACGGCGTGCCACACAGACCGACTTTACCTTCGTTCTGATTCCCACCACGCCCGCATCTTCCTCTTTCAGAAATCTGTAGTACAACAAATCCTATTACAGGAGAGGAGTCAAGGGTATCCGGGCTCCAACAGCTCCCCCTCTATTTATTCAAGATATATTTGTACAATTCACATAAACACTTTGGTGCTTTTTCTGTTCATCTCACAGCGCATGCTATCGTATTTAAGTTTTACTTTCCCTATCACGTTAGAAGTAGTCAGAAAATATGTTGCACTTAAATGAAGGTTTTACAAGAGTTTCAAAAATGCTGCTTTTAATGTCCCTTAATGCTGAAGAAAAATATTTCCTGTACTGTGGTCTGCAAAAAGAGCAAAAATTAAAAATGAAACACGTATTAATACCGAGGTTTTCAATACAAAACCCTTCCCAGAAATACAAGTTACATAAGTAAATTGATAGTTTTCTAATTCTCTAGAAAGTTTTCTTAAATTTTAGTACACTGAATTTTTAAGCTCTTCTTAATTCGGAATAAATTTAGTATTAAAAGGCAAAATATAAGAGACAAAAACTACTAGTAAAATGAGCATAACCCTTCAAAACATACAGTCAATTTAAAGTAACTTTGGGGATAATAAACCATTTTCCAGATGTTTTCTTCGAATGACAATGTTATCGCTACTTAGTTGTTTCTCACAGTTCCCATAGAGAGGAACCCCATACCTCTTCATGCATACACCTAGCGCTCCTGATATTTCTGACAGTATTGTACACCATAAGAGAGTTGCAAACATTGGGTGTGGCTCTGCGGATATTTCTCTATATCCGAACGAGATTGGTTACTGTGATAGGGGTTGAGTGAGTGTGTGGTGTTTTAGGGCCCGTCGACAACAAGGTCATTTGGGCCCGAAGTTAACTCTAAGAACTAAAAGCTACAAAAACTAAGTTAAAAAGTAAGATAAAATAAAAACACTCAACTATTAAAAGTACATAAAGAAACTCATCCCAGTACTAATAATTTAACATCTCTAAAATTAATAAATATAACATGCAAGTCAGACTTGTTTATTAAAACCGATTTCAGCAACAAACCGCAGTGCCTTAACCACGGCCACTGGGTCGTCCCCTATAACTCCCAGCAAGTTAGTCCCCAAGCCCAAAGACTGGAGAACGCGGGCGTACTGCGGGCAATCGAGCAATACATGCCGCACAGTGAGGTGTACTGCACACGGAGCACACCCAGGGGCCGGTTCCCCTCTTAACAAATGGCCATGAGTCGCTCGTGTGTGCCCAATTCTCAGCCGGGTGAGTGTCACCTCGGCCCGCCGGTTATCCGTGCAGGAAGTTGGCCAGGGTTGTACGCTCTCCTTTATCGCCCGGAGCTGTGTGCCTTCCAAAGCTGTCCAGGGTTGCTGCCAAGCAGATAGGAGTTGGCGACGGAAAAAAAGTTGCACATCCTGGTATGGCACCGTAGTTGTTAAACTCCGGGGCAAACGGCAAGCGGACTTAGCAGCCACGTCCGCCTCCTCGTTCCCGGAAATCCACACATGGCCTGGGGTCCAAGTAAAAACAATGGTATCCGCGACTGAGCATTTGCGAGATCTGGGCCTGTATTTTTAAAACAAGGGTGTGAGCGGCAGTGTGCTGTTGCAAGGCCTGAAGAGCACTTTTGTGATCTCTTGCACCAGCCAGGAGAGCTTTGGTTATAGAAGTTGAAACGCGTCGTCATAGCGAAATTTCTCGATAGTCAGTCAGTGTGTGTCGGATCCAGTTCTCATTGCGTAAAAGTGGGAGCCTTCCAGGATCCAGGGCATTGTCTTAGCAGAAAACTTAAGGTAGGAGAAGCACTCGCTGCTTGAAGGGTAGCTTATAGACCTATATTGTGACAGTCGAGTTTTCAGTGTCAATTTGATAATTGTATTTCATCTATGTGATCCAGTTCATATCACCATTTTCCTTCGTGACGTGACAGTGTAATAAAATACGCAGGAATCATTCATTTCTTCGTAATACTACAGCAGCCGTGGACTCGAACACAAGACCTCTCTAATTTTTTGCTCTGAAGCACTTGCTAAATCACAGCAATGGTCACAACTCCCGTAGATCAGTGTTTTCAGAAACGCACTCGCTCTCTGTCGCAAGAGCGTTCGGTAATACAAGCATTGGAATTTTTTGAAGTTTTCAATAATCCGGGAAAAGGGTAGCGTCAGGACCAACCGATAGCTGGGTATCAGAGTATTGTTTCGCCAGAAAGACTCGACACCTTGGGAGATACTGGGGACATCCTTTCTTCTGCAGTGCAGTTCCAACGTTGTGGGTACCAAGCGAATGAACAATGAGGTAAAATTCTCGAAATAAAAAATTAATAAAAAAAAATATTCCAAGATTCAGATAATGAACTGGTGAAGTCTTCGACTAAATCATGTGTTAGGAAGGCCAGCCGCAGGGGATCAAACCTACAACCTCCCGTATGACATCCTGTAGCCCGCCACATACCTCGGTTAATATAAATGGTAACACTTAACATTTTTACTGTTTCTAACACTTATATTATTTTAAACTCTTAACATCCTTCACCTTTATGTGAAACAAAGATTGCTTTGGAGTGTAATCACACTTTGTTTGCGTGAGAGAGTGGAACCGTTTACAAATGTAACAGACACAGCGGGATATATGTTTTGCCATTAACTCTCTCTCATACAACAGGAGCATTTTCTCTCACGATGGTCATCACTCAGTGAATGAGGCACCAGAGATCTGTCCGCCAGTTACAACTGCGGTTTGCGGCTTTCCTCTGCCAATCATCGCAGTATCGTTAATCACTGCCAGGTCCCTAGGGCCTAACTCGGAGTTTTCCAACCCCTGATGTACTGAACCATTAAAATGTTCAGTCAACTTTACTTGTATGTATCGCATAACGCTTTACCAGTTATGTAAACATAATTTCACACTCATATACTCGCATACAATAGTGAAAGTAAACATAATTGGGGGAAAATCATATTTGTATCCATAAATTCCATGTCGGTGTAGAAAAAATTCAGAAATAGGTCAGCATATATCCACGAACTTGCCTCGAAAAGAACTGTCAGTAAAACACCAAATTTTGAATTTAATTTCAGCGTTTTTTCAGGATGAGAAACCACATTTTCAAGCAAATATTCCAAACTCAAAATATTTCGTACATGAAAATCTGTTACTTCCACGTGTTTAATAGAAGTACTCACAATTAAAGAGATGTACCTCATATGTCATTTTCAATTAATAACACTGGGAAACAATGAGAATGTTTCGGGCCTAAAAATAGTGAATTTACATGTACTTCCAACTGCTGAATTCAAGCATCACCATAAAAATGGTAGATTAGCTCTTTTTTGAAGATAAAGCGATATTTCATTCTATAGAGTGAAGATTTTAAATTTGGCGGGACTTTTTGGGGGGAGTTGGCACACCTGTCAAATAACAAAACACAATCAGAGAGAAATTTTGGAAATTAAGTGATGCAAAATTTAAGGAAGACATCTCGTCGGACCACAAACATGGGGATCCTACATTTGACCAAATTTTGGAAGGGAAAGAAAAGGAAGCTTGGGAAGCCTTAAAGGGTGTTGTTCAAGGATTTTAGGCAACAAAAGAGATGACAACTACAAGCATTTGGTGACAGTGCTCCTGCAAAAGTACCGTCACCTTGGATGCAGCGTGCCCCTTAAGAGCCATTTTCTCCACTCCCACCTAGACTTTTTCCCTCCTAGTTGTGGAGCTGTTAGTGATGAACATGGGGAGAGATTCCATCAGGACAAAGATGGAACAAAGATATCAGGGCCGTTGGAATGAAGTAATGCTTCCGGATTACTGTTGGTCTTTGTATAAGGATTCTGCGGAACTCCATCACAAGAGGCAAGCTAAAAGACGACGAGGTCAAAAGGTCACCACATGATTCTCTTCAGACACAACTATCTGCGAAGTATTTTCCCAGCAATTTAGAACTCTTAGCATGTAATTACCATTTACAAAATAAAATGCACTTTCATTGTTAGCATGTATGTAATTAAAATTTATCCTTCTCTGAATCCGTTAAAATGTAATACTTCCACCTTGTGTATATCATAGAAACTAGAGCTAATAAAATTTTTCATTGTCATATTTGCTGTTCTCAACCCAAAATTAGTAGGAATTACCTCATGAAGTGCTCGAAACATTCAATTTTTTTTTGTCCAGTGTAATTAAGAATTGGTAGAAATTAATTGTTCTTTCACACTGGCCGTGTGTAGGCTAAATTATGGAAACGTAGAATCAGACTTACATGTTGTAAGTCGCCATTAAGGTAGTTGTCTCATGTGTTTATGAGAACTCCTAAGTGGTTTACTGGGAAAATACGAGTCAGTTGGAGAATTTAATGTCATATCGGCACGTTGGCCATAGTAGCTCAATGGTAGAGCGGCTGGACGGAAACCAGAAGACCCGTGGTTTAAATCCCGGCTATGGCATTGAATTTTTCAGTTTGACTCTACGTTTCCGTAATTAAGAATTTTTAGGATATAAGATTTTAAGATTCATCTCAAAGGTGAAGTCATTTTTTTCCGTATTTAATCATGCAAATTGAAGAGAATTTCAAAGTCTCTACATACTGGCCAGCTTTTTAAAGGTACGACTGTTACTTAAGATTGCTGTATTTCCGGTTTTTCCATTCAATCTCCTGGCAAATGTATGTACATAATCCATTTGAACAAATGTTTTTCCATTTAGTATAAATATACAGAACAGTATTATACTTTCGTATGTTTAGTTTATGTTAGATTAAGTACAAAATCATTTCCGCAACACATAGAACTTATTTTCACTTTATATACTATGCCCATGGTTGACAAAGTAGATACTGTATTTAATCCTACAATTCCAAAGCGAGATTTCGTTTATATATTGACTTCCCCTTGACCTGGAAGAAGCCATAGTAGAACGTAATTTCCGACTTGTAAGCCGTGGTCCAGTCGGTCGGTTATTGGCTAAAAGAGGGTGGCGTCAATTACTCTTAAGAAAGCTAAATGGAGTCAGTCCAAAACTCGGGTACAGATTATCAACCTGAACCCCAGAAGCTCCATTCTACGTGGAAAGTCTAAGCATGTATACCAAAAAGAAATTCAGGGAGCTTCTTCGTTAAATGCCTGCGTGTGTATTGTGTGCGTGTGTGATTGTCTATCTGTAAACAGTATAACCTAATCTCTGTTTCATATAACTTTGCCACACTGACATGAATTACTCCGCGTGCAACTCCCTTCCCCCTCACCCTAATTGGCTAATGCTTTCGCGCCATAGCCCATAGGTGGTGCCTCCCGTTACATTAAAACCTGCAGTAAACATCATAATAATTGTCAGGACGATTGATAAAATCATACAAATAAGAATATGAAGGTATGCAAAAATAATGAAATGTATAATGAAACTGAGCAAGTTGAAACGAATGAATGAGCAATGAAACTGAAACAAGTTTATAATGAAACGTCTTTAAACCAGCACACATACCTTGCAAAAATGCTTGTCTTTCACTCTTATGGTCGTGTCAGGCCATGTGTGTCGTGTGTCCTTCATTCACCCATTTCTCGTCGAAGTAGTATATTTTGCGATTTGTATCTCGGTACAGTCTGATTCTCCTTAAATAACGTCTTCGCCAATGTCGCCCCTGGAGTGCTAAGTTTTCCTGTTGTCTCAATTTCACGTTGCGATGTTGCTACGCATCTAACACACCTATAAGTTCAGAGCACAGCTGTTCGACTTCTCTCACTGACAAAGACGGATTCTTCTCTGTGAGTGCATTCAACACATGTAACACAATTCCTTTTTCACCGCTTTGTAAAGGTTTTACTCTTGCGGTGTTTCAGTGAAAAACTGGCTGTAGACTCTGCTATTATACGTACAAGTACATGCGCAATAAACGATCAATAAAATAATTTAGCTCTCGCACTCGGCACAACACACCTTCGAATGGTGGTATATGACTATAATCCAGTTCAAAACAAGGTCAGAGAAAAAAGTCATATAAACAAGTGTCATCTCTACCACTAAAGTTCGTGCTATTGTGTATTATGAAAGACGGGCTTGAGAGCAAAGGCAACTCTTCTTTACTTCGTTTAAGACTTAACACGCACTCAGATAAATCAACTCTGTTGCGTGATATATTTCATACAAACCGTTACGAAAATATAAATTTGACAATTCTCTTCCAACATATAAAGATATATCACCATGTTAAATAACGAACTAATTTTTACCGCAAAACAGTCTGTACTACAATAGCAGCCAATGAGAGGTGATAAGTTCACGTGACCGTTAAGAGATACGGGGCAAACTTATGTGAAACAAGGATTAAAGTATTACTGCCCTTTTAGTAAATAAAAGCTCTTGAATAAAGTTGCATTACCGGGTATTTCTCTTAGAAGAATGTACTTGAAGATCTCCATGTGGCATCTTTATAAGATATTGTACTTAACTAACGTTTCTTGTTTTCTTACATTTGTCTAATTTTTTATTTATAGACTATATTTTCGGTAGAATTAAGTATTTTCTCTACCTACTACGTACGTGGCAGATAAAATACAAATGCTTGTGTTCTCCTAAAACACGCGCGTGGATGTAAAAAGTTTCACTAAACTTCAAGAGCAAGGCAAGAGTTCATTCGACTCACTCCGTTGCACCAAAAAAGGCTAAAAGTGTCCCTTCCACTTGCACAAAACTTGTTCTTTGATGTTGTCAGATCCTTGATGTTAACCCATGCAAGGATATATCTACAAAAAAGAGTGTAGATAATTTGCATTAGAAAGAAAGCCTGTTTCACTGGAAAATACTCTCATACGTGTGATCCATGTCATGAAGCATGTCTCTGGTGCAGCCTACCATTGAACATATGAGTATTCCAAAAGCGGAAAAGGGAATATAAAATCTTCATTAAAGACTAGCTCTTCTTTCTGTGATTTTGGACTATTGTTTGTTTCTAAAGTGTCCTTTACGGTATTGTTATTAAATTTAGCAAAAGTATTTAATCAGTAAGAGCTATTTAAACAGTTTGGTAATGAGTACAAATGATAGAACACGCTGAAGCATTACCAGACAATATAAAGTTTCCGGGAGAAAATGTTAATGTTTTATCGGTCAGGTTGTAAAATCTCACTGTTATATTTTACTCTCAGAACAATTCAAAGTATAAGTGTAAAGAAATCTTATGTATTTATCCTATCAGTTACATAGCATAGAGGAGATGAATTCGGCCTTATCGTATGCCCTGATGTAACAATCCTAACACATATATAGCTAGCTTAAGAACTAAGTGCTACAATTTCATCCAAAAAAGAGCATAAACAGCAAATGGGCTGAAGAAGTGTGATGTAGCGGTATTTTACCGTGTTAAAAATATTGTCACCCGAACGTCGGAACTGCCTATAGAACCGGCAGGCAGCAGCAGCAGGAAATGGCAGTCGTTCACCCCGCCCACTCATTTGTCTTATAGCGGTAACGAGGGGTGGCTGGAAAAACATTACTGTGCCGTCTCTTTCCACTGCCCTTGATTTCTCGAACTTACGGGATATTGCATCTAATTCGGAACCTTCTAGATTGGCCAGCTGGTCTTATAAAAGCAACGCGTCGGGCTGGAGAAAAGTCAGTGCTTGACGAGATAGTGAACGGACGAGAAGACTGTGTACGTGCATCGGAAGAGTTTACGCCACTGTGATCGTGCAAGTGGAACTATAACGGACGAACTGGTGAATTGTAATTGTGTGCATTACGTAATTCTGTGTAATCGGCAGGTGTTCAACTGTAATTCGGTGGAAATAAAGAATATTTTTGAGTGGTGCAATCGGACTTTTAATTTCACGAACCCACAAAGTCACACTGGTGTCAGAAGTGGGATCGACAGCATGAAGACCAGATATGACAGGCATGCCAACAGCCAAGGGTTCCAGCTAGGTGACCTGGTCCGTTTGTACCGTCCTACGCGGACCAAGGGACGCAGCCCGAAGCTTCAGCAGCAATGGCAAGAACCGTACCGGGTGGTGAAGAGGATAAATGACCTGGTCTACCGCATCCGGAAGGTGCCCCGTGGAAAGATGTTGGTGGTACACCTGGATCGCCTGGCACGCTATGATGGTGCTGTTCGGGATGACCAGCTTTGAGGAGGGAGCAGTGTCACACGAACGTCGGAACTCCCTATAGAACCGGCAGGCAGCAGCAGGAGATGGTAGGCGTTCGCTCCGCCCACTCATTTGTCTTATAGCGGTAACGAGTGGTGGCTGGAAAAACATTACTGTGCCCTTGATTTCTCGAACTTACGGGATATTTAATATAATCCGGAACCTTCTAGATTGGCCAGCTGGTCTTATATAAGCAACGCGTCGGGCTGGAGAAAAGTCAGTGCTTGACGAGCTAGTGAATGGACGAGAAGACTGTGTACGTGCATCGGAAGAGTTTACGCCACTGTGAGCGTGCATGTGGAACTATAATGGACGAACTGGTGAATTGTAATTGTGTGCATTACGTAATTCTGTGTAACTGGCAGGTGTTCAACTGTAATTCGGTGGAAATAAAGAACATTTTTGAGTGGTGCAATCGGACTTTTAATTTCACGAACCCACAAAGTCACAATATCGTAACTCAAATAATACCTAACCTTTGAGGACAACGCTAGCTTCTTGTGGGAGAAAATGCTTACTCTACCTAAAGATAGGGCCGTAATTGGGAGGGGAAACAGACGTATTTTCCAGCGAGGGTTTGCAGGCTGTATTTTTTTTAAATTGCGTAAAAGAAGAATGTTATCTCACATATAGAAGGCTGTAGACTGCATACGGAGTGTAACTAAAATTTTAGTTTCACGTTTTGAGTGGTATTTTCCTTGAACACAGGCAGGAACTGAGGACTTGATCACAAATGGAAGTAGTACTCTATCCAACTTAGCTCTGTGAGTAAAGATAGCTATTTCCTTTAACTATATAACTTGTTAAACGAAATGTTATTGATTTATAATTACGGCATAACTAGGAAAAGCTACGCATCGCTGATATTTCAGCAGTCAACTCTTTCACCCGCAGTATGGCTAACACACAGAGCCTTGGACAATCAGGTTTGCCACCCAACTTCTGAAAACCAAAACAAGATGAACAAAAGCAACACTACTATCGCACGCAGCTGTTCAATTGCTCAATCTATGCCAAATAAGGAACAAGCTTTAATTATTGAAGGGAATGAAAGTTTATCACTCAAAGAATTTTAATATGAGGAATCCATGACAGCTTATTATCCAAAAGTAATCCCAGGAGTTTTAGTGTCTTAACAATTTCAATATTATTACCTCCCATATAGATCTTAAGATCCTCAGTGATTTCTTTCCTTTTAGAGAACAATATGCATTTTGAACTTTTTTGTGAGAAATTGAATCCGGTTAAATCTAACCAATGTTATATTATCCGGTCGTTGTATCCCCGGCTCTGACGTCTTGCAATTGCAAGAGGTGGAGGGGGAAAGTTAATAGTACCAACATTCAGTAATTAGCAATTTAAAACATATCCTCATAATTATCTTTAGAATGCAAATATAGGATATATTAGCTATAAAACGCTGAAATAGAACTTACAATTTCATTATCATGCAAGATATTTATTACAACACCACTCTATTCGAATATTTCGTTCACACCTATCACACACACTAACTGCATCTGTTGGTACTATTGGGAGTCTCTACATCCGGTATTGTGGTCAAGATAATAAGTGAATACATTTCCGTTTAAAGAGTAGTAAAATTGGAAAAGGTGTGAAGAAAAAAAAAAAACTCATTTTGTAAAGAAACTGTACCTAAACAAGAGTTTTCACCAGGCTTATTGATTTTGAGTAATGCTGTTCACAAAATCTAGCCAGCAATAGACATGAACAACATTTCGTAACAATGGATTAGCTATGGCTAGAGAGAGGAACATGTACATTTCACGAAGTAATTATAGTACGATACTAGTACAGTACAGTTGGCTATTAAATTTAAGGCGTATTATTAAATCGTTACTATTAATAAATTGCAAGG
Organism: Mantis religiosa; assembly: GCA_030765055.1. NCBI lineage: Eukaryota > Metazoa > Arthropoda > Insecta > Mantodea > Mantidae > Mantis > Mantis religiosa. The sequence goes on from CM060956.1 coordinate 30,118,405, forward strand.
GCATTTGAAGCGAGTTCTGGAGGATTTATATTCCTAGCAGTTGCTTTATGAAACGTATTATAAAAACCGAAATTGTATCTCACAGTTGGGAGCTTTCTTTTTTCTTTTGACGCTGCATCACACTGCAGCAAAATTTCATAAAGAATGTTGAATGGCTTTATATAGCTGTTTTGCATATTTTATTTCTCAAGTGGAACCACTGCGAGGTTTCAAGGGTCCACGACTTCTGATTCACTGTTACTCTACCGCCAAAACAGTAGAGGGTTTTCATTTCAATCATAATGAGAAATATGACACCCTAAACAGGTGTTCCTGTAAATATCTTTTTAAAATATTGAAGATATTAACGGTTCCTTGCATGTATATACTCTCGAGCCTAAAATTCTTTGTATGCAATCGTGCCTTATTTGTAACAAATAATGTAATTCACAGAATAAACACTAGCCAAAAGTATAATATCCATTATCCCAGTGCTAAACTTTCTTGCTTCCAGAAAGGTGTGCATTATGAAACTACCAAAATATTTGGCGCACTTCCTACTGTTCTTAAAGAAAAAATTGATAATTTCGGTGCTCTTAAACAAGCTGTTAGAGAGTACCTTTGATCAAAATCTTTTTGTTCTGTACAAGATTATCTGAATGAGAAATTATCCTGAAAATGCTTCTGTAGTTCTGTAAGTAGTATCTAACTGTTCAAATGACAAATCATTACCAATAAAACTTTGATGTATGTTGAAAGTTTATTTTTAATGTATATGTATTTTAGAAGTAACAAGAATGGTATCCATTGCAGCAAGGTTTAGACGTACTGGCATAAGCCAAGTGAAAGCTGAATTAAAATGTGTTTGATTTTGTATCATATATAATTATCCCTGTTTTGTTTTCCATATTGCTGTTCATATTGCCTGTATACTATAATATGTGTCTTATGTTAACTTTTTTACATATACAGGCTGAGTCACCTAAAACTTGCACCGTAAATATTTCTGAAATGGTATGTGCTATTGATATGCGGTTTTCACGGAATTGAACTATAGGCAGGGGCTCGCATTTTCAAATGATACACAGATTTTTATAATTTTTAGAAAGTGTATTTATGTACAAAAGTTACATTTTTTTAAATGGAACAATGCGTATTGACATTAAGAAAATAAAAGTAGAATAAATTAGAATGTCAATGGTGTTTTTGCACGATTCTAATGTAAGTAGTTTACTAGAAATCGTCATTTGTACAAAACGGGACAATGGCTAGGACAAACTAAAGAAAAACAAGTGAATGAAGAAAAATGAGGATTCTGACAAGTAAACAAAACTGTACCCTCAAAGCCTGTGTTCAAAATGAGCACCACCAGCTTCAATACAAGCTTCCAGTCTAGTATGTAAAGATTGCTGTACACGTTCTAGCATTTCAGTGGAAATTTCAGCGCAGGCAGCAGTAATACGCCGTTTCATATCTTCTGGTGTAGTTGGTATGTCCTTGTAGACAGTGTCTTTCAGCTTCCCCCACAGAAAAAAATCTAAAGGAGTCAAATCTGGTGAACGGGCCGGCCAAGGTACAGGTCCCCTTCGTCCAATCCACCGATTTTGAAACAATCCTTGAAGATAAGCTGTAGTAATTCGTGCACTATGGGCCGGACCCACATCATGTTGATACCACAGATTCCTCCTAGTCTGAAGGGGAACGTCTTCTAACATCTGTGGAAGATCGTCTGTTAGGAGGTTGAGATACTTCTGTGAATTCAGTGTTCCTTCTATGAAAAAAGGGCCAATGATGTGATGGTTCACTATTCCACACCACACGTTCACACTCCATGGATGCTGACGTTCTACCTGACGCGGCCAACGAGGGTTGTCAACAGACCAATAGTGCATATTTTTTAGATTTACTTGGCCATGATTAGTAAATGTTGCTTCATCAGTGAACAAGATACATGACAAATTTGGAGTATCATGTCTCAATGCCCATGTACAAAAGTTCACACGATTCTCAAAATCATTGCCATGCAGCACTTGATGGAGCGAGATGTGATACGGATGGAACTTATGACGATGGAGGATGCGGATTATACTTCTTTGACTGATGCCGCTTCCTCGTGCGATTGCACGAGAACTAATGTGGGGATCTACTGCAACAGCAGCTAGAACATTAATTTCTCCTTGCTCTCCAGTTGCTCGTTTGTTTCTGGTGCGTTTTCTAGACGTTATACTACCACTTTCACGTAATTGGTTGAAGAGGTTCACAAATAATTGACGAGATGGTTGACGTCTATTCGGATATGTTTCCAAATGCACTGTACAAGAAAGAACTGCATTCTTTCTACATTCACCATAAACTATGAGCATATCTGCTTTTTCTGCATTGGTAAATACCATCTTCCAAGCACGTCCTACTGCTTCAACTATCACAAAATGACTGCCAGTGTAGACAAAACACATTGTAAACAAACATAACAACATCCTAGCCTAGCAACTAAGCAATTGAATGGAACAAGGAACTGCCGGTGCGTTCAATTTTCAAATGACGATTTCTCGTAAACTACTTACATTAGAATCGTGCAAAAAACACCATTGACATTCTAATTTATTCTACTTTTATTTTCTTAATGTCAATACGCATTCTTCCATTTAAAAAAATGTAACTTTTGTACATAAATACACTTTCTAAAAGTTATAAAAATCTGTGTATCATTTGAAAATGCGAGCCCCTGCCTATAGTTTAATTCCGTGAAAACCGCATATCAATAGCACATACCATTTCAGAAATATTTACGGTGCAAGTTTTAGGTGACTCACCCTGTATATGCTATTAAACTTTATACCTCTGGACATGTTCAATGTTCACAGCCTTTTCTGTCTACAAGTGAACCTACTGAACGCAAGTCAATCTAATCCAATCTATTTTTCAGGAAATATTATTCCCAAGCTCTTTGTATGCTCTCTTGTGAAATAACACATAACTATCCGTAAATAGAGAAATAAAAAGATTACTGAGTGAAATGGCTTCGAAATAACATGTGAAGCTCACAATTCCGTTTCGAATTTCGTAAGACCAAATGCTCTGACTAAATAAATTGAAGAAATATTAAGAAATATCGGCAACTCCAGGTTATAAATTTCTGCAGATAATGCAGGGAGCACAAAACTCATATAATATTGAAATTTTCGTTGCAATCAAAGTGTTGGGCAGAACTGTGCCTATGGGCTTAGCTTTGGTCAGAAGAGAGTCTTAACCCTTCAGAGAGTCAATTTAAGTGGCTGAGCCTAGACGTAATGTGGTAAGTGGTGGAGATGTAATGTAATTGTTTTCTGTAAACGTGGCTTTCAGTTGTCTTGTGATCATTGGAGAAGGAACTGTTCAGTTTATTTTCCTATTGAAAGCTAACTTGGGTTAAATTAAGGAATATCTCTCTCTCTCTCTCTCTCTCTCTCTCTCTCTCTCTCTCTCTCTCTCTCTCTCTCTCTCTCTCTCTCTCTCTCTCTCTCTCTCTCTCTCTTTTACAGTGCTAACTCCGAATCTTCAACGTATGTTTATGTCGTTAAAGTATATGGAAATGTTAAGTGGACAAAAATATTCCTTCACATAAAAATACGTTGTTAGTGGTTTGAATTGTCAAATATATACATACCTCACAGCTGGTTGGTTGGCATTTGTTTTAATGGCATGTAAGTAAGCGTGACATTTCAAAGAAGCTTAGAGTGGATTAAAATAATGGATAAAGGAACAAGATTTCCTCGTAAAGAGTAGGGAAATTTGTGTGTATGTATTGCATGAAATTGTTTAACGCAAGTATACCCAAACATTAAGAATGACACAGATAAATAACATTTAACAGGCAATCGCTAGTTTTGGTTAATGAACCAATAAACCTAAGTACATTTAGTAAACTCTCAGGTCCACCAACGTGCAATCTCACTTTCAGAGAAGGCAACATGACTTATGAAACGACTCTAGGGTACCTTAAGTATACGGGGGGGGGGGGGGTGTAATTCTTGCTCGATGGCGCGGCTGCCCATTTTCTACGGGACATTTGTTACCATATGGCTCGCGTCTTTCCTCAATCAGTCGGTTACGACAGTCTGGCATTTCCATCCACCAAATCTCGTTCTAACTTTTACTTTCAGAAACTTTACACGATTAGCATAAACTTTACTTTTAAAGGAGGTGAAACCTTAGAGAGGAGAAAAAAACGTTATGCTTGCACACATGGGATTTCTGCCATATGTTGTACAAACTTCATGTCTGTTCGAAATCCGGGTTGCTTCTGGTGGTTTGCTTCTCAACAATCACCAAGGAAAGTGACAGTTCTACTATCTCCTAGAACTTTCTTGCAACAAACGGAAGATGTATACCCAACTCAATAATTGTATAACCGGAAATACGTTTTGGGACTATTTAAATGCCCTCAAAAGGAGAAAAAATGTGTGTGTTTGTGTGTGTGTGTGTGTGTGTGTGTGTGTGTGTGTGTGTGTGTGTGTGTAAGAGAGGGGAAGAGAAGAGGGAGAGGGGAGGAGGGAGGGAAAAAGAGACTCAAAGGAAACTTGGCTTAATTACAAAACTTGCTATTTAAGTTCAGCGTCATCCTAGGATAAAACAACGTTCTTCAAGAAAATTCTTCTACCTGAAGCAACATTTTACAGAGAAAAGGTTTCGACAACCTTCAGTTTTTCAGATACGACTCTAGTGATTTTGATTAAAATGCATCATTTATCGATGGCTTTTACAAACGAAATACATACCTTTAATTTTCTGGGAATATCCTCTGAAATTTTCATAGTGAGCGTTTTGTACAACTAAGATAAATAGTAGAGATAGTAGCTCAGATGGTTAGAGCGGCTGGACGGAAATCAGAAGATCCGTGGTTCAAATCCGGGCTATGGCATTGAATTTTTCAGTCTCGCTCTACCCTTACATAGTGCGTCCTACACACGGCTAGTGTGAAAGAACAATTTCCATTAATTGTACCCAATAGTGGTCAGAACAATAAAGCCTGGGCCTTAAAGTACTTACAGCACTCCTAAGTGGTTTACCGGGAAAAACACGAGTCAGTTGCAGAATTTAATGCCATGTTGGCACGTTGGCTATAGTAGCTCAAATGGTTAGAGCGGCTGGACGGAAACCAGAAGATCCGTGGTTCAAATCCCGGCTATGGCATTGAATTTTTCAGTCTGGCTCTACACTTACATAGTGAGTCCTACACACGGCTAGTGTGAAAGAACAATTAATTTCCAGTAGAGGTAAACATTTCTGAACTTTTCCGTATTATTGGCTTGAATTTTCAAACAAATCTATTTTCTCAGTTGCATTTGCTTTATTATTTCTTGGCTGTACAGAGAAAAGTAAAGGTGAATATAAGCGACCAGTTCAATAGTGGACTATTGCTTAAAGGTTATTGAATTCCCATTTTTATTACCTCTGATGGTATACAGAACAATAAGGAGTTTTAAGAAGAAAGGCATAAGAAGAGATTAAGCAATGTGAATGTAACACATCAAGATTTTGTAATATACATTCGTGTGCTGCGGCAATCATGCACCACAATCCATAAATGATTTCTGTATCAAGTACGTTCTCTTTTGATTCCGAGTGTTGAAGGCCAAAGGTAAGTACTCCTTACTGAAGACTCTGTGAGGCATTATTATCGCTATTATGCATCGATACTGTCCCTGAGTGCATACTTTACTGAGATTATGCTTTCTGGAAAACCAGCTTTAGTTTGAAAGGCCCAAAAAACTTGTACTCTTGTGCTTTATTTCTTCAAATTTTGTTTTTGAAAAGACAAAGTTGGTTCAAAATGCAAAAACCTACTTCGGTGTAATATAAACGAATATATGCTGTAATTCATGTACAGCTTTACATATAAATTTCAGTGAAATATCTCCATAGGCAAACATTAATGTACATATTGTGACTTTGTGGGTTCGTAAGATTAAAACCCAAACTTGCAGAAATTCAAAATGCTTTTTATTTCCGTAGAAAGACACTGTTTGTACACCCCTTTGCAGCAAGCTGACCTAACAAACCAACACATTATCTTGTCACTACTGTACACGTCAATAAACAAGAATTCACTTCCAAATCAAGAGCATGCGCACAATTATCAGTTCCGATTACGACTGTCCAACAATTAACCGAGGTTTCGTTTTTATAACTCTACTCATTCTTCTAGGACTTAAGCGAATTTTCTGAAACAAACAATAAAGTGAACGTTCCAGTCAGCTATCTGTCTCTTTCCTTATCTGTTTCGGTAAGCTTTTATCTCCGCGCGCTGCAGTATCTCTCTCTTTGCGCTCGCCGGCCCCGCCAGTTGCAAGAGTAGGTTCGCCACAATATTTTCAGTTTGCTCTCCTGAATATTCTGGTGTAGACGTAGCAACAGTTGGCATTTGACTTTAAAATACTTACAGCCTATACAATTAAAATTATATCTACCTTTTATATTACTTAAAAGCACCTAAGCACATTAATACGGACTAAATACACTTGCATGTTTTTCATTCTGAAATTTCATCTTCCTGGAAATACCTTTTTCCGTAATGCACTATTCCAAAACAGTCCACGCGATACAATTTTCATGCAATTCTCAAGTTTCCATAAGGATTACCAAAACCCAAATAATTACATATTTTTTCTATTTTTTCTATTAATTTGTAATGTCATTTAGCACTTTTGAAAAGCCCAAAAATTACTTCCTATTTGGATAAGAATTAAAGAACTTAATTGTATGACAGTTTCTGGCGTTATAATCAGGTAAATTAGAGAATTTTAAATACAGTTGGTATTAAAACTCAATAATGTATGCACGCTACATACAGTTGAGCTCTACAATTTAAAAATTAGAAAGTAAAATAGACAATCTTGATGTACATGTGACATATTTCAAGACATCTTCACTGAAAATGTGAATTCAGATAATTTAGACTAGGATTGCACATTCGCATAAAGAAAATACGAAAAAAATTGAAATATCTCTCTCAAGTGGTTGGTAAATTTCTTAATCATGTCACTGAGTATTAGCAGCAGACTCAAAAGGTATACTCAAGTGAAAATATAATAAAACCTATATTTTTTGGACTATTTAGGACAAGCAGTGTCAGTATTTTCAGTCTGTTCCATTACAAATATTGGGTGAAAAGATACCTGTTGAGAGCCTATAACTTCTTTTGACTTCTAAATTCAAACGGCTATCGTTTGGGTAAACAGTTTTGCAAACTATTTTTCAGTACTTCAGCACAGATGCTGAAAATATTTCAGTAAATACGACTTATTTTCAACAAGAAGTAACCCGGAATGTCAATTCAAACCATACAAGTAGAATAAAACATTTCAGAATACCTCAAATTGTTGTTCTAAATTGGAGTACTTTATTTTTATTATCTTGGTTTTAGAATCATTCTTTTCTGTCGTTTGCTTTAGGCTAAATCATTAATGTTTATCTCTGTGGCATTAATCTATATTACTTCATTAAGAAGTTCGTACTTGGTTTTATGTACTTCTGAAATATTACTAAGGCTTTTAGTTGCTGTTTTAGTTTTGTATTAACCTAATAAATATTATTTATCAGTATTACATTTGTCTATAAAATGCTACAAAGCTCTAAATACTCAATGTATAAAGTTTATAAATATGCCAATCAAAATAATAAATTAGAGAGATAATTAGGTTGAACAATTGAAAGTAAACTAAACATTGCAAGATATTGAAATTCGGTACGATTATAGTATTAGGATGTGTGCATTTAACGACTGTATAATATTTACATTAAGTTGATAAAGTTCCTTGCAAAAGGGACTTATAGACATTCTGTGTATCCTTAAAAAAAAAAAGGTGTTACACCCTATATTTCAGGTCTAGGTTTCTTGTAGGAATTTAAAGCTATGGGCACGAATCTTTTCCCCAAATAACACAACACAGTTTTATAATATAAACTTAATATAAGGCATACATAGTTTATATTACGCACATGAAAAATTATTTAGTTGTGTTAAAAGATAACATTTTTAAGGACTGAATTTTATTTCCCCTCCATTTTATAAATCACATGAATATAAAAATTAGATTCATGTGTTCAGGGATCACTAACAAATAAGCTGTAAAAGTTTTGTATAAATATATTGTATAGATTTTGAGAAGAATGCACCTAAAGTATGAAAAATCAAGGTTTTGGGAAATCACGATCAAAGATTAAGCACCATTCTTTTTAAATTATACATACTCTCAAAACATGCCTGTTCCATATTCCTGATCAGTTAGGTTTTCCTTTATTTCTTACTTCTAGTTCTAATTTCAAACAACTGAGCTGTTGTTTTTGCCTCTGAGAGTCGACGCACATCTTTTTTTACACATGCTGCCCTCATTTCTCACCAACTTTTATACCAATTTTTGTCATCACTTTATGCCTACCACTGCACCCACAAATAACACTATCATATACACCAATTTGTAATGTTTATGGCCCAACATGCACAGTTTTTGTAATTCTTTCCTATATTATACGATGAAAACTTTCATTTGCGTTTTGGGTTCAAAAACACGGCTAAAGAAGCCGGAAGTTGACCACAGAGAAATAAACGAGTAGAGCAGCAGGAAGCAGAATGACCAACACGTAAATCAAAATTTACCACATGTTTCTAAGTGGGTTCAGAAATTTCAAGCTTTGGAAGTATGTTGAGTGCAATGTGTAAGCAGAAGATCAGAAAGTGGGCGTGTCATTTTGCCGCCATCTTTATATTGATGGATTAAAGGGCTTTAATACCAGCTGACACCCGATGTTATACATATCATTTAAAGGCTGAAAAATTATAATTTGTAACACTAAAAACAATAAAATGATTTTTTGAAACCCATCGACCTCCCAGTGTCCTTAAGGGTTTTGTTTGAACGTTTAATCTACTAAATTATGAAGATCGCTTAACTGGTGAAGAAAAAATCCTAATTCTGCAACCAGAAACAGTTGAAAGCTAAATATAGTGAAAATAAAAAATACAACCACATATAGTTTGTAGGATTCTATTACTCTTACACGCTTTTAACTCACTCGACTATGCATTGGGTATCAAGGCAGTATGTCGTCTATCTATTGTTGACAGCACATTCCATTTGGCCTGTTTAAATATCCATTACAGAAGCTTTACCCGTTATGCAGAAAGCTGCTGCAGCATGTTCTATTTTTCCTTGATGTATCTTCCCCAAGCAGAATGGCGAACACGTCGCTCGCGTTCTAGATTAGGCTAAGGGAAAAAACGTGGCATAGGAAGGGATAAGGGAAACCGAGAGGGAAAGGTAGTAAAAATGGTAAGTCCGGAGAGCAAGAAGCAGAATGAGATCTGTCCAAAAAAGGGTGATTTATGGCTTCAGATACCGCAGTGAGTACAAGCTAGCAACAGCGTTGTGAAAACTTTGCGTATCAGCATTTCCCTTGTCTGCTTCACCTCACCTTTTTGTTCGGGGTTACGTTAAGAAGTCCACTGCGGCGAACAGAAAGGTCAAGAGGATAAACACCTTACAGAAAGCGATACGGCTTTCTCCTGGACATGTGCGAGGATTTGGAGCGATTACAGCAAAACCAGCGTCATCGCCAAGGTATCTGTAGCGTGTAGAAATGAGCATTGTCCAACAATGAGAAAGGCAAGAGCAACATTTTAAGTTTACTTATGCATTTACCAGCAAGCACTGTTGATGGAAACACGTATTTTCTGTCGACCTCTCGTCAATCGAAATACATTTTTTCAGAAATTGCTGTACTAATTAATTTCCTTGTAGCCACAATGGATTTGAAACTATGGTAGGCTTTAAGCGAAAGTCAAATCTATTAAGACCAGTATTTATGCGATGCAGTTGAATTTTTATTCTAATGGAAAAGTAGTAATTAATTCCTATAAGAAATATTACGTGATCGGAAACTCAAACCGATGCCAAGGAATAATACAGTAATAATACACCTTATAAAAACTGACAAAAATATGTGCTTTAGCAACATCTACAACTTATGACAGCAAGGTTTATTTTATCTCTTACGATTCACCAGGTATGCAAAGGTAATCAGAATGATGACTTCAGATGCTATTACCAGAGTGTGCTCAACCTCAGGCCTGATGGAGAAGCCTCTATTTTAGGTAGCTCATGGTATCTGGGCCACGGTACTGCCATTTTACTTCCCTTCCAAAGTAACCCATGCTAAAAAATTTGATTTCGGAATTTCCAATAGAGAGTAAGGGAATTTTTCGGGTGTAAAAGTAAGGGTCTAGGCTTTCAAGTTACACTGGGCACATTCACTGTCAAGATTCTCCTTCAATGCCCTCTAACTCCTGTATGAATGTATGGCAGATGCGCTACCCCCACACCATGACAGTGTGACCCCACTGAATATAGAGAATGTTCCCAAATCGCCCTTTGTTTTGTTCAAACAGGCAACCCATATCATACTATGAGGAATGGTAAAATATAGTATTATTCCCATCATCTTAAAATTCTTCTTTAACCCGTAACCGGTATGGTGGAGCCAGGAGGACCCCGGTTAGAACGTTTACTATGTGAAACCTATTTTCTCCGCAGTGTGGCGCTGCGGCTCTCAGTACCTTTCAGGCAGTATGCTTTGAGTTGTTGAGCGTTGAGGTTGTGGTGAAAAGAGTGCCTACACATCATTAACATTTGTTTCTCTCCTTAGCGTGTTCAGGGTGATAACGTAAGTATATAATATCGTAATGGAGTATGTTTCAGGAGGAAATGTCAACAGCTTACGCAAACAAAATGCATTACATTGCATGGTATGTTGTTACAGAGAGATGGCGTCAACTTCACAGAAGCAAATGAATGTTGATGACCCACAGTTTGAGGAATGGATGTTATCGATTGCAAATGGGCTACAGTGTGACTTTAGTGATTTTGATGACCCACAACATGGCCCAGACTATGACAGTGATTCAGAACTAGAAGAATAATTACAAAATGGGGATGAAGAAGTCGTAATCGAGTACTGAGATAATTGGGTACACCAATGCCACAAAAGGAGGAATAGACGCAAGTGATGAAAAATGCACTGTTTACGCGACCAATAGACGTTGTAGAAGTTTGGCTCTTGCTATTTTCTACCCAATACTGAACATTTACATGCTGTGTGCATTTATGATACATTCGTAATTAATGGCAAACCATAAAAAATCACGCTTCGATTTCACCAAGCTAGCTGAACTGCTTCTACAGAGAATGAGTATTCCACACCTCCCTCCAGGGTTAAGAAACAATATTCTTAGGATGCCCAAATGCTAAATGCCCAAGCAATTAGGAGTCATAACAAAATGGGTTAGATGTGCAAAGTGACCTAGAACAAAAGATAGGAAAACAAAAGAATGTTGTGTAACTTGCAGTATACAATATGCAGCGAATGCTTCTAAATACCTACTGCGGTTTTGTTCAACTGCAATATCCATTTCATTTTCAACACTTTTATTCATTACTATTCATCTTAAATTTCATATTTCAAACATTGTTATCAGAGTAAAGCATGTAATTTGATGTAAAACAGCTGAGTATTAAAACTATTTCCATTGGACTAATTAACATTACAGTCCAATTAACTTGAGGTGGCAGCTGAGAAAATATTCACACTAGAAGAACTAGTTTGATACTAAACCTCAAGGAAGACTGAAGGTGATTTATACATGTGGAGTAGTTAATACATGTACCATCAATGGCTCCACATGTATAAAGCCATCCTCAGTCTCCTTTCAGGATTGGTAACATACCAATTCTTGTGGTGCGCATGTTTACTCAGTTGCCACCTCAAGTTAATTGGAGTGTGCATATATGGTAAAGAAGATACTGTAGACATACGTTCAGAGGCCTGCAATGTACAGGGTGTATATAAATGTATATTGGAGTTTTAACTCTTTATAATACTTACTACATTTACCTTAAATTTATAAATGATACGTCAAATGAAAAATAAACTCAAACAGTTTTGTTTGTTGGCACCAATGCGCATGTCAGTGCAATGTTTCTGCCGCAATCTGCTACACAGCGGTAGTAGCAAAGATGACGACTAGTAAACAGAAAGCGTTTTGTGTTTTACAGTTTGCAGTTCGCTGTAGTTACTGTGCAACGTGCATTCCGCATTAAGTTCGGTTGTGATCCTCCTAATGATAATAACATTTGTAGATGGTATCATCAGTTTGTAAATACCGGCTACCTTTGTAAAGGGAAGAGCACGGGACGACCAAGAGTAAGTGAACAGACTGTTGAGCGAGTGACAATCGTTCATTCGTAATCCAAAGATATCTGTCCGGAAGGCTAGTCTTATGGCTACGTCCTTACTGTTTACAGTTATTACAGGCTCTAAAGCCGACAGACCACGGATTACTTGCCAACTTCACAAACGACATGTTTCATGACGATGACGATTTTATGGATCGTGTTGTCTTCAGTGGTGAACCGACCTTTCACATTAGTGGTCATGTTAACACTCGTGCATCTGGGGCTCAAAAAATCCTCACGAGATGGTACAAGTTCAACGAGATTACCCTAAAGTGAATTTCTTTTTGTGTTTTTGTGTGTGCGCGTGCGTGCGTGCCATATCCCGGCGAAAAGTTCATGGGCCTTTCTTTTTTGGTGAACTTACTGTAACTGTAACTTCTTACATTGATACACTAGAGCAATGGCTCTTCCCTCAGTTGGAAGAAAATGAGCCAGAGAACTTCGTTTTCCAGCAAGATGGGGCACCACCCAACTGGCATAACGAAATACGCGATTGGTTGAACGTCACTGTTCCCGAGCGCTAATAGGCCACAAGGGCCCCAGTAACAGGGCCTCCACGTTCTCCTGACCTAACGCCATACGATTTTTACCTTTGGGGCTTCGTCAAGGATCGTGTGTGCGTGCCTCCGTTACCAGCTGACCTCCCTGAATTAAGAAACCGGATTGAAGCAGCTGTTGCTACAATTACTGAATACACACTTATCAACGTTTGGGAAGAACTCGACTATAGACTTGATGTGTGCCGTGTGACAAAGGGTAGTCACATTGAACATTTTTAAGGTTCTTGGTAAAACTGTTTGAGTTGGTTTTTCATTTGACGTATCATTTATAACTGTAAGTTAAATGAAATAAATATTATAAAGAGATGAATCTCTGATATTCATTTATAATCTCTAAATATGACCGAATATTGCATTTATGTTTAATTTATTTCGACTTATCATCCCTCATCCTCCATAATTGTGAAAAAATTAAATGGGGTCCTCTTGAGCCCACCATACCATTTGTTACAAATACTGCACCATACTGGTTACGGGGTAAGAAGCACTTTACCATAACGTTAAATTATTTATTAGATTCATCAATAGATTACGTGGTGGCGGTGGCGGTGGCGGAACTGCATGCACATCTGCAGCTGTTCCTTGTGTTACGAGAGATTTCTAAGGAAGAGGTTTGAAATCCGAAAGCAACTCCTATTTTCAGGATATTGTTCATAATACGTACAGAATCTGTTCAGGTATGAAAGCATTGATTGTCGATAATTTGCATGGTTTCAATTAGCTGAAGGTCATTAATCCTTTTCTGGATCTCCACAGTATCTTATGACGAACAAATCTTACCACCACAGTTAGAGAGCCACATCTTTGAGTAAATTATAACTGTATATTCCTTAATCCCCCGTTTCATGGGTTGCAAATGAGTAAGGTTGGTCACATAACTTAAAGAAGTCGACAGCGTTTCGGAAGTCCCCTGTATATACGTATGTTGTTAAGAGTTTGTCACCGTTTGTGAAAAATAAACACGTGAAATATGAATGTAATAAAGTTGTTATATGGGATGAACCAATGACATGCTCGACAGTTGTCGACGAAACAATTTGAAGTGGAGACAGAACTGACATCAGTAACATATCAACGCTAGTGAATGCGAATGGTTGAACATACAGAAACTGAAACAAAAAGCGTTTCTTCAACTCTAGAAAGAAATAAGCTGAAAGAAATATGTGACATTTCTAGTACACTAACAAATATCGCCTGCAATACGACAATTTGAAATGTGCTAGCATCAATACTGGAAATTTGAATTGTCCTTTTTACATGACTTTACTAACCTTCCAGAAATCAAACCAGAAACCTTGTAACATTTGATTTCTCTTGAATACACTACCCTTGGAAAAATGTGGTTTCCCCTAGTCGGTAGGCAATTGTTTTGTTTACGAAACACGAGATACGCAGAAAGGGTCCAGTGGAGCTGAAAAGGGTACTGGGTGCATTCCTGGACTTGTGAAAATGGCGAATCATGAAACATGTTTGATCAAAATTTACACATCTATGGCATTTGTACCAAAATTTACACATCTATGGCATTTGTAACAAATCGAAATACATTTGATAGTAAACACACCTTCTTTGCCATTCAGGTGCTTAGTAAATTTTACACTTGTGTCATTGCTGTCCACCCGACTGAAAGACAGAACTGTTCAGCTACTGAATCGCAACTCGCCATTGAACCACTCGGTAGTATCCACTGTAGGTAACTCGGCATATCGGCCTCCAATATAAACGAGCGTTCTGCAAAATGAAACTACTATAACTGGGTATAATGATCCTTTGGAACGCGGAAACTCTGTAGATACCTATTTTTCCGAGACATGTCATTGGCTGTACCTAGCCCAATTAGTCGGGCGAGCATGCGCGGTCCGTAGGCAGCTGCATGCTATTGTGACAATGTTTATAACTTCAGTTATAAGATTTTATTATTTTCGTCTTAAAACCAAGTCATACTACTCCTTGGACTGATTTTATGCCCGTTGTTGATTCATTGTATATCACATGATTACTCAATCTTGCCTTTGTTTAATTTATTCTAGCCAAAATTTTATAGCTCTAATATCAGTCTACAGATAACTGCAATAATTGTATTGGTAACTCAGGATTTATTTCATTTATTACGGAAAACATTTTTAGCTATCAAAAATATGTGCAAGCATAGCGCACAAGTCACGCGTGTACATTTTTGCCCTGAGGGCGTGGGCTAGGTTGTTGAGATTGTCAAGGCAGTTCGGGTAGTTCCTCAGCATAACGAACATAGACTTTTGTGTTTTTTTTTTAATTTACGTCCTCTAACGTTGTCATATTGGACGATGAATGGAATGGGTGAAATGATACTTAAATGAGCCCGGAGTCCATAGAGCTTAGTTACTCGACATTTGTCTTTCAGGGTAAGGGAAAACATCGATGAAAACCTTACCCAGATAACTCGCCCTGACCGAGAATCGAACTAGGGGCCTCTTGAACATGAAGCAGACAAGCTGCCGAGGCAGCCAAATAGACTTTACTCTTACAGAAAAGTAACAAATAAATCATTCACGATCCTTGGGTTCCTGTTATTATTTTTTATCCACAACATATACTTACACAGAGAAGGAAATGGAAAAGGAATTTTAAACAGTCTTAAAGGATTAAATGTTTATCATATTTTCCAATGCATTTGTTGTTTACTTTATTGCAGAGGAAAACAGCTTCGAGAGTTATGACGTATTTCAGCCGGGAGTGAGTACTGCCGTGAGTGTGACGTCAGGCAAGAGCCGTGTAGTACTAAGTTGCATATATAAATGGTACTGTGAGTACAGAATCTTAGGGTTCAGTCACGTGTAGCGCACTCGATGACAATGTAGCTGCCGCTTATCAAATGGAATTGTTAAAATTACAGTGTGACGATTTATTGAAGGACAACTATATACACAAGAAAGACTTGGCTGATTTTTACAAGAATGTCCCTCCAACCAGATTTCCGAGGTAATGTTCACTTGCCGCACGGATATTCTGAATGTTTGGCTAGACATATGTGTGCGAACAATTTCTTTATGTTATGGAATTAGCTAAGTCCAAAGTACGAAGTACCTTGTCGTATCACAAACTAGCATGTAGCCTTCGATTACAGACTTCCCAGACATTACTTCTGACATTGATAAAATAGTTAAAGAAAAACTAAACAAAAAGTCGGAAAGTGTCCACGTAATTTTGTCCTGAATGGGTCATCTCTGATTTGCAGAGAAACTTACTTTGTTTAATTTTATGTGCTTCATAACATGCATGACCTTCAGGTAAACTACGACTAGAAAGATTATATATTTTCTCATATTGAACTGTACCTGGAGGCTAAGGTACAATTATACAACTTACTTTGATAATTTAAAAGCTTTAATAAATCTCTTATTCACACTGACAGCTTACTTGCACAATTACACTTAACTTAAACTTCCTCGAAAGTTAAACTTTGTACACATTATAACTTCACTTTTAACACCTGCTATTGCATGATTTTGAACTGTACCCGGGAGCTAAGACGCTTATAAATCACCGTGCGCGTGCTATTAAAGGAAAGCCCCGACTGCCGTCTCGTCAGCTAGGAGAGCTGTTCGAGAGAGGAACCAAAGCAACCTTCACGCGCTCTCACGGAGGAAAAGGGAAACACAAAACAACTGAGGCACACGCCTCGTAAAGGAAAGGTGCAATCAGCACAAATGCCAAAATGTAATTGTTTATAAACTGACCAACGGTGTAATTAAAGCAGTCAGCAATAATATTACAACACCCAAGATGTAAGTTGAACACATTATTAACACACAATACGTTTCCTGTCTTTCCTGCGCTTTCGGAACCCTATTGTTTTGCTTCCTCTTGGGTAGCAGAAATCAGCGCGGTGACGTCACATGCTAACCTGGCTTTCGTTCGGGAGAATATTTGGCGGTTAGACCTGAGGCAGCTGGTCACACCGCCACTACCTGTCTTCCCCTGCATTATTTTGTATCAGTTCAAATGATTTTTGCAAAGTAGTGAACATAAATGGCCATGATCATAAAGCCAGGTATTGAAGGATGAACACATGGAAGCAAAACGGAAGATCTCTACTGACAGGCGTTTCTCATGCTGAAAATATCCGCTAGTAAATTATGCGGTGTATTTGTGGAAAATCTTCTAAAAATGAGAAAAAGTGAGTAACAGTTTGATGTGAATGCATATTAGGAACCAATGAACTATAATTTTATTTGCACTTACAGGCCTAAAAGACTATGATTGGCAGCTTATCGGTGAAACAGACCTTTTCATGGAAGGGTTGAGAGAAATAATTACCTAGATGCAATGTTTATTATCTATATTTAGAGCAGAGCACGTTGTGATCATCGTAATGTTCCTGACGTTCAGACAACCGCAATATTTCGCATGGACTGAACTTCACTGACCACTACCAATGCTCTCCGCTTGACTGCAGCGGAAGGACGTTTTGGACAGAATGCTAAATTTGCAGGACAGAGCCAAAGGGGTTGGAATAGCCGTAATGTAATAAGTGCAGAACCCATTAGGCTTCAAAAGCGGAATGGTGATAATATTCCAAGTGGCCATTTTGCCAGCTGCTTCCCATGTCAGTTACATATGATAATAAAACCAGTTGGAGGGGAATGCGACGCGCAATAACAAACTCTGTTCAGTTCAGAGACCTCTGCATGATGCTGCTGAAAATTAAAAATTTGCTTTCAATAGAAGGGACGTTAAAACTATTTTATCATAACTTCAAAGTTATCTTACATTCCCTTCCTGTTTGTGAGTTTTATTTAATGATATTAATGCGTCTCAACATAATATCCTTCTAAAATAGGGTCACATCCCGTTAAAAACTTGATACGCTATATTCATATAACAAGTCGATTCACTTTTGTTTATTAGTCGGCGTACATGTAGTTGTTACAAAATGTTATTCTTCTATGTACTACATTTTAACCGATGTGAACATTTACGGAAATACTTAAATTACACGTCTGATATAGTGCTAAAGGAATAACTGTCCTGAAATATTTAAAAACTAGAGGCTATAACGCATCATGTTTATGTGAAATTGTCAACAATAAATTAAAACTGACAGGACTTTGTAACAGTTGATTTTGTTTGGCACTAAAAATGAGTTTTGTTTATTTACTTGGTGATGTTATTTAGAATTAAAATGTTTAAAATAATATAATGTTTATATTAAGTACGTGGAAGTGAAATTCTAGTTATATATATATATATATATATATATATATATATATATATATATATATATATATATATTGGTTGGCACAACTGACGTTAGTATAAAGAAATGAACAGTTGCTATGTAGAGAGAATATCAATCTTCCTTGTGGAAAAAGGACGTGGATAAGATGAAAGTTT
Organism: Mantis religiosa; assembly: GCA_030765055.1. Lineage (NCBI taxonomy): Eukaryota > Metazoa > Arthropoda > Insecta > Mantodea > Mantidae > Mantis > Mantis religiosa. Next base: position 30,136,586 of record CM060956.1, read on the forward strand.
TATAGTGATGACTGGACGATCAGGAGAGTAATCTAAAAGAAAATATATTGTGTAACAATGTATACTCAGTGTTATGAAGTAAAAATTAATATAACTGAAGAAGCTTGGAGAGAAATGATCTTTCGATCAACATACTCAGGAGTAAGCAGACGTTAATTTTCTTTAATCCTTTAAAGATTTAAGTTATATTTGAGATTAGTAGTGGTTAAAGGATTCCTACTGTATTGTGAAGTATTAATTTGTTAAAAATGTTGGAAAATTAATTCACATTACATTTCAAAACATCGAAGTTGTGGAAAATAACCTTAAATCATATATTACGAAATTTAACTTATTCAAATTGTATTTCTTTCGCTGGTAATCACCCTTGAAAAGAAGAGATCTTATGACTCATATTTAAGCATATACAATAGTAGAATTATCAAACTGGTTTGGGATAGTGGACAATATTCTGAACGGAAGATAGAAGATGATCGAACAACAAACGGGGTGAGAGACCATTTCGTCATGCTACATACGGCTTTGTAGCTTTGGAAACATATCTACAACGAAGAAATCCTATTACAACATCCTAATATTTCAACATTTTTATGATAAGTTTATTCGATGTCGCCTAACAACAATGGTCTTACAGTGACAATAATATGGTAGAACAAATTTTGTATACAATTCGTCAGTACAATTAACATTTTAGAAACTATTAGGTTACGGTGCAGTATAAACAATAGAACATGTGCCATCTTAATCAAAACCGTTTCCATGTATACAAAATTAAAAGGTTGAAGAATGTTCCATATACGGGGTAGTGTTCTAAAACGATGTTTAGATTTATAGGAACCCAAAATATGTATTTCTTCTGAAAAATCTGTATCAAATTTTACGGTAGAATGTAAATTTACGTTGCAGAGAAGGCAAACATATAAAACTATTACATGTTTTATTTCCTGAAATTCCTTCACTCCTCAAATCTACAATGGTGTCCAGAAGACAAATGATTATTTCAGTGTGAAGTAAATCTAATGATGGGAAGTCTACAGGCAGATTTCTCAAGTTTTTTATATCTTTCCTCCTAGAGGATTATTAAACATAATCCTTGTTGAATTTTTTATAAGGCTGAAACTCGACTTGCTTAAAAAACTTAAAGCTTGTAAGAATTTTCAAGAACACGCCAGCTGAGTGAAGTATGATATTTCCATAGGTCATGACATTAATTACGTATGAAAAAGGCTCGCGAGTGTCATTTGTCATGCTCTTTCCAGTAAGAAGCGAAGCGGCTCCAAGAGAAAACTAAGAAAGGAACTTTTTTCAGCTTTTCTTTTCTTTGGCTTGCAGCAACCCTCTACAGGGCTCGCTAAAATGACTTTATATGTAAGACGGGATTTTCAAGTTTGTTAAAGACGTAAGTTTTTCCACTCATTTTTACATTGTTTCAACATTCACTTTTTATTTTCTTCCAACAAAATATAAATTTAACAATGCCTGTTTCTTCACATTTAAACAGGTTTCCTTGTAAAACTTAGCGCTTAAAGTAAATCAAGAAACTATTCAATTATTTTGAACGAAAATTTTCAGCATTTAGGTGCATGTCTTATAAGATCACGAATCTACTTTAATAATTGATTAAATTAACGCTGAATAAACGAATTTAAGCAAAACCATAAACCAATTGATGAAAAATAAAATATGTTAACACCAATATGCCCATAGTAGAACTTAAAGATCTGTTCATCATCCTCACGTTTTAATTGTTTATATTCAATAGCTTCAGAAGCAGTGACGTATACTGGTATTGTGACTAGGGCTATCACTTGACCTACCAAATGCGGACAATAAGAGATTATTAATTAAGTGGTAGCTTCACAAACAGTGCATTTAAATAAACTTTTATTGAAACAAGCTGTTAAAACAATTAAAAAAGAAAACAAAGAATTTCACCATTTCTGTTTATATATACATGAATTCCAGCCCTGTTTCTTTGTAGGTAAACTGCGTTGTGACACTATAAAGAAATATGTCTTCTCAATGAAACAATGTGTTTTTCCACCGAAAGAAGAGCCAATTTGTCCTTGTGTTGCGGGTTAATAATGTTTTATTCCTTTCAAGGTTGCAAAACTCCTTTCTGCCATTGCAGTGGTAGAAGGAAATGCTAAAATCATTTAAAATGCCTTATATAAGGGTCCTTATTTTTTACTTCTATTCACACTGCAATTGCGGAAGAGCTGGAGTAGGACTGCACTATTTTTCTATCACTAACTTATCCTCGTGTTTAAACTGCGAGAATCGTCTTTGCACTAATTGCTTAATTACACATTCGTCGTCCATTTCGAGGAATTAGCGCTAGCAATTGTCTTGGTGCACTGTAAACTATAAAATAATCAATACTAATACGGCTGTTGAGGACCGTAGCGATCACACAATAATTGAAAACACGCTCTTGCCCTTAACTCCACGTGCTATGCCGAATTCCAAAACCAGTCGTGTCCGAACGGTTTATTTCAGAGAAGCTCGTATGAGACTAGCAATGTAAGGTTCCGAAGCCTTGGGTGTTGAATCCTGCATTCCTCCCCCTCGTCCCTCACTGTCCCTTACCTTAGAGAAGGTTGCAACAGTAGCTTCCGAAGCTCTGCTTGCCCCTCTCTTCAGTGGTAAGGAAAGAGAGATACTCCACCCTACGCACTAACTCTTTATAGGTGAAAAAGGCTGGTATTGCAATTACTGTTAATATTGCTTATTAATTTCTAGTTTACTTTATATATGTGCTTCAGTGATAGCTTTGATAGCCCATAATATACGCCACTGTTCAGAAGAAAATCAGATCATTTAATACGTAAAAATGATGTCCAGCAAACGCAATACGTAAGAAGCGGAATAAACCGCATGGCTTGAATAGGCAAGAAAGCTGATAGTAAGTTAGTAGTACGCATTTGTAAAGCAAATGTTTCTCTAATAGATAGAATAGACTAAATGCCTCCTTATTGCAAAATAGGTAGCAAATAATATTTTCTTTCTTTTTAGTGAAGCAGGGTCATTAGTTCAAATTCGCACATTTTGAATACATTTTGGTGATTACTATTTAGTATTTCGACTATATTTTGTATATCAAGTGTAAATTCTGAGTCCATTTATAGGGCTGGATTAAAGAAAAATGTCTGTGCTTAAGACCATACGACAGAAGTGAAGACTTAAAATCTATTCATTATAAATAATTCTTAAAAGCTGTTTTAAAAGGCTTAATGTTGACACTCATTCTTGGGCAAAGAGGCCAGTTGCGAGCTAAACATTTCATGGCTTACGCTAAGTGTGCTCGCAAATGAAAATACTCTGAAACAACTGAATGACCACGGACTTGCGCCCGTGCTAAGAGGGTTATACATAAAGGATGTATAAAGGAAGTAAAATCAAATCCCATAATATACTGTTTTACATGTATTTTATTTTACATTAAAATAAATGCTAAAGATAAAATGTATATATCAAATCGTTTGACCCTTGGTCAGGCTCTCAGTTTGTTTAGAAACATAACCTATAAGTTGTAAATGAAATTAGACGCAAAACGCCATTTTAATACGTGATGCTTTTATTATTTACGTGTTATTACATTTTAATTTATTGATGTTTTACGTTTTGCTACTCACAATAAATATAAATTGTCAATAAGAAATAACCAGTTCTTAAATGAATTATCTCTTTCACGAATTCCTAACACTTATTTCCAATTAGCACACTCGTTTTATTTTTCGTTATTATGGTTTTAATTATTCAAATACCGAACTTCGGTGATATTATCTGTTACTTTAGACTATTACTATTATAGTTTGAAGAGGAATTTGACATGTTGCCGACTTGTTAAATGACAGAAGGTTATCTGACCGGATCGGTTACCGACACTTGACAGACGTTTGTAAGAACGGCCCTAAGACTATTATTTTTTTAATGAAACTGCTGTAGGGTTTCTGAATGTTTCATAGTATTTGAAATATGTTAAACCATACCTGTATACGTGTTGTTGATACGCTGAGTGTGACAGAAAATCTACGGTGTATACCGGTATGGACAACATAACTGAATTAACGAAAGAGTGTGGAGGGGTTAGTTCGGATTGAGCTGACTGGAACTGACTTCACCCGAAAAAGCATCACATATTCCAGCGTGACGGCTCAGTTTAATTCACTATCCACAAAATGTGCTAAATGTTTCTTACCGGTACATATCCTTCTATATGCTTAACTAAATCGAGCTGAACTGTTACTCTATTTCCTTTGTTGTAGGTACAAAGAGAATAGGGGATACAGTAAAGTACAGGCGATACTCAAGTTGTTTAACAGCAACTTTGGGAGGGAGGGCTGAGGCGGTTTCATCTCTGTCCCGCATTCGGGAGGCTCGTGTTCGACTCCCGTGGCCAACCTACTTGTCTCATGGGTTTTTTCAGGTGTTTTTCCGGGCCGCCAGTTGAATGCTGGGTAGTTTAATTATTTCCCCCGAATTTACCCACTATAACAACTTTAAAGTGTAAAAAAAATCCAATGTGTAAGGTTTCTCCACTTTTAATACTGTCACATGACAATAATCTAATTTGCACTTTTCATGCTATCCAATGAATGTACAACATTCAATTGGAAAGTGCCAGGAACAAACCAATATAGCCATTATGAAAATCCATATGCTGTATGTTTTCGTTATGAAGCCCAAACGGATGGGGAATTTGCCTCCGGAACAATAGCAGTTGCCTTTGAGAACCCAAATATGCCGTCCGAAACTTCAAAGAGCAACATATATCTGACACGGCCAGTTTAAACCGTTAAACACTTATACCCTTAGGCTCAGAAAGGTCACTACTACAGTTTCCTTCAAGCGATCTGATTTTGCAGGTGAAAACGAGAAAATAAACAAAATGCAAATAACAAACGCCAGAGGCTATAATGTTATATCTCAGTATTGGATTTGTATAAACAAAACGCAATATTGTTTACTATACCCCTGTCTTTAAAGAAACGTTCTAATATCGGAATAATTATTGTAAAAGAATTAAAGTCATGATGCACTTTAAGCAGTACGAAATGTAACAGTTCCCCTTGGTCATAAACATAAAGTGGCTTAATATATGTAATATCAAAATAATATTAGGTTAGCACAGAAATTATTTCCCTCAAGGTTGAGAACACATGGTCAGTCGGCTTTCTTTTATAACAGGTCCACTCCTAGGAAAACAATATCTGCGAACCATGTGGAACGTCGGTCTGCTGCCCCGCTCTCTTTCATGCCAATACGTACGTGATCGATACAATAGATTCATAGATTATCCGAATTTCTAAAAGTTTTGCTTTGGAATTAAGTAAGTGGACCCTGTGGGAAACTTTTTATCAAAGTTCGGTCATGTAAAATTCGTACGATAGTTTAAATTCGAAATTGAAACCCTTGGCGACTTCTGACGCCAATATTATACGTCACAGCTCCTGGAACGTGGCGTATATTGTGGAAGAAGCGTCGAGCTTCGGATGAAATGGTGGAGAGGAAGAAGTCCCAGCTCCTGACGCAGCTGTTGGTTGCGGACAAACCACGGAGCACTGATGGCGATTCGCAGGAATCGACTCCGGATGACCTGTAGACGCCTCAGGTGACAAATACTGGCAGCCCCCCAGACCTGGCAGGCATAAGTAATAAGAAGTCGAACCAGAGATTTGTACAGGAACAGTGAAGACTCTAAACCAAGTGAAGTGTGTTTGTTAAATAAAGGAGAGAGTTTTGAAAGACGAGCGGATTTCAGGGCAATGTTGTGGTCAATATGAGGCTTCCACGTAAGCCGAGTGTCCAGTAACACTCCAAGGTACTTGACTTGTGTAGGTGAAGGGAGCCACGGCACATGATCGGTCAGAAGGCGTATAGGCGGAGGGGGATTATAGCGGTGTAAAGTGAAATCTTGGCTGCTGTTAAATGGGTATTGAGGGAGATGCACCAAGTTCGAAATCATTTAATGAGGTGCTGAAGAGAGTTGTAAGGTTTGTACAGCAGAATGTAGATTGGAGTGAGCACAATAACACTGTTTCTTCAGTATACAGGGCAAGTGGAGTTGGAGCCATGTCTGGAATATCGGAGGTGTAAATACTAAACAGAGTTGGTGCCAATATTGAACCTTTTGGAACGCCTGCTGTAATAGGACGCTTATTTGAAAGAGTACCTCCAATGCGCACCGTAAAAGTGCGATCGGTGAGCAAACTGGTAATAATATGGATTAAATAGTCCGGGAGACCAGTGCGATAGAGATTTAAGTAGCAAGCCAGAGTGCCATACCTTATCAAATGCCTGTGCTACATCAAGCAAAATAGCTAGAGTACGTTGACGATGCTCGAAACCAGTGACTATGTGTAGAGTTAACCTCAATAGTTGATGAGCAAAACCCGAATTGAAAAGAAGGAATAATGTGATTATTGGTAAAGTACTGCACCAGACGCGGTGGCTGACCTCAATGAGTTTTGACATAGTGGGTAGAAAACTGAGCGGACGATAGCTTCCTAGCAGCTGTTTTGGCTTATTAGGTTTGCAGAACACAATATGAGCAACTTTCCACGTGGAAATGAAGTAACTGCCAGGTAAGTTCTCTACCAACTGAACTACCGGGCCAGCCTAAGAGCTGTTTTGTTTACATCCAACATGTCGCAAAGAGGTTTCACATTCGGTGACTAACTTGATGAATTTAAAGTTGACGCATGCAGAAAAAAGAACCTTGGCAACCCCTTAGTTATTTTGACCATAGAGTGGAGTTCACGGATGCGCCAACGGCAGATATAACGTTGAGGCTTAGCACTCACATCTGAGTTAACATTAAGTTCTAATTAATCCGGTGAACTTCACAGGCGGGGGGGGGGGCCCTCAGGAAGGAGGTGTTCCCTAAAAAATGTGTAGGTTATAGTGAAGGATTTGCTTGACTTTAGCTTTTAGTTTCTGTAGAATAAACAGCCTCGAAGCCAGGACTGCATGACACAATTTTATAAGCTAAATACAAAGGATAGCTGTAAGCTTTAACTTGGCTGAGGTTCCTGGCTTTAGAAGTTCCATTACCGGATATAGTAGTTGTCGCCGTTAAAGAAACAGGCGACGTAGATTCGTTTAGCACGAACGTAGTGTTCTTGCTTGGACCAAATCCTAGGGGTTTAAATATTAAGTCTCTGCCGAAGCAGCAACTGAGTCAAAGCTTCGTCAGCTTAAGTCAGCAAGGCCTTCGCCCTTAGCCTGACAACCAAGTATGACTTGCAAGTAACGCGACAGGATGTCACGTGTATCGAAGTTATTCTGCACCTTCCGAGTAAATAATTTTTGCAAACTTATTTCTTTTATACATGTAGAAAATATTATCGTCACTATAGGAAGATTTTGTGCTGCCTTTGTTCTCTATAATTTTCTGTGTAATATTTTTCTGCTTACAGCGTATTATTTATATACCAAAGGATCCTTCTAGCCTCACTTTGTCACTCGTGTTATATTTTTACCTAGGAATCGTTTCAAATTTAGCAAGAAGCTTTGAACATAGCTGTGCAGAGTTGAAAATTGTGTATCTTTTGCAATGGGGAAGAAAGTAAGGCGTAAAGAAACAGAGGGGGAAAGAAGTGTACATATGAATGCAGTGACGTTTAGGAAAGATAAACATATGCAAGAACCTACTTCGAATACCGATGATGCTATACAAATTAAATTTTACATAAATTGTTTATGATAACTTCCTACAATTACCTTTGCTCAACTGTGTTAAAACTTCTCGTCTTAAAACAGTATATAAATAGTTCAGTAAAATGAGAGAAAACTCACAATATACCTGTTCATAAGAGATAGAAACGGTTTGAGAAAATAAAAAGTATATTTTTTCTGTAGAAGATAGTATATGGATAGAAAATATTATGGCAATATTTACCCCTTTCGTTTTTATCAGTCTAGTGCTGGGTGTAACATCAGCATCTTCCAAACTGGTACTTGATACACATTTTTGAATATATACAATACTGTAAATTTGTAGGTTCGTAGAATTAAAAGTCCACGTTGCAGAAATTCAAAATGCTCTTTATTTCCATATAAACACAGTTTGCTCAACCCTGACAGTAGCAGAATTACGTAACATATACAAATAAAATCGACAAGATCGATCACCACAAAGAAAGGGTTCACTTTCAAAACACAGTTGCAGGCACAATTCCGATAACCACTCTCTCTCATTGGCGATTCGCAGCTTGTTTTATAGCTCCCATTCATGGTTCTGGAATGAGAAAAACGGCACTAGAGACTTCCATTTATCTATCTTTATCTGTTTCGGCAAGCTTTTTATCTCTGCACTGCACTATCTGTCCATTTGTGTGCCCTGGCCACGCATCACCGCAACAATGGGTTCGCGACAATACAGGCCAGTAGTTAAAACGTACAGGCGTTCTAGCAGCGAATGGCAAGCATTCCGCAGCATTATCTCCAAGGAGAGGTAAAAAGCAAAATCAATGGTAATGTATCACATTGAACCTCCCAAACAGCTTAACAACCTGATCCGAGGACTTCGAGAATATGATCTCGACCCTGGAGAAACATATAAGGAACCCAGACTTGTGCTAGCACCTTCATAAAACTCTGAACTCCTACATATTCCTATATTGCATTCCATCTTTGTCTTAATCAAACACTCAAATTCTTAAATAAATCACCACCATCAACCCACCGTCATTTATATAAATGAGGCCTTCACAATGCCTGTAAGGGACCTAGTCCCGGTATGGCAAGAGTAGAAGGATCCTCCTTTGCGGAGGACTATCCTTAAACGACCTCAAGGCTGTGTATTGGCCGCTCAGTGCCTTTCAAACAACTTATTGGAAACACACGATTTATATAAAATCTCTTGTTTACATGGTCGGATCAAGAATAATGTGATTTTTATTTGTCATACGATTTGCAAACAGAAAATATTATTTAAATAATCGCCAGTTAATTCAATTCTCTAGTTCTCAAATGCGTCTAATGTTTTCATATAGATAGAGGTCTGCAGAGGGTGCTTAAGAATTTTATAGGACTTCAAAATCATATCCGTGTTTCTAGATGCAAAGATTACAACATATGTTCTGAAGAATGTAATTAGGAGGGTGCTCTGTAAAGTTCTCAGCCTCGCCTAGAGATCGCCACACTATTTTCATGATCCTTTTTTGGTCTAACGTTGGTACACATGCTAATATAACATATGTAAAACTACAAGTCATTTCAGGCAATAGTTGACTGTAGGCAGTTGTTTCGAAGCAGTGAAAGTGGGCATTGCTTTGAAAATAGAGAAACTCGAGTACTGCGCATGACAAAAATTCTTCTTAAAATATCATTTGAGGTGACACTTGAGGTGATCATTGAGCTGACACTTCACCTTCAGTTTCCATTGTGAAGAAATGGGCGGCCGATGTTAAACATGGCCGTGAAAGCGTCCAAACGATCCAAGCAAAGAACGTCAAAAAACTGTAACCATAACAGAAATCAGAGAAAAACGCATGACATGATTTTGGAAGATCGGCGTAGAAAGGTGCGTAAAATCACTATGAGTATGAAAACTTCTCAGACCACCTTCGTATCGTGCTGTTCAAGGGGTTACCTTGAAATTACCTTTGCTCGTACAAACTTCATATAACACACTGATTACTCTCGGAAGAGATAGAGGGGAACTTCCGCGCTTCTGTCTTGTTCTAAGCAGCAATGAACGCATCACTACAGTCAATTGAATGTACCGGAATAACAAGCGACATATGTTATATATGTATATATGTATATATTCCACGTGGAGAAATAAGTGCCGTATCTGAGAGGTTTCTATTAACAAAGTTAAAGCCATGGTATTTACTTGACAGAGCGTTGAGGCGTATCGACCTTCAGGTGACGAGCGCTGCGATCGTCTCTTATCAGGTCTTATCTGGTCGATTAGAAGAGTGAAATATTAATAAGTTGACGTACAGTAAGTTACGAAACACAAATAGAGCGATTGGAAGTTGCGTGTGTCTATATGATATGTTATCTCGAGTATTCCGATGTATGACACGTTGCTGTCCAGAAGACATGATTATATCTGAACTAACTATACACACACTGGACTCACCGTGTATGTACGGTAAGCTGAGGTAAACATCTCTGTGTAACGATTTTTTTCCCAATACACTTTCTCGCTTTGCCATGTAGTAACGTTTTGAGCCGAACGATAACATCGACGTTTAAGTCTCTAATTACATCTTATTGCCACATGGAGGTCCTTCGCCACACATGGATTTCCTTATTATTGGGAAGGACCTGCAACTTTCAATTTAAATGTGCCGTACGAATTTCTACAACATTCGGAGGTTTGAAATGATCCACCTTATATTCTGTGTAGAAGGGAGGTTATTAATACTAATTTAAATCAATTGCAGATCTTATTTAAATATATTTTAGAGCCCTCATTTCCCTGACCATTTCCTACGGAGAGTCCGGCGCCGTGGCACAGCGGTCTAAGGCAGCATGCCTTGTCCCTGGCCACGGAAAGCGGCCCGGGTTCTATCCCGCCCATGTGGTGGGGATTTTAGGTCTCGGGTATGGGACCGGTGTCCGCTCAGCATTGTGAGGAAAGTGGAGAGCTAACGTTAGGTAAGCGGCCCTGGTCACGAAAACCAACATTCTGGCTGGGGGATGCCGAGATGCTGACCACATCTCCTCCCCATATCAGTTGGATGATCGCCCATCTCTGTTGTGCTTAAGTGGTCGTGAGGCCGGCAGTCGGGTTGGTAGTCTCAGACCCACATGGGGCTCTTACGCCATGGTTTACGTTAGCTTACGTTTTATTTCCTGCGGAGAAATTTTAGGTGACGTTGCAGGAATTGCTTACCTATGGTAGTGAGGTGTCATTTTACTTTGAAAAAGAGTTGAAGAATTCTACGTAAACATCATTCACTACCACTTTAGTCATATGGTAACTCGTGAGCGTAAACGTTTCCTGTCTGGTAAGTCATAGCAATTCCAGCTGAGTTTTCCAGAGATGTATTTTGTAATTAACTTCCATAATCCAGATATATTTTTGTCAGATTTTTAAAATTAACTGATATTTCTATATAATATAATGTACCAAATAATCTTTCTAACATAAAAACAACACAACTAAGTTGTTGGATCCTAATTGGACGTTGAAGGCATTCCTTCTAATTTACACTGTTCTAATGTGGAACAGTATCGTACTGTTTTAGAAAAATAAGTACAACTGTCATATCACCCTTTCATTGTGTTTGTTTTGATTAGTTATGTATGATAAATAAAATCGCCAGCGACCCTTCAGTAGAAAAAATCTATAAATCTATCCTAATCCCTGTTTCACATAAGCTTGCCCCGTATCTGTTAACGGTCACGTGACCTAATCCCCTTTCTCATTAGCTGCTGTTGTAGTACAGATGTTGTGCGGTAAAAATTAGTTCGTTATTTAACATGGTGATATATCTTTATGTTGGAAGAAAATTGTGAAATTTATATTTTCGTAACTGTTTGAATTAAATATATTACGCAACAGAGTTAATTTATCTGAAATGCATGTTAATTCTTTTACGAAGTAAAGAGGAGGTTCCTTTGCTCTCAAGCACATGGCACGATAGCACGTGATTTAGCGGTAGTGATGACATATTTGTTTATATGACTTTTATCACTGGCCTTGTTTTGAACTGGATTAGTCATATATCACCATTCGAAGGTGTGTTGTGCCGAGTGCGAGAGCTAAATTATTTTATTGATCGTTTATTGCGCGTGCACTTATATGTATAATAGCAGAATCTACCGACATTTTATCGCTGAAGCAAAGGAAAACCTTTACAAAGCGGCGAAAAAAGAATTGTGGTGCATGTGTTTAATGCTCTCACAGAGAGGAATCTGTCTTTGTCAGTGAGAGAAGTCTAACAGCTGTGCTCTGAATTTACAGGTGTAAGTGTTAGATGCGTAGGAACATCGCGACATGAAATTGGGAAAACAGGAAAATGAACCACTCCAGGGGCGATATTGCTATGTGGCGAAGACGTTATTTAAGGACAATCAGACTGTACCGAGTTACAAGTCGCAAAATATATTACCTTGACGAGACTTAGATAAGTGAAGGACACACGACAAGTATTGCGTGACACGACTTTTAAGACTGAAAGACAAGCATTTTTGCAAGGTATGTGTGCTGGTTTAAAAAATCCCAGTGGAAAAGACCGAAGGCCTTTCATTATAAACTTGTTTCGGTTTCATTGCTCATTCACTTAGTTTCAACTTGCTCAGTTTCATTATAAATTACATTATTTTTGCATGCCTTCATATTCTTATTTGTATGATTTTATCTATCTTCCTGGCAATTATTATGACGCTTACTGCAGGTTTCAATGTGACGGGAAGGCAATGTCAATGATCTATGGCGAGAAACCATTAGCCAGTTAGGATGAGGAGGAAGTTAGTTGCACGCGGAGTGATACATGTCAGCGGGGCAAGGTTATATAAAACAGAGATTAGCATCAAAATGTAAACAAAACAGCCTATGGTCTATCTGGAGGTATATGTACATTTGCCAACTACTGATATCAGCATTGCGTCTACAAAAACATGTTTGGAATATGCTTTAAAGCGATTACAGTTTAAGATCCTTTGAGTAATTCAACCAGAACATACAAAGACTGTGGTTGGTTAAACACCCAATTCAGAAGATATGATACCCAAAAAAAGGATGAACTTGTGATGTCAGACTCATGCTAAATTCCTTCGTCTTTATGCCAGGTACCGTGACGTAATGTTTACGCTTCGTTTATAAACGAAATTTTGGTATTTCTGTTCTCGTTTGATAAAATTAAGAGCCATAAACCCATGATAGAAACTTTTTTTGTATCTGCAATTTCGGTACAGATGAAATTACACTATTTTAAAGCGAAGTTTATAAATATTACTCAAAGTTACGTCTATCAATTTCAGCCTATTTAACAGCTGTTCATTATGTGAGAAGCCTGTATGTCTATTTTACATAAATTAATCCTTCAGGTTCACTTACTCCACATAGTATAATTTGTTTAATCTTGCATGTAGCGGCAGTACTATCCCTCCGCCTCACGGCTGCACGTACCTGGGTCGACGTCGGGACTCCTTCCTCGGTCTCCACGTCGTCGTCGGCTGCTTGCTTTACCCTTGGCTTTAGCTGCTGTCTCCTGCATGTTTTTTTTTTTTGGGGGGGGGAAGGTTCTCAGGATGTTAAGGTTGAGACAACACAAATCAACGATAAGCTCTGAACTGCTTTAATTCGTCCTTACACTTGTGGAACTCGGGCACCCTTAAATAACTGCACTTTCGGCAGACATTTCATAACACATTTTACTGTACGCGGCACGTCGTCGGACACACCAGGCTGATGTATACAATACACTTGACTGCAATGAGCAACAAATGAGGACTGAATGGGGTTGCTACCCTCTTATATGCACAACACGGCGTCACAAGGAAAAACTAAGATTATATTGACCTCTGTGACGGTACAGTAAAGTAGCTAGCATTCCATTCTATTGTCTGACATCCGCCCTTCATAGACTGTCGTCCGGGAGTGCAGTGTTTCTCACGTATATCTGCCCAGGTTCATTACAATATTTTACATCAAAGTCTACAAATTTACTTTAACTAACACAGCTAGTTACAGTTCTCAAATTTATGTGTACTTATTAAACATATCATATAATTAAATGTATAATTGATCCGAGGAGCAAACTTCCTGTTTCAATGTTCAAGTAGGGTCAGAAATCTCATTTGAGTTTCTCGTGTTACTCATTCAGACGTTGTTGCTAGAGCCCGCTGTTCCCAGCACTTCATCTCTTTTTGTACTAACATCAGGCAGTACATGAATTCTAGTTATTTCGTCATCTGAAATTCAAAAGTGAACGTTATTCCCCTTAAAGCAAGCGCGCCTGTTAACGAACGAGGGCCACGAATATTAAATTTACAGAGTCAGAGAAGCTCTGTTTCAGAAACATAACGTAAAAATATCTCGCATTCGTAGAAACTGAAATCTTGTCTTTGTTCTCCCATCCAGTTGCAAAACACACATTAGTAAATCTGCTCTCCTTCAATTCATAAATAGTTTTCAGCCGTTAAAAGAAAGCAAAAGAATAAAGTTAAAATACCTTTGTCTAACTGTTTGGTCCTGTGTCCTGTTATCAGGTTGTACATTCTAAAAATTTTGGCTTCACCTCATCATGAAGTTTGTATCTCTTTTATACATTTAATTGAGAAAATTATACAATTAATTACTAAATAAATACAACAGCTTAGTGGTCCAGATCGTTCCCAGTTTGTATAAAGTGTAAAATACGTGTAACAAAAGCAGTATAGAATATTGTGTGGGAAAAATTATACATACTTTTTATTAAGTAAACATCCGCCATTTTTTCGCAGGAATTGTATATACAAAGGAAAAGGTTTAAATGAAGGTTTTTGAATATAAGCAATCAAAAGTAATGACTTCAGTTTTAATGCATTTATCATCAATTCCAGTTGAGTCGATAAGTAGTAATTATCTCGCTGGAGGAAGGGCTGACGTGAAGCAAGCTCCAAGATTTGCCCCATTGCTAGAGCTGACCACAGAAGGTGATGAACGGCACATCCAACCAAAGAGCCTTGTGGTATTCACAGGGATTGGTTTTCCTTTGAGCAAGTACTAGACCTGTCTGTCACCACTACACTCCAGGAAAGCTAGAAGCACAACTGAAAAATGAAATGTAAATGGAATGAAGAATATAAATAGTTGCAGATAAACTACCTCAGCATTTGCCTATCAAATCCCCAGCCTTTCCTGTACTGCGGTACAGGTAGTCTGTAACAACTTTAAGTGGTGACTCAAAGTTTTGCATTCAAGTAAATGCAAAATTATAATCATACATGCTTTAGAAATTTTTTTTTTTGTTTAAACCCTTCTTAGGTAAAAATCACCTTATTTTCTTATTTTTTTCATATATTGAGAAATAAAAAGCTGCAGGTGAAAACAGTAGCTTAAATTCTTATTCACAAACCTTCACCTACATCACTTTATTCAACTTCTGCAAATTACTCTTGCAAGAACGTTCTATTCTCTAGTTCAGAGTGAGTTGTTATAAACGTTTTCATAATTAGATTCATTAAAATGACAGGTTTGTTAGCCAAATCCATTTTGACGTTTCTCTTCTTACCCCTTATGCCATTTTAAGCGTCGGGTGAAGGAACTATACTGGTCGCCAAAGTAGAATGTGATTGACAGTAACCACATGGAGGAACGCTCTAAATAAATGGGAAGGCATGAGTACGTCTTAACGGTTGTCATGGTAACGATTAGAGTTACCAATTAGTCGGGACGTTTCCATGACAACGTTAGACGCTAAACCTTTGTTGTCGATATTCTAACACGTGTTTAGCATGACGCGGGCGAGCGAGTTATGCAAACGCTGCAGTAAATACAATACCTAGGTTTTTATTTCTCTTCTGATAACGCTACATAAACAGAATGCCCTCACAATTAGAGATCCTGTACTGGCAAGCTCCTTTGCATTTTATTTGTGGCAATTTGCTGTGGTTTACATGTGTGTGAGTTCGTGTATCTGTGCGCGTGTTGTGATCATTTGCAATTGTGTTTAATGAAAGTTTAATAATGTCTAAAAATAGTGACAAGCGGAAACCAGAACGTGCTCGGGAACCAAATAAAACTGTATTTGGTAAAGGTATTCCAATTAAAGGAAATAATAAGCTTCGTGAGAATACCTCGATGAGGAGAAATTGAAAGGGGAGTCTAGTATTCCATTTTCTAAGGTGCTTGATAGGACTTCACGTACTGTAGGTATCAGTAAGGGCATTAAGGTTAAAATTGGGAAAGAAAAGTATTTTAAAGAAGAAAGACGTTTTGGTATAAATTAGAAACTCCGGGAAAAATTATGCAAGCGGCATTTTCTCACTTCAATAAGCATCAAAATGTCACAGGTGTCCCCTTTTTGTTACGATGATCTTTACATTGATGTGTTCTTGCATGTTCTAGTGTTTGCATGTAGATCTACGACTGTACTATTGTCTTTGTGTACAACCTTATAAATAATTAATAATCAATGATGATGATAAAATACCAATTGCAGTCGCAACTGAATCACTTACCCACGCGTAATCCTATGGCGCTCTCCACGTGGCAGCAATAAGGGGCAACTTCGCCTCTCTCTCCGTACAAAATTTCAATCACTTTCTAGATTGGCGACCAGTATACAACTATGCATCAGAGCGAGACTTACAGATGAGTGTTCAGTTTCCAGAATGAGGGTGGATGAAAAGGAAATATGATAACGGAGTAACTGGTGGAATGAGATGGCGGGGAAAACTGGAGGTCCCGGAGAAAAGCCGCCCGAGCGCCTTGTTGTCCCCACAAATCTCACTTTGTAGTCGCTTGAGATCAAACGCGGACCGCTTTTGGACGTGGAAGCCTCATGTATATCATACTCTCCATTCCATCACGGGAAAAATTTACAAAAATTGGCAACAATATTGGCCTGGCATTTGTGGTTTGATGTTCAGTCGGATATTCAACACATCTCCTTTATGATTGTCTGGATACGGTTCCTTCCGGGTAATCATATTCTTTAAAGGAAAATATTGGCTAACTCCAAACTATTAATTACTCCGGACTTACCTGAGTACCAGTTTACAGTTAAGGTATAGATATAGGAAGTATTTAACTGACTAAAGCTGTAACGATTATTTCGGGAATGAATGATGTCATTACGGTTGCTGTTTGTATTTTAAAAGCTCTATATAGTTTGTATAGCAAACTTTTGTGTTAGTTCTTAAATGCCATCCGTCACATAAACATTATATATAATTCGTTCCTAGATATTTTTCCTAGAAAACTCAAGACATACATTTTATTTGAATGTGAATACTTAATTTTCGTGCACCAACTTATCAGGATATTCCACGTTCAAATTGCATGGTTAAAATAAAATCCTGGGACTTTTTATGTATTTCTCAGACCCTATTATAAGTAGCGGATGTATATTCAATATCATGACCAAAATTCCAACTTAAGTCTACTTACAGAACATATTGAAAATGGCTAAATGGAAGGCACTGTTAATTCCTAACATATGTAGAATCAAATGCGCAATTGTCGAGCTCTAAGGCCTCTGTGGACACATGACGTAGCAAGATTTTATAGTACAAAATAGCGTCTAGAATCTGTCTCAATCTAGTTCAATCCTGGTGTAAACATCTGGGCGGGAAGAGAGACAGAGATATCGTGACAGAAAACGGTTAAGCTGTTGATTGGTTTAGCGAAAATAATAGGCGTTTTCTTTTATTTGCATGCGTATGATAAACCCCTCCTTTAAGTACAGTAGTGTAAGTAGTTTCCTGATCACTGCTCTGTTCGAGCTAATTTCGGAGAGAGAAAAGTATGCAAATGCTTCGATTGTTATAAACGTAATAGCCTCACATTTT
Source organism: Mantis religiosa (assembly GCA_030765055.1). Taxonomy (NCBI): domain Eukaryota; kingdom Metazoa; phylum Arthropoda; class Insecta; order Mantodea; family Mantidae; genus Mantis; species Mantis religiosa. The sequence goes on from CM060956.1 coordinate 30,154,049, forward strand.
ATCTTCTGCTTCACATATCACATAGATGTGTTCTGTATACACTATTAACTTATTATGTTAAATTATTTAACATTTACTAAAGGACACTGTTATTATATAATATTTTTACATTCCTATACCAGGTAACTCTGTCACGAGGTCTGTATCGAGTTGAATGCTGATTAAGATGTTATTGTTTATAGTGTGGAGTTACTTCTGATATATAACACTGTATTTCCTGTACACTTCGCGTACCTCACAAGCCCAAGAACACTTATGAATATACAATTTAAAATCAGTAAGCTTTTCATCATGGAGCAAGTCGGTGCTTCAGCCGAAATACAACACAATCGAGGCAAACCTTTAAAAAGTGGCGAGGGGCTAATGATCTCGCATTGTTTCACGGTGCTTAAAGAAAGAAACCCTGAATCGTCGATAAAAACATTGAGAACGTAACTGGTGATCTTCTTGTTGCTTCCGCAAGTAGTTTATACAGTGTTAGAATGGAACAGCAAGCATGCGGAACTCTAAGAACACCAGGAAAATCGCGTAAATGCAAACAGCGCGTGGAGAAATATGGCTATTTTACGAAAAGTGCTAAACGCAATAAAGTTCATGATTATTTTGTTCAGAAATAAACCAACACATAGATTTCATGATTTAATGTGTAACGCAGCTCTATTTATTGCCTAGAAGCTAGCGCTGCTATATATATTGCTACTGTTGCAAAATTTATGTACAAATAGCATCTAACACGTGGCCAGTTGAATCAGCTCCGCCTTGTTGTTTATAGCAGGATTAAACTGGCCTGAAATAGAGTATAGAAGGCTAATTTTCCATCAGATACCGATTCAGAAAGCATCTTCTAACACGTGTTGTAATCAAATTTGGATAGTGTTACGAAAATGTTAGTGTTAATGAATATTTTTGGAAGTTTTTGATGTTAAACAAAATGTGGAAATTATTGGAGATTCGGTTTTGCGCTATGATGTTCACAACCACATAGGGATGGACAGATAGATACACACATGGACCTTTTTTTCATTTTCTTTTATTCAGGAAAGTCTGATTTTAGATGAAATCTTAAAATGGGACTTTAAGGTGCAATATGACACCGATAGCAAAAGGAAATACACCACTTAAATTTTATCCTTCGCGGTCTGGGAACAAGGCATTAGGCAAATTCATTTTAGGTCTGGGGTTAAGCTATTGTTGACCCGTACTCGCACAGAGAGAAACAAAAGAGTCATATGTTCACTTTTTCATTTCCTCCGCCGCAAGGGCGCAAAAAAATGTTACTTCCTTCCAATCCATTAGGCAGGAATTGAAGCATGCATTAAACAGCCGGTAACACAAATTGTACGGCACTGACATCTGGCGGGAGACTTACGACCAAACTACATGCAATCCTCCGACAAAGCTTTTTGCTGTTTTTTACGACTCCAAACATTGCATGAAAATAAATGTTTGTTACAAATAGGAGGGGGAATTTTTATAATAAAAGGCTCGCTTTCCAGTACAACAAATCGTATCGGACAACTCTAAATGGATTCCCAAATCAGAGGACCAGGGTTCGCCATGGAAATGTTATTACTTATCTTCACAAATAGAGCGGGACGATTCGGGTAATAGCGTCTGTAGCCGCATTCTGCAGAACTTTGTTTCGATTTCCATGGCAATCCTTAATAAACCATGTTTTTCGGGGGTTTCCCAGGACCGTTGGATGGAATTATCTCTCTGCCCATTTCAGTTGACATTTCATCTTGTTTGCCTATTTCTGATGACCGTAGGAATTTCCATTGCATCTCAAGAAGAGACACACACACACACACACACACACACACACACACACACACACACACACACACACACACACACACACACACACACACACGCGCGCGCGGTACTGACAGGATGTGTTTAGCCCGAAGATTTTTGCTGCGTGACCTTCAGGATTGGGTTTTACCGCAGGAGGGATTTTCTTTTATTAGGATAGTTAAGGATGGATTTTTATTGTATTAGGATGGTGGTAAGACTTGAGACAGTATATTACTCCTCTAAGGAAGACAGGATGATATGCCTGATACACCCTGGTGATGAAGTAGGTCAAATTTGTTTTGTTTTGGATACATTTAGAGGCCAAACAACTCTTGCTTACATCAGGGGAGCTCAGCTTTTGCTGCTCGTGGATTTCATCCGTGGTTACCTCGGATGCCGCAAGCTATGCGGGGACCTGGAAAAGTCGAAGACGACCTCTAGTTGGATCATAATCTCCAAGAAACCTAACCAGGGCACTTCAATGTGATGTTAAATTGGCGTATAATTTTGTAGCCCAGCGTCTAACTTCATCCTCCACGTATAGAAGTGATGAGGCTTCATGAAGGAAATTTACTGGGAAAAATCGGCCTTCTGAATAGATGGACCTAAGTCCTCTATTCTGAGCGCTTTGAAGATATGCCAACCAGGTATCTGCGGCCATGTCCCAGACCTCGCAGGTATAAAGCATCAACGGGACTATGAGTGCTCGAAAGAGTTATAACTTCGCCCGGACTGCCATTGATCGCGAACGCAGCATAGGGTACAAGGAAGCAATAGCTCCCTGAACCCTTGCTGGAAGTTCCCTGATGTGTCGGCGAAAAGTCAAGCCACTGTCTAAGTCAACTCATAGATATTTTATAGAGGGTACTGATTCTATTCTTCGACCTCTGAAATTGAAATTTGGACATTCTGCGTGGGTGTGACGCTTAATAAATAGTATGGCGTGGCTTTTATCCGGATTAATGGACATCTGCCAACGCTGGTGCCATTGTTGTGTAAGACGGAGGTGTCTTTGAATTGGGTTGATCACAAGAAGTTCACCCCCTGAAAGTTCTTGTGCTCCATATCGGAGGTGATCTCCGAGTTCTGGGACCTCCAGGGGATATTTAAGTTCTTAGGACGAGTCGGTTCTACAAGCCGTTGTCTGGCTGTTAGGAACCTCGCCCTCTGCTTTAGTCTCTCCAAACATCCGATCACCTTTGGTATCCTTTCTGTTCACCCCTCCCGGGGGTATTTTAAGATGGGTATGTCAACTAAAGCTACGAATTTGTTTTGTACCCAAGTCCACTCTTCGAACCTTGTCATAGGAGCAAGCCTTCACAGAGATGCAAACGTGCCAGTACTGCTGCATTTCGATATTTAAAACCAAAAAAGTATAAAGAGTAATAAAAATATAATACTTATTTCCTTGCTCTATCACACAGCTTCAATTCTATTACCACAGTTATCTTATAGTCAGATCCGTAGCCTATTATGTGTTTCAAATTGGAAGAGTTCTCGCTTGTAGCGAATGAGATGCGTTAGAGCCTTCAAAGTTGCCACCTCGTTATCCCCATTCTTTTTATGTTTCACTTTCACGCACACATGAGAGCTTTCTTGGCCTAGTCCTAAAGGAACGCAGACTGAATTTTCCGAAGTTTTATAGTAATGCACTTGTAGAAATCACAATTGCAACATGGATATTCGTATATTACGCATTTAGTTTAAAATTAAGTATAGTTTATGAATAATTTTCTTTAAGTAATGTCCTCCAACATTTAGTCATATCGGACGATGAACGGAATGGGTGAAATGATGCTCAATACGTCCGGGGTCCATGGAGCTTAGAGTTACCCGACATTAGTCTTTCAGGATAAGGGATACCCCGTAAAAAGCCTTATCCAGGTAACTCACCCTGACCAACATTCGAACTTGGGACCTTTTGAACGTGAGGCATACATGCTACCATCTACGCTACCGAGACGGGCATAGTTTATGAATGACTTATTTTTATAGTCCAACGAAAATGACAGCGGTGCATCCCTATCTCTGTGAATGTTACGTTAAGAGATAATCCGACATTGTCATTGTCATTGTCTTCATCGTCTGAGCACTGCAAATTTATAACGACAAGTTTCAAAATCTTGTTACGCTTTATTCTTTTCCAAAAGTCGTAGTTTATCTGATGTCTCACGTTTTCTCGAACTTATGTTCCTTGTTAATTCCTTCGTGAATAAGTCGTTAAACGTCAGCCATATTAAAAATATTTCTATTTGCAACATTATTTAAACCCACATTAACAAAATTTGATTTTTCTGGCAGTAGTAAGGGGGGATGTGGATCGGGTCTCATTGATCCAGCTGATGTACAAAAGTGCATTGGCTTTTAAACGGAAGAGTAACTGAATAATATAGAATAGAATAATATAGAACTCTCTAGAGTAAATACAGATTACTAACCATTCATAAATAAAGATATGTGACCAGACACGTTCTGCCAGACCAGCAGGAAATGTGTTATTTCCTCTCATCGAATATAACAAAAACCTTGACTTATTCAAAATATTTCTTTCATCACGTCATATCAAATATTTACGTTTCAGTTCTGAGTGATTTCAAATATACGTACAGGCATACCTGTCAACCAATAATGTTATTGAAAGGATAGAGCCATACTGAAAAATTCAATTCCATAGCCGGGATTTGAACCACGGATCTTCTGGTCTCCATCCAAGCGCTCTAAACCATTGAGCTACTATGGCCAACGTGCCAACATGACATTAAATTCTCCAACTGATTGGTGTTTTTCCCGGTGAACCACCAGGAGTTCTCATAAACACATGAGACAACTACCTCAATGGTGACTTATAATGCTGTAAGTACTTTTAGGCCCAGGCTTTATAGCTCGGACCACTATTAGGTCAATTAATGAAAAATGTTCTTTCACGCTAACCGTTTGTAGGACGCACTACGAAAGGATAGAGCCAGACTGAAAAATTCAATAATTCAATAACTGAAATTGAATTTTTCAGTCTGGTTCTACTCTTTCATAGTGCGCCCTACACACGGCTAGCGTGAAAGAACAATTAATTTCCGATAATGCTATTCATTAGTGCTTACGTCGCAATGCATTCTTATAATATATATATATATATATATATATATATATATACATAATAAAAACATATTTCCGCGTTTAAGGGCGATTTCCAAGAGGACCTGAACTGAAATTCAGCATCACGATTAAGCATGCCCCTCTCGGAGGAAATGACTAAAGTCTCAAATTTCCGCTGGCGGTAACTGTTGCTGTTTACCAAGATGGTCTTATCTCGAAAGTTGGCTCAATGGTCGTTATCGTCGGCTTAAGAAGCACAGATCTATACAGCTTGATCATCAAGTTAAGTAGTTACTTTTCCTTAACCCAATTAATTTTCTATTCTCACGCCATCTCCTGACCTGGCCTTTAATTTACTGAAAACAGTCTTTTGTTCAGTGATGCGTGCTTTGGTAGTGTTTTGTCTTTGTTTATATGCTTTATATCCAGTTATACATTTGGGGTTATAACATTTTTAAATATCCTAATGATGGCAGAAATATACCCTCCCAAAACGTCAATTTCTAATTGTCTTTACACCTGGCTTGTTTCCCGAGAATTTCTCTAACACATTCGTCGCCAGAAAGGCTGCTTCACGTCTTATTCCTGTACTTTGTGATAACAGATATGTGTGAGGTTATCTTCGGATGAAAAACAGATGTAAATGTATCACTCGGGTATTCTTGAACCTTAATTTTTGACTTTCGGCTGTTACTGTACACATTGTACAATCAAAATTAAAAAATACCAAAGAATACCTGGTTAGGATGATGATTGTTTCAACATTTAAGAGCTGGATAAGTCGCTTTTACTGCGTTCTATCATTGAATCAAACGCACCCTACAATTATTTTCGTAAAATATCCACACGACTTTTCTACAAAAACAAATTATCATGCCTCATTTTCCTCAAATTTTGTATGCTTTTAACTTAGGCGATTGTGCGCCAAATGTATTTATTCAACCAAAATAAACAGTTATCAAAAAATGTTCTGCAGGAGTATTATCATTATCACTGTCGTTGTTGCCAGTTTGATATAATCGTTGTGGTTATCATTATTATTGCATATGATCCACAACGGTTTTCACAATAACTAAAGAACACGTTTCCAAAGTTTGAAGAGCGAATGCTGGTCCACTTTGTGGTATCGAGAGAGCCTCATTAGAGAGAGTGATACATCAAGCTTCAAGCCTGAACATGCAGTTGTGTTCATCTCGTGGCTTAACGGTGCTAACCCTTCATGCCACTATTTGCGTGTGACGTGACAACATAGGACTATCAAGAGGCTTAGGACCAACATGCCTCCTGCTTTGATATACAGGGTGTAACAGAAATACAGTTAATCCCTTTCAATGTAGAGAAACAATTGTGTATCAGAGGACAGAACCGCTTTCTAAGTCCTCGTCATATTAGCATAAGTAGTATAGAAACTGCAGATAGAACATGAACTGTTTGTCATAAATATGCAATAGTGTGTTGCTTTTATTGTTTTACTTGCTACCCGTAGGAGGCGATAGAGGAAAAGCAACATTATATAAAGCTATGTGTGTAAACAGCAGAACTCAAGAAAGAAATACAAACAAATAAATAACTTATTTACCAGATCAATATTATAATGCCAGGCATCAAGCGGCATTTGGCTCGATTTTCTAGCACGACACTCATTTTGCAATGTAATAATGAGCGAACGCTTAATAATATTATTTTGCTCACCATTGAAGTTGGACGGAGACTGAATGACGATGCATGGCGATGTGGAACACTCGTCACTATACCCAGTACTTCCCGCGCTACATAAAGAACTTTTTATTTCTGAATTAGCTTTGTAACTTCTACATATTCCGAAGATTCAACACAAAAACTTTAAAAAGAAGTCGTTTCTCACTTTTAACGGAGACATTTTCTTCACTTTTTATCTTTTCGAAATCATATTTTATTTCAATTAAAATCATAAGATATCTGCAAGATATCTGCAGGTTCCTCAGGTTTTTCAGGCCTCTATCCCTTAAAAGGGATACACCAAGATAGTCGTATAACTAGGGAAGTTAAAGAAAAAGAATCATTCACTGAAGAATCAACTATTCGGTTATTCTTTGTTTTTAACCATTTATCGCTTGGATTCCTGCTTGTGCCATTTTCGATGCGAAGGTTGATCAGCAATTTATGGGATTACAGTTGGTGACACTGACTAAACATAAGGATGACAAAGTACGAAACTCAAATGTACAATAGAAGGATGATTAAGTCCTGCAAATTTAATTGAACCTGCATTAATACACGGAAATATGTAGTAAATAAACTGGGAAATTGGCAATACTGAGTAAATGGCATTACTCTAATCGTAATTAATATATTTTAGGATATATATAGAATATGAAATGTTCTGTTCAAATCTGTCAGATGTGTTTAAATTCACATTTTATTTATGAAGTACATAAGATAAGTATTATTCGACGGTCTGAACTTCTCAGATAAATTCTCTGGCTGGGATATTACCTGTGATTTATTATTACTTGGGAAATCACATCGGAAGCCGTGAGAAAATTAGCTAGTTTTAAATTCTTAAGATTGAAAACTCAGCTTCCTGAGACGGGATAATAAACTTCACCTAGCGAAGCCTAGGCTTCAGATTTTTCAGTCCTTTGTGGAATTAAGTTTGCAGGTAGGAAATAAAAAACACAACGGTTACGTTTACTCCCCCCCCCCCCACGTCCAGTAAGGGCTATCACCACAGTGTGTTTAGTCGGAAATGCTCCGGACCCCCTCAATATGTCGCTCGTTTTCTTGGTTCTTCTATCAGCTCATCTTTCTCCTTCAGTGATGGCGCCGATAGCAGAAGGTCAGACTGTCCTACTTACCATATCCTGCCTGCGATTCTGCATGAAGGAAAGACCACCGAAACATTGAAATACTTGAGTAACTCACGAAAACTTAAGATCGGCATGAAACTGTAGTTTGCAAATTCTAACCCTAAATGGAATTCACTTTCGAAGGGAAATGCGGCAGACCTTCAATTAAGTAACTTGTTAGGAAAGGATTGTCAACTCGCATTAGCTTCTGGAGCAGGAGTTCCTTGGTCAATTAGAAGACCGGAGCACCAGGTATTTGCTTCTAATATGGACTAGTTTAGTGTTGAAGCCGACAACTTATAACTAATATCAAAAGTCAAAGTACCGGAGGAAGCACCAAATGGAAGGATATGAGAGCTGGTTTCTCAAATAATTAAAGGTTCTTGATCGCTCAAATGAGTCATGTTGCTTAATTAATGCGAAAGATACGTATCAATAAACTATCAAATTTGTCCTCCCAAAATGACACAAAGTTGCTGAAAATATAACATATAATAAATGCTTGTTAATTGCACATGTGATCTTGCACATAAAATGCACTAGAACATGAAAAGTATTGCAATGTAAGTGTGGTATTGGAGTATTGGTGAAATATAATTACAGAACATTCCAAAGCTGATACATATTATACGTACAGTCAGAACAGAAGGTATTTGTACACCACTAAAACTTAAAGGAAAATGACTTTTACGGAGAGTATTTAACTGACAAATTTAACTTTACTGACTCAAAGGAAAGCATCCTCAAAGTACTCGCTATTCATATTTTATACGAAACTAGCAACAATGCACAAACGAAATGTTAGTTATATAAAAATAGAAGTAACTTCTCAATTTTGCAGCCACAAAGGGTAATCGTACACTTACAAAAGCAACATACAATACAACAAAAATGCTGCTATTTAGTACTACATTGGGTACCCCTGTAACCAAAACATTTTATTCGTAGTTAATTTCTATTCATCTTAATCAGCTATACGTTCGGGCGTCATATGCAGTGGTATTTCTTTGTTGTAAGCACAATTCTTTCCCATCTCGTAAAATTTGTGCGGCTATCAGTTTCTTCAGGTCATCAATTGTATCATCTGGATTTTTGTCACAAATATGTGCAATGTATATAAAGAGTTAATCATAGTTCTTTAGAAATATCAGGTAAGCTAATGCAATTGCGATAAATATATAATTTGATTGTATAATCTGGATTGAATTGCACTGGACGGGCTTTCCTAGTTAATCATTGCCGGTTACCTCACGCATATACATAAATCCTTATTTCCTTAATAGTTTCCGTTGATTACATAAAATTCCTCACTCCTGCATGTCCACTCATCACTATCAAGATTACAGAATATCTCTTTCTGAAAATTACTCATTTTCCGTTACAAAAATTTTATATTCACCGCGACATTTTTCCATCGTCATGAAACAAGATTACAGAACATATATCTATGAAGATTATTTACTTTCTGCCCCTAGTAACCGTTCATCGTATGTTTATATTGTCATTACATGGTCCACTAAAAGTCAGGTCAGAAAACAAAGCTCATTTGAAACAAAAGCTACCGTTACACTCCTTAGCTTTAATTATAGCCTCTAGTCTCCTTGGTAAGGAATGCACAAGTTTAACTTCCACCTTTATTAAGGTTCCATTCTTTCAAAAGAATAGTTTTCAATGCTTTGTTGGAAATTGCTCTCTTTTACGTATTTCCCCTGGACACTCCACACTTGTTCAATAGAATTAATATCTGGAGATTGGGGAGGAGTATGAAGCTGTTTTAAAACATTGTATAATATTGTCGCGAGCCATTATCTACGGTGGTATGCGTTCTTTTTGGTTCGTTGTCCTTTTTGAGTGCTTTGGTAGGGATGGATTATGAAGGAGTTTGACGGTGAGATGGAAAGATTGGTGTTTTGTCTAATTGTCGGTGAGCTGGGATCTCTCTTTCTCAGGGTTCGGTTATGAAAAGTCGTGCTTACAGTCTCTATTCCTTTATTTTCTTTAACCTGGCTATATCTTTACTCTCTTGCTAGCACTTTCGTTGCCTTCCTAGTTTTCCTTTCCCCTTAACGTTTTTACGTTGCTTTGCTAACTCCCCTTATTCCCTATTTTGCACTGTCTTTTAGACTATAACTCTGCTTCGGACTGCGGCCTCGGATCCTACTTCTCTCCCAACAACACGCCTTCCTCGCGTCGTATGAAGTATCAGAGTGACGCTTTTTCCCCCGTCGTATTCCCAGCTTCTCTTCTAGCCTTTCTCGTCTATCACCGCCCATTTTCTATTTCTTTACTATTTTACGGCTATCACGTGGTTTACTCTACATTTTATTGGCAGGGTTTATTTCTTTAATTTTCTCTTATTGGTCACTCACGTCTGTCTTTCCTATGCAGCAGTCACATTTCCACCCCTTTTGGTTGTATGACCTCTCGGCGTCATAACGGTATTCTGTCATGCTTGGCTGCATTTCCCTTAAACTTCGCATACCTTGCTGGCGTGTCAATGTCGGGGTCTATTGTTACATTTCGTGCCTCGTGTCTGTGCTCAGAAGCAACTCCAGTCCAATTTTTCCTTCATTTACACTATGTTGCTATTTCGAATATTCTTTAACTTTATTTCTTATATCATTTATTCCCTTTTTATTCCCATTATGCTTATTTATGATCTCTACGGTTGTATTAATTTCTAGTTATATTTTCCCTCTTGGAACCTGAGGTTTCTGCTTCAATGGTAACGCGGCTTGTTTACACAAAGGAACTGATAGGCGGACAGTGTGGAAATAAAGAACCTGCAAAAGCAGATAAACATAGCGCTTGCGATAAAGGACTTGCCGGAAGAGATTAAGTTGCGCTTCTGGAAGCTGATAGAACGTTCAATGTGTTGTTTATTCCAGAAATATCTCGTTATTGTTACACAAGTCTCCAACTTATCAATGAGGTATTTAAGTGAGCGATGACTCGTCAAGAGCCAGTCGTGAACAGATGTTGTAATAGAGTTGTAAACAGATGTGATCAGAACGCTGTTTGTTATTTCATCGACCTTGGTGTTGTAGATTGTGATATGTGATGTAATTCTGCTGCTACGAAGTGTGTTTCAACGCAAATAAAGAAAATTTAAAATTTCAGCAAACTGAACTTCTAATTCTAGGAACCCAAAAAGCCACAATAATCACATTCATTTATTAGGCGTAGTATGTTTTGAATCATTATCCTGCTTAAACAAATATCTTCTTGCAGACCTATTTTGTCTACACTGGTATGCAACTCTTGTTTAAAGATGCCGGTACATTTCCTGTGGTTCATTATTCCCTCGATAACATGCAGATTGCTGAAACATGGTGCCCTTATGCAACAGTAGACAAGGATGGATCCTCCGCTGTGCTTTACTGTGTAAACAAGATTCTTTGGATCCCGCTCCATATGTCTTTTCCTCCATACTTTGCAACTACGATCCGGACTGAACAGGCTGTCATCTGTCATACAACTTTTTCCAGAAGTTCACACCCTTATCAGAGTACTTAGGAGCGGACCCGTCTTGGTAGCGTGGTGGTAGCATGTCTGCCTCATGTTCAAAAGGTCCCGAGTTCGAATCAGGGTCAGGGTAACTTACATGGATAAAGTTTTCCCGGGGTTTTTCCTTAGATGAATGTCAGGTAACTCTAAGCTCCAAGGGTCCTGGACTCATTTGAGCATTATCTCACCCAATTCATTCACCGTGCGACATGACTTAACGTTGGAAGACGTAAATTACAGGAGAGAGAGAGAGAGAGAGAGAGAGAGAGAGAGAGAGAGAGAGAGAGAGAGAGAGAGAGAGAGAGAGAGAGAGAGAGAGAGAGAGAGAGAGAGAGAGAGAGAGAGCAAATTCTGAGCGTTTTTTCGTGTTCTGTGGGCTGACATAGAACTTCTTATGCACTACTCTGCCCTATTACCCCTTCTTATTGTAAACTGCTCTCACAGTGCTCGCTGAAACATTAATTCCTACCTTCTACAACTCGGCAACAATCTGAGGAGCAGGGAAGAATGTTACTTTCATCTTCAGCCGTGAGGACTTAGGTCAACCACTCCTATAGGTGTTTAGAATAGATTATCTGGTTCCTATTCTGTTGATGGATTGAATCACTGACCGTGGTCTCCCCACTACCTGCGGTAACTGCAAAAGTGCTTTGAATTCATGTTGTAGTTTAATTACTATTTTTCTCTCTTTTGGTGTAGTTTCTTTCCCTCTTCGATGCATGGCGGAGACCCCGGCGGAAGACGAGCAAGCGGTGGCCAAGGTTTTAGATTTCATTTTAAATTTAAATTTAGAATATAGGACCCATTAATTTGGAATTTTAATCTTTTTATGAATTTACGCTTTATTTTAGAATCTGAGAGAGCGTTATACGGGTTTTTATCCTGATTTTATGTAACTGTTTGTTTTTTAGCTTGTTAGATTGATTTTAACCCAATTGGCTTTCAAGGGCGCTGATGACCTTGTAGTTCAGCGCCCATAAACCCAATTATCCATCCATCCATCTTAGATCCATTTTACGTTCCGCATCCTACTGTGTTCGATGTCAGTCTGGTGAGTGCAGACCACTTGCTGTGAAACAGCTGAATGCAGACTGTCCAGAAAGGAGAGCTAGCTTGTAATATAAAAATAGTATTCAATCTGGATTCCTTTGGTGTACGAATGCTCTTTGTACCAAATTTACGGTATCATCCAATACTACCTTAGAAAACTACTGATTATAGAAAACATTCAGAAAAATTATGGTAGGAATAAGTAAATAAACACACGAACGATATAATTTTACAACTTTACTAAGTTTCATAAATAATTATGTTGCAACAACACAAAATGTTTCTTAATTTAGGAGGTGTACGAATACTTTCTGCGCTGACTGTACAGTTGGTTGCTGCATATGTGAATGATCAAATAGTGAACGCTTCTTTACATCCATCCTGGAACGAAAAGGCTACTAATATTTGTAAGCTTTCGGTTTTGGTTTTCTTATTTTAAGGTCATCGATAAAAGAAATTCAGTTGGATACTTAATTGGTGCTCTATCACAAGGAAAAGTAACACATTGAGCTTTAAGCGCGATTTTTCTCAGTTCTTAAAACAATTTCTCCTTGAACCACGGTTTGAAACGTGTGAGTTTGAAAGTCTCAGGAGAACTCGAGAAATATCAACTGCAGATATAAAATTACTGTGGGAATATTCAATAAAAATACACACTTTTTATTCTAGTAAACTATTTTAAAGGCAATGAATCTTGCATTGCCATTTCTTTAAGTTTGTATTCTAAGTTTAAATTCAAAACTTGGAAGTAACATGATTAACTTAATTGACACTTCGCATAATCACGTTAAAAGTTACTAATTAGAATAAAATATCAGTGCTTTAACCGTTTAATACACATCGTTAACATTTGTTTCATTATTTTACGATATGGACAAAATATAAAACATGTAATGCACCATCAAAAGAAAATCAGATTTTTTCCCCCTGCCTATGCAAGCCCTGAGGTAACACGCAAGAGGGAATGAAGCTTATGTTGGAGAATGCGGAGAACTTAATGAAATTAATTTAAATGGACCAGGTCACGCAATTTCTAAGGAACGCAAATAATCCTTATTACGTCTTCCTGGGTAGGGAAACACATGCAATTAATTACTGTCCGGCTCAAATACTAATCTCTTCTCATTAAGGGTATTCTGGTTATTTTTTGCGGTAGTGGTGCACCTGTACGCCTTCCTTTGTTACCATGCACGCATTTATGTACGAGGGCTGTTCAATAAAGAATGATCATATTTTTTTACGGTTATAATTTTTCGCACTAAAATTCAGTTTTATTATATCATGTTAGCTTAACGTGAAACTAACACGCAGTAGTAGTTCCGTTTTTGGTACTCCTGGTTCCCGCCTGTGAGAACCAGGCAAGTTCAGACATGTTCAGTATCACCTACCGCTGCAATGGAGGTAACACGCGAGGAACAACATTCTGCTATGATATTCTGCTTTCGTCTCGACAAATCTTCCGTTGAGGCCTATACAATGTTACAGGAGGTCTATGGAGAGTCTGTTCTTCCCTACATCACAGTTTGAAGGTGGTTTAAAATGTTTAAAGAGGAGAGACAATTTCAATGGAAGATGGACCCGGTGCTATACTTACTGCTCTTACGGGAGGAAACATCAACACTGCTGCTGACATTGTGAGAGGATCGACGAATTACCCTAAGATCACTCTCTGAAGCACTGAACATTTCATTGGTCGCCACCCACACGTTGATGACAGAAACATTACACATGAGACGTGTTTTTGCGCGATCGTTCCAATACTGTTGATTCCCGAACTAAAGGACATTTGCATTAAAATTGGTGTTAGAGGAAGATCCGGGGTTTCTTTCAAACTAATCAGTGCTTATGCTTGGCTACATCATTTTGATCCTGAGAGCAAACAGCAAAGTTCAGGGTTGAAATCTGAATCACCAATCGCACCAAAAAGTGGAAGTGGTTGCTTCAGCTGGGAAAGTTATGGCCATCTCATTCTTTGATACCTGCACACACATCAGCAACTGGACTGCGCTACAGGAATGTCCTAAAAACATGGCAAGTCCATATCAGGCACAAAAGACTACATTTTCGTGAAGCAGGCCGGATGCTGCACCACGATAATGCGCGGCTGCATATTGGCAATGTTGTTGCTGAATATCCTGCAAAAATTAACGTAAAGTGCATCCGTCACCCTCCATATCGTCCCGATTTAGCAGCATGTTGATACCGAAATTAAGGTTTGCCAGAAGAAAAGAATCATGATCGATGTCAAAGGAATGTTGGTTCTTTGTTACGACAAGGGCAAGGCCAGTTGAGTTGTGGGGAAATTTGTTATAACAAAAGCAATGTAAGAAACAGTGTCCTTAGCAGTTTTCTAAAGGGGCTCACTTGACTTATATGAATAGGGTATTCTTTGGATAATTTAGAATGGCATGACAAAACAGCCACAAAGAGATTTTTGGTTGAATGAAGAGGGCTTTCAGGAAGTGAAAGTGATACACCCACGCGCAGCTGTGGACAAGGGTCTTCGGCGTGGAGCCGAGGAGAGCTCTCAGTGGCTTGCAAACCATTAGAGCAGTCTTCGGCGTGAGGCCGATTAGAGCGGTCTTCGGCGTGAGGCCGATTAGAGCAGTCTTCGGCGTGAGGCCGATTAGAGCAGTCTTCGGCGTGAGGCCGATCAGAGCGGTCTTCGGTGTGAGGCCGATCAGAACGGTCTTCGGCGGGAAGCCCGATCAGAAGGGTCTTCGGCGTCAGGCCGATGAGAGCAGTCTTCGGCGTCAGGCCGATGAGAGCAGTCTTCGGCGTCAGGCCGATGAGAGCAGTCTTCGGCGTCAGGCCGATGAGAGCAGTCCTCTGGTTCTGACTTGAATATTTGTCGGTTCATATGTATGAGGAAAGAATACATTTATCGAGTAATAAACATTCTGCCGTCAGTAACTCTAAACAGAGATTGGTAACCCTTGGTCGGCAACTTTCATTTCGATGTTTGAAAAGAAGAAGCAGTAAATAAATAAGTTGGAAACGTGCATTCCAGTGTTATTAAAAGCTCCTTCTCACACACATCCACGCATACCCTGAGAGAAACCTCATAGCTCGCCAACTTATTTGCTCGCCATTAAATTATTTGCATCAAATTGGTGTCACAACGTGGAATTGTGTGCACCCAGAAACATTTTTGTTTCAATGCGACTTTTTTTTCTACTCCCTAACTTGAAGGAACGCCTTCGTGGGAGGCATTATCCATCATCAGAAGCAGTGGTGAAGGCTGCGGAGGCGATTTTGAAGGACCTCTCAAAAATGCTCTCAAGCATGTCTTTGAAGACTGGCAGAAACGCTTGGACAAGTGCATCGCATTCAGGGGAGACTATTTTGAGAAGGACCATCATAATTATGAGGATGAGTAAAGGTAAGTTGTGAAAAAGATTGTGATAATTCTTTATTAAACAGCCCTTGTACTCTAGGGCGAATTCTTATCCCGGATCTAATAGCACCAAACTATGTTTCTATTTCGGTGAGAGTTTACCGTACACGTTTCTCCATTATGCTCAAAGCAATAGGTACCGATCACTTTAGTGGTCGTTACAGCGCAGTGGAATGTCACCTTCTGATCGTGAAGTGAATGTGATCTAAACCCTTCTTGTGTCTGAAATTCAAGTCACTGATGGTCTTTGTACCAGCAGGACGGGGCAACTGCATATGCTGCAGTAGTTAGCACGACAGCACTACTCAATTTGCTTCAAGGACATTTAATTTCTCGGTAAGGTGACAAGCCATAGCCACCTCGTTCCCCGGATTGGACGCACTATTTCTTGTGAGGGTAG
Source organism: Mantis religiosa (assembly GCA_030765055.1). Classification (NCBI taxonomy): domain Eukaryota; kingdom Metazoa; phylum Arthropoda; class Insecta; order Mantodea; family Mantidae; genus Mantis; species Mantis religiosa. The sequence continues at coordinate 30,170,121 of CM060956.1, forward strand.
CTTAAGCACGAAGTGTTTGAGAGCAGAGCAGCAAACATTGCAGAGTTAAAACATCGAAGCCGAGAGGAGATAGCCGCGGTACAGGCTATGGAATTCTTAAGACTACCCACACCGAATAAAGTTATGCATTGAATGTGGATGAAAAGTAAGTCATATTTAGAGGTCGCTACATATTTCGGTAATAGGAGGCCTGTCCGAAAAATGAGGTATCCAATTTTATTTAATATAGGAAACATGTTTATTGCCAATGAATGTTACATTGATGGAAACGCGGAACTTAGAGCTATTTTTCAACGTCATCGCCATCGGGACCGATGCAATTTTGCATGCATTGTGGCAGTTCTTGTATACCCTTGTGATAGCATTTTTGCACAGGTAGCGCTCAACCTCGTTTTCCAAATCATCGTCGGTCTGGAAATGTGTTCCACCCTCGGGAAACAAATGATAATCACTAGGTGCTAAGTCTGGACTGCAGGGGGGATGGATGAGGTGTCCCATCCGAAGTGGGTCAGATCAGCCTCGTACACACCTTGCGATAATGCAGATGTCCGGTTAAAATCTTGACAATCGTAGTTTCACTGACTTCAGGGATTAGTTCGCACAGCTCGCGAACTGTTACACGCCGATCTTTAAGCATTTCTTGCTCCACTTTTGCAATTGTTTCGGCTGAAACCGAAGGCCGACCAGAACACTGTTTGTCATGGTTGTCTGTTGTAACCGCAGCATCAGGCAGAGAATTAATCGAAATCGGATAATTAAAAAAGAAGATAAATTAATAAAATGCTTTGGTAAACTAATAAAACAATCTTGTTATAATAATGTGAAATTAGAATGGATAGAGTAATGATTAATTAGCAGTTGGCTTAAAGAATAAGAAGGGAAGAATATAATTTAATATAGCATACATACTAGCATCCAGGCAAGAAAGAGAAAATGTTCTTGCAAAAATCTGTACACGTCGGAGAGACAGGAAGCAAGGACCGTTGCCTGCTTTGTGCTAGTAAAAGTTCAATGTCTGTTAACTATTGTATACTTTCAGCCAGGAATGTGTTGGGACAAAGGGCTTTCAGAATGCAGTTGAGCATGAACGCTAAAGTGATTTACTTCGCTTATTTGATAACGATGTATACCGTTACAAACAACTCAGGGTGGGCGTTCCCCAACTCAGGGTGGGCTGAACGTCAATGAGTTATTTGAGTTTTGCAAACCAAGGCGAAAATTCGAAATATATAAGAAACCAATAATAATGTAACATTGGAGAAGGGTGAGCTAGTTTGGTCATGTGATAAAGTTAGAGAAGGGGTCATATGGTTCGAACTGAATCGTGAAGTAAGAAACACTTGAAAGGTGATACTGCGACAGGAAGAACGTGTTCATGCGCGTTAAGTAGGAGACGCGAAGATTTGTTAAGCCCGAAATGTAGGGATTTAAGAATAGCGCAACCAGCGTAAGTGGAAGTAACATTAGAAGTTCATTAGAACAAAGTACTCACTATATAAAGAAGAAATAGAAACCGCGTGGAAGTAACTTTAAACAAGTAATCCAGGGTTGCAAGTAAAATTGAATTTATATTAGGAATTTTACTAAAAGCTGGTCACCGATCCAAGTCGATAAGCAAACTTAGTAGGAATTAAACCAAATAATTCTGCAACAAACAAAGTGTTATTAATACGACTGAGTAGCCAACAATTACCAAAATCCATTTCCTACAACCATTTACCTTAGGATAAGAGAACTCATAGCTCCCATTAGAACCCAATCAATTTAACACTGGTATGTGGGTTTGCCGCACTGTACGTCCGTCTTTGAACTCTCTGACCCACTTGCGCACGTTTTTGACGTCCATAAACTGTGGTCCAAAGACTTCGCATAACCGACGATGAATTTCAGGGGGGTTAGTGTCCTTGGCACTCATAAAACGAATCACCGCACGCAACTCGGACTTGGCGGCGGAAGTGATAGGAAGCTTCATCGCAAATGGCTGCCCAGGCAAGACTAATGGTTGCAACGGGTTCGTTTTGGTGGGGATTTTAAGGGGTGAATCCAAGCTACACGCCAATGTTGCCGGATCTCGCGAAATTGCGTTCCTCACGGCTCTTGGAGGCCTTAATTTACGGACACGCCTCGTACATGCCATCAAACGCTGATAGATATGGAATGAAGTTCTGGGAAATTTGTGACAGCGCTACAAGCTGCTGCTGCTGCTGCTGCTGCTGCTGCTGCTGCTGCTGCTGCTGCTGCTGCTGCTGCTGCTGCTGCTGGAAGATGGTGTATTTGGGGGAAGGAACAAGAAACCAAAGCCTTGGGACTTGGAGAGAACGTTGGGAAAATCCTGCTTACTGCACTTGTCACAAAATGATCACAGGTGATATTATGTCCACATACTTCGTCTCTTGTTTAAGTTGTTTATTTGTAATCAAAATATCTGACACTCGATGTAAACAAAACGGGCCTGAGGGACCCGGCTGTAAGTAACGTTATACTAATTTTCTGGTAAGCAGAATAAGTTTGAGCTACTGATATGTAGCGGAAGGTTTGAAATACTTCGTTATATTTTGTATTTTTACCATGTGGTAAAAATTTGTGTGTTTACCTTATATAGTCACCCAGGAGTGAGATATTTTCGTGATAAGAAGGAAAACACGAGCGTTCACCCTGTTTACTTAGTGACGTTGTGTCTTTTACATGAAACCAGCAGCCAAACGACACACTTTCCACAGCGTTAGACTGGAGGCAGCCGTGCATGATATTAAATCACCAAAACCCACCTTGGCGTCTCTTCGCGAAGGAGCAGCGGTGCGATAAAGTGTGTTTGCACCGTAAAGACGAGAATTATTTGCTCAACAACATTTTTATGGCACCAAGTCTTAAAGCGACAAAGCGCGCATTTTGTCAGAATTCGGAGTATTAAAGGTGAAAGAACGATATGTGCACACCTAGGTAATAACGAAAGCTTAAAGTTGTGAGTCGTCATTTCAGAGCGTCTTGATATCATGGTGTAGCCACTGAGCGTAGAATTCAACCCTCCTATAACAGATCCAGCCATAGACCGGGACTTGTTATAAATAAAAATAAATTGTACTCCTATCAACTGTAAGGCTCATTATTTCACACGCAGAAGATGGTGATGAAGCATGCCCTGCAATTAAACTACAAGCACCTATAGTTTTAGTGTTCATAATATTTACTGGAAAGATATGGAAAGATAAGAGTCAAGACTGAAAAATTCAATGCCATAGCCGGGATTTGAACCACGGATCTTCTGGTTGTCGTCCAGCCGCTCTAACCCTTGAGCTACTATGGCCAATGTGCCGATATGACATTAAATTGTCCAACTGACTCGTGTTTTTCCCGGTAAACCACTTACGAGTTCTCATAAACACATGAGACGACTACTTTAATGACGACTTACAACATGTAAGTACTTTAAGGCCCGGGCTTTATAGTTAACCACTATTAGGTCAATTAATGGAAATTAATTGTTCTTTCACAGTAGCCGCGTGCAGGCTAAAGTATGGAAATATAAAGTCAGATAGTGGTTAACTATAAAGCGCGGGCCTTAAAGTACTTATACGTTGTAAGTCGCCATTAAAGTAGTCGTCTCATGTGTTTATGAGAACTGGTAAGTGGTTTACCGGGAAAAACACGAGTCAGTTGGACAATTTAATGTCATATCGGCACGTTGGCCATTGTAGCGCAAGGGTTAGTACAGTATTTTAAATATGTGCTATTTATTTATGAGGTGCTTTTGTTTCTCCTGTTACTATAGTGCATTGTCCATTATCTCAACAATTAGAGCGCAAGTCAGCGTTAAACATTAGTTTAAATACGTTCTGTACAAAACCAGTTGTGCCATACACTTAGTTGGAATTTTCATACGTATTGCCTAAATTGTTAATGCAGTATTGACGGAAAAGTAAATTTCCTACCCTTGTTAAGCCCTTCAATCACATGCACTCTATGTATGAAGATTTAGGCTTTGTGGTCACAATGTGCACTTGGTATAACAGATGCATGAATCAAGTTACAAGGCTCCCTCTTCTAAGCAATAGAAATAAAGTAAATAGCATGTTGTCCGAAGTTAAATTTGAGAATATATTCGCCTTCAAGAATTATCTAAGAGTGTCGGATGATGATTACAGGTTCTTGCTGAATGTAATTTCACCCACAACTACAAAAAGTAGACAAATTTCCAACCAGCTGTATCGGCTGAGTTGTGGTTATTACTTTTGTGGTATATTTTAAGTCATATCGGATGGGGAAAGGATAAAATAATGCTCAAATGAGTTCAGCGTACCTGGAGCTCAGTTACCCGACATTCATTTTGAAGGATAAGGGAAACCCTGGAAATATCCTTATCCAGGTAACTCACCCTGACCGACATTCGAACTCGGGACCTCTTGAGCGTGAGGCAGATACGTTACCATCTACGCTACCGAGGCGGGCAGTTGAGGTTAAGCTTAACATAATGTATCTAATGAAAGATTAAAGACAGTTACCACAGAATAGGATCTAATATAAAGTGTTGATATATCAGAGATCGCAGGTGTTATTGTTTAACCAAAATATTCTGAATAAACCTACAATGCAAGGTCTATTCGTCAGTGGAGACACCCGCTATACGCTGGCATGTCGAACTCAAACCGTCTGTAGAATGGAACGATAGTACTGCTTCCATACTGGAGCATGGCACATTTGCTGGAGATATTGTTTGGAAAGCACGACATTTGGTGTGAATGAAAGGACATTTCACGCTAGGATCTGTACAGCGTGATCTTCCAAGACGTCTTGCGCATTATTATTATTTTTTTTTCAAAAGTTTTGTAAATGTGTGCTAGGTGAACAGAGCTATAAAATGCAACACATTACACTGGGAAGGGAACCAAATCTATTACAATATTAAAGCTCAACTTGAGGGTGTCGTCATCATTGTGTTATATTTCCCAATTCGGAGCGTAGATAGTAGAGGGTCTGCCTCACGTTCAAGAGGTCCCGAGTTCGAATCTTGGCCAGGTTGATTTACCAGGATAAGGCTTTTCTTTTCCGGGTTTTTCGCTCATCCTGAAAGAGGAATGTCGAGTAGTTCTAGGCTCTATGGACCCTGGGCTCATTTTTCTCCCATTCCATTCATCGTCCGATGTGGCTTATTGTTGGTGGACGTAAAATAAAAAGAAATATCGTGTTTCGTTCATCTTTACCAAGATATTAGTAGATAATACCGTAAAAATAAAATACTTGAATTAAGATTGAAGTGTAAAAATACTGTATCTTAAGACCTTTTTATACATGAAGATTGAAATCTTCAGTTGTTACATGATAAATAAACTTCTACGAACTTTCGCGCACATAAAAGTGCATCCATTACTGTACAACCCGTTCCTCCTTGCAATAATACAGCAACCTTAATTGTGCCCTATAAATTTATATGTTATAGTCATAGCAAAAGGTATTCACTTACCAACTTGAAGCTGTCAATTGTTTTATATGAAGCACGTACCTGAAAAGACATGGATAAGACAAACATTAGAATTTAGAATTAACGAAGTGTGTTAAATTATAAGTAGCATTTACAATTAATAAATAAAATATGTTAAACTATAAGAAATATTTAGTTTTTGTAGTGTGTCAAACTGCTTCTTAGTGTTTAGCCAAAAACCTGCCTTCACTATGAGGAGTTTGTGCCTGCGTACCTAGGTCATTCAATTATTCAAACCATAGATTCGTAAAGATCTAAGTCACTATTGCTTAGCTTTTCTTGGTGTGTCTCATATACGTTCAGTTGAATGTGAAATAGAACCAGATGAAAAGGTTCAGGTTCAGTTAAAATGAAGTTACAGAAAAGCGTCATCTTTCCTTAAGGTTTATTCGCAAATTAATAACAGCAGAGAGATTGATGTGAATTTTAGATATACAGGTGTTATAGATATATACTTTATGATAACCATTCAGTTGTTTAATTTAAACTATCGATTTTCATTTTTCATTTTGTCTGTTATTTGTTACTACGGTCTTTATGTAAGTATATACTCTCATGTAACACTTCCATTTTCTCTTTTCTGCTCGTATTTATCCACTCATGGCTGATCTTCCCGGAGACCTACTGCATCACAGTTATTCCTCTAGTCTTCTCATTCCTTTTATTTACCCTTCAATGGCATCTAGAAGAAGAATCCTTCTCATCTTAATATATCCTAACCCTAGATGTTTTATTCTATACAGAAATAGGAAAGTTGAACCAGCTTAGCTACAAGAATAATTTCGAATCCCCTCTGATACGAGGTTTTTATATAAATAATTCCCGGTATATTCTTGACACAGTAGTATTGCTTTATGCCAGATCCGGCCGACTTCTATCTCTTTCCCAAACTCAAGTTACCACTTCGAGGCAGGCGTTGTCAGTCAATAGAAGTTATAAAAGATAATTCATTGTAAAATCGCAACACACAGTTGAGATGTGCTAACAAATGAAGCTCTGTAAACAAAGTAGACGACAGATGACAGTCAAACTCCACGTAGGTGTACAGAAAAATGTACCAACATAGCGAAAACAATTTCGAATCCCTTCGTATAAGAGGTTTTTATGCGATCAATTCCCAGTACTTTATTGACACAGTATGACGTGGTCTAACTGCATAACATCCAATTGAAGCAGCTAATACGCTACGCTTTGAAGAAGCTTAAAGGAAATATAAGGAATAATGACCAGTGTTATGCATAAGTAGTCATTTGAAACCGGTGTACTCCATATTAAATTCTCAACACCGCACTATACTCACAACATTAATTTATTTTCAAGCTGCCTTTGTTTGGGCATACTGGCCACCGTCCAGCTTTTGGATTTTTTACATTCTTTATTCTGCAGCGAGAAAAATGGAAGCATTATTAATCATTTAGGAAGACTCGTTTGATAAACCCACTATGCTTAGTAATGGTTTATAAAACTTATTTGCAGATGTCTCCCAAACCAGTGAAGATCTGCCTCTGCTACATATAATATATTTTAATTGTTTCGTGTTGAATTAGCATGACCACAAGGAGCAGCGAAGTGTGAGGCTATCATTCGGATGGTCACATATTTATTTCCAATCGACTGCACTACCTTGGATTTTGGAGATACTTTCCGGTTGGTAAGCAAATGTTCCAGTAGGTTTTCATCAACCACGATTTTTATAGCATAATTTTATTTTCATTCCGCTTCCTCCTCCATGGTTCAGGTGTGAAATAAAATAGTTTACTGCTTGCCAGTATTCCAAAATTTGAAGAGCACGTTATTTTCGTGACAGGTATTTATTTCCTAAGGATTCTTCTACATGTCAGTCAATTTACTGACAACTGACTACAGCTTGTGCTTGTAGGTTGCTTGGTGTATGATTGTTAGAGGTAGTGATATATGGCAGTTTTAAATTAGATATTTAGCATTTTGATTTGGTACATTTAGCATTTTGTAGCAATTTAGTATTTTATGGCAGTTTGAAGAAAGTCTGAATTTTTTTAATGTAATTTACGTCCTCCAATTTTGTCTTATGGGACGGTGAATGATTTGTGTGAAATGATGCTCAAATGAGTCCAGGGTCCAAGGAGATTAGTTACCCGACATTCGTCTTGAAGGATAAGGGAAAACACTAGAAAAATCCTTATCCAGGTAACTCATCCTGACCGAGATCCCAACTCGGGACCTCTGGAACGGGAGGCAGACACGCTACCATCTATGCTACCGAGGCGGGCTAAAGTTTGAGTTAATTTTGTTAAATGATGAATATTAATATTATTTCTGAGATTTAAAACACATTTATGCAGGTTATTAATGACAGTGAGTTATTAATGACAGTGACACTTAACGTGTCAATTTATTTCACATTAATATAGGTTAAAGCAATACACAGAAATATAGAACAATGTGATACAGACCAAAGTATACTGTTTAACGCAAAGATAAATCCATACTGATGTAAAACTAACACAATAAAAATAAAACGCACTAAATTGGCCTAGTTAATGATTCAGTAGTCATTTTGAAGGAAAGCGCTGAACCTATTTGAACATTCTGTTCTGTCACTGAGTCCTTCTGTCACTCAATCAAATTATATTTACTGAAAAAATGGGAAAAAGTAGAGCAGAGAATAGCTATAAAATTGTTAACGGGCAGGGAGGAAAAGATGGTAAGAAGTATTAGTGAGTTCTTGCAAAAAATAAAAGAAAATGGGCCATAAATGTAAAGAATATAAGAAAGGAATATGAGGAGGAAGAATGGAACTAATTAACAAGGAGGCATGGAAGTTAATAGCTATCTGGCAGAGCAGAAAACCAGGGCGTCATGTAAGACAAGTAGCAACAGATAAAGACAAATAAATGTAGCCTAAAGTTATAAATTGTACAATTTTGGAATGTGCACAATAAAAATATAATCTAACTTCTAAAGAAACTAAATATTTACTAAAATATCTTTCAACATCTGCGCTGTTGGTAGGATTCCAATCAATTGCAGAGCTGCTCGGCAAACTCTGGCAAACTTAACAACCAACATCATTTACAGGCAGTCTATATCTTGATTATTCTGCATGGTTTGTGTCAGTTGTGAATGAAAATATTCATATCCCTCAACAAAACTATGCATTTGAACATCATATTTTAACTTTCACTTAAAATCGTATAATCTATTGAAGATATTCTGCCAACAGTGACAGGATTAGAAAGCTTACCAACGTCTTGGAGAAAGACACTTGTCACATTTTCCGCCTCTGCAAGCTGTTTGATGAATATTTTCGCTCTCGCCATCTTCGCACTTACTGATGTGACTTAACCATAGAATGAATGAAAGTTACGCCTAAAAACGAATAGACCAATGAAAATCGGAAGTTGGACAACTAAGAACTACAACTGGAATTAACATGGTTTGTCACTTCCTTAAAATTAGGTTTGCTATTGGTTTTCAGAGATAAGGATTGAAATTTTCCGTTAACTGGGCTGTGAAGAGAGATTTGGCAATCATTAAGCGTAGTAAGAGCGGTTTCTTTTGTGAAACAACTGAACTCGCTTCAAGTACCACATACCTCATGTGGGCAGTTGTAAACAATAAGCTAATTTAACGGGAAGGGCTGCTTTCCACGTTCAATATGAGTGACCATTTACTTATATCTTTCCAAACAGATGCAGGTTCTAAGACCCTTCAGTTAAAGTTTCCAGAACAAAGAGCATTGGGGAAAACAAATTATTTGCGAACATCTTCTATTTCGTATTTATATAGCATTTTAAGTCAATTTCGTACTTTATCGCGCTATATTGCATTTTCGATAAATCACCACCCAAAATGATTGTGAATGCGGAGCAAATCATCAGTGCCATGTGTCCAGTACAAAGTCTGCTTAGCCGTTCCTCGTGCCTCTGTCAGCTGCAAACTCCTGTGGGGATGGAAATTAATTGTTCTTTCACACTTGCCGTGTGTAGGCTAAGGGATGGAAAGATAGTAAGACTGAGAAATTCAATGCCATAGCCGGGATTTGAACCACGTATCTTCTGGTTGCCATCCAGTCACTCTAACTCTTGAGCTACAAGCGCCAACGTGCCAACATGACATTAAATTCTTTAATCGACTCGTATTTTTTCCGGTAAACCGGTAGGAGTTCTTATAAACACAAGAGACAGCTACCTTAATGGCGACTTAAAACATATAAGTACCTTAAGGCCCGGGCTTTATAGTTAACAACTATTAGGTACAATTAATGGAAATTGTTCTTTCACACTTGCCGTGTGTAGGCTAAAGTATGGAAAGAGAGTCAGACTGAAAAATTCAATACCAAAGCCGGGATTTGAACCACGGATTGTCTGGTTGCCGTCCAGCCGCTCTAACCCTTCAGCTACTATGGAAAACGGGCCGTCGTGACATTAAATTCTCCAACTGACTCGTGTTTTTTCCAGCCTAAAATTACTTACACGTTGTAAGTCATTAAGGTAGTTGTCTCGTGTTGTTTATGAAAACTCCTAATCTGTGTCATATAACCTTGCCGCGCTGAAATGTATCACTCCGCCTGCAACTTTCCCCTCACCCTAATTGGCTAATACTTTCGCGCCATAGACCATAGGTGGCGCCTTTCCGTCACATTTAAAGCTGCAGTAAACGTCATAATTGCTAGGAAGATAGATAAAATCATACAAATAAGAATATGAAGGCATGCAAAAAATAATGAAGTTTATAATGAAACTGAGCAAGTTGAAACTGAATGCATGAGCAGTGAAACTGAAACAAATTTATAATGAAAGGCCTTCGGCCTTTTCCACTGGGATTTTTTAAAACCAGCAGACATTACTTGCAAAAATGCTTGCTTTCAGTGTTGTCTTTCCATTTGCGATTTGTATCCCGGTACAGTGTGATTGTCCTTAAATAACGTCTTCGCAACACAGCAATATCGTCCTTGGAGTGGTAAGTTTTCCTGTTTCAGTTTCATGTCGCGATGTTCCTATGCATGTAACACTCACACCTGTAAGTTCACAGTACAGCTGTTCGACTTCTCACTGACAAAGATGGATTCTTCTCAGTGAGTGTACTAAAACATGCACAATTATTTTTTCGCCAATTTGTAAAGGTTTTCCCCTTGCGATGCTTCAGCGAAAAACTGGCGCTAGACTCTGCCATTATACATATAATAATTTCACGCGCAATAAACGACCAATAGAATAATTTAGCTCTCGCACTCGGCACAGCGCACCTTCGAATGGCGATATATGACTAATCCAGTTCAAAACAAGGTCAGTGATAAAAGTCATATAAACAAACATATCATCACTACTGCTGAAGCACGTGCTATCGTGTCATATGAAAGACGGGCTTTTGAGCAAAGGAACCTCCTTTTTACTTCGTTTAAGAATTAACATGCATTTCAGATAAATCAACTCTGTTGCGTATTTAATTCAAACAGTTAAGAAAATATAAATTTGAAAATTCTCTTCCAACATATAAAGATATATCACCATGTTAAATAACGAACTAATCTTTGCCGCACAAAAGTCTATACTACATCAGCCAATGAGAGGTGATAAGGTCATGTGACCGTTTAGAGATACGGGGCAAGCTTTTGTGAAACAAGGATTAAGCGGTGTACCCGGAAAAACACGAGTCAGTTGGACAACTTGTCATGTTGGCACGTTGGCCATAGTAGCTCAAGGATTAGAGCGGCTGGGCGGCAACCAGAAGATCCGTGGTTTAAACCCCGGCTATGGCATTGCATTTTTCAGTCTGACTCTCTTTCAATCCTGTGAGGATATTAATCGCAGTAGATTCTATGGGAGCCGTAAGCATGCAAACCTTTTACAAAGGAATACTTATTTTGTGTTAAAAGGCACTAAAACATACATTTCTTTCAAAATTTCGGTATCCAATTAATGGTTATAATTGAGTAGCTTCTGCACTTGTTACGCAACTAGGAAAGTAAACTCTATTGGTGGATAGAATCACATTTCAGTATAACATGCTGAGGTGAACCTTCACTATAAACATTCACAATGACTATCTATATTAAACTAGGGCGTATTTGAAAATGTGTAAAACGATTTGAACCCTCAACCTTCAAAATGTGCTTTGTAGTGAAAACTTGGAGTATGGACTTCGTTAGCGTACTGCCAACTCGTTCAGTTCCGTGCCCTGGGCTGCTGCCCTTAAAAGGCAGCTTATATTTTTAAACAAAGCACCAATTAAAACAGTACATGGCCTAAGAAAAATAGTGTTTCGCTTACCAGCGTTCCCCTGTTTAAAATAAACAAAATGGAAGCGCCACGAGAGCAAGTTGGGCTAATGGTTTTATATTCTTTTTAGCCATGCATGTGTTTAGAGGAATGGTGCTTTGTGACGTCGTGTTTCAAAAGGGTAGTGGCCCCTTTGCCCATTAGTAATTACATAGGCTAGGCATGTGACGTACTTAGCTCGGATCAATGTCAAACGGCCAACGCTTATTCATTTTTTTCCTACAGGGATCAGCAGCAGGTCAATCAATTAAAACTCAGACGTGTTGCTTCACACGTGTTTCTCTACCCACTTTCGTTTATTTTTATTACTTACCTCACATAGTAAGCGACATTTCAGCGTCCATATTTCACCGTAAATATGTGATTTGGAGTCTACTGAGGCCAAAATAAGCATTTCTAGATGATCATATGGTAGCTTGCATTTCTTGCAGTAATATTTTGATTCTCTTATATTTGGTTTAGCAATTGTTTCAACTCATTCTAAAGGAATAGGACTCATAAAGACATTCCCAGAAAGTCAAAATATACATTTTGCCATAATGTCATTTAGAAATCATAAAAACCTTTTTAAGAAAAACGAAATTTTGAAAAAAATTTCATGTAAAGGGTTGCTTACAATAAGTGGATTTTCTTGAAGACATTGAATGAATGTGTAAAAGTTCTGAATTTAGTACAAAAGTGAATCGAGAAGATATTGACACATTGCTTCACTCACACTGTTTATTCACAGGACATGTTTCAAGAGCTCTTGCTCCTATCATCAGCTGATAGTCGATTAGTGTAAGTTGTAGTGGTTTCCTCTTTCTCCCTATTGTCAATAGATGGCGTGATGTACTTGTCAAAGATGTCCGGTGGTGGAGTTTCAAAATTCATGACTCTATGACGATTTTTGTTGATGAAGATTTTTTCCCATACGTAAAGGTCTATGGGGTGATTAACATATTTTATTAGAGCTGTTTCCAAGTTGATGTCATGTCTAGTATTCAATCTTAGACAAGTACATCACGCCATCTATTGACAATACGGAGAAAGAGGAAACCACTACAACTTACACTAATCGAGTATCAGCTGATGATAGGAGCAAGAGCTCTTGAAACATGTCCTGTGAATAAACAGTGTGAGTGAAGCAATGTGTCAATATCTTCTCGATTCACTTTTGTACTAATTTGTGCTTCACTGTACCTACGCTTCTTTCAAGTTTATACTTTGAGTTCTGAATTTAACTCGTTTTACTACCCACTGAGTGTTGAGCTGTATTGAACTTCAGTGACCTGCGCTGCGATGTTTTCTGATCTGCCGATTAGAATAGTGAAATATTAGTAAGTTGGCCTAGAATAAGTTGGAAAACCAAATACAGCACTTCTGAGCTGTGTGTCTGATATGTAAGGTTAGCCAATTATATACAACACGGGTGCGTGTGCGTTTGAAATTATAAATTCTTAAATATTATTTAAAATATTTAATGTTGACACTCATTGTTGCGCAAAGAGGTCAGTTGCGAGCTAAACATTTCATGTCTTACGCTAAGTGTACTCGCAAATGAAAATACTCTGAAACAACTGAATGACGACGGACTTGCGACCGTGCGAAGAGGGTTATACATAAAGGATGTACGAGGGCCGTTCAGAAAGTAACCTCCGATCGGTCACAGTGCGAGTAGTGGGGGGAGTAGCGACGCCATCTGTGCATTCACGCACTCAGCAGATCAGTCGGCATCAAGCCGTTGTCGAGTGAACGTCGTATCTGCGCTAGTTTAGTGTTTGTGGCCGTTTGAAATGTGTGCTGCAATAGGAAACCCCGCCAAATTAGAAGTGCGTGCTGTTATAAGGTTTTTACAGCCAAAGGATATTCTGCAGCAGCTATTCATCGTGACTTCCGGTATCGTTTTTTTTTTTTGCACGATAACGCCCGTCCTCACTTTGCACGCAGAACAACAGCCCTTCTTGAGTCCTTCAAGTGGGACGTTGTCAACCATCTACCTTCCAGCCCAGATCTGGTGCCAAGCGATTATCACCTCTTCATGCATATGAAGACATGGCTCGGGTCCCAGCGGTTTGATGACGACGAAGAGCTCAAAGATGCGGTCACAGGCTGGCTCCAGGCACAAGCGGGTGATTTTTATGCAGAAGGAATTTCAAAGCTTGTGAACAGATACGATAAGTGCCTCAATCGTAATGGAGACTATGTAGAAAAATAGTGCAAAGATGTAGTTGTAAGATGTATATATTAAAATATTTTTATTTAACTTGGTGAATATTTTGCAATCAACCGGAGGTTACTGTCTGAACAGCCCTCGTATAAAGGAAGTAAAATCAAATCACATAATACACTGTTTTACATGCATTTTATTTTATTTTTATATTCATATTGTGCTTGTTGCTCATACATATTTCATTGCATTCTTATTTTCAATAAAAATACAGGTTAATACGTATCTTATAACATAATTATGACATCCATTTGCATATTTGCATATTTTTTTAATATTCGGAAATATTTGGTTACGTACACCTTTTAAAATATTATTACATATCCGTACATTTACTCATAACTTATACTTTAGTACACGTTCGTACATATATTCATACATATTTTGTTACATGTAATGTTCAATTCAAATGTTTTGTCACAATAATTGATACTGATATTAATATATTTTCAATTCAATTCAGTTTTTCAATTTTATAATTATTTTAATATCTCAAAAGAAATATACAGTACAATTTCAAAATAAGTAAGAAAAAAAAAGCAGTAAACTTTAACAAACAAACATATATGATTATGCAATATATAAATGTAAAACTAGAAGAAAATGACTCCTGTATGGTTTCTGAATTTTTCATAGTATTTGAAAATGTTGAATCCCACCTGGATGTGTGTTGTTGATACGCTGAGTACGACAGAAAATCTACGCTTTATAGCGGTATGGACGACATAAGACTGAAATAACTAATGAGTGTGGGGGTGTTAGTTCGGATTGAGCCTACTCGAGCCGACTTCCCACGAATTAGTGTCACATATTCCAGCGTGACGGCTCAATTTAATTCACTACCCACAAAAAGTGCTAAACGCGCCTAAAGAAGTTTTCACTTCAAAAACCTTAACATTTCTATCTCACTTCCTCACCCATGCTGGTGCTAGGAGTCGCTCGGGTGCCCTCAGAGCGAGAGAGCCGAACCATTTGACCTGAAATACCAGGGTTGAGGGATCGTCCAAACGCCGTGGATGAACGAATCATGGAGCAGTTGGTGTAATGATGGCGGGGGAAACTGGATGGTTTGCTTTCGCCTGGGATCGAACCCGGGCCGCCTAGGTGAGACAAGCGGTCTAACTGCTCAGTCATGGCACGGCCATCTTAATTATAAATGCATTAAATATGCATTTAAGCAATGATTTATTGTAATATTCTTCAAATAATGAAAATGGAGCTAAGGGGTCCCGGCTTCTGCAACTTTTTTGTTGTAATTTACGTCCTCCAACATTAAGTTATATCGGACGGTGAATAACTGGGTGAAATAATGATCAAATGAGTCCAAGGTCCATAGAGCTTACAATTACACGATATTTGTCTCTCAGAATAACGGAAAAACCTTATCCAGGTAACTCACCCTGACCTAGATTCGAACTCGGGAACTCTTGAACGTGAGGCAGACACGCTATCACCACGCTACCGAGGTGGGCACATTTTCAATGCAATTCTGGTTTTGTATATTTGGTGAAATGGAACACTCTCTACTTACTACATATATTAGAGGAGAAAAAGGAACAGGAAATACGTTGGTTTATGCTTGTTGAATATATATTACAGCATGTCACTAAAACCTCTGATTCGTGCAAATGAAAACACTTCAAGAACGATAGCGCATACTTTTTCACGTGACATTCCTTAAAGTGTAGCTGAATTTTCTCACATCTACCCAACTTTTCTAAAACAGTGGATTAGATTTCATGAACTCAGCTTCACAAAATCTTGAAACCACGGCTTATTGCCAATCGAAATTATTTTAAATGCGAAACTAACACTACGCAGTGAAAAATCTGCAGAAATATTATAGTAAACGTGGTTTAGAATAGACAATTTCAATTGCCTGGCTCTAGTCATTACAGACAATATGATTAAGGTAGCAGTAAAATGTTATTAATATCAGGAAGGATCATAATTATTATTGCATCCAATGCGGTGGTATTTTAAATGTTGTATTCCATAAGGTAGAAACTGAACAACATGGCACTTTTTTCGGAATTTTACCTCCTCCAACGTTAAGATATATCGC
This sequence comes from Mantis religiosa, assembly GCA_030765055.1. Classification (NCBI taxonomy): domain Eukaryota; kingdom Metazoa; phylum Arthropoda; class Insecta; order Mantodea; family Mantidae; genus Mantis; species Mantis religiosa. The sequence goes on from CM060956.1 coordinate 30,186,131, forward strand.
ACGATCAATGGAATGGGCGAAATGCTCAAATGAGCCCAGGGTCTATAGAGCTTAGAGTTACCCGACATTCGTGTTTCAGGATAAGGGAAAACCTCGGAAAAAAAACCTTATCCAGGTAACTCACCCTGACCGACATTCGAAATCGTGACCTCTTGCACGTGAGGCAGACACTCTACGACCTACCACGTTACCTAGGCGAGCAGGTGGCACTTTGATCCCGTTACTGTAGCATTCACTTTTTTTTTCTTCTTTTCCCTTGACACTTATCAAAGCGAGTACCCCAGCATTCAGCATTCGTATATCACGATTTTGTTTCCTTCATTTCCTTGTCATCTTTCAGATTTAATTTAATGTTCGTAGTGTATGACAATACCGGCCAGATGGTGCGGAAGCTTGTCATTAAAAATGCTGTTCTCGACGCTGAGCGGTCAATGTCCTCACGTGGGGGACGCTTATCGATAACGGACTAACGGTTCCTGCCGCCAGATGAAAGGGCTTCTGCCCGTCTCTGCGACCCTGTGATCCATGGTTCCTCACCTTCATCCTTATCGCCTGTGAGAGCTAGTCACATTACATGTGTATGCCAGGTCTCCCTTTCCATTGGCTACTCTTTACCTTTACCTTAGTAAATACAAATCTGGCTTATAAGTCAGTAATACACACTTTCACGAGTCTTGTCTTTAGTCGCCCTTCTTACTTTCCACCACTTTGCATACACAACTGTAAATTGTCCTTTAAACTAGTCACGGATTTAATGACTTTCATAATCTTCGGCTGCGAGATTGTATTATACACTTTACTTCTAAGATTAAAGACAATTTCTGGGTTATTTACGGACAATTAATCAAGTGATTTATGTTCCTACTAATTTAATTACTGACGCTGCATTTTGGTGATTCATTTGTCTAAAGAATCTTTGATTTGGAACTTGGCCAACCTCTAAATGTTGTAGAAACTGGCGGATGTTTATCTATGAAATTGCTTGAATAATGCAGATCGTATTCTGAGGCAATATGGATTTCACAATCAGCACTTCTAGTTGATGGTTCTCAATTATTTCTCATTTTGATTTCTTATGTGTTCTCCAAAGGCGTTTAACTTCGAAACTTTTTGAAAATTAGGTTTTAATATGCTTTTTTGTGCTTTAGCTGAATGACGAAATCTCCTTATCATGAGAGATTATAATGGTTACTCAATATAAATATTCAATACAAAATCCATTTGGGATAGTGTATATCCATTTTTCTTTATTCCCAGAGAATTTAAAAGGTATGTCATTTGACATGAAAATATAATAAATTACTCATTTGAATTTATGTATATTACGTTTGTGAAGGTCGTGCACTAAGTAACACGCGTTGTACTTGACTTCGTTTTCGTTCTTTAATTGTGCTTTCTCAGACATTCACATAGGCATGGGTTCTCTCCCTCTCTTTCTCTCTCTGTCTCAACCACATATTCATAGAAATAAAAATGAACCATTTTCTAAAATGAATTTTAGCCTCCAACTTCCTGTTCTGTGACATCTCGACTTCAAAGTTTTGGATGGAATACAATACTCTCTATATGTACTTACTTTTAAGTATAAAAATTAAAATATATAAAGTTTCTGAAAGTTTAAACAAATAAAAAGCAATATCTCGCACGATATATTGCGAGACACGATTACTTAGTACAGAAATACAGTGCGATCCACATAAACCTGAACCACTTCATGAGACGATAACTATTGAACCAATAATAGGACACACGTGTAACTTTGGAAGAATATAATACACAATTGGGAGATTACATTATACTATTTACATCTCAGAAAATGTTGGGAGTGTCCTGCACCAGCATCTATACATGTTTGTACCCGTCTCACCATATTCTCTGACGTTTTACGGAGAGTATCCTCGCCAATGTTACTTATTTCGGTTCGAATGGATTCCCTAAGAACATCAATTGTCCGTGGCCTGTTCTTGTATACTCTACTTTTTTAGATATCCCTACAAGAAGAAATCCAGTGAGGTTAGGTCAGGGGACCTGGGGGGCCACAGACCCTTTGAGATTATCAAAGAAACTGGTTACAAGTTCATGGTGTCATATGTATAGCACGTTGCTCCATTTTACTGGAAATAACCTTCTTTTAATTCGATATCGTCCATCTGCTCCACGAATGTCGTGAATTTACCCATATGAACCTCAGTGTCTACAGTCGTATCAAAGGAAATGGGACCAACGGTTCATAGATGCTGATGGAAGATACTTCCAACATTTTCTCGTAGATGTAAATCGTGCACTGTAATTACCCAATTGTGTATTATATTCTCCCAAAGTTGCACCTGTGTCCTATTATTGCTTCAAAATAATTGGCCTATTGAAATGGTTCAGGTTTATATAGATCACACTGTAGTTATTTGCTGAAACATTTAAAATTCAGATTGTATTTATCATATATACATATATCTTAAATATATGATCTGTTCATCAAAACTATAGTACTCATTTTAATAAATAAAAAGAACGAAAATACTTCCAATTAAATTGTGATTAATTTAGGTTGATAGAATTGTCTTCAAAATTCCGTGTCGTTTGGTTCTAAATAACTGAAATTAAAATACCAAGAGAAGATTTTGAAGTTACGTTGTTCATAGACTAATAGACATACTGTACTGTTGCTCTTATACTCTAGTACAGCAGGTTACCACTACAAGTCAGGTGTTTATCAAGGAACAGAGGTATTTAGTGGCTGATTGGATAGAATGTTCTGTCGCGGGGCGAGCAGTCCTGGCGGAGTCAATGGGAACAAAACTCAGTCTGTGAACACGGCCGTGAGCTACAGCAAAGTAGTGTGTGGAACACCACGAAAAGATCGGCTTTGGCCAGAAAGATGACGATGGTAGGTAGGTAATGTGCGCCATACCGTCTATTAGTATACTTTTCGGCCTGTTCAAAATTCTACAATATCTTTTTTTTTTTTTCTTTTCTTGTGTGAGTTATGTTAAGCCTAAACTATTATTTGTTTTTTATTCAAACTCGGAGATAGTGGAGAGGAATATTTCGATCTCCTGGAAAATATGTCAGGAAGAGCGTATCGAAGGATGAAATAACTTTTAATGTATTCAGAGAAGACATGCCCGGAAAAACGGGCTAACCCTCAAAATAAGAAAACAAAAAAATGAAATATGTGCTGCCCTCTGTTGCTGCAACAGAGAGCTATTTTTTTCTTGTGTTGGTCTATCCTCCAGGAATCATATAACGCTAAATAGAGAGAGGTGAAGTTCTTGCGTTTCGTGATATCCTTTTCATATGTCAAAAAACGATTTAACCTCTTAATGCTTCGTGCCTGTCATCTACTGGCACTCATGATAACTAACATATAAACAGGATAACCAACAGAGCTATAAACGACTTAAATGATTGTATCCTTTCAGTTTAACTATCATATTTTATGAAACCAGCATAGTTTTAGTTATATAAATAAAGCGATACATGGAAAATAGACAAGTGTTTATTCCACTTCATAAGTAATAACTACCACAAACCATAGTGCTTCAACAGTTGGTAAACTCTACTGCAGATGTAAACAAACAATGGCGGAACTAGTACCCGGTCATACAGTTTTGCCTTGTGATCGTGACTTCGGCCTTATAAAGAAAAAGAAGAGGCAAGCAGCTTACATCTATGTTCCAGATCAGTGGATGGAGCTAGTGAGAAAAACCTTGTAAGGAATCCTTTTCATGTTTTCAAAATGACAACTAACAGCTTCATCTCTGCAAAGCCTCTTCTCGACAAAGTACAAAAAATAACAGGTTCAGAATCTGGGCAAGGTGACATGCATGAAAGTATTTAAAGACCACCCCTTTAAGTTATATTTTAAATACACTTACGGTGGGGTTGAGGATTACGACACTTTGGACATTCGAAGGAAATAATATCTGGCAAACCATCCCTTACTTATGTGACATTTTACTCCAAAATACAATGGTCCAAGACCTATAAATCTTGAAAAATTAAAGGACTTACAGGATCTGATGAATTATATCCCACCAATTTATCATGAGTACTATAAAACTCTTAAATCTGAGACCACAGGTTCTGAGAATATTACTGATGAAGCATTTTATATCAGCCTGACTACAGTTAAAAAGCTTGTACCTAGTTTCCAAAATGATATACCTATTGAAAAGTGGAATAGTCCAAAGTGTACCATGTATAAATATGCCAAAAGACACACCTATTAGTTTCACCTAAAACTGTAAAATGTATATAGAATAAAACTTAAGTAAAAACTGACAAAGGTTTTAGATTTATTTTTATTATTTTATTCTTATTGTTATTAGATCAGTCATGTTTTGGGTTCTATTAACGATATCCCTGATAATATATACTGTATTCTTGAGACTCATATCCTCAGAAATGAAATAAAATAATCTTAACAATTCTTTCAGCCTCATTCACAAAACACTTATTTTCTCCATTTTTTAAAAGAAATGTCGGTTGGCCCGTTTTTCTGGGCATGTATCAAATTCAGTTCATTGTTCTGTTTATGTAAATTCATTTTCTGTGACCAGAGAATTACAAAACACTTAAAATTGCATTTTCTACCGTTTAAATTTAACCTACTACAATACCCTGAATAAGGTCTCCTTCACCATCCCATCTACACGTATCGCAATAATAAAAGTGTATGCTCTGATACAGTGAAATGTACGAAAGGAAATGTAATACGGAGCAGTTGGTGGAAAGAATGACAGAAAACAGGAGAACGTGGAGAAAAGCTGCCTAAACGTCGCTCTATTCACTAGAAATCTCTCAATACATTCTCCTAAAATTGAACCCTGGAGCACAGGCATGAGGTATAATCACTCCACCATGGCACTCCTATTGTAGGTTTTCCTAAGTTTTTTATGGGAGAGGGAGGACCGAAGCCCTAACAGACATAGTACCTACAAAATCTCCATATCGAATTCTTGGTTTGAATACAATACTCTTTCTGCTTCTAATAGATGAAGTGTAGACAAAGTAAAATGTATAACAAATTCCTAAAGCGTACATATTAACTTTGGGCTTCTTGCCGCAGAATTACTTTTATGACTTGTTTCTATTGAGATGAGAACACAGGCGAGCGCACGAAGCTGCAGGGTAAGCATAGAGACCACCTAAGCCCAGTTAACACCTTCATGCGGCCAACCACAAATGCAATTTCCTTCTCATCATCCCGCTTTTCCCCCTTGCTACTCCGCCTGAAGCTGCACTCTGCCAAACAAAAGTTGCAAATACTAGCTAGCTAATTAGACGCCGGTTTGCTGATGAAATTTTGCGGATTAAAATTCATGAATGTTGTAGCATTCAAATACGTGGCCACAAGCCAACAAGACTGGCGTTTTTTTCTTGCTGTATATCCTTTAATATCCGCTGGCCCGTATAAAGCACGCCACTGTTTACTCTCTCACCCATCGAGTCAAGTGGATAAACAATACACGATCGTGGGGCAGTAACCGAAACTGTTTCGCAGTTCTGTAACTGCGTTTTCGTTCAATAGTACGCTATAGTTCTATGGAATGTCGAGTCGGTACGTTCAGTCATATGTACGCGCTTTGCCACAGTTGCACTCTGAAACGTCACTGTCACACAAGGAAAGCTATTCTCTCACTTCGATATGCAGATTTCATCGCAAATGCATATTGTGCCTTCTGAAACCAGATGAGATACTGCTGGATTAGACATGGCCTCCCTTGAAGCATACGTGTTGTCGCACTTTTTCTGGGTGTCTGGAATATTAGGTTGCATAATTACACTATGCAAAAAAAAAAAAAAAAAAAAAAAAATCGAGCATTTCATGAGGCAATTCCTACTAATTTTGTTGAGAAAGACAAATGACAATGAAAACATTTTGTTTGCTCTAGTTTATATGATATACACAAGGTGGAAGTATTACATATTAACGTATTGAGAGAACAGGATACATTTTAATTACATGCATGCTAACAACAATGAAAGTGCATTTGAGTTTTTAAACTGGTAATTACATGCTAAGAGTTCTAAATTACTGGAAAAATACTTCGCAGATAGTCGTGTCTGAAGAGAATCATGTGGTGGCCTATTGACTTCATGGTCTTTTAGCTTGCCTCGTGATGGAGTTCCGCAGAATCCCTATACAAAGACCAACAGTAATCCGCAAGCATTACTTCATTCCAACGGCCCTGATATCTTTGTTTCATAACAGAAATGTCCTGATGGAATCTCTCCCCATGTTCATCACTAACAGCTCCACAACTAGGAGGGAAAAAGTCTAGGTGGGAGTGGAGAAAATGGATTTTAAGGGACATGTTACATCTAAGGTTACGGTATTTTTGCAGGAGCACTGTCATCAAATGCTTGTGGTTGTCATCTACGGTATTTTGACACTTCTGCCAACTACCAAAGAGAAATTCCCTCAAATTTATAATCTTTACTCTAAGAAATGAAATGTCACTTTATCTTCAAAACAAGAGCTAATCCATCATTTTATGATTTTTTAATTCAGGAGATGGAAATACATGTAAATTCACTACTTTTAAGCCCGACACATTTTCATTGTTCCCCAGTGTTATTTGATTCGAAAAATTTCCTATAATTTCTTTCATATTACCCGGGACAAATAGCTAAAATTTGTTTGTGTGGCGGTAGTAGGAACTACGCGCGTTGTGATGGCTAGCTAGAATGTGTGTAGTGTTTAACGCCCGCTTTTACTACATACGGCACCGCAGGCGGTGACACTGACGATACATGAGATGAAGATAGAGCACCGGTGGAATGAGATGGCGGGGGAAGCCGGAGATCCCGGAGAAAACCCGCCCCAGCGCCGTGATGAACACCACAAATCTCACTTTGCAGTCGCCTGGGATCGAACCCGGGCCGCTTTGGTGAGAGCCAGGCGGTCTAACCACTGAGGCACGGCGCAGCCTGGCTAGCTATAGGCTGCATATTAAGTTGTTAATTTAGTTGTTTATTGCGGTGTGACGCATGAATACCGCAGTACACTGTAGTGTGGTATCACAAAGTAGGTAAATTCACTAATAGTTTTAAAACCTGGAAACTAAAACAAGTCACCTAGGAGGGAAGACTCCCGAAGCAGAAGGATTATTCACAATTATTCAGACGGTTTTCCAGTTCTATACGGAGGAAAAGTAAAACGGTCTAGTTCTTCCTTTGCAAATGGTAAAGGCTAGAATGGCTACGACAGTAGAAAAAACTGGGCCACAATAGAAAAGTTCAATAACAAATTGGTAAAAGCTAGTGTCTCACGTACACCAGTTACTACTCCAAAAATACATCGAAAAAAAATAGGTTTCAAATGCATGTTTTCGACAAATGAGTTGTTCAGAGAACTTTTTAATTGCGTAAAGAAATCCCGGCAATAAAGAAGTTATTCTATGCAGTAAATGAGAAGAATAATTTTGGTGGTGGAAAAAATTTTCTAGCGAATGTTTAAAGGAAATGTGATTTAGTTTCACAAATTGTAAGAATATGTGTCACGTTTTATTGGAACGACAGAATAGATTGTCATCCTCTCAGTGCTATTTGAAACTCGTCAAATTGATGTAAAATATCATGAAGCAAATATATCACAACAAAGTGTGTGTTCTATAACCTTAAATGTACTTAAGGGACTAACCAGACAAACTGAAGGTGGTTGGAAAAACGCATGCATCAAATCTAATACTTGCATCGACATACATTCATGGAAAGGCATGTGGTTTTGAATAGCAGAGAAGAGGATGCAAATACCTTTGTAGGTTTTATGCATTTCAGAGATAACGTAGTTCCACAGATATATTAGATGATATTCACGCTTTGGTGCATCAGATGCATCCGTATAGTTTGGGTTTTACTTACGTTAAGAGAAAATTCATCATTGTCATTGTCTTCAACGTCTGAGTACTGCAAATTTTTGATGATAGGTTCCAAAATCTCCTTACGTACTATTTCTTTCCAAAAGTCGTCTTCATGTAATTTATGTGATGTCTCGGGAAGTTTTCCCAGCCTTGTGTTCCTTGTCAATTCCTTTGTCAATAAGTCGTTCAACGTCAGTCGGTTTAAAAATATTACTTCTGTTTGCAACAGAATTTGAGCCCATATTAACTCAATTGGATTGTTCTAGCAGTAGTAAAGGGGAGAGGTGGATTGCGTCTCGTTGATCCAGCTGATACACTTCCCATTCAGGGAAGAGTAACTGAATAATGCTACTTTGAACTTTCTAGAATAAGTAGAAATTACGAACTGTTCATAAACAGAGATATAATATCACCAGACAGTTCTGCCAGACTAGCAAAAAGTGTATTTATTTCCTCTTATCGAATTTAACAAACACCTTGGCTTATTCAAAGTACATATATCTTTTATCACGTCATGTCAAATGTTTACGTTTCAGCTCTGAGTATTTTCAAATATACGTTCACTCATACATGTCAACCAATAATGATATTCATTACAGCGCTTACGTCACAATGCATTGTTAAAATATAATGGAATCTGTTTTACTTATTTGTATTAGGAAGCTATTTTGACCTAAAAATATGGGGTTTTCATGTTTTTGTTAGATGCATTACTCTCTACCTACCACATGGATCAGTTTTGGCAGAATCTGAATTTTTGTCTTAGCGCGAATAGTATTTCATACAGACTGATTAGGTTGGCGCTCGTCACACATCACTTAACTGGAATGCAATACAACACCGCAATACTCCAATTGGTTGCTCATCTAGTAGCGTTCAAGGACAAGCACCTTCCCATTTGAAACAGATAATAACCCACAGCATGCTTATAATGCAATGATTTGTGTAGGTGCCTAATAAAAATATTGTCGCGAGCATTGTTGCAGCCAGTTCGCACAAATGGGGCAGATAGTGCAGCGCGCAGTTGAAAAGCTTGCCGAAATAGATAAAGCTAAATAACTGGAAGGTTCGTCTTTCTAGTGTCGTTTTGTTTGTTACAGAATATTCGATTAATTTCTAGAACAATAACCGGACGTATAAAAAGGAAGCCGCGACTCCCTAGGGGGAGTGGTAATTGAGCTTGTTTCGTGTGCGTACAGCTGTGTTTTGAAAGTGAACTCTTTTGTTTGTAGTCGATGGTCTTGACGATTGTATTTGTGTATGTTACGTCATTCCGTTTCTGCTGCCAAAGTGTACAAACTACGTTTCTGCGGAAATAATGAGCATTTTATAATTTCTGCAAATTGGACTTCTAATTATACGAACTGGCAAAGTCACAATATATATTGTCAACGTGTTGCGTTATTGTGCTGCTTCCACAGGCCGGAGCCCAGCGCTTGACAGGAGAGAAAAAGACAGATGCTCCAGAACGTTCTGCTCATTGTTGCTGCCACTAAAATTCTCGAAAGGTCTGCCGCTTTTTAGAAACAATGCTGGGAGGTGTAGTTGACCCGCAAGGTGTTAGGAGCGGCAGTTGTTTTGATTTTTATTGCGACAGTCGACGACTGAAGTGTAACGCAGTGATTTATTTCATTTATTTCGTGCAGCAAAACACCGAGTCGGCCTTGAAGACAGCTGACTGTCAACTTTACCTCTTTTTACTGCTGCTAAATTTCTGCAAACCAGATTTCCCAATTTACGTAACCTACACAATACACTGAATTAACCGAAGTTGCAAAGGGAATCAGCTTGCCTAAGAAACGTTTATAGAAGGATAAGCATATAAATACAGAATTCTATCAGATCAAACGTATAGATTGAAGAGATACAAAGGCTTAACTCATACTAAGTCCCAAATATATAAATCTTAATGTAATATTTGAATTGTATGCCTTAATGCGATACATGCGTAGAAAAAAAAAGTGAATGGCTAGCCACGATGTGCTATTCATCGCATTCATCGCATTTTGGGATTTCGTAGGCTTTGAACTGACTTGCCTTTGATAGATGGGTAGTCATCATTTTGACATTATGAAGCTATAGATTTCCAGCGTCGAGATTTTATCAATGGTGAAAGGATCTGGGATTAAATGGAACATGCATATGTATTCAGTATCTACGTATGTCAGTGGAAACATTTAGTTGATCCAAATGGTGATATCTTCACAGGAACTAATATCTGACAAGCTTGAAAAGATAAACGGAGATCTGCGTGAGAGTTAGCTATAATCTCGATAGGCACTTAGTATATTTTGTATATATTTAAAATTAACAGAATCACAACCCTGCTAGCACTATTGTGTGAAATAACGATGATCATTCCAGGTCTCTCTCTCTCTCTCTCTCTCTCTCTCTCTCTCTCTCTCTCTCTCTCTCTCTCTCTCTCTCTCTCTCTCTCTCTCTCTCTCTCTCTCTCTCTCTCTCTCTCTCTCTCTCTCTCTCTCTCTCTCTCTCTCTCTCTCTCTCTCTCTCTCTCTCTCTCTCTCTCTCTCTCTCTCTCTCTCTCTCTCTCTCTTCTCCATCGCCTTTCCTATCTCCTCCTCCCATTATGTGACATAGTTCCGCGGAAACATGTAAGGCAACCAGACTTTTGGGATAGAATAAACATTTACATGAATAATGCCCGCCTTTTGAGAGTGGCGGTAACCATTCTGAGTTCGAATCTCCGCTATTGTTACACGATAAGCTTTTTATATTTTACCCATCATTTTTTTATTCTTGCTTATGTGATGGCGGAGGCCATGGTGGACTACAGAATTAGTAGATTTAGATATAGATTTAGGAAATAAGGATTTTGTAATTTTCATAGTTGTTTTCTTTTGTTTTTTGATTTTTTGTGTTTATTTCTGTTATTTTATTTCATTTTAGTTTTGTAGAGTAGTTTTCTGAGAGATTTGTATAATTATAACATTTGTAAAGATTTTATGGAAAAATAAAGAGAAAATTTGGATACATGCCCCGGTATAGTTGTCTAGGTGCCGGGGTAGAATATTCAGATTTTATTTATTTATTTATTTATTTATTTATTTATTTATTTATTTATTTATTTATTTATTTATTTATTTATTTATTTATTTATTTATTTATTTATTTATTTATTTATTTATTTATTTATTTATTTATTTATTTATTTATTTATTTATTTATTTATTTATTTATTTATTTATTTATTTATTTATTTATTTATTTATTTATTTATTTATTTATTTATTTATTTATTTATTTATTTATTTATTTATTTATTTATTTATTTATTTATTTATTTATTTATTTATTTATTTATTTATTTATTTATTTATTTATTTATTTATTTATTTATTTATTTATTTATTTATTTATTTATTTATTTATTTAGTTTCACTTTGTTTTAAGCTCAATGCCCTTTAACCTGGTAAATCATATACGACTATGAATACCTTGAAATAAAATAATACATGAAATTCAAAACTATTGTACAGTTACTTATGATTTTCATCAGAAACGCTCTAATATATATCAGGTTTTGAAGATCACTTAGATCATTAATGGAATTATAAATGTGCCATAGCTACATTCGGGAATATTTGCAAAAGATTAAAAGCAACAAATAAATTTAATACTGGGAGTCGCTACGAGAGAGATAATTGGAGTTTTGGATGCTCAGCATAACTGCTTACTCATGCTTATGAAATTATGCAAGAAGCCAGATGAAAAGATGATTACACATCGACGTTTTGGGGGTGTGTATCTCTCCCATCAGGATATTTATTAAATGTTATAACCACAAATGAAATACTGAATATAACACCAATATAAACAAAGACAAAACACTATCAAAATTCGCATTACCAAACAAAAGACTGTTTTCAGTAAACTAAATGCCAGGTCAGGAGATGGCGTGAGTATAGAGAATTAATTAGGTCAAAGAAACGCAAGTACTTAACTTGATTATCAAGCTGTATGGAGCAGTGCTTCATAAGTCGACGGAATTCCAATTTTAAGGCAGGTTTCGAAGAGGAGCTGAACTGAAATCCAGTATCACGATTAAGCGTGCTCTTTTCGGAGGAAATGTGCAAAGCCTCCTTAACCCTCCGCTCCCAGTAACAGTTGCATTTTGCCAAGATGGTCGTGTCCCGAAAGTTTATCAAAACAATGCTATGCCAGCCCAGACTTCTCAGGTTGCATTAAACGAATGCTCCGTTAATGTTTGTTTATTCCTTCCGGTTTGTTCTACATACGGTGTCCCACATTCACAGGGAATGTGGTACACTCCCGGAATTTGGAAGTTCAGTTTGTCTTTCACTGGTCTCAACAGGTGTTTAATCTGCGGAGGTGACTTGTGGATGGTCCTGATGTATTTGGCGAGAATTCTGCTGATTCTGCCGGATAGATTGCCGGTAAACGGGATGTAGGCTGTAGCGGTAGGCTTATCTGACGCGTGCTGTATTACAGGTTTCCCTTTCATAGCTTTGGTGATCGAGGCTTCAGCGTCATATTCGGAGTAGCCGTTTTGACGGGAAGTGAGTTTCGGGTGCTGTGATTCCTGTTTTAAGCGGCTCGGATCAGAAAATGAATAAATAATATGAAAATAAAACTGCCTCAAGACATCCTGCTCACTGTTTCTTAAGATAGTGATTTTTCTCACTAATTTAAACTATATTCTCTATTTTTCTCATAACACCACTGAACATTATAACCTCACATGTCTAAACTCTGGTTTCAACCGTTATACATCTTATTTAAGTTTATTATATGAGTTAGTTATCCTATTATGTTTTTTATATTTTGTTCGGCTTCATTCAAATGTGTTCTTAATTTTTATCTATTTGTTCATATTATACATTTATCAAGTATTGTGTATTTCAGAGGGCAGTAATTCCTTAGTTGTTAATTTGTATGTAGTACTGTGACTTCGTGGTTTCCTGAAATGAAAAGTCCAAGTTAAAAAAAAAAAAAACTTTATTTCCGTATAAATACGCTTCGGACACATACACAGTACAACATACAAGGTCAACAAACACAGTTGTTTACCAGCACGCGTTCAATTACCGACTGAATATCTTTGCCATGCCATGCCATGCCATGAGGTGCTGGCTGGTTGTATTTAGCCAGAAGGTTTCTGCTGCGTGTCCAACCGTTAAGGGTTTTACCGTAGGTAATATGTTTGTTATGAGGTTAAAAATTTGTACCTGGGGGTTGAAGGACAGGATGCAATGCCTTGCACCCTGGTGTATTATTTTATTTTTAATTTGTGTAAAAATTTTGATGCCAAGAAGCTTGGAAGAATTATGTGGAGCTCAGCTTTAGCTGCTGTTCGGATTAGCTCCTGGGTTATCTCGGATGCCCGCAAGCCATGCGGGGTAACCGGTGCTGTCTAGAACGGCGTCTAGTGGGGTCATATTCTCCCAAGGACCTGACAAGGGCGCTTCTGTGATTGGGTAAACTGGCGTAAAATTTTAAAGCCCGGCGCCTAATTTCATCCTCCACGTATGGAAGACTCGAAGCCTCGTGAAGCAACCTGGTAGGAAAATAACGTCCCACAAAATATATAGACCTAAGTCCTCTATTCTGTGCACATTGGAGCCATGCTAGCCAGCTGTCTGCGGCCATGCCCGAGATCTCGCAGGCGTAAAGCATAACAGGGATTACCAGCGCTCGGAAGAGGTATAACTTCATGCCAACTGGCATTGAGGATTGGATACAGGGAAGCAATTACTTCCTGTACCTTCGCCGATCGGTCCCTGATGTATTGGTGAAAAGTTAGACCCCTATCAAATTTGACACCTAGGTACTGGACGGAGTTAGTCCACTCTGTCCTTCTGAATGTTTTTGGCGGGCCGGCTGCCTTTTTATAGATTTCTAACACACCAGAAATTTCTCAAACAATCGAGACCCGGTTAGAACAAAAGAAATCCGACTCCTCCCGCCCACCATTTCGGCGAGCTTTCATCTCCGCACTGCACTGCCGTCTCTTTGATTTCGTCGCCCGCGCCACCTCCAATCAGCAATGGCCTGGCGACAGTACTTATTAATTTATTAAATCCTTACACAGTAATACTGCTGATCAGCCAAGTAATACATTGAAAAAAGGATAAAGAAGTTGCTGCTTAATTACAATTCAAGTTGGTCTATGATTGAAACTCAATTACTAATGGATAATAATCGTCATGGAGGTTAGAATGAAATTCGGAATATGAACATCTGTAGATTCCTATATTTACCTTTGAAGCTGATTATGCATACATGGACATATTAGGTAAACATGGCCATCTGTAATCCAACTTAAGTTAATAACCAAGAAGGCCATATAGATGATGCAACAAATGCTTAAGTCTATTGAAATCCCAAATTGTGACGTAGGACCAATCAGAATTATGTATTACGGTAACTTAGCAACCAAAAACAGAAAAAAGAACCACTGATTTTATTCTTAAATTTCTTCGTCCGGTTTGAACTCTCGAAGAGGATAGACGCGTTTTCGGTAAAAGACTTCTTGTAACTACGAGAAGTTATTGGAGTTCATCATTTATGAACGTTTAGTAAACGTTTAAAACATACATCGAATACGCGACGCTACGATAAATAATTTAAGTAAAAATCCGTTGCATTATTTATAAATAAAAGGAGAAAATTAATATATAGTAAAGGGCTATATAAATCAGTGGAAAAAGTCGAGAAATATACTTCCAAGTAAAGTAAAAAGGTATTAATTATTTTATTCCATAGTTGCCCAAAAGTGAAATCCCTTTCGTATCGATACCACGCCTAAGAAGTTTCACATCTACTCGCTCACCGCAGCTGCCGGAGACAGGATTTATATAAATCTTGGAGGACATCATCTTCACGGCTTTTAGACGAAAGGTTCATCACTTCTACATCAAGGTAAGGTTTGGCTTATACACGCGTCGCCACACCGAGGGAGCGCGAAACTTTTGCGCGTTTGGGGCGAATCCTTCTTCAGATATATCACCGCATCGTGTGATATAAATCCAAACCAAAAGGAGTGGAACCGCTCCACCTTTCTTGTTAGTGTTTGCTTCACATTCACGAGATGCCGAGCTCAAATCTTTGCTAGAATTAGCCACCATAGTAATTTGTTCAAGAGATTCAAGAAATTACACCAACCCACGTTACCCTTTACATAAAATATTTTTTTCTAAATGTTACTGTTTCATATATTGTTATGATTTTCTCAATTTCATTATTTGGGTCGTAATATGTCAACGTAACAAATATACTTACAGGCAAAATTACAAAATTACCTACAAAATTCAAAATGTTTTCGTTCCGAAAGATGACACCAATTGTATACAGGTAATAGTAATAGTAATAGTAAATAGTGCTAGCGGAAAAATGAAAACGAAACCCTTCCTCGTTTAGCTAGCAATAGCTTTAACAACATATATGCTCTTTTCGCTAGAATAGGGAAATGAGATGCTGCAAAATGTATGCAAATATCAGAATACGTGTCTGTGGGAGGAAATAAAACGAAACGCACTTACTTGGTGCTGCAGGTGAATTATTTGATGAGGGTATAAAATTGTAGTCTCAAAGTTTGGCACATTGTGCCGGTTTGATGATGTTACCGGTTAATTAGATTGCTAAGGCAAGTGGCTCGCAACCAGTCGTATTAAATTATCACTATTCCCATCCAGAACTTTACCAAACAATTATACGAGATGGCATTCCTCCTCCCCCTGTATAAAGTTTATCAAGTAGTCGCAGTGTAAACAGGGGAGGTAAGGAAACGGTACCCCCAACCGTAAACATGGCAACCGAACAAGATAGCATCGCCTTCAGCTTTAATCCAATTAGTGCCATAATTAAGGAAATAATTAACCACTACCGAATAGATCCTCATTTAAAACTACATTTTTTAATTTAACTTATCAGACTTTAGGGATCAAGAACAAAGACATTATGTTTTTAAGCCAATAAAACGGAAAATTTATCACACTTCGGTTCGAAGCCTTTTATGTTACTTAATATTGCCGAAAGAAATACTTTTATCATTTTTCCTACTCTGTAGTAAATGGAGAAGGCATTGTATTTCGACATTTTAAATCTGAATTTCATCAGAAATTTAATTTTTGTAGTCACATAAATAAATACTTTTTACTTTTGTCTACTGCAGTAGAAGATACATTATGTCATTACACCGGAAAATTAGATAGTGAGATTTTACCGGAAATACACGTACACTCAAAAACGAGACACCTGTTAACAATTGAATTTCATATTTACGCTCAACATCTTTCAGAGATGGAACACAGCATTATCAACAATATCCTCCCATCCTGGACTACCGTTTACCCCTTCCTTGAAATTTGTTTTCTCAAGATTCTGATATTGAAATAAAAATTCGAAAATGCACTTTTATCATGTTTTTAAGACAATTGAAATGTTTATCTCTAGTTTTCTGGAAATTTCAGTTGAACTTCCTTTCATTCCGCGTAGCTTTTTCATAACTGGTAAACTCTAAGAGAGGAAAAAAATTCTTAAAACAGAAAACATATAGATGTCTTTAAAATACAGAACTAGAAATGGTTTACTCCGTAAAAGTGTGTTAGACATACAATATTACTTGTTCATTATTTTAATTTTACTAAATGGGAATTTTTATCAAATAGGAGTAAGTTATTCAATAGATTCAACATGAAAAATTCAATATCATGCCCGGATTTTAGAAACGGATCTCCTGCTTTCACTTCAGTCGCTCTAACCCATTGAGCTACCATGGCCAACTTGCCATCATGACATTATATTCTCCATTTGGCTCATCTATTTCCCCGGTAGACTACTAGGGGCTCTCGCATCTGAGATACACCGTTTGTGGCGACTTACTATTGTAAGTACTTGAGTCCCAGGCTTCCCCATTTAATTCTTATTTAAGTTAATTGATGGAAATTAATCATTTCTTCACACTAGCCGTATATAGGCTAAGGCTTCTGATAGATAGTCAACATGAAAAATTCAATGCCAGGGCCAGGATTCAGTGTTTGCATTGCCAAGGTATATTAAAAGGGAAAGAATTTAACCCTCACACTACAAACAAGACTTTGACTGAAATTGCACTGTATTTCATATTTACTACTAGAAAATTAACAATAAGAACATTTCTACAAAGTTTTATTTGTTTAAAAGAACCTTAAAGCCTTATCCCCCCAAAAGTTAAAATTGCTAAATTAAGGTGCACTCTTCTCTGGCCTGTCACCTTTATGAATGCGAATTTTACAGCTGTTTCAGGCAATGTTTTTAACTATGTGGACCTAGCTATTTTGATAAAACGTCTATTTGTGTAAATCTTAGAATTTTATAGAGTAATTTTTTTCTTTAACTTACTATACAACATTAAATAATGTCACTTATCACAAAAGTAGATCCACAACTGTGTTATAGTGTGCTTGGTATGTGTTGAAAATTTGAGGTATTAAACTTTACATTTTTGTTTTGATAAAACCTAACATTTTGTAACATAAAATATATTTTCCGGGAATACCAAAACTCAAAAGTTTGCTTTTTTCCCTCGCTCAGGCAGCAGCCATCTTTACAGTTGTGGTACCAATCACTGCAGCGTAAATTTCACTATAAAATGAGCTTATGTTCATATTTTTAATCCAATTGGTTAAAAATGATATTTTTCCTCTGAAATAACGAAAATGAGGGTCCGATTCAGCAGAATTTAAACAATATAATAGTAACAATATTTGTTATGCATTCCTAAAGCTAAATTATATATAAAATGTTCAGAAAACGCCAAATAATAATATAACCTTGAAATAGAAAATGCAATTTTTAAACCAATTAACCTTTTAATCTTACCTTTCCATAGGGTTGCCAGATTCCCAAGGAAAAAACCGGAGTGAGTCATTTTTTTAACATTTTTAAACTATGAAGGGTAAATTGGCAAACACACATTATGCTGAATACACAAACCTTAAATTATGTGGTTTATTAACCTTCCAAGTGCTCTTCAATCTGAATGCTACATTTAATTGTTCTTCACTGAATTCTTGGCAGTTTTTAATAATTCCACATCAGATTCTGCAGAATTATAAAATTCTGAACAGGATTTATTCTCACAGTTCACTGCCACCTGGAGCTCTGCCGTATTGTGTTTCCCTGCATGATACACTAAACTAAGTTCACACGACACTGTGATATTGTCATTCTTTTTTATTATTAAGATTAACTAAATAACTCGAAAGTCTATTTCCAACTCCAGCATTACATTTTTCCTTGTTTAGAAGCCTCTTATAACGTTCATGGTGCCTCGAATCACTTTGTGATATGCTGAAACCTTTCCCGCACGTAGTACAAAATGCCCGATTCTCGTCCGATGCCGGCTTCACCCACGGAAATATTGAGATGTTTCATGATGTTTTTCCTTCAATTTCTTTCGTAGAGGAGTTTTTGATGGATCGTCTTCACCCTCAAACATTTTCCAACTACTGTTGTACACGATCACCACCACTTTATGCTTAGCTTCCAACAAGCATGCTTAAAATAGATTTACAACATAGAGTAGAACGGTAACGGAAGTGGAACTGAAAGGAACTGAAAGACAAGATCAGAGAGGCAATAAATTCGCTTATTATCGCTGGCAGAAGCATGCTGCTCTGCTACTACATGACCTACGTTGATTTAGAAGGCACTTTTGTGGCCAGCATTGGCGAAATGAAACAAAAGAAAGTGCCATTTTACAAAGATTACAAAAACTTTAACAATATTTAAGTCATATATAATGTGTGTGTGTGTGTGTGTGTGTGTGTGTGTGTGTGTGTGTGTGTGTGTGTGTGTGTGTGTGTGTGTGTGTGTGTGTGTGTGTGTGTGTGTGTGTGTGTGTGTGTGTGTGTGTGTGTGTGTGTGTGTGTGTGTGTGTGTGTGTGTGTGTGTGTGTGTGTGTGTGTGTGTGTGTGTGTGTGTGTGTGTGTGTGTGTGTGTGTGTGTGTGTGTGTGTGTGTGTGTGTGTGTGTGTGTGTGTGTGTGTGTGTGTGTGTGTGTGTGTGTGTGTGTGTGTGTGTGTGTGTGTGTGTGTGTGTGTGTGTGTGTGTGTGTGTGTGTGTGTGTGTGTGTGTGTGTGTGTGTGTGTGTGTGTGTGTGTGTGTGTGTGTGTGTGTGTGTGTGTGTGTGTGTGTGTGTGTGTGTGTGTGTGTGTGTGTGTGTGTGTGTGTGTGTGTGTGTGTGTGTGTGTGTGTGTGTGTGTGTGTGTGTGTGTGTGTGTGTGTGTGTGTGTGTGTGTGTGTGTGTGTGTGTGTGTGTGTGTGTGTGTGTGTGTGTGTGTGTGTGTGTGTGTGTGTGTGTGTGTGTGTGTGTGTGTGTGTGTGTGTGTGTGTGTGTGTGTGTGTGTGTGTGTGTGTGTGTGTGTGTGTGTGTGTGTGTGTGTGTGTGTGTGTGTGTGTGTGTGTGTGTGTGTGTGTGTGTGTGTGTGTGTGTGTGTGTGTGTGTGTGTGTGTGTGTGTGTGTGTGTGTGTGTGTGTGTGTGTGTGTGTGTGTGTGTGTGTGTGTGTGTGTGTGTGTGTGTGTGTGTGTGTGTGTGTGTGTGTGTGTGTGTGTGTGTGTGTGTGTGTGTGTCAAAGAAAACGGAGAATTGCGTACTCCGGGTAAATAATTAACAAAGGAACAAAATTTAGGAGAAAAAAACCGAAGGATTCCGGGGAAAAAAGAAGCATCTGGTAACCCCATCTTACCATGTAGTATAAGAGGAATAACTTATTGTAACGTCAGTTTGTGCATATACCATATTATTAAGCACTGTATTCTCCATAATGCGAATAATTTTCACCAGAAGGTGACTGTGAATAGCGTAACTGAAAAACAAAAATCGGCTAAATACCAAAATTCGTATTTAAAATTCAGTATTTTTCGACGAATTTAAACATAGATTTTCTAGATATTCTCATCTTAAGCCACCCTTTGTGTATAAATAATATACATATTTTAAATTTGAAAGAAAATGTGAATGAACAATTATTTTCCATTAATTGTACCTAATAGTGCTCCGAACTATAAAGCCCGGGCCTTAAAGTAGGTACTTACAGCATAGTTAGTTGTTATTAAGGGTAATTTTCTCATATGTTTATGAGAACTCTTAGTGGTTTACCGGGAAAAACACGAGTCAATTGGAGAATTTAATGTCATGCTGGCACGTTGGCCATAGTAGCTCAATGGTTTAGAGCGGCTGGACGGAGACCAGAAGTTCCGTGGTTCCAATCCCGGCTATGGCATTGAATTCTTCAGTCTGGCTTTTTTCTTTCATAGTGCGTCCTACACACGGCTAGTGTGAAATAACGATTAATTTCCTATGAATATTTTACTTAAAATATTTAACTACATGAGAAAATATTATCTTGAAGTTAATGGTAACTAGAAAGAAACGGAATGAAAGGGAAATATATAATGGAAAGCAAATCGTATTAACAAATCATCCCAGCATTTATCTTGCTGATCATCATAAATTGTTCCTTCTGTCTGTGAAGTTTTATAGTTGAGTAGACTCTTAATCCGAATGATGAAGGCATTCGTGATGTGGGTTGGAAGTGAAATGACAAGAGTGCCAGAAAATTTTCTGGGTATTCGAACACGGAATTATCTTGGCACGCCACGGAAAATATGTTCAGGAAATGCTTTTATTTGTAAACTGAAACAAAGGAAGGGATTTGAGAGAGTGCCAGAGCTGGGCGTGATTTACATTTCTTTAATATTGATGACTTAGTGTGCAATTGTCATTTGTGAGAGAAAGTAAAGATTCGTTGTTTGAAACAGTGGGTTCCATTACAGGAGTAAAAGAAATTTTTACTGCTTAAAATGCATATCGTGTTCTCTGGGTCTTTCTTTCGCGTGCCCTTTCTTATTTCCCCTATATCAAGGCGATTGCCAACTTAATGAATTGCGCACAAAGGTTGTGCTTGTTACCAACTGAGATGGCGCGAGAGATAGTGGGGTATCGTAGGTTCGATTTCGGCTGCCACCTTCCCGACCTATGGTATTTGTGGGGCGGGGGGTTAGCTTGACGAATGTTGACAAGGGTCCACGTGGAACATTGCTCTCTCTGTAATTCCTCCACACCAGAGGATGTCTCCAAGATCTGGGATATCTCCAAGAACTTCTACGAATTGCCACAAGGAGATTAAGTCTGTAACTGTTAGCAATTCTCTCTCTGTCACTCTGCTGTGGCCTATCTTTTACATCGGCCACCTCTCACTTCACCTCATCTCTTCCTCGTTGACACAAATGTTTTCATATTTCTAGATGATAAGTCCTCTTACAGTGCTTGCCATAGACATAATGAAATAAGAAGAAAAGTATGATCAGTTTATCCATCGTCCTTGCTTCTCCAGGAGTTATAAGCCACCATCTGTGGCCAGGTTCCTATCCAGGACCAGAGAAATTCTCGATTAGAGAGTAGCCAAGATGAATGATCAATGAAGAACGGATGATGTGAAGTGATGTAAAATGTTTAAAAGAAAATGTGATTCTGAAGAAGTTGTTAAAATAAATACGGAACTCCTTGGTCCCAACCCTCTTAGTGGAAAACAGCTGTCTAAATATTCGACCATGATGCCGTCATTAGCACGTTCCAAACTACATATTAAAATGAAACTTTTTCCTTATTAAACAGATGCCATAGCTAAACAGTGTAGGCTATATTTGTAATTATCAGGCATCGGATCCCATACACATTTAAAGGGATATGAAGTTCACGAGTCTCGCAGTGTATAACCTGACGTCAGTCCCGGGGACAACACGCGGTGCAGTCCGGTTTGCAACGAGTTGCCTTAGTTTCATTACAAATACTTGCATAAGAATTATTGGGCAATCTCCATTTTATCAAAAAGTTTTGGGTATTATCAACAGCCATTAAACAGCTTTAATGTAATTTTGAGCTGTCTGAAAGCAGTCTATGGGGTGTCTACAAAAATTAACATTATACAAATTTGCTCAAACGAGCAAAAAAAAAAAAAAAAAAAAAAAAAAAAAAAAAAAAAAAAAGTAAATAAATAAATTGACTAGTATTCTACAGAAAGGTACAGGATCTTCAATGCTGCCTAATATAGAAAATAAAATAAATCTCGACAAACACATGAAAATGATTTGTACTATTCAAATGCAACATTGATCTCATGTGACGTTGAACGCTCTATTTGTGTTTCGTAACTTACTGTACATCAACTTACTAATATTTCACTCTTCTAATTGACCAGATAAGACCTGATAAGAGACGATCACAGCGCTGGTCAGCTGAAGGTCAATACACCTCAACGCTCTGTCGAGTGATGCCTCTGATGGCGTGGAGCAAGAAAGTTTGTCATAAGAGGGTTAGACGAGAGGCGGTGCACTCGGATACAGATACTTTAAGATCCGTAGATGTTACATCCTAATGTCATATTCCATCCAGAAGCTGACATCTCATCAGAGTAAGGTCTCTCCGAAAGCCAGTTGCACACAACGCAAGAGAAGACTGGTATACAGCGATGACGTTTGCTTTGAGGAAGAAGCTGTCCACTCATTTGATCCTCATTCTGAAATTTGATAATGAAGTAGAGAGCAAAAGGCTCTCTATGTTACCAGGGTGAGTACGTAACGCAGCCTACCTTCTTTTACGGCAATAACTTGAGGTTAGAAAGACTACTCCTTCCGCTTACTCGAAAATGCAGTGGATGCGATGCTTACGTGCGTCAAACCCCAGAGAAGAAATTACCGAAAACTCGGTAGGGCCGATAGAAAACTTTCAAACCATCTTCCAGTTTTTCATGCTGGCACCTGAAGTCAGTGACTTCCACTTTAACATCTCCGTCCAGACACACCAAATGTGTTGAGTTTCGGTAATTACAGAGCTGTAGCAGTGGTAGTTCTGAAATTAATAGAAGGGCTCTAGGTGCCATCCAAAAGATTCCTTGAAATGGGCTGGACTCGGAGGTGAAGTAGAGTTCACATAATAGCAGCTAGAGGTCGAATCCAATCCCTTACGGAGAAAATGGGTAACAGAACAATTATCAGCATTACACAGCTAAGAATTCTCCCAAGAAGTTAAAACCACTATTAATGAACATAGGTTTAGAGGAGTCGACTGATGGGAATGATACCAAAACTTCTCAAATTTAAGTTACAGCTGGGTCATCTCTCTTGGTGGAAGAGCCTCTCTTCTGCTATCTGCTGCCTTGCCATCCCCCGTCCTTCTCTAACCACTTCGCTTTTTGAATTACAATCAATACGTATAATCGTTGCAAGTTTCTTGCACATCTGGAACACGCTTACGTTCCCTTTAATTTAAAGTTGGCAAACTTGGTGTATCTCCCTCCTTTGATGAAACACCGTAAGGTATACTTTCTCTTTGTGTTTTGTAACCAAGGAATGCCAGGTGCGCATAGACCGCACTCTAGCCGCAAATTAGCAAGGAAAGACACTCCACCTGGAATACCTTGAATATATTATTCGTGCCTGTAATTAGAACGTCCTATTCCAGCCACAACAACGTGAGGTCCACCACATCCATCCTCTTCTCTCCCGCATAAACTCGGCAGGGTACAGGGAAACTAATCTGCAGATCACGGCCACAAAGTCAAAATGTATAAATGTATGTAAATGATGATAAAGCTTTATGTACTCGCCTCCCCCAAGGGAGACCCTTTCGTTTTTCGTATTTGCAAAAATCAGGTGTGATCATTTATATAACTTCCTCTATAAACGCTTTAACAAATTATTCCTAAATATCTTGTACTTTTCTTTATTCAAGTTAACCCGTAACTGGTGAGGTAAGTTTTTTTGGAACATATCTGGTGAGGTAGGGTTAGACAAACGCCAGAAATTAATTAAGGCTGTCAAAAAATGGTTATAAATATCAATACAATACATAAATGATATATGAAGCTAAGTATAATGAACATAACTGTCATAATTCTTGGAAAACCATAAAAAACGCAGAACATATATGGTTTGTATTTGAACAATGTAAATAAGAATGAAAGAAATGCAAGGCTTTAGTTCTCTGAACTTTTGAGACCGAAAATATACATAAAACTGATAACTTCTTTTAGAATACCATCTAGCATGATGAATGTGACCAATAATTAACATTTTTTTCCGCTGAGAATACTTTAAAACACTTTTGAACTCAGTTTCCTTGGCACAATTTTCACACATGTTCGATGTACATTTTGAGCAGATCAGAGTTTCTCATTCAGTAATTCATATAGGCGGTACGTCCAGAAAGAAATTTCTGTTTGGTAATAAAATTAAATTGTTTATAGCTACAGAAAAATTATTTACTAAAGAAAATTCTACAACTCTTAAAGTACCTTTCCACATAACTGCCGAAATAATGCAGGCATTTGTCATAGTGAAGCACAGGTTTTGGTATACCTCCTTCATTGAAGTTTGCCGCCTGTGTCTTCAACCGGTTGGAAACACTTTGTTTCAGCTCTTCGTCATTGTTGAAGTGTTGATCGCCAAGGAAAGATTTGAGATGAAAACATAGCTAGGAGCGAGGTCAGGGCTGTACGGGAGGTGGTCAAACACGTCCCAGCCAAATCCCTGTTGAACGTTTTTCGTTGCATTTGCAGTGTGTGGTCGTGCGTTGTCGTGAAGAAACACAACACCATTTGACATCGCAAATTTGCCGATTAATTTCAATTGGTTTCACTCTCCTAGCATTCCGAAAACGAATCACAGATCTGATTTCACAAGCGGCGGGATTTTCAATCAACACCGACATTGTAAACAAGCATAACAAATCCTACGTGGCTGACAGCGATCTCACAATGGCGCACGTTTCTTCTCCTTGATACAGAGCGTCTACCACGTATATGCGGAACTGAGATCGCAGCGCTGCAGCGGAGATAGACTGAAATAGAACTTACTTTCTGGACACCCCTTGTATTTCTGTCTCTTTTCTAGGGCATATGCTTGTTTCTGAAGCTGTTGTCTGGCTGCTGTGGGAACAGTTTTGCTGAAGGCCCTATTTTTTTACCTATTTTTTTACCTATTTTTTTACTGGAGGCAGTTGTCCGTTTAGGAGTCTTGCGTTCAGCAGTGGCTCAATTGTTCGTCGCCCTTGACAAATTCAAGTCTGCTATTGTCTTGATTTCCGGAAACGACTAAAAGATGACGCAAGCATTGATTAGGCTAATATTTAAGAGTGCAAAGAACACAGGCAATGACGACAACTTGGAACGTCGGCTTGTAGAATAATTTACACACTACTCATCCAAAGCATCAACGCCTGCTTCAGTGTCATTATAAAAAGGTACTATTTCTGTTTTTTATACATTATCGGTACATACTGTATATTACATAGATGAGATAAGCATAATGGCACCGTTTTTCATTGGTACAAAAGATATCAAAGCGTAATCGTTTGTGAATCTGTACATAACTAAATTTTCTGCTTTCTTTCTTGAGTGAAGAAATTATTTAGGTATTTTTCGTTTTTTTTTCATTGTTTCTACATGTTAACCCTTCTTTATGCAACTAAGTCAAGTTAAATGTACGTAAACCAACTGTCTGCGGTTACATTATGAGCGGCTTTACAAGAAGAAGAACCGACTGCGTTGATTTGATAAGCATACTTTCATTTTCTGAAAGATTACACTGGGCAACAAATAAATAATAATTTTTGAAGTTTTCGAGCACTTCATGAGCACTAATTTTGGGTTGAGAAAAACAAATATGACAATGAAACACTTTCTATTAGCTCTAGTTTCTATGATATACACAGGGTGGAAGTATTACATATCAACGAATTGAGAGAAAGATACATCTTAATTACATACATGCTAACAACAATGAAAGTGCACTTGCTTTTTCTAACTGGTAATTACGTGCTAAGAGTTCTATATTGCTGGAAAAATACTTCGCAGATAGTCGTGGCTGAAGAGAATCATGTGGTGGCCTATTGACTTCGTCGTCTTTTAGCTTGCTTCTTGTGATGGAGTTCCGCAGAATCCCTATACAAAGATCAACAGTAATCCGCAAGCATTACTTCATTCCAACGACCCTGATATCTTTGTTCTATAACAGAAATGTCCTGATGGAATCTCTCCCCATGTTCATCACTAACAGCTCCACAACTAGGAGGGAAAACATCTAGGTGGAAGTGGAGTAAATGGATCTTAAGGGACATGCTGCATCCAAGGTTACGGTATTTTTGCAGGAGCACTGTCATCAAATGCTTGTAGTTGTCATCTCTTTTGTTGTCTAAAACTCCATGAACAACACCCTTGAAGTCTTCCCAAGCTTCCTTTTCTTTCCCCTCCAAAACTTGGTCAAATGCAGGTTCCTTTACAAGTTCTCCTATTTGTGGTCCGACAAAAATGCCTTCCTTAGCTTTTGCGTCACTTAATTTCCAAAATTTCTCTCTGATTGTGTTCTGTTATTTGACAGGTGTACCAACTCTCAAAAAATTCCCCCCAAGTTTAAAATCTTCACTATAAAAATTGATATGTCACTTTATCTTCAAAACAAGGGCTAATCTATCATGTCTATGTTGATTTTTTAATTCAGCAGATGGAAATACGCGTAAATTCACTATTTTATGCCCGAATCATTTTCATTGCTGCCCAGTGTTTTCATTTAAATTTCTTCTACCATGGAAATATTTTTGCTCACCTCTTTTATTATTTACTCATCAGTTGTATCACATCATGTTCTACAATAAAACCAATGGCATCACCTTCATTTTTTGATGTCTGTTTCTCAGAAATACTATAATGTCCACTGATAATATCTTGCGGCATATCACCTTCTTCATAACTGCAGTCACTTTCCAACTCTTTGAGAATATCATTAAATCAATTACTAAAATTAGGATCATTACCTCTAATAGCATTCTTTGAACTTGTAATTATATCTAACAGCTAATTGTAACACCAAGTGAAATATTCCGTAACTGGCGATGTGGGGTGTATGCTACCCCGGTCAGTAAGAAACACAAAATGAATCCTGAATTCTTTGCACTGGCTAGCATGACTTCCTAGTTTCAGAGCTGCTAGACGGGCGACTGAAAGGTACACAGCATTGTAGGGTTATCATTCATCTAGCTTGATAGTAGGAGGACTGTTCAATAAAGAATAATCACATTTTTTTTTTTTTTGACAACGCACCTTTACTCATCCTCATAATTTTGATGGTCTTTCTCAAAATAGTCTCCCCTGAATGCGATATACTGGTCCCAGCATTTCTGTCAGTTTTCACAGACATGCTGGAAACCATTTTTGAGAGATCCTTCAAAATCCTTCACCACTGCTTCTGATGATGGATAATGCCTTCCACGAAGGCGTTTCTTCAAATTAGGGAATAGAAAAATTCACATGGGGCTAACTCCGGACTATGGGGCGGGTGAGGGATCCAATTCACGTTGATTTTTGCAAGATATTCCGCAGCAACATTGCCAATATGCAGCCGCGCATTATCGTGGTGCAGCATCCATCCAGCCAGCTTCACGGAAATGTGGCACTTAATGAAATATTCAGTATTTCATAAAGTGATTTCTCACAATGGTAGCAGCAGTGTTGATGTATTCTTCCGTAAGAGCAGTAACTGGAGCACCGGGTCCACTTTCCTTTGAAGTTGATTATCTCCCCTTTTTAAACATTTTAAACCACTTCGAGCTGTGCTGTAGGAAAGACGGATTTTCCATAGGCCTCCTGTAACATTGTATAGTTCTCAAGTGAAGATATGTTAGGCCGAAAGCAGAATTTCAAAGCCGCGTATTGTTCCTCACGTGTTACCTCCATTGCAGCGGTAGGTGGTACTGAACATGTCTGAACTTGCCTGGTGCTCACAGGCGGGAACCAGGAGTACCAACAATGAAACTACTACGGAGTGTTTGTTTCACATTAAGCTAACAGAATATAATAATATTGCATTTTAATGCGAAAAATTATGACCGTAAAAACTTATGATCATTCTTTACTGAGCAGCCCTCGTGCAATCACTTCAAAAGTCTCATGGGGTAGCTCCAAATCCACCTCTCGAGTAACTGGTTAATCAGGTTAAACATTTGCCAAAATTTGTTTATTGTGCATTATTTTCTTTTCTTTTTCTATTATTCAATTTATAGTCCACTTTGACTGCAGTGGTCATATCGGCGGCCGTTCTCTTTTGGAACATATCGCGATGGTGTTATCTCGTAGACGTTGTGGTGCTTGTAGTTTGGAGTTCTATTTTTATATCATTAGATCACGCACTCATTCACACTCTCATTCATACTTCCAGACTCTGGGGAAGATGGGGAATCATCTTGGTTGGAGAAAAATCCCGACAAATATGTCGAGCCAAACATATACAATGTGATGCGGCAAGGGAATACAACCTCAGAAATCTGGTTTGGGGGACATGTCGCACGGACATTGTGTGTGTTCGGCTCGATATGTGTGCGAACCTTTTTATTTATCTTACGAAATTAGCTAAGTAAAATCCTGAACTACCTTGTCGGGTCACAATCTAACATGAAGCCTTCATTATAAATTTCCCAAAATATCACGTCCTGACATTGAAGAGCTAGTTCAAGGAAAAACGAAACAAAGTGTCGGAAAATATCCATGTAATTTTGTTCTGAATGGATCTCCACTAATTTACTGAGAAAATTGCTGCGTTTTATTTTATTTACTTTAAAACATGCCTGACCTTCAGATAAACTACGAGTTGAAGTTTTATATATTTTCTCATAGCATAGAGCCAAAATGTTATTTTATTATTTATAAACTGTGACCAATTGTGTAATTAAAGCAGTCAGCATTGATATTACAACACCCAAGATGTAAGTTGTACATATTATTAATACCCGATACGTTTCCTGTCTTTCCTACGCTGTCGAAACCCCAACACATGAAAGTTTTCCTGCATCTTAGGCTGCAGAAATTAGCGCGGTGACGTCACATGCTAACCGGCCTTTCGTTCTGGGCCATATTTGGCTATTAGAGCTGACGGACCTGACCTCACACCGCCAATACCTGTCTTCCGCTGATATAGACAGATCTAAATGACCTTTATGGCTTCCTAATTAAGGCCTAGGATGACATCCCTTTTGTTTGCTTTTTCAGTAAATATAAATTTAATAATTAATAAACGTGGGCATCACTGAATTAACTAGTCACTGGGTATATATCGCCCGCCTCGGTAGCGTAGATGGTAGCATATCTGCCTCACTTTCAAGAGGTCCCGAGTTCGAATCTCGGGAGAGGGTGAGTTACCTGGATAATGTTTTTCCGGGGTTTTCCCTTATCCTTCAAGACGAATGTCGGGTAGCTCTAAACTCTATGGACCCTGGACTCATTTGAGCATCATTTCATCCAATTCATTCACCGTCCAATATGACTTAACGTTGGAGGACGTAAGATTACAACAACAACTAGGTATATTGAAGAATAATTTGGATTGCAGTAAACTAATTTATTCTTATATGAAATTTTTCTGTTAGATAAGGAGCATATATGCATATATGTCTACATAGAATATTATGAATTTAGCAATGTTTTATGTAACTGTAGGTATACAGCGCATTCAACTGTTAAAAGCTAAATTTATAAAATATTAGAAACTCGTAAGCAATCTTTCAACACCTACAGGCATTCCGAACTACGAAATGAAATTCACAACAGCTGGTCCAAAATAGCTGGTCAGGTATGTGTTTCGAACAGCAAGAGTGAGGGGAGGGATGCAGTTGACTTGACGCGCAGCGACAATAATTCTTGTAGCTTCCTCATCCAGACAATTTTGTAACATTTCAAGTCATATGGACTGCGGGTTATGCCATAATTACCGCCAAATGTTCACCTCCAGGCTCGTTCATTCAGCTAGTGCTCAACTGTGTGGGATGTACTTAGTCTGTAAAACTGAGCATTGATGCTTCATTTTGTGGGTGCTCGCTCACCTCGGTGATATGGCGGGACCTGGGAATTATGGGAGCCCAAATCTACCGCAGCCCTGTGGGCATTTAACGGATTCTGCTCACCACTTACCCCCCCCCCCTCGCTCTCACTCATTTCCTCTTCTCCCTCCCGCTCTGGCTACAGTTCATCATTCCATTTTTAATTGCATTTTCCAGCGTCACCCCTGCCTCTTACTATAAAACAATTTTAGCTAGATATCTCGCTTCTGTTATTTCCACTCTTGCTTCCCTAGCGAATTATACGTGCATGTTTCTAGCACTGTTTTTGCCAATAGTATTTGTGTCATTCAATATGTAAGGCTGTCGTTTGAATGTTCCAGCTATATTTTCGTCAACAACCTACCCTTTACGAGTTCTGAAGAATCTTTCAGAAGATGCTTTTTCTCTTCTTTCCCATTAGCCTGTATAAATTATTCAATGAAACAAGTTTTGCTTCCTCTTATAAGGTAGGTACATGTTAGAATTAAAGAAAGTGCTTTTTTTTTTTTTTTTTTTTTTTTTTTTTTTTTTTTTTTTTTTTTTTTTACAGAGATTCTCTTTGTATCCTGAAAAAAAGTATTACACCCTATACTTCAGGTCTATGTTCCTTGTAGGAATTTAAAGCTATAGGCACCAATATTTTTCCTAATTAACGTAAGACAGAGTTTTATAATCTAAACTAAATAAAAAGCATACATAGTTTATGCTATGCACATGAAAAACTATTTAGTTGTGTTAAAAAAAGATAATATTCTTAAGGACTGAATTTTATTCTCCCTCCATTTTATAAATCATAATATAAAAGTTAGTTTAATGTGGATCATTAGCAAATAAGCACTGCAAATTTTGTATCAATATCTTTTATAGTTTTTCAGAAAAATGCACATGAATTATGAAAAATTAATGTTTTGAGAAATCACGATCAAAGATTAAGCACCATTTTAAATAATACATACTCTCAGAACATGCCTGCTCAATATTCCTGCTCAGTTAGGGTTTCTTCATATTTTCTTTTCCTTTTCTTACTTCTAGCTCTACTTTCAATCAACTGAGCTGTTCTTTTTGCCTCTGAGAGTCGACACACATCTTTTCTTACGCATGCTGCCCTCGTATTTTCACCAACTTTTATACCCATTTTTGTCATTACTTTATACCTACCACCGCACCCATCATTATAACAAATAACAGTATTATATCCACAAATTTTTAAAGTTTTTGGCCCAACATGCACAGTTTTTAAAATTATTTCCTATATTATATGATGTAAATTTTCATTTGGATTTTGGGTTCGAACATTCAAGCACTTTCTCAGCAGTTCATCTTGAAAAAATTCCCTAAATACTTGTTTAATTGCCAAAAGAACCTCTTCTGGAAGAGAGTGTTTGTTTATAAATTTCTTTCCTAATCTGAGCTCCTTTAAAGCCACACATGTAACTTCACCTTTAGGACACATACCATGCTGTGGATAATTTATGAAAATAAATGTCCCAAATAGCTTATTTCAGTTCTGCAATTGTTTTACCTGCATTTCTCCTGATAGCTAGTCCATAATACTGCTGGAGGAGGTCAATCTCACTGTCTGTTAGTCTTCCATGACCTGCAAGTGGTTTGCCATCTGTAGGAATCTTTCCCTTCATATTACATCAGAAAGTGTGCGTGTCATTGCGCCGCCATCTTTGAATTGATGGATTAAAGGGCTTTAACACTAGCTGACACCATAGGTTACCATTTAAAAGATGAAGAATTATATAATTTTTAACACTAAAAACAGAATGGTTTGAAGCCCACCAACCTCCCAGTGACCTTAAAGACTCATTAAATATTCCTGGGAAAAGGTTAGAACTGATTTAAATCTCTTCGCAATGAAATATTTTCCCAGTTGCGAAACTTTTCCGCAAAGTGTGTTTAGCCCACCTCAGTGGCGTCTCTGCCTCACGTTCAAGAGGTCCCGAGTTCGAATCTCGTTCAGGGTGAGTTACCTGGATAAGGCTTTTATCCGGGATTTTCCCTTGTCCTGAAAGACGAATGTCAGGTAACTCTAAGCTTTGTGGACCCTGGACATCAATTCATTCATTCCATTCATCGTTCGATATGACTTAACGTTGGAGGACGAAATTAGAAACAAAAAGGTGTTTTTTTTTAGCAGGATGACTCAGGTGGTTTCGTCTGTAGCCCGCATTCCGGAGGTCCGGTTTCGATTCTCGTGACCAAGCTACGTGTTCCATGGATATTTCCGAGGTTTTCATTAGCCTTCAAGTGAACTGCATCCTCCAAATTTCCACTATAATTTTTCACCTCTTATCTGGTGGTCTCTTTCAGGGTAGAAGTGTCAGCGGGAGTCTCGGCGGTACATGGCAGGATGATGTGCTCTGAGTGAACCACGTCCTCTTACGGTGGCACGGTTGCTGGTCTCAGAGTCCGATTTCGTGGTGGGAGTATTTCCGAACCACAGTAGGGTGGCATGTCTGTTTCGTGCCTGCCAGGGGAATTTCCATAAAAGTAAAATGCAGGGTCCCTGCCCTCTGCACTGTCGTGCGTGTGCCACCGTCGATCTCCTCTAGCCTCATCCTCCCTACTGGGGATGCCCCACTTGCTGGCACAGGTACAATAGATAGACTGGTTACAGTGCTGAATCCCTCCGCAATATTCCTAATCCTATTTTCAATATTTGATTCGACGTATATTTGCGAGGGGAAGTTGTCGAATCAAATAAAAAGCAACTATCGTACTAATTTTGGGCAGGATCACTTGGTATGTATTTCAAGACTTTTTGGCCAAACATGGGAGCAAACATTGATGATCCGTTTGTAATTAAACAGCGTAGTCAAGTCACTAACAAGCATCATTTTGATTAAAAATAAAACAAAACAAAATCTGCATATCTAATAGACCGACTCGCTACCTTAACGAACTAATTAAACCTATAGATTACTAGATTCCACTAACCTTACAAATCTATTCATCTAATCTGTCTAAAACAGTCTTTCTTCTACTTTACTTCTACACCAACATTATAAATCAAATGTACATTTGTACTACAGCTTTAATTGCTATAACAAACTACAAAAGACTATTTCGTACAATTTTAAAATTTTATTTTCTTCTTCTTCTACCTCACGGCTTTGCATTGTTTAACCCGTTCCGGCTCCAATCTTTTCTTCGGTCTTTCCTGGTTTCTTCTTCCTATAGGTTTATAGTTTAAGGCTATTTTTGGTCTTCTCTTATTATTCATCCTCTGAACATGTTCTCTCCATTGATTTCTATTTCTTTCAA
Source organism: Mantis religiosa (assembly GCA_030765055.1). NCBI lineage: Eukaryota > Metazoa > Arthropoda > Insecta > Mantodea > Mantidae > Mantis > Mantis religiosa. Next base: position 30,219,155 of record CM060956.1, read on the forward strand.
TAGTATGGTTTATTTCTTCTACTTTTAATTCTTTTCTAATATCCTGAGTACGTTTTATTTTATCAATCTTGGTATATTCAGTTATTGCCCTTATGAATTTCATTTCTGATGACTGTATTCTCGTACTATTTCTTTTTGTTAGTGTCCATGTTTCTGATCCATAGATCAGAGATGGCATTGCCACTGTTTTGTATAGTTTTATTATAGAGTCCTTTCTTGCTTTATTTTTTAATGTTCTTTTTATTGTGCCTGTTATGTAGTTAAATTTATTTATTTTCTCTATTATATCAGCTTTCCCTTGGTACGAGACATTACATCCTAAATACTTAAAGTGTGATATCTGCTCAGCTATTACGTTATCTAACACTATTTTTGATCTTAAGGGTATGTATGACTGAAATTTTCAAATTCTGAACTAATAATGCTAGCTTTTTCAAATTTACACCATAGGTGTAGCATAATGTAAACATGTTACAACCTGAATTTAAACCATTTTTCTCCAGCAGTTTAGAAATTATAATAAATTTTGTATGTTTTTTGTTACGTCACTAAAAAAAGTCCCTTGCGACAAAATATTTTGAATTTTGGTCTAATATTTTAACCCTATGTTCATAATACACATACTTTTTGAAATTTCTCTGGGTTTTTCTGTGTCTTCTTTAGTTTAGGTCACAAAAATCTTTTAATTTACAAATATTCTTTTTTTCTCTAAAAAGCTGTAAGTTTTGTGTTTGAAAATTAAAAATATATGCTTATATACATTTCACAATAAAACCTAGGGCAATTTCCATTCCTCATGATATTCTGAACCTGTGTAGGAAATTTCATGAATGTAGTACAAAAACTGCATCGCAAGGAGCATTTTACAGGAAGAAAAATGCTGAAAATATGAACATTGAGAAAACAGCGATTAAAGATTTGATTGCATAACTCACATTAAAATCCACCAGGCTGATAAGTTGGACCCTCAGATTTCTTTTTCCTCTCCTCTGTTGCTGCTTTTTCCTCCTTTTTCTTCTTTAGATGTTGCTTTTCTTCTGCACAACTTCGCTTCTTGCTTTGCAGGATACGAGTCTGATCTTGCTGCACTGAAGTTTTCCTTGCTGAGTCTACTACACTTTCACCTCTGATATTTTGCTGCAGCTCCAATGACTTAAGACTACCCATGTTAAACTCACTGATGCTTTTAATAACAGCAAGATCCAATTTTTGTTTTGATATGAAAACTTCCTTTGGGCACTTATTCCATATGACATGATGCAAAGATTCATTGGCATTCTGTGTTTTTCCTGTTTTGCACCTCTCTAGTAATGCAGTGGAAGCCAGCCTCTGATATATTGGCAACATTTTAGGAACTATTTTGTCTGAAAGCCTTATTTTTCTTTTCTTGAATTGAAAATTTAAGAACGGAAAACAGACAAAGAATGTGTATGTAGGCAAAAGAGGGCGTGACTCTGACAGAGTTTAAAGGCCACCGACATTTAAATAAGCATTTAAAAATGGCGTTCGGAGGCAAATTATGCATTTTTCACATTCGGGAATGTCTAAATTATTTTATAGAATTGAAATAAAAAAGTCGTTATTTTCACGATTTTCATGAAATTTCAGTCATACATACCCTTAATGGATTAATTCCTTTAAATGCCATAATTTTGGATTTATTGGCTGATATTTTCGTTCCATATTCTGTAGCAATTTTATCTAGACTATACAGCATTTTCTGCAGTTCATCTTCATTTGTGGCCATTATTATTTGATCATCTGCATACAACATAGTTTTCAATTTAGCTCCTGATACATTAATGCCTCCATTGACTTTATTCGACCAAATCCGTACTATTTTCCTCCGACAATTTCTTAAGAATATTCTTTTCTCGTAGATTGAAATGTTAGAATATAATATTTTTTATTCTTTCAATAATATACTGCAGTAGCATTACTGAAGTCACCGCCACTGCTTAAAGCGATGTCGGAGATAGACATTTCTGTCTGCCACCCCGCAAAATAGTGTGGAGGGAGGGGGTAACTTCATCCTCCTCTGTTCCGCCAAAGGTTGGACACACTATTTATTCTGGTCCCTTTCCGCTATTTTTTGATGACACTACATAGTCATCGTACCGAGGTGCTAGGTCTCCTCTACATCACCTAATCCATCCAAACTATTGAGATTTTTAATTGCATTTTAAATTTAGTTATACACCGAACACAATACCAGACTGTACTCTCCAGATTCATTCTTTATCCTCCTAAAGATGCCCGTCACAGCCGGGATTGAGCAAGGGACCTTATGATTGAGAAGCCAGAATGTAGGTAATACTGCATCCAAAGTGGAGTAGTTTCGCTATGGTGATGACGGTGTGATGGTGGTTGTCCCACGTCACTGCAGCTTCTGTAGCCGTATTCTATTGGTGTTGCGATGATGCACCATGTCGAGATGTTATTTGTGGCTCTGGTTTGCATGAGATCTTGTCCTGGTTGAGGTATCGGATACTTGGACTATGGAACTCGATGTTAGGGAAAGAAAGTAAAATTGTTGCAACTCACGAAGGCCCATCTTCGGCTATGATAAAACATATTCTCAAACAATTCTAATTATTACAATCCTAATAAAATAATTTTCTTAGATTTCTGTTGTCTTAACACCCCCGCGATTTCTTCGTTTTTCAGATATTAGTTTCCAGTATATCGAATAATTGCAAATACATGCAATGGTTAGCACACACATCTGCTCGCTTTTCGATGACGTCACAAAAGACCCCAACTTCTTTTCATTTACTGATTTTTAACCTTATCACCATCGTAACTAAATATTATAGTCTACATCACTTTTCCCTGTGTCCAATACATTACTTTTGAAATACATAATATTCTAATTTTTCAAATATAAAATCCTAAAACAAAATTCTTTTATAATTTTATATTTAATTTACCGTATTTACCGTGTATTTAGCATGAACATTAATATCCATCTTTACCTGTGTGTGACCAAGTCTATTCAGTCATGGCCACCCATAACTCATACCAGTTTAAAACAAAAAGCTGCCATTTTAAAGATCTCGATATAAAACATATATGAAAAAATTTAGCATCGTTCCGGCACTTGACATATTAACTTCTGTATAACGTTGCCATGGAAACCACTGATATTTGCTATCTTGTATCATTAAACGAAGCATTACATTTAAAGTAAAGTGTTGCAATTATATATAGTGTTTATATTTCATTTTATTTCACATATAGTAGTTCAAATACGTCATTTCGATTTTGTACACATCTGCTGAAAAGATGGTAAAGCTATCAGGAAGCCATACAGTCAACATGCATTTGCTTCATATAACTGTTGATTAAGTATAAACATTCATTTATTTTGTTTCGTAATTCGCTGATCCAAACTAGAAATACATAACATTTTTAATGAAACGAATCCTGGTCTTGTAGAAGAGTGATGTGCATTTTAGGCAAATCCATTAAAAATTCCATCAAAACTTTATTTGCAGAAAGCACGTTTAGTGGCTATGGATCTGCATATTTAACAAAAGCACTAACAGGATCTAATTGGAAGGTATCTAGCACAAATTAGTGGAATCCAGTTACCTCTCTTCCCTATTTGTGTTTCGAATGATTTGCAACGAATGATTGCCTCATCGCCCCTGTCGTAAACGCAATAAGAAAAAACAAAACTATTCAGCAAACAATACAATTTAAAACAATCCACCAGAGGATAATGTCAACTTGTAGTTCAAAGTATCTAGCAATAAATTTTAGTTGCTGTATCCTGAATTTATATTAGCCATGTCCCTAATTCTTTGAAAATAGCAATATATTATTTAAACGAGAATATTAAAGGTTTGTAAAATAACTTTTAGAAGTTTGAGTAGAGAATATATTCCAGGGCAACTCATACTTTTTAAATCCTTCGCGTTAATCCAATAAATTATTTGCAGGAATTGTTATTCCATGTCTTCTTATAGGGAGAATTGAATTAGGCTACACTTTAGGCCATGGTCAACACTCTTAAGAGCAGGTCACTATGCCATGGCTTTAAAATTCTGTTCTCTTTGCACAGACAAAATGAAAAGAGAAACAGGGAGGGGGTCAGAAAGAAGGGTTGTGAAAGGGAAAGTGAAAGAGGCAGGGAGGAAAGGGAAGCATTTATTTCAGAAAACAAAGAATACCTTGGAAATTATTGACTCCGAAGTGGCTTTTGAAAGACCCGGAACTCCTTAAAATCATATTACAAACTTTAAACTATTTAAAGTACTAAATGTAAATAAGAAAATATAAATTAAATTACATATTGGGCAACCAACAGTAGGTGTCAACGTCTTTCTTTCTGCGACTTCGTACACATCATTTTGCAGATGATGCCTTGGGATAGTAACAATAAATTTCCTGTAAGATACTGTGACTTTGTGGTTTCGTGAAATTAAAAGTCCAATTGTACAACTCAACAATGTTCTTTATTTCCACTGAATTACAGTCGGAGCACTTGCCGATTATACAGAATTGCGTAATGCACACATTTGCAATTCACCAGTTCGTCTGTCACAGGTCCACTGCACGCAGTTACGTACACTCCTCCGATGCGCGTACACAGTCCGTTCGCTCACTGGGCGCTCCTCACGCTGCTGGCCAAGAACTGAACTGAACTCACGCGCCTTCAGCCCCTTTTATAGGAATATCGCTGTTTTCTCGAAGTCTCGCGGTTCAGTGAATTGTCACGAAGGTTCGAGACGGTAGGGGGAGCGGGAGGAGACGGCACAGTGCTCGCGCCGCTCCCCTAATTATCCCTTCAGTTAGTGACACGAGACAAATGGGTAGGCGTATGCTGTATGCTTTGTCTTGTAACCGCAGTATCAGACAGCGATTAGGAGGTGGCGAATTAATCGAAATCACGAGAATTAAAAAAGAAGATAAATTAATAAAAATGCTTTGCTAAACTAATATAAAATATTGCTATATTAATATGAAATTAGAATGAAATTAGAGTAATGATTAAAATAGCGGTTTAATTAAGAATAAGATGGGAAGAATATAATTTAAGACAACTAACATGCTAGAATCCATGTAAGGGAGAGAAAATATTTCTGTAAAATCTGAACACAAGTCGGGGAGACAGGAAGAGGTGACCGTTAGCCTCTTTGTTTAAGGAAAGGTTCAATGTCTGAGAACTATAGCCACGAATGTGTAGGAACAATAAGGTTTTCAAGATGCGGTCAAGCATAAGACCTAAAAGGATTTACTTTACTGAGGTGATAACGATGTATACCGTTACAAAGAGCCCAGGGTAGGCGTGACCCAACTCACGGTGGGATGTAACGTCAATGAGTTCGATGAGTTTTGCTAACCAATAAAGAAAAATCGAAATAAAATGAGAAACCAATAATAATGTAAGATTTGAGAAATGGGGAGAAGGGTGAGTTATTTTGTTCATGTGATAACAGAGTGGGGATCAGAATAAAGTACGAACTGAATCGCAGAGTAGACGAAAAATCACTTCAACAGTCATGCTACGAGGGGAAAGATGTGTTAGTGCGCGTGAAGAAGAAGTAGTAAAGATTTCTAAGTCCGAAATGTAGGGAAGTCAAGAATAACGCAACCAGCGTAAGAGAAGCAGCAGAAGAAGTTTATAATAGCAAAGCATTCGCCGTATAAAGAAGTAAGAGAATTCTGTTAGGAAGTTTAGTAACAGGTGGTCACCGCTACAAATCAATCTGAATCAACGAACTTAGTGAGAATTAAATTAAATCATTTTTGCAACGAACCAGTGTATTATTGAGACAACTGAGCAGCCAACAAACAACAAATCCATTTCCTACAACCATTCACCTGAAGATAGATCTCATAGCTCCAATTAGAACCCAAATCAAAAGTAAACACCAACCAATTGAAATCTGACATGCGGGTATGCCGCAGTCTCTGTCCCTATAGCCGGCCGGTTCTATAGGAAGTTCCGACGTTCCGGTGACAATACTGTCTTTCAGTTGCTGTCGGTCTGCTGTTGCTCAGAAGATCTCGGCCGTAGAGACCTACACCCACTATGGTGATCCTATCATCACTACTGTCCAATTTAAGCCATTGCACTCCTATCCACAGCAACTTGAATGCTAGATAGCGTTGCATAAACTCCTCTATGCAGCGGTTTAAATTATATTTATATGTCACACCAATTTTAATGCCGGTACGAAAATAGCATTCAACTATGAAGACGCGGTGGTCTGTGTTCATAACCAGGGCAAGCTGGTTGTATTAGGAGCACAACCACACTCAGAGCGCTGTAACTTGCTTGCTGTTCCGCAAAAAATTACCGCTTCTTCTGTGTAGAGGGCACTGTGATTTCAAGATAGACTCACCAGTCAACTATGACGTCATTCGGGCTCAATCGGAGGGTGTGAAGTAACGAATAAAAATTAACACCTTGTACATTCTGGAATGGAATGCAATTTATGAAGAACCTCTGAATTAAAAGTATTAAGTTTCAAAATACGTTTCTGCATGGCTGTATGTGGGGCATAACATAATTCAAAGACTAAAAATCTGTTAAATGTGCAAGTTGGTGCCTTGTAGTAACACAAGGTAACCTTTATATAAGAAGTGGATCTTGCTCTCTCTCTCTCTGTCTCTCTCTCTCTCTCACTCTCTCTCTCTCTCTCTCTCTCTCTCTCTCTCTCTCTGTCTCTGTGTGTGTCCCTATGGTTGAGAAGGGATGAGATGAATGGGTTTCTTATTCAAGTGTCATGTTTTAAATTTTATACGTTATGGAAATATCTTAAGTTTTTTAAAAGCGGTAGTATTTACCATTTCATTAATATTCGCTATCATTTGTTAGTATTGCATAAAGTATTTGACAATTCAAGTCGTCATTTGTATTTTCTTTCCATCACGTCAGAAAAAAATGAATCTCAAACTGTAATACGGCAACTGACATGAATCTTTGGCTGTGAGTTAAATCTACTGCATTTCCCTTTTATTTGCAATGGTAAAACTATATTTACGAAAAGTTAACTCAGTTTACAAGAGTCGGGTAAAAGAGTAAAAGTTTGAAGGGATTATTTTATAGAACAGTCTGCACTAACACATCATATTTTTCCAAACAAATGCAATTTTCTTGCTTGTTTTAGCTAGCACTTTAACGCTGGTTCATCTATTCAAACAACGCTAATGACCATGGCGCTCTTTACTTGAAAATTACAAACCAATGACTTGCTCATTGAATGGGACTTTCTGGCTGAAATTTGGTCATCTACATACGTGCAAACAGAGCTCGGATTAGGAGAAATCGATGTCCCAATCAGTTGTCCAAGTCATGTGTCGAAATATCCGGATGTGTCTGTGGACATATTCACAGTTCCATAACGACACCAGACTGCCAAGTAGCAAATTTGAAAGCTGCACATGCCGTGTTTACTGACGTAGATTGACTTTGTTAACACTTGTCAGCAAAATGATGGCTGCAACAGAAGCTCTGTTGGCTTGCTATCACGTAATCGCGTATGCTTACAGTGAAAGTGAAATTAAGGCTTGATTACTAAAACAAAACACAACGTACATTGTTGATTCTTTTAAACTTAAACTTCTCTTCATGAAATGTAAAAGCAGTATACATTCTAATGCTATTTCTCATATACATAATTAAGAATCTCTCAAAAAGACATGATCTCTTTTGAAAGCATTAAAAATAGCCTGAAGAGTATGTATTTTCTCTACAAAGGATTTCTGCACAGATAACTGTGAATCCATACTATGAGGACATGTTATGATAGTGATCTGCTTTTCTGTTTAGGTATATGATAAACCTCTTTCAGAACTATAATTCTTGTTCCTTTTTGGTTTCCTTTCATCATGATCTTTTCGTAGAGGGTTTCCGATACCTTTAACTTCCTCTGCACAAATACAATGGACCCTTATCATTGATGGTACTGCTGATATTACTAAAAATACATCAAGTCAAACAACTGAAATTCGGTCACGAAGCTCTTCGGACTGGGTTGGTCATAACAGCACACTTCAAACAATGCATCTATCGCAGGCGTTTACTGATCACCAAAGCCAAGAGCCAAGAGCAGGTGCAGGTCGCCCGGGTTCTCCCGGGCGGAGGGTTACGCGCCACGGTACCTATCTGCTGTGCGGATTTACCCGTGCGGTAAAATAGATTTAAGTTATTGCGCAAGCTTGCGTGTCGTTATGTTAGACGGCGCAGTTGGTCTCTACTGATGCTTCTGGTGCCGGGATATTCCCTTTGGGGGAACCTTGCCCGTTCCACCCTGCTTTTGCGGTCGCTAGCGAGCCAAAAAGCCGTGGTGGAACCAGTAGCGAGAGGCGAGATGGAAATTTGGTTGATGATGTTGGTATTTCCAGGTCGTGCGCGCGTCCCAGGGCACGACTGCAGGTGTTAATCTGCCAGCCGCGGCGAGGGCGCGAGTTGTCCTGGCGGTGATTGTTAGGGGTAGGAGGAGAAGCAGAACCTACCACCCAAAGGGCGTCCTTAGGTAGGCGATAGCTCCTCCGTCTCCTGGGGAGACGGTGGTCGTATTGACCGAGTGTGTTTACCAGCTGGTTTGGGTGGGGGTGATCTTGGCACACAACGTGCGTGTTAGTTCGCGAACGACGTCTACGACGTATGGTATGCCAGACTGTGTGTGCAGGAAGTGAGATGGGAACCTGCGGTCGGTAGCGTAGATCATCCTTAAGGCCCTGTTCTGCACGGCTTGCAGCCTGCGGAGGGTGGTATGAGCCACCGAACCCCAGAACTCGCATCCGTACAGGATCAGAGGTGGGACGATCGCACGGTATGTCCGCAGTTTGAGGCGGATGGGCATTGTGGATCTGAAGATCGGGTAGAGTTGCCTGAGTGCAGCGTGGCCGAGGCCTTCCTTTGCCCTGACGTGCGGAGTGAAAGTGAGGCCGCGGTCCAGTTGGATTCCCAGGTATTTGGCGGTTCGAACCCAGATCACCAAGGCAGGAACTTTGGACACCAAAACATCGGAACGAGGTGGCTGCAGATTGCTAGACACTGACCTATGGATCCTCGCGATTCATTGCTGACCTGATGTACTGTCACGTTCCGAGGGAGGTTCTGAGTTGAGACTTCGAATATTGAAATTTGTGCTGCTTCAAGGGCAGTGGAAAAAGTTTGTTAACAAATAAACGAAGTTTTGTTATACAAAAACTTCAACGTGTTCTTAAAAACAATCCAGTATATTCGAAACTGCGAGAAGTGCGAAATTGTTGAAATGGCAACACAGATTCAAATATAAACTGCTTCAAGTATGCTCCAATCACATCATGCGATGTAGAGAGAATAGTCTCTCAATTAAAAAGTATTTAGTCAGAAAATAGAACAAATATCAAATTTTATACTGACGGTTCCCATTCTCAGTTTGGAAATGGCTGTGCTGTTGTATCCCAAGAAGTTACAATGCCATATAAACTATCAGAATTCTACACAATATTGTCACCCGCAAGTCGAAACTCCCGATAGAACCGGCGGGCAGCAGGGTAGCAGCAGCAGAAGGGAAACATTCGACCATGTCTACCCATTTGTCTTGTAGCGGTAACGAGGGGGATGCTTGGAAAAACATCGTTAGCCATCTCTTTCCCCCTCCTTGACGTCTAGAACCTGCAGGTTGATTCACCGAATCACGAGACTTCGAGAAACAGCGATATCCTTATAAAAAGGGGCTGCAGTTGGCGAGGGAGTTCCGACGACGTCCTCATACTGGCGCAGAACAAGAACGTCCGCTACTGTCTCCCCCCTCTACAGCGTCAGCTCCACGCCATTGGCAGGTGGAGTGAGAAGTGGAGGATGGCCATTGGCCCGCAGAAGAGCTCGGCTCTTATGCTGGCTAAGACCCGTAGCTGGCGCCCAGAAGGTGACCTGCGGTTAAGGCGGAGAAGAATCCCCTAGGTTCGAACCTCCAAATACCTGGGAATCCAACTGGACCGCGGCCTCACTTTCACTCCGCACGTCAGGGCAAAGGCAGGCCTCGGCCACGCTGCACTCAGGCAACTCTACCCGATCTTCAGATCCACAAATGCCCATCCGCCTCAATCTGCGGACATACCGTGCGATCGTCCCGCCTCTGATCCTGTACGGATGCGAGGTCTGGGGTTCGGTGGCTCATACCACCCTCCGCAGGCTGCAAGCCGTGCAGAACAGGGCCTTAAGGATGACCTACGGTACCGACCGCAGGTTCCCATCCCACTTCCTGCACACCCAGTCTGGCATACCATACGTCGTAGACGTCGTTCGCGAACGAACACGCACGTTGTATGCCAAGATCATCCCCCACCCAAACCAGCTGGTAAACACACTTGGTCAGTACGACCACCGTCTCCCCAGGAGACGGAGGAGCTATCGCCTACCCAAGGACGCCCTTGGGTGGTAGGTTCTGCCTCTCCTCCTACCCCTAACAATCACCGCCAGGTCAAATCACGCCCTCACCGCGACTGGCAGGTTAACACCTGCAGTCGTGCCCTAGGCGCGCGCACGACCTGGAAATACCAACATCATCAACGAAATTTCCATCTGGCCTCTCGCTACTGGTTCCACCACGGCTTGTCGGCTCGCTAGCGACCGCAAAAGCAGGGTGGAACGGGCACTGTTCCCCGAGGGGAATATCCCGGCACCAGAAGCATCAGTAGAGGCCAACTGCGCCGTCTAACACAACGACACGCAAGCTTGCGCAGTAACTTAGATCTATTTTCCGCACGGGTAAATCCACACAGCGGATAGGTACCGTGGCGCGTAACCCTCCGCCCGGGAGAACCCGGGTGACCTGCACCTGCTCTTGGCTCTTGGCAGTCAGCTCAGTTCATGGCGAGGAGCCGTGAGGAGCGACGCGTGAGGTAACGAACCGAAAGACTGGGAACGTGCATCAGAGGAGTTGTACGTAACTGTGAGCGTGCAGTGGACCGGTGACAGATGAACTGGTGAATTGTGATTCTGTGCATTACGTAATTCTGTGTAATTGGCAAGTTCTCCGACTGTAATTCAGTGGAAATAAAGAACATTTTTGAGTTGTGCAATTGGACCTTTAATTTCACGAAGCCACAAAGTTACAATATTCTCCAGTGAATTTTACGCAATTAAAAAGTCCCTAGAAGTGATACAATCTGCAATGCATTCAAAATCTGTGATTTACTCAGATTCCTCGAGTGCTTTATTGTCCCTTTATTGTCCACTAAATTGCTAATGAAATATGTCCAAAATTTGTACAAAAAATTATTATAGAAGACAAAGAAATACTGTTGACGTGGATACCATCCCAGCAATGAATAGCCGGAAACGATAGGCTGATGAAGCTGTGAAAGAAGTAGCAAAACAACCATATGTATATCTTCCAATACCTGTTCCACATGAAGATGTTATAAGCCATGTCAAAAAGAAAATAATTTAGGAATGGAAACACCATTGGCTAGAAACCAATGTACATAGTAAACTCCGACAAGTGAAACTAAACACATCTCATACTCAGTGTTGTTATAAACTTAAAAGTCAAAAACAAATATCTACAGAATTAGGATTGGACATACAAAGCTTACACATGATTACCTCTACACTGTGAACCATGCAACCAACCATTATCAGTAAATCATATAAATGAATTTTCTGGCTACTCAACCTTTAGGACTCTTCATAAAATTCCTGCAGATCTTCATACCCTACTAGATGAATAGAAGAGTCTACAAGCCATGTATTTATTTCTACAAGACTAAATTAACTTCTTCAATATGAACGTCTATTCAGTGTTACCTGGTTTCGGTGAATTCTATGAAGAGAGAATAACTATTAATAAGTAATACATAACAAGAATGAATATAGTGCTGAGTAATATCGATTCTTGAGTTCATTAGGAATGTTTTAATAATTTATGTAAACTTATATTTATGTTCTACCGTAACCTAATATTTCCTAAAATGTTAATTGTACTGACGAACTGTATACAAAATGTTTTTACTATGTTATAGTTCTCGCTATCAGACCATTGTTGTTAGGCGACATTAAATAAATTTATCTTTAAAAAGAAGATTCAAATTTGAGAATTTACAAAAGTACGTATTTGTACACTACAATAAGGTTAGTGATTATAATTACAATTTAAACAATGTTATTTCAATAGGTCTGGGTATATGTTTACAAAAGAGAGAATGAATGAGCTTAGGGACTTTCTCGTGTTATTCAGCCTCTGTTTGTTGTCGACTGATTGTGTACCTAAGGTCCGAATCAGGTGTAGCGTGCTCTACAGACGTCCTTCTCTCATCCTAAGTTCTTTGTAAACAACCGAATTGTATGGTCTTGGCGTAGCAAACTTACTAGGTTCGGTGTCTAAAGTTTTGCCTTGCTGATCACTTCAAAAAATCCGAGGAACATTATGAAAACCCGGTGGGTGGTGAGAAGGTGTAAAAGTTTATATTCTTCCGCGGACTTTCATGACATCATTTAACTTGTTTGGCTTATAGTGCGATTTCATACTCTACGGTACTGCTATTTATGATATAACCCATGTCGTGACAGCCCATAAAAGGCCAAGGCCTGCCAATCCGACTGCCGGCCTCACCCCCACATTCGCAAGGAGGAGGTGAGTGATCATCCTACCCTTTGGACCAGATGGAGGGTTTGCTTGTTACCTTCTAGGTCTTGTCCTATGGAAAGACCTCAGGAGGCGCCGGGCGACCCTTGGGCACAGCTCGGTTTCCTCCTTGGTTGTAGAGGGAGCTCGGTCTTTACTCCGTAAACGCTGCCGTAGTAGATCCCTTCGCGCCTACATAAACCGATACGGGAGGAGTTGTGGTACTTCTTGACCAGGGCCGCGTACCTATCGCAAGTTCCTCAATGTACTCACAATACTGAGTGGGCACGGGTCCTAAAGCCATGACTTAGAACCTGCACCCCCAGGGATGGAATCGAACCCGGGCCGCATTCCATGGCAGGGAACCAAAGCATGATGCCTTAGCCCGCCACGCCACAGCGCAACACCTATTCATGATATGCTATCATAGAAAACAGAAAGTATACTTTTTGAAAAAAAAAAAAAAAATGAAGTGGGTACTAAATCGCAAAAGGGTAGAACTGATCGATGAATTTGAATACTTAGAAGTGAAATTGAAGAACAGTGGAAAGTGGGGAGCACATAGGAAAAAAATTGAAGCAAAAGGAAGGGCGGCGATTAATGGAACAGGAATATGGAATGTCAAGAAAAAAATGGAATAATAAGGGTAAGAATGATAACATTTTGGTATAGGTGTTTGGCAAAAGAATGGGAAATTATGAAATTATGAAATTATGAAATTATGCACTAGAGAGAAAAAAAATTAGTGAACTCAAATAGTTGGTGGGCAGAGGTAGGAGTTATGTAAAAATAGGAATGTGAGATATATGTAGATTACAGGAAAGGAATACAAACGATGTGGGTAAGTTAGTAAAATGCAGAATAGAAGATATAGAAAGACAGGAAATATGTGGAAGTCTGGAAAATATGAAATCATTATAATTTTACAAGCCAATAGAAATAAATTGGGGACGAGAAGCATATGTAGATTACTGCAATAGACAAGAGAGAGAAGGGTTAGCTTGGATGAGAACAGGAACAATATTTCTAAGCGGGATAAGAGGTAGAGAAAATGGAATTTGTGAATTGTGTGGGGGAAAAGAAAGCATAGAACACAATGTAACAGAATGCGAGGAGGTTGCAATGTGGACCAAAAAAAAAAAAGGTTTGGGAGGAAAAATAGGAGAAAGTAGAGAAGAGGATAGTAGCTATAAAAATGTTAACGGGCAGGAGGAAAAGAAGGTAAGAAGTATTGGTGAGTTCTTGCAGAAAGTAAAAGAAAAATGGATCAGAAATGTAAATATAAGAAAGGAAGATGAAGGGGAAGACCGGGGCTAATTAAGTAACAAGGAGACATGGAGGTTAAGAGCTACCTGGCAGAGCAGAAGACCAGGGTGTCATGTAAGTCAATGTAGCAACAAGGTAAACACAAATAAATGTATAGCTTTTGTTGAGGTAGACATTTTCCACGATATTTCTTGTATTTGTTTGAATTTTCCAATAGTTACACTTCTAAATTCATTAGTTGAAATAATGAGAAGATGTAAAAGATATTGTATTCTCCCCTTCTCGTTTTATTTATAAGAACATAACAAAATGTAAATGCAATAATCCTTTTTTACCGTGTTGTTGCGTCATAATTGTAAATATTTCTGGCTCAAGACAAAGAGCTGAATCCGTAATTCGATTATTTGTATTTTATTTCTTTAGCATGGTTTGCCAAAATACGAAGTACATCTAAAGTAGATTAATTTTCGTGTTGTTTTTGTTATTCTCTTTGTTTGAATGTATTCTTCTCGTAAACAAAACAGTCTAGAGGCAACAACAATAGGCAATAAAACAATGCAAATGGAACCACCTTAGAGATACTGGTTCATATTCCTTATGGATCAAAGAGACATTAAGCATACTTTAATAAATTCGCTTAAAGTTGCGGTTTGCGTACAATAACGCTAGAGCTAATTTTACAGATCTAGTAGAGGGCAGGAACTGATGTGGTTTAATTCTGTGAGCCGGAGTGCCTCAAACTAAAACAACTAAATGGAGTGAAAAATTACAATTAGTGTCCCTCGTTCGTACAAACACACGTTCACGTACAACTCATGCATGTTGTGCTGCCCAAAAACAGAAAACGCCTCGAGTAATTTACATTACCAAACACTAACTAGGGCGTTTTGTAACGCCCCTCCCAACCTTTGCGCTCCAATAGACTGCCAAGGTCCATCTAGATACGTGAGGGTACACACAAAAATATGCATGTTGCAACAGCACGTACACAGACAGTGCTTTGTTTTTGCAAGTGAACCGAGTTTGTTAAGATGGGACATGCTATTTTGTATCGCTGCTATGTGTATGTATTCCCGTAGCTCAGCACTTAACGTGCAAGGTCCAGCGTTCGAATCCAAGTGGCCGCCCATGCTAGCCATCGACTTTATTGTGGTTTTCCCTGGTCACAAGGCAAATATAGTAAAATATACAAGAATTAATTTGATATTTGATATTTATTTTGTACAGTTTCCATTACATTTTCACTACAATATCTTCAACATCTAACAAGCACTATTATACATCTTGTACAAACTAATAAAATTGCTGACCTAAGATTTACTCGCTGACTCAGGTCCTCTGGCCATAAGTCTTTGGTTTTCCTGAGCACCTTGGTGTCATTTCTTCTTGACCTTTGCTTCTTTTATCCTAATCCACTACTCTTCTCTTAACCTATATAAGAATTCTTCTACACATCTATTTTTTCACCCATTCCTGTGACCGCCTCGGTAGCGCAGATGGAAGCGTGTGTGCTTCACACTCAAGAGGTCCCGAGTTTGAATCTTGATCAGGGTGAATTACATGGATAAGGTTTTTATGGGGTTATTCCTTATTCTTCAAGGTCAAAGTCGGATAACTCTATGCTCCATGGACCCTGGACTCATTTAAGCATCATTTTACCGAATTCATTCACCGTCCGGTACTTCATCTCCTTCATCTTGGAGGACGTTAATCACACACACACACACACACACACACACACACACACACACACACACACACACACACACACACACACACACGCACACACACACACACAAATCCCCGTTACCATGCGTAACGCCACTACCTCTTTTCTCACATGTTCCATTTCTTATCCCATATTTTTCTCCTGCAATTTATTAACTCCTTATATTCTATCAGGTAATGAACAGTGCTCTCTTCATCTCCACAAAATTCACATATCCCTACCTCATTACCTCTCAATTTTTTTGCATGTATTGTGACTTTGGGGGTTCGTGAAATTTAAAGTCAATTGCACAGTTTAGCCCAGAGGTTCTACTTCCATTAGTCCTGAACCCGTAGGAACAAGACCCGGGCCTCTTTAAACCAGGGAGTATCCGAGCTGTCCCAAAGGGCGCTCGGCGTCCTCCGTGGGGCTTTCCGTAGGGCACGACCTAGATACTAACAAGCCCTCACATGTGGTCCTATGGACTCAAGACGTGATGGAAGTGGATACGCCACTTACGCGCGCCAACACCAAAGGTGACGACTACCGATATGACCTCGGTAGGGCCACCTGGTGATCTAGCACACCTTCTACTAGCTTTGCAGGCTAGTACCCGGGAATAAATGGCTTCCCTCAACCCCGTCCAGAGACGTACCCGATCTCCACGAGTTTTGGGAACCACTGCCCCCTTGAGTCCAACCCAATCCGAACAATTCCCATTCAGGGAGGGGCTCGAATGTTCGGCCCGAGGTTCCTCTAGTGACGTCAGAGGTACCACGAGTGCTAAGGGTCCGCAGCGCCCGCACTTTGGCAGCTGAAGGGGACGGAGGCCACGCTGTGGCTCAGTGGTCAGACCGCTTGGCTCTCACCAAGGCGGCCCGGGTTCGATCCCAGGCGACCGCAAAGTGAGATTTGTGGTGGACAACACGGCGTTGGGGCGGGTTATCTCCGGGATCTCCGGTTTCCCCCGCCATCTCATTCCACCGGTGCTCCATCATCATCTCATGTATCATCAGTGTCACCACCTGCGGTGCCGTATGAAGTAAAAGCGGGCGTTAAACACTACACATTTCATTTCATTTGAAGGAGACGGATCCCCTCCCCTAAGAGTCCAATTGCACAAACTCAATGTTCTATATTTCCACCGAATTACAGTTGGAACACTTGCCGATTACACAGAATTACGTAGCGCACACAATTTCAATTCGCCAGTTCGTCTGTCACAGGTCCACTCAACACTCACAATTACGTACAGCTCCTCTGATACACGTACACAGTCTTCCAGTCCGTTCACCAGCACGGCGCTCCTCACAGCTGCTCGCCAAGAACTGAAGTGAATTGACTCGCAACTGTAGCCCCTTTTTATAGGAAGGTCGCTGTTTCTGGAAGTTCCGCGGTTCAGTGAATCATCCCGAAGGTTTCAGACTTCAGGGGAGGGGAAAGAGACTGTACAGGGCTCGTGCCGCTCTTCTAATCATCCCGTTCGTTAGCGCTACAAGATAAATGGGTAGGCGTAGGCTGAATACTTCCCGTCTGGGCACTTCCTGCCAGCTGCTGGTTCTATCGGGAATTCCGATGCTAGGGTGACAATATTATTCCTACTCTCATCCATGCTATGTCTCCTCTTTCAACCTTGTCACATTGATCTATATATTTTCCCCTGCCCCATTCTGTCTTTCATTACTTATAAAATTTCAAACATTTCTTCTATACTTTCCCAAATCTCTTGCCTATCTATGTTTTGCACTCTGGTTCTCACCTCTCTCCAAAGACCGCTATGATTTGACTCCTCTGCTCTCCATAAATCTCTCAGGCCTATCTTCTATACCATTGAAAGAAGAAATTGGTGTTAGAGAACAACGCCCTATTTACTTTCATTTCATTCACGCTCCAGGATGACTACAGCACTGTGAGTCGATTCTAACAGATGGAACAAATGCTTGCAATTTCGAAGTTGTCGACTCTGTTAGAATGACGGGTAGTCAAGCAACTGTTTCCCCGGTTCTCGTTGGAGGGGTCATGTGATTTGGACGGGCCACTACCTGCGCTCTCCAGCCAGGTTGTCAAACTTTAAGGGCACTGAGAGGTCGATAGGTTTCAAAAAATCAATTTTTTGTTTTTAATGTTAAATAATTATATAATTCCTCAGCTTTAAAATTATATATATATATATATATATATATATATATATATATATATATATATATATATATATAACATAGGTTGTCAGCTGGTATTAAAGCCCTTTAGGTGCATGTTTCTCAAAAACTATAAAAGATATTGACACAAAATTGTTAGTGGTTATTTGTGAATGTTCCTTGAACACGATCGGCTAACATTTATATTTACGTGATTTATAAAATGGATGAAAACAAATATTCAGCCCTTTAAAATATTATCTTTTTTTTACTCAAAACTAATTAATTTTTAATGTGCATAGTATAAAATATATGTGATTTTCATTTAGCCGATATTATAAAACTGTATCTTAGGTTATTTAGGATAAAACTTGGTGCATGTAGCTTTAAATTCCTACAAGTAAAGTGCACCTGACATATAGGGTGCAATATTTTTTTCAGGACACACGGTGTGATATATGCCCCTTTTGCATGGACCTATGTGAACGTAATTTAAATATTGCACAGTAGTGAAATGCACACATCCTTATACAGTAATCATACCGAATTTAAATTTCTGATAATGTTTAATTTTCTATATATTCCAATTTTAATATTTGTAAACATTAGCCTTGTCTGCGTGAAAATAACCTCCCAGTGTCCTTAAGTGCTAGGGAAATTGTTTTCTTATTAGATCGGTCAGCAGTAATACGTGCTTTGCAAATCTGGGAGAACAGATACAAAATAATTATATACTAATAACATTGTAGGGGAAGGAGTGCGCCTCCTCTGAACTAAGACAAATGTGTTACTGAACAAATACAAATGTGATACTGAACTAACAACACGGTGTACATACTTCAATACTGAGAATTTATAGAAAAGCAAATGTGGAAGAGTAGATTAATCAGAAGTGGGAGTGGCATCACTGTAAAGCAGGTTCTGTGGCAGTCGTCGCTTCACTCGCGTTGGCCGGCGACTTCGGACGCCGATGTTATACGCCACAGGTCCTGTACCGTAGTGTAGATTGTAGAAGCTTCGAGCAATCTGTCGGATGAAAGGGTGGAGAGGAAGAAGTCCCTGCTCGTGATGCAGCTGCTAGTTGCGGACAAACCAGGGTGCAGTGGTGGCGATTCGCAGGAATCGACTCTGGATGACCTGTAGACGCCTCAGGTGACAAGTACTGACAGCCCCCAGACTTGGCAGGCGTAAGTAATAAGAGGCCGAACCAGAGATTTGTATAGGAGCAGTGAAGGTTCTAAACCAAGTGAAGTGCGTTTGTGAAACAAAGGAGAGTTGTGAAAGACGAGCGGTTGCCAGGGTAAAGATGCGGTCAATATGAGACCTCCAGGTAAGCCGAGGGTCCAGTAACGCTCCAAGGTACTTGACTGGTGTGGGTGAAGGGAGTTACAACAAAGAATTTGTAATCAGCGGGTCTTTGGACTTTGAACTGATATGGTGGATGGATTGTTCTAGAAGCTTTAGAAGGGATTTCTGCTGATCTAATGTGGAAGGTTCCCAGGTTCGGTGTGTTAACCTCCCCCCTCTATTCGAGGTTATTTGTTCATACATATAGCCCTGCTTTTTGGTGGGCGCGTGGGTAGTCTAAGGTGAATATTTGCTGTAGGAGGTCACGAGGAATTTGCGATATCTCACCATGTATCGATGTGTCTCCGAAAGGAAAGATTCCTTCGGAGTTTTGTACAATTATGTATTTCCACTAGTAATGTTATTATGCCTCTTGTATACAAACTCTGTTCGAATGGACACTAAGTTTTGGAATAAAGGTTTGGTAATTTACGGACAGAATGGATCTAGTTGCTATTCTTTGAACCCAGCACTATACCTGATCACCAGTTACGCACCCCTAGTCGCCATCCCACCCCTGCAGTGTGAATATACTTTGCAGGTCCTGAGCTTCATAGAGTTGTGCATTCAAATGAACTTTCCCTACAGACTCACTCGGACACTAACACGCATACAAACTTTTTTTTTAAATTGCTTTATTGCAGCACAGTAACTAGAAAAGTTCTTATCATCATATAGGCCTACGGCCTGTTCCTTACAGAAATGAGGAGTCCTTCCATCTGTTTTTTGGTCTTCCAGGAGATCTTCTTCCATCTGCTGGTAAGTAGTCCCTTGCTATACGTGCGATTCTGTCCGATGTCATACGGGATACATGGTCATTCCATTCGCTTCGTCTTCTATCCACCCAATCACCTATTGCTTGAATGTTTCATTGCTTTCTAATATTCTCACTTCTTATTTTATCTCTTCTTGTTCTTCCTATAATTTTTCTTAACACGTTCATTTCATTTGTCACTAGAATCTGTTTCGTTTTTTAAGTGTCCGCTCTTACTTCACAGGCATAGGTGGATAATAAAGCGGTAAAAGTATTATCTACTACATTTGGACGCAGTCCTTATGTGATAGGAATGAGTATTATTAATAATAATGATAACAACAATAATAGTAATAGTAATTTACAGGGGCATTCAGGCTATAAGTAAGAATCATATTTAGATAGACAAATAATACACCAATATTTATCTAACATAAATGTTTTTCTAAAATCTAAAGTCTCTGAACATTCTTGGACACTCAGGTTCCCGCACTGTAACTTGACCGCAACATTACTTATTGTTTGACTTAGCCCAAGTCAATGCGAGACACCGTCCTCTTGGAGCTATCCTCTTTCTTAGAATTCGCGATCGTGATTGTAACAAAAGACTACAGGATTTAGCCTGGACCTGTGAAAACCTGAGCTGGCATACTTTAGCTAACCGTGAGTAAAGAGAAAGCGCCTTATATTAGGTCCAAACCTAGAAAATTTAAACATTGACCGTAAGTGGGAATAGGCACCAGCCAATGGAAAATTAATATCTGTTCACGTGACTTTTCAAACTCCAAAAAATACCTAGACTGGGGGAAATTCAAAGTAATTGCTGAAAGTAGGTTTTTCTTGTAAGAACACTTCGGTCCTGTGATCTACATGCGACGGACGCGTATTCCGCGACATGTAACAAATCCGCTTCCACGCCATGCACCAGCACAAAGTTCAGTATTTAGCAGTCGTTCCAGTGAGAATTAGTACAAAGGTTAATATATGTCAATATATAAGGAATGCTGCATATATATATAGTTCAGCTACAACGCGCTCTTGTTTCTACACATCACATCGCAATACTGACGATACAGTGACACTGAACATAGCAACCACGCGGAAAACTTTACGTTGGCGGGCAGGAGTCTAAGGAGAACAGTAAACTATCATCTAAACTTTCATCAAACTGTCTTCTTCATTCAACCCACAACGACACAGGACGCACCTACTCCCTGAAGCTCAGATGACAGTATTCACGCAAGAGTACATCACAAGTCACCTCGAACCGGTTCCAATCTTCCATCCTTAATCTCCGCACGCCACCAATCCATAATTGTGAGGCGTGAGCACAAGGGAGAGCTCGACGTAGTTCGCTACGGGCCGGACCGCCTCAATTTACGAGGGCTGTTAAAGAATGATCGCAATTTTTTTTTTTGACAACTTACCTTTACTCATCCTCATAATTTTGATGGTGCTTCTCAAAATAGTCTCCACTGAATGCGATGCACTTGTCCCTGCGTTTCTGCCAGTCTATAAAGACATGCTGGAAACCATTTTTGAGAGATCCTTCAAAATCGCAGCCTTCACCACTGCTTCTGATGATAGATAATGTCTCCCACGAAAGCGTTTCTTCAAGTTAGGGAATAGAAAAATGTCACTTAGGGCTAAATCCTGATAATAAGAAGGGTGAGGGATGCACTTCATGTCGTTTTTATCAAGATATTCAGCAATATTGGCAATACGCGGCCGTGCATTTTCGTGGTACAGCATTCAGCCTGCTTCACGGAAATGTGGCACCCAATGAAATGTTCAGTATTACAGAAAGTGATCTTAAGGTAATTCGTCGTTCCTCCCTCACAGTGGCAGCAGAAGCGTTGTTTTTTTCAACTATAAGAGCAGTAACTGGAGCACCGGGTCCACCTTCCTTTGAAATTGATTGTCTTCCCTCTTTAAACATTTTAAACCGCCTGCGGGCTGTGCTGTAGGGAAGAACAGACTCTCCATAGGCCTCCTGTAACATTGTATAGACCTTAACTGAATATTTGTTGAGACAAAAGCAGAATTTCAAAGCCGCATATTGTTCCTCGTGTGTTACCTCCATTGCAGCGGTAGGCGATACTGAACATATCTGAACTTGCCTGGTTCTCACAGGCCGGAACCAAGAGTACCAACAATGAAGTTACTACGGCGTTTTTGTTTCACATTAAGCTAACAGAATATAATAAGATTGAATCTTATTGCGAAAAATCATGACCGTAAAAAAGTTATGATCATTCTTTGTTGAACAGCTTTGTATATAGCTTCTTTCTTCTCGCTTTGGTTTATTTTGTATAACAGATACAAGCCATCATTAGCGATGAGCTGTTTCAAACTCTACGCTTTAGTTACATTGTTCATGCAACGAAATGTGTAATAAATGTAATGAAATTCCTGTGTGTTAGGTACTAGATAGAGGAGGCATCGATAGAAAGCCTTTGTGGAAGAACGAGTGCAGCACAAAAATATTGTGTGCTTTTAATATCAAATAACTTTTACCTAAAGTGTAACATCTACAGTAATCTGTTTGCATTTATATAACTTGCTTCTGCAGGTTTTTCACTACATAAGCCTCCCGCTCGTGTGCAGGGGCTTACATTTAAAGCAGTAAACGAGACTGCCGGTAAACATTCCGAGAGGGCATATTCCTGTCCGTAAATGTTGGGGGAAAATGAGTGGAATGTTTAATAAAAATGAACAAAAGGCGTAATTTTAACAGAGTTGTGTCCCATTGAATGGGCATACAATGAAACAATACACAAGCTACATTTTGCCCACTCTCCTACGGAACAAATTATCAATAAAATGAAAATGAGATAAAGTAACTTTTGTTGATGCAGTGTGATACGGTGTAATATAATGAACATGTTTTGGTTAAGTATTTATGAAGGCTATACCCATAGATATATCAATGAAACATATGCTTTTTGATAACATCTCTCTAATGAGACTCACGTCAAATAATATTCATGAAGCTGATAGTTTCAAAGTGAAAGTAATCTAATGCTATAATTGACTATTTAGCTGATGAAAATCAGACATTGTTGAGCATTGTAAATAGACAGGTGTGGTAACTGGACCTTTTTCTATCACATAAAAGCATTCGATATGAGATTTCAGCGAAAATACAGGATTTCTTAGGTTCTGAATACAAAAGGGTCATTTGTGTATCAAGAAAGCAATTTAAATACGTGGGAGAAGCATTTCCTTTTGTATCATGGTTCATACAGAGAAAATATTTGTTATACATAACGACAAATGTAATATAAATACCTATAAACGGAAGTAGAAACAAAGGAAGACCAAGAATAAGATCGGCAGACAACTTCAAACAACTGGTGGGGTCACTGTGGTCCACTGCTGCAGTGTAGAACTGTGTGGAAATTCGTTGAAAGCCAACTCCTGAGAAACAATCTATGAACTAAACCCCAATAATGTTAACTCTGTATTAATGTAAGGAGCAATAGTTGTGAGTAGATGTTCATTTTAGGTGACCAGATTAACGAACTCTTTGCCCCCGTGGAATGGCTACCCACGTGGGTTTTAAACACGAGCTCCCCCTTGTAGAAGAGACCTTTGCCCTACACGAGACACTACAGGTTTCACTCACTCACTCACTCACTCACTCACTCACTCACTCACTCACTCACTCACTCACTCACTCACTCACTCACTCACTCATAAATATAAAAGGTCTAGTAAGTTGGTTGACATATTGTCACAGCCCCTTTATGCCCGCCTCGGTAGCGTAGACGGTACAATTTCTGCCTTACGTTCAAGAGGTCCCAAGTTCGAGTGTCGGTCAGGGTGAGTTACCTGGATAAGGTTTTCTCCGGGGTTTCCCTTATCCTAAAAGACTAATGTTGGGTAACTCTAAGGTCCATGGATCCTGAGCTCATTTGAGCATAATTTCAACCATTCCATTCATCGTCCGATATGACTTAGAAAGTAAAGGACGAAAATTACAAAAAAAAGGTCCCTTTCATCATTGACTATGAACAACATCAATGGCGCCTACTTGACCATAATAGTAGCATGTAGATGTAGATAGCAGTACTTGTTCTGAGCCCTTATTTTTAAAGAGCCGACTTGTGACTGAAAGTATGGGTAGAATTACAATCCAAAATATGAGAAACTTGGAATCGGAGCTGCTATCATCAGTATCTTGGAAGAAAGTGCTTAAAACTATTTCGTATTTAAAAGCAATATTGATATTAAGACACTTTTATGTTAATTTTGTATTCTACCGGCATTTTTTCACAAGTCATCATTTAGAGAAGACATTTTGGGTGTTGCTTTTGATCAAATGTTTCATTTAAAATTCTGTTAAGGTTGTTGATCAACTACCATTATGACGTATTCTTCTCTCTTTTTATTAAAGTTATGAAAGTTTTGGCGAAAACTTCTGGCGTGATATAAACTGTCTCGAACTAAAACGATCCTATGTAAACATATGGGAAGGAGAAAAGAAAAAGCTAGAGATAATGTAACGAATTTCAGTTTAAACACCCATGAATTTCACTGGAATAGCAATCTAAGAGCATTCCATTACAGCATCTCTATTCAAAACAGTCTTAATCTAGAATGATACAGTTGTAAACATAGGGAGTGGAACAGATAGATAAGTAAACAGTTATTTTCAGAGCCTCTAATAAAATCAGTTTTAGATAAAGTTCTGGATGTGTGTGTGTACGTGTGCGCGTGTGCGTGTGCGTGTGTGCGTGTCGCTCTTTGGATAGATACTGTACTCAAATACCACCTCTGGAATTTATTGGAATCTTCGTTTACGTTTATGGTACACACAAAAACAGATAAAAAGGTTTTCAATAACTATATATATATATATATATATATATATATATATATATATATATATATATATATCACTACAAACTGTACATCACATGAAAAATTTCTCGTAAAACTTGTTTTTTCCAAACTGGGTTCAACGAATTACTAAAATGTAATGTGTTTATGATATTTCACTGACAAATAAAATAATACAGGATAAGTTCTGTTTCAATTTATCTCCGCTGCAGCGCTGCGATTGCCGTTCGGCACATGCGCGATAGATGCTCTGTATCAAAGAGAAGAAACGTGTGCCACTGTGAGATTGCTGTCAGCCACGTACGATTTGTTGTGCTTGTTTACAATGTCGGTGTTGATTGAAAATCCCGCCGCTTGTGAAATAAGAACTGTGACTCGTTTTCTGAATGCTAGGAAAGTGAAACCAATTGAAATTTATCGGCAAATTTGCGATGTCAAAAGGTGTTGTTTCTTCACACAACGCACAACACACTGCAAATGCGACGAAAAACATCCTACAGGGATTTGGCTGGGACGTTTGACCACCCCCGTATAGCCCTGACCTCGCTCCTAGCGACTTTCATCTGTTTTTGCGTCTCAAATCATTCCTTGGCGGTCAACACTTCAACAATGTCGAAGAGATGAAAGAAAATGTTTCCAACTGGTTGAAGACACAGGCGGCAAACTTCTATGAAGAAGGTATATAGAAACTTGTGCCTCGCTATGACAAATGCCTGCAAAATTTCGGCAGTTATGTGGAAAGGTAGTTTAAGAGTTGTAGAATTTTCTACAATAAATAATATTTCTGTATCTGTACACAATTTAATTTTATTACCAAACAGAACTTACTTTCTGGACATACCTCTTATTTGCTCTTGCGACAGCAGCATAAATCCTCATTTGGAAGGAATTTATAATTTTATTAAATACATTTCATTAACTTTGGCCAATTCTACAGGATTATTTATTAGACATGTTTAAAACTCACAACATATTTTAAATCATTTCCGAGATATGTTATGGATGACTCAAATTATTCAATACTTGTTCTTTTGTAGATATTCAAATTTTTCTGCCATTTGCATGTCTAGAATAAAGTATTCTAACTTGTTTTTTAAAATTGAATCAAATTCACGTGTAAACCATATTTGAGGAGTTGTACCAAAGCTTACCGCGTATTTTCGTTTTGACAGTATAATGTTAACTAGAGGTCTCCGTTACGAATAATGTTTCACACATTTCTGCGGCGAGATAATAATTATGTTCCAGCTATTAAAAGCAAAGTTTGAATTTTTTTTTCAAGCCCATTTCGAGGATTATCAAATATATTTCCTTCTTAAATACTGTTTTCCATGAAGCTTTAAGTAATCTAATGCACTAAATTTCATCCCCTCATGATTTAGCCTCCAGATTTATTGCCTTTCTTGTTATTTTCGTATTGTATGGTACTTATTATATTGCTTTTTAGAACAACTGCAGTAAAATTTAAATTCTATCATTACCCATGCATGGTGTCATAACACTTAGTCTACGAGGATCCTCTCCTTCTATATTAAAAATGCATTTGAGTGGAGTTGTTCAGTTTCAAATTCACGACCTTCAGTTTTAAATGTATGCTCAGTCTATTTTACCTTCCCTAAACAATCATAGCCATTCAAAAGCTATCACTTAGGCACCTGTGACAGGGATAAACCACTTAAGAAGAGTGACTTTGACAGCAAAACAATCCATATATTAGAGCAAGAGAAGACAGGGCCAGCCCTGTCAGCTCTAACCGCAAAATAAGCCCACCAACAAAAGACAGGTTAGCGTGTGACGTCGTGCTGATTACTGCTGTCGTAGGGGAAGGAATAGTAATAGTTTGTCTGTGTGCGTGTAGGAAAGACAGGAAACGTATCGGGTGTTAATAATCTGTACAACTTACATCTTAGGTGTTGTAATATTAATGCTGACTGCTTTAATTGGTCACAGTTTATAAACAATTATATTTTAGCTATGTGCTATGGGAAAATAAATAAAACATAAGGCAATTTTCTCCGCAAATTAGAGCAGAGCCATCCAGAAAAAATTACGTGGACATTTTCTGACAGTTTTTGTTTCGTTTTCCTTTAACTAGTTTATCAATCTCAGGACGTAATGACTGGGAAATTTGTAATCGAAGGGCTGCATATTAGATTGTGATCCGACAAGGTACTTCGGGGTTTGGAATTAGCTAATTTCATAACAGAGGGGGGGGGGGGAAACGTTCGTACACATATGTCGAGCCAAACATACACAATGTCCGTGTGGCAAGTGAATACACCTCGGAAATCTGGTTTGGGGGACATTCTTGTAAAAATCAGCCAACTCTTTCTTGTTTGTATATTTCTACTCCAATAAATCGTCGTATTGTAAATTTAACAGTTCTATTAGGTACGCGGCAGCTACATTGTCATTGAGTGCACTACACCTGACTGACCCTCGCATTTTGTAGTCACAACGCCATTATATAGGCAACTTGATACTACACGGCTCTTGCCTGGCGTCATACGTACTGCAGGCCTCACTTCCAGCTGAAATACGTCACAACTTTAGAAGCTGTCTTCATATGCATTAGCGGTTAAACATGAATGCAAGTGGTAATAGCATGTTAGATGTCATTGAAAGTCTCTATGCCCATTTACTACTATAGAAAGACACGTTCTCGACGCCGTGGTCAGAAACGTACTCCAATCGATTCAGGTTTTCCGATCAATTCTTGTTAGGACAGCAATAAAAAGCGATGTTGCCCTAGAGACCATAGAATTAAACCTTGTCGCACCTTCGTCACGTTTCCAGTTTGTTCCGATCAGGAATCAAGGATTGGTTTAAATTCGCTTGTAGCTATAAACTGTTATCCAAAGCTTTTATGTTGTACTTCAGTGTGGCTACTGGAGCACTAGTTAAACCCAGATATGCACACATACTGGAAAATAATTCAGACATTTCTTTGTTGACCTTCTCTTTAACCATTACTTAGCTAAGGTCAATGAAAGAAGTCTTCTACTCCATCCAAAAATTCGACCTCCAGATTCCACCAGAAATATATATTTTGAGAATGTCATGTCGGCACGTTGGCCATAGTAGCTCAAGGGTTAGAGTGGCTGGACGGCAACTGGAATATCCGTGGTACAAATCCCGCCTATGACATTGAATTTTTCAGTCTGACTCTATATTTCCATACTTAAGCCTACACACGGCTAGTGTGAAGGAACAATTAATTTCCAATAATAACCATGATTTCCGCTGGCAGATAATTATAAATTTGTAGTTCCTAGTAGATAGTTTAGTATGTTGGGTCTTGTGCGTGAACCATTCAACCAAGTTTCAAACATTTCACAAATTCAAAGTAAACATAAGATACAAGCATGAAACAAAAGCTATGGTATTTAATGTCTTCGACAATCTGCTAAAAATGGAAGCCAACTACGGAACATGGTTTACAACACATATACCGTACAAATTATAAGGGTCACAAAGTTAAAGATGATCCCTAATAAAAGATAAAGATAGTCCGTGGTTACCCTTTAAAAGTCAAGGGCCTCAACTACCTGTCATTAGGATGAGCCCAGCTCAACTTTGACGAGCAAATCACTATAGTTCCTTAATTATTGGAAAGTAATTCTTTTGTCTTTGGCTCACAGGTGAAACAATAGCAACAGTAAACAAATGATTTACTAAAATACAAGCAATGAAGATTGGGAGAAAGGAAAAGAAAAAACGAAACTATGTGACGTCGTTTCGAAACTAGCCTTCGTATCACCACATTCCAGCAAACTAACCCACTCCACCAGCTGCCACATACTTTGGTGCACTTTAGGAAAGCTTTCCTTTATTACCTTGTTAGTATTATATGCATGAAAAGCCGTTTATTTAAGCTTTTCGCAACTTCTTGGTTCTCATTCAGGGCTGTAAGTATTAATGCTGGGTTAGTAGAGTACCGAATAGAAGGACAGAGCTGCAATAATGGTTTTTAAGCTAAAACGCTCAATGTTTTCACAGTCGACTATAAACTGCCGGTTGCATAGATCACAATAAATAGGGACAGAAGACTTTCCTGGTACATAAAATCTTATGCATACATAAGACTTCAATGAGGAATTGACCCTCAGATATCTTTGTTTCTTGATCAAGTTACGAGTTGGAGTTATTGTGGTCAGCACTAAGTTTCAGCTACCCCGCACTCCTGGGGAAATTTACACGAAAGAAAATTCCCCAGTTGCTCATTTGAGTAATAAATTGATGAATCTGTAATGCACGACAATCTGTATAAAAACCTGTATGCACCAGATATAAAACAAGCGTAAAATTAGAGAAACAACTACACAAACATAATTACAAAAGACCACAGAAATAACTGCTCTCCATAGTGTAAAATCGTTGGGGATTTCTAACCTTGAAAATTGGAGTATGTTTGGATTGCTGGTTGAGCGGCAGTTATTCATTTGCCGCAGGTGTTTTTCATTTTGTTGACGTTGAAACTTTGCACGACTCGTAACGCCCTCTTGCATGCATGTGGTTGGTCTAATTGTTCCACCTAATGCAGATTTCATGCGAGCCTTGGGTAAGCGCGACCAAAAGAGGGTGATTAATTAATAACTCTAGTAGAGGGTTTCGCTTGTCACATGGGGAGATTGCCAAATCCAACTAACCCAGCCTCTGCTGTACCTGCATACTGAAAAATAGACACGCCTGATATTAAAGGTCGCTACTCAGTGAAATTGGTCCTTGTAGGAAACAACAGGGGAGAACATGCTAAAACGTTCGGCTTTAGCTAACAAAAAATAAGTAAATAAATAAAAAATTTTAAAGAGAAGCTTCGATGGGAATTTTGTCCACGCCTTTCCCATATATGTATCGATAAACTTTAATATATTGATAATTTCTTCCGGATGCAAGGTACATTAGGAATTAACTGATAGCAAATCTTTTAAGACCTGGAAGCTACATGACAGCTTAGAAATAGCACTCCCCTTGGATGGCCAACAAAAAATGAATAAGGATTTCTAAATTCAGAAAATTATTGGAAAATTCAGGCAAATAATTAGGAATATCTGTGAAATGGTTCACTCTACTGTATCGGACGTAAAGTCTTGCTCACAAAAACAGCAGATTTCGTTAAAACGAAAAATTTGTTATTTATGTTTTTTGAGTTATGCAAAAGTCATCCAGAATAAAGAACTTTTGATAAGTCAATATACATTTAAATTGTCATTTGAACGTCCGAAATTTATGCTATTTTAAATAAAAATTGTTACATCCTTTTTAGAAAAAAATGACATTAGGTATGAATATTTTGTAGTTTAATTATTTTCTTGAAAATATTAATGCCAAACTTAATACCAATTTGGTGAGTAGATATACTGTGTTTTTGGTTACCCTTTTGACTGCCTCATACATATACACAGACGCACTTGTACGCACGGAATTTTTTTTAATATTCATAACAATGACAATAACAATATGATTGCATTTCTTTGTTACTTCATGCCATCCAACGCCTGCTTATTAAAACTGGGTGAAATGATGCTGAGGTGAGTCCAGCGTCCCCAGAGCTTAGATTTACCCGACATTCATCTTTTAAGATAAGGGAAAGCCCCGCAAAAACGCTATCCAGAAGGCTCGTCCTGACTGAGGTTCTTTATGTGAGACAGGCACGCCTTTGCTATAATTTTTATTTGCATATTCCTTAAGAAAGAGTCTCAAAGGGAGTAGAGAATGTAAGCATTATGTGAGCTTGCAGCTTACATGGATATCTGTGATTGTAATAGACAGACCAATCTTAAAATAGTGCAATATTGTCCGGATGTATGCCTGTGTTTCTCTTTAGATGTTCAGTCAAACGACTATATGTATGTGTAACGTTTGTTACGCCCGATTTCATCAACAGATGTTAAGACTTAACACGGGTTTAACAATAGTTATAACAAAAATTGCATTTCACCAACAAGTGTTAGCTTAACACTCGTATTAAATGTGTTGTTAAACTAACAAGTCAAATTTCCGTTGTTAAGTCCTTAACAATTGTAAATAGTCAAGATGGAGAGCGTGAACGCAGCTGTTGATGTCGATTTGCTATATTTAAGACCCTCTAAATGGCATTCGTAATAGAGTACGACCTATGAGGAGAAATGATTTTGAGGAGCTATCAGAAGAAAATGTTCTACAGGGGTATAGACTGTGGAAACAAGTTGCTATGAAGATTACTGCGGAAGTACAAGAGAGGTTAGAACATGCATCGAAAGGAATATGTCGATCTCGCCATTGCTTCAAGTATTGTGACGTTGGGGTGTTTAGGAAACGTCACGAGGGGAACGCAGGTTCAGGGGTAAAGCAACTCACAATTTTAACGTAATAAGTGATGTACCTTTACTTAATTTGAGTGGATTACAACAGTTCCATAGTTAGCAAGCTCTAATTAAGATAATAATTGTTTACATAGTACCTGGAGAGTTGTAGCGACAGTTGAACCCACGGGCCTGGATTCAGTTATAACTGAACTGTTGACAGCGATACACCAACCTACTGAACTCTGTGATCTGGACTGAACTCCCTGTCTTAATCTGTGCTAGGTTTTATACCGTTATCTGAACCTCCTACACAGAATGAATAATTCCTCGTGGGTTGATGTACCTTTTGAACGTTATGATACTTGATACTCACTTCCCCTTGCTTCGTTTGTGTGACTGTCACAGAAAGGGATTCACGACCCTCTGACACATTTTTGACTGTGACTAGGTCGCCATTATTTGTTTAGGATTGTATTTATTGCAAATATACCCATATCGCTACAGTATTAATAACTTTGTAATTCTATAATTCACTGAATTATGTGGATAATACACTGTCCACCTCCCGTCTTGAAACGTTCAAGTCGCCTGTCACTTGTCCGCCGCTCCTCGTTTTTAATTTACGTAATACTGAAGATGAGGTTTCGTATTTCTAGTAATGACACATACATTTGAAGTAAACTCGTTTCCAATTTTTTCCCAAGTGACATATTTCCCTTTTACATTCACCGCATCCGACCACCTATTTTCTAAGATGTCCTTTAACTTCGTCACCAATTCAATTAACAGCTCTTTCTCCATCAACGAGAAATTTGCTTCACGGCTTTTGTTTACGATTTTTTCTATCCACCATTTTTAGCTGTGTGCAGATGAAAATGAAACAAAAGCGCATCGCAGTACGTTCGGAAAATAATACGACTCATCCATAGCCTTCCATAGCTGTAACATTTACAAGTTTCTTGGCGTTAACACGTGTTTGTTAACATTATCAGAAAACAGGTTGGTGAAATGCAAGAAATGTAATAACTTTGTTAGCGTTGTTACAATTGTTACCTTACATTTGTTAACGGCGATTTTTACATCTGTTGGTTAAATCAGGCACCTCTCAAAAAATTGAAGGCGGCTGAATCTAGCTGCCTAATTTTGGTTTTTAAACCCTTGTATAAGTGTAAGGAAGGTTTAAAAGTTTAGAAAAAGTAGAACTGATAATGGTCCGGGTTGTTAGCTAAATATAAACGTATATATTCGCGGAAACTTTACTAGTATGCAAAGGAGCACACGATTTGACTTATGCCATAGAAGTCAGTCAAATGCGCGACGAGGTACGTCACTGCTGAGCGTACTGATGAGCAGCGAGACGCAAATAATGACAATAGTTGTGTTGGTGTGTCAGAATTGTGTTATAGAGTCTGTTTATCCCACTATTCCATTACAGTTTTTAAATTCATTAGAATTGCCGAGACTCCCATCTCACAATTTATAAGTATATGTAGGATCAGTTGTGATTCTGTTGCGGAATATTAACGAACCACACGACTGTGCAATGGAACGAGACTAACTGTGAAAAACCTAATGGTTAACGTCATCGAGGCAACAATCGTTAAGGGAAAGTACAAAGGAGAGGATATTTTGATCCCGCGTATCCCAATGATTCCAATGGATTTACCTGTTGATTTTAAGCGTCTACAACTTCCTGTGCGCTTGGCCTTTGCGGTGAGCATAAATAAATCGCAAGGGCAGTCTTTGCAAGATGGCGGAATCAACTTGGAGTTTCTCCTGTTTCTCTTATGGAGAATTATACATCGTGTGTTGGTACTACGGAAAACCATCATTTTTATATATTTACACAGCACAAAAAAGACAGAAAATATTGTTTATCAGAAAACTACAATTTGATTAGCTTAATTGGGGGTATACTGTAATTAAACTTCAACACCTATTGTAGAATAAATGACTTACTACTCCGAATTTGTTTTATTTAATAGATAAGTACAGACAACCTTTAATGGCGGTACGAAGTTTGGCGGGTCAGCTAATACATAAATATTTATATTAAAACAGGTTTTATCTATAAATTGCAAAATATATCATGTCAAGGTTTCTTGTTTTCAGACACAATTGAAGACATCTAGAGTTGTTCTTGATGTGAACACATGTGCCTTTCAGCAATGAATGAAATAAATGAAGCTCATAACAGTACTTCTGATCGAAATTAATTTTCCTTTTCTGAATAAGGTGAAACAACACTTGTATATTCACTGTGTCCGCCTCAGTAGCGTAGATGGTAGCGTGTCTGCCTAACGTTTAAGGGGTCCCGAGTTGGTATCTCGGTCAGGGCGAGTTACCTAGATAAATCCTTTCATGGAAGTGTTGAAAACAGTGTTATATAAATTAAATTAATTGGAAGTCGATTAATGACACAAAACAACACTTACTTTTAAATTTTCTCGGAACCAGTTTCTGAGGCCTTCCCTCTATCCGGCTGTCCGGCTGAAGATAGAGGGAAGGCCTCAGAAACTGGTTCCGGAAAATTTAAAAGTAAGTGTTGTTTTGTGTCATTAATCGACTCCCAATTAATTTAATTAATACCTAGATAAGGTTTGTTTCCGGGGTGTCAGATAACTCTAAGCTCTAAGGACCATGTGCTCATTTGACCATCATTTCACCCACTACATTCATTGTACAGTATGGCTTAGTTATACACGTAAACTAAAAAACATAAAAAGTATAAAAGTGAAAGAATTCACTGTCTTTTAGAATGCACCGTAATACAATACAACTCAAGTTCAGTGTAATTGATACATCATCCTGCGTAAGTGTTTGCCTTGAAGGAATAAATATTTTTGAGAAAATGAAATACATGCCTGCAAAAATGCTTTGAGATCATTGCAGTTGAAAATGTGGTCAAAAGCTAAAACTAACAGTGCAGAAATGAGACATTAAATGCATCTTGATAGGCAATGCCATGCTTTTTGACCTGGGAATCCTGCAGATATCACACATTTAGCAAATGTATGCGAAAAGCGAAAGATTAAGTTAATCTTCATTCGAAGAATCAGTTAAATTAAACAATTTATAAACAACTTATGCTTTCAATCAGGGAGTAATCCATTTTTGCAGAAGATACATAAAATACCTAATTTTGTCACTTGCACTTTCCTGATCCCTGAAATGCTTTAAGGATATGTATGACTGAAATTGCATGAGCATTTTTAAAAAATCTCGTCTTCCTCTTTTTAATCTATAATATAGTGTTAGCCTTCCTGAATCCAAAGAATGCTTAGATAGCATCCGCAAGCCATTTTAAATACTCCACTCTAGGTTAAAAGTTACGTAAATGCTAGGTTAGATCTAAATTCCAATTCTTTATCCTTGTTTTCTAGCAATTGAAATTGTCAGCATTTTTCATAATTTAAAATGCTCCTTGCGTCGCAGTTTTTGTGTTAGACTAATGAAACTTGCTATACACGTTCATAGAGACACTGTAAATAAAATTGACCTGGGTTTTATTGTGAGATACATTTTAAATACACTTTCTTTACTTCATAGCACAAACATTTCACATTTTGGGAAAATAGGCTATATTCATAGATTTAAAATTTTCTGGAGACACGGAGAAATCTAGGGCAAATTAAGTAAATGGATGTGTTGGGGCCATGTTGTTAAAATATTAGACCAAAATTTAAGTTATTTTGTCGCAAGGAACTTTTTAGGTGACGTAACCAAAAATTAATAAATTTGGCCATATTTTCTAAACTATCAAAATGAAATTGACAAAATTTGGTCTGTATCGTTCTTCTAGCTGAGACCTCAAACATTTCCTTCCCAATGTTGTTGTCCTGAAGCAATAAGTGGTCTGGAATAATGCCTGTTAAACACTACTACCTGTAACTATTTATCACGGATTACCGCAAAAAATGAGTACAGAAGGTTAGTATGCGATTTTACTTATTTGGGTTTAGGCAAGGGGTCGAAACCTTATATTGTAATATATTGTCCGCTTACAGACCAGCCACAGTGCACGGCAGCTTTCTTATCAGCATAAGACGAAAGGCGAAACTGTCGCAGAAAACTCATGAAAATCTTTAAACGGCTTAGAAAGAAAAATGAGCTTATACATGTCATAACATTTCAGTCCATGGAGAGAGGAAGAAAAGAAAACTGCAGCTCTCTTCTGTGAGGAAAGTAAGAAATTTTAACTTGGACCACGTATAAGGTTTTAACTGTACATTTTTAAGAGCAGCATAAATTTAAAACTCATTGATTTTAGTGCTAACAATTGTTTGATTATTTGATCATTTTTATGTCCACTTATTTACTACATAGTTGAAGTGGTTGAGGAAATATTAAGTTTTATGCAAGCTTTCGGTTCCAAGTTTTCGCCAAAAATGTTTTTTTCTTTTACTTGTTTCATTTATACCCCACCTTTAACTCCAATGGTCATATCGGCGGCCGTTCTCCTTTGGAACATATCCAAGCTGCTAACTCGTATTCTTTGGGTTTTAATCATTAGATGACGCATACATTCACACTCTCATTTATACTTCCAGACTCTGAGGAAGATAAGAAATTATCTTGGTCGGAGAAAGATCCGCACCCCCAACGCCGGGAATCAAACCACGACCACGAACTGGGCAGGCAGGTGTTCTACCAACTGAACTACGGTCCCAGCCAAAATACAGGTTCTGAGACTCCCTGAAGAAAAATTAGAATACAAAAAAAAAAAAAAAAAAAAAAAAAAATGCGAGTGTGAAAAATAGTGAGTGTGCGCATTAGTCAGTCTTGTCTGTCATATACAGAATCCGTGAATACCAATTTTAGAATTTAACCAACCTTTCGTTTTTACGTTCAGCGTCTTCCAAGGATGCAATACGTAGATTTCCAAATAAGTACGTACTACCAGCTGAGACCTAGCGGGATGGCTCAGGTGGTTTTGTCTGAGGTCCGCATTCGGGAGGCGCGGGTTCGATTCCCATGGCTGACCTACCTGACCCATGGGTTTTTCGGAGGTTTTTCCGAGTCGCTAGGCGATTTCTGGGTAGGTTACTAAATACCCCGAATTTCCTGTCATTCCATTTTCTTCTCCATTTCACATCTCTCATCCGGTGGTCTCTTTCAGGGTAGAAGTGTCGGCGGGATTCCTGGCGGTGCATGGCAGGATGAGAACCTCTGAGGAAAACTACTTCCTCCTCCGGTAGGTCGATTGCCGTTCTCCGCTCCTCTGCTGGGACCATTTCGTGACTGCCAGGGACCTCTGGGCCTCGGATCGCCTGCCTGGGACCTTTAGGGCTCGGCTGCTGGGCTCGTTGCCGTCCCGCAATAGCGCAGAGAGTTCGTTGTCCTGGCATGTCGAGGGAAATCTCTATCCAAGAAAACTGTAGGGACCCTGCCCTCTGTACTGTCGTGGCTCCTTAGGTCAGCCGCCTTCTGTCTCCTTCGCCGCATCTTTTTTCCCGGGTGTGCCCTCAGGTAGGGACATAGGAACAATGGGCCCAGCATGGTGGCTACGTACCGAATCCCCTCCGTATTGAAGTCCTAATCCCAATCCCCAATACCACCAGAAACTACCCCTTAAATGGAACATTTGTAGAGAATAGTTGTCACGATTTTCATTATCAATTTTAAATATTTTCATGATAAATGAATTAGACAGTAACAGCCTTGATTCAAAATAACTTTAGCATAACTTGTAAGGTATAAGAAATAAGACTATTGCATTGTTTGGATTGTTCGGAAGGGATTCTTGGCGTATACCAGACTGTGTTTTGCACCTATGTCCCAAGTGGAGCATCCCCGGGAGAGAGGATGAGATGAAAGGGGACAAAGGGCGTTCGAATCCAAGGAGTCACTAGAGTAGAGGGTGGGGTCCCTATAATTTACTAGATAGAAACTCCCCGACGGTCCAGGACAAACGTCATCCCAATTAACGTGGCCTTAACAGTCACAAGGCCAGTTCGGAGACCAGAGGCCACCACTGCCCCCAAGAGCAAGGAAGGCACCAGACAGGATTGCACAACCTGCATCCTACCAGCTGCTTTCCTGAATCAGCGCGCTAGGCCGCCTTGGAGAATGGAGTCCATCACACTGCCATGCACCGCCGAGACACCCACCGATACGTCTACTCTAAAAGAGACCATCAGATGAGAGATGATGTGAAATGATCATGGAGATGAAAATGGCACAATACGCTGACGACGTGTTTCTGTTCTGCAAGGACAAACACATCCTCAGAGCCTTCAACCCCCTTCAAAGACATCTCCGCCTAACACAACAGTGGTGCCGGCGTTGGCGGATGTCCGTAAATCCGGACAAAAGCCACGCCATACTTTTCACAAAGCGCCACAGCCCCGCTGACTGCCCCAACTTCAGCTACCGAGGTCGAAGGATAGAGTGGTCTAACTCTGTCCAGTACCTTGTAGTAAACTTGGACAAAGGTATAACTTTTCGCCGGCACATCAGGGACCTTTCGGCGAAGGTACAGGGAGCAATTGCTTCCCTGTACCCAATGCTGGGGTCGACCTCGATGCCAGTCCGCATGAAGTTGTACCTCTTCCGAGCGCTGGTAATCCCGGTGATGCTATATGCCTGCGAGATCTGGGGCATGGCAGCAGACAGCTGGATAGAATGGCTTCAACGTGCACAGAATAAAGGACTGCGGTCTTTCTATTCTGTGGGACGTTATTTCCCTACCAGGTTGCTCCACGGAGCATCGGGTCTTCCATACGTGGAAGATGAAATTAGGCGCCGGGCTTCAAAATTATACGCAAGTTTACCATCTCATAGAAGCGCCCTTGTCAGATCATTGGGAAATTATGACCCCACTAGACGCCGATCTAGACTGCATCGGGTCCCCCGTATGGCATGCGGGCGCCCTAGATAACCCAGGAGCTAAACCTATCAGCAGCTAAAGCTGAGCTCCTCATAATTCTTCCAAGCTGTTTGGCATCTAAATTTCTCCCCAACTAAAATACAAAAATTAAAAAAAAAATGGGTGCTAAGTACTGCATCCTCCCCTTCAACCCGAAGGTACTTTGGTAACCTCAAAATTAACTCACAATCAAAAAACCTACGTCACCTTCATCCTACATCATTCAATAACAATCCTACCTGCGGTAAAACCCTTAATGGGTGGGCACGCAGCAAAAACCTTCTGGCTGTATACAGCCAGCCAGCAGGAGCGAGCGAGCATGGAGATGAAATGGATGGACATGAAATTCGGGGTATGTGATTAACCTAACCATCGTTCACCTAGCGACTCGGGAAATCCCCCTGAAATCTCTATGGTTCCGGTAGGTCGGCCTAATCAAACCCGGGCATCCGAATGCGGGCTAAAGTCCAAACCGCATGAGGCATTCCGCTCGATATTTAATTACGATTTATGATCACAAAATTTTTATTGACTACGTACCTTTACTCATTCTGATAATTCTGATAGTCCCCAAAATAGTCACTCCTGAATGCGGTGCACTTTTCGATTGTTTCTGCCAGTCTTCAAAGACCTGCTGGAAACCATTTATGAGAGATCCTTCAAAATCGCCTCCGCGGCCTTCATCACTGCTTCTGATGATGGATAATGCCTTCCACGAAGGCGTTTCTTCAAGTTAGGGAATAGAAAATAGTCACACAGGGCTAAATCCGGACTATAGGGAGGGTGAGGGGTGCACTTTGTTCATTTTTGCAAGATATTCAGCAACAACATTGGCAATATGCGGCCGCGTATTATCGTGGTGCAGCATCCAGCCTGCTTCACGGAAATGTGGTCTGTTGCACCTGATATGGACTTGCAATGTTTTCAGGACATCCCTGTGGTATTCTCCAGTTACTGATGTGTGTGCAGGTACAACATGATGATAAACCATTCCAAGAATATAATATAATGAGATGACCATAACTTTCCCAGCAAAGCAACCACTTTTGCTTTTTTGGGGGTTGGTGATGAAGGAGATTTCCATGCTGAGCTTTGCTGTTTGCTCTCAGGATCAAAATGATGTAGCCAAGTTTCATCAGCAGTGATTACGTTTTAAAGAAACTCCGGATCTTCCTCTAACATCAACTTTAACTGCATGTTACCTCCATTGCAGTGGTAGGCGATACTGAACATGTCTGAACTTGTCTGGTTCTCACAGGCGGGAACGACGAGTACCAACAATGAAACTACTACAGCGTGTTTGTTTTACGGTAAGCTAACAGAATATAATAAGATTTAATTTTAGTGCTAAAAATTATGACCGTATGATCATTTCTTATTTAACAGCCCAGGTATATATTGTTGATTTTGATATATGTGCTGTAAACTATAGTCTCTTCTATTCACATCAATTTCGCAAATGTGCCAAAACGCCTACCGTCGGAGTTGTTTTACATGTAAGTACATGTTCTGACATGTGGTTCCTTTTTAAGCACCCTTAAACCACATTATTCTTGGCAGGGTTTGAACCCGAGCACAGTTAGCCAGCACGTAACCAAATTAGCCACCCAGACACCCTTTATGTCAAAAAATTATTCTACATTTTCGTAGCATAGTAGGCAAAATAGTAATTATACTTAAGTTGTCAATACTGCTATCTGGTGCGGATAGTTTAACTAGCAGGTAAACCCATTTAATCAGCGTTGAAAGTAATTTATTTACCTTTGTAACAATAGGAATTTTATAATTATTGGAAATGACAGTTTTTATAAAGATTTGATTGATTTTTTTAATCCTTATAAATTTTTATTTACTGTTTATTAACAGGTAGAATGACGTATATTAAACGAGTGGCAAAAATTAAAGACAAAAGTATATCGCTTTAATAGTTTTAGGTGTGCAATGGAGGGATTAGAGCACACGGAGTCCCCTCTGACTGTATGACTCCTTTCTCCTTGCGGTTTGTGAAGTATTTGTTAACTTTCAGTACTGAGTGGAACACTTCACAACCCTTTGCTAGACATGTAAAATTTTAAGCAGACGATGCGAGCAGCTGGTTATGCATAGCTGCTGTGAGTTGCTATTCACCACCTGCGCTACCAGAGTAAGATCATTTTTATTTAATGATATCTTGGTTGAACCAAATGGTGCTCAATGCAGGCAGCGCTGTTTCCAGTCTTCCCTGTAGTAGTCGGTTGAATGTATTCATTATTCTCTTTACTATCAAGTTACAACGGACTCGACTTCTCGTTATTGGTTACAACCTTTTCTGCTTTTCTTTCCACATCCTGCAGAAAATGATGTAAAGAAATCTGTGGTTCGTTTTGCTTTTATCAGACGTAATGCCTTTGTGTTTTTATTTATCTTTGTGTCTAATTAACTACGCTTTTCTTTCCTTACAGGCATTGGAGCTCAGTGCATTTGTTAAATTCCTGTTACCCTGGATAAGGTAAGTTTAATTTTTGTGAGAATTTAAAATTGTTAATGATAGCTCCTCCGTTATCGTTTATATAATTCTTGAAATTCAATTTAATGTTAGCAGCTGCACCTATATGGAATTAGGATTACATTACAAAGGGTATTCGGTACGTATGCCACTATGCTTGGTCCATTGTTCTTATGTCCCAAATGGGCCACCCCGGGAGGAAGGATGAGAAGGAGACAGAGGGCGCCTACCCAAGGAGTCACGACAGTACAGAGGGCAGGGTCCCTACAGTTTACTTGGATAGGCACTTCCTGCAACAGGCCAGGACAACGGACAGTACTAGTGGGGATCTACGTAGGGCAGCTGTCGCTGACCTACCTCTCAAACCAGGGAGTTACCAAGCTCTCCCCAAAGGGCGCCCGGCGCCTTCGTAGGGTTTTCCATAGGGCAAGACCTAGAAGCTAACAGGCCCCCACCCCGCCAGCTGGTACGATGAACACAAGACGGGATGGAAGTGGATACGCCACTTACGCGCGCCAACCCCAAAGGGGAAGGCTACCGATATGGCCTAGGTGGGACCGCCTGGTGATCTAGCACAACTTCTACTAGCTATGTAGGCTAGTACGCGAGAATATATTGCTTCCTTCAACCCCGTCCGAAGGCGTACCCGATCTGCCACGAGTATCGGGAACCACTGCCCCCTCGAGTCCAAACCAATCCGAACAAGTCTCCTAGGTGAGTGGCAGTTCGGCCCGAGGTTCCTCTAGTTACGTCAGAGGTACCACGAATGCTAAGGATCGAACACGCTCCCCTATTGCCAGACGGCAACGAGCCTAGCTGCTGAGCCCTAAAAGTCCCAGGCAGGTGATCCGAGCTCCAAAGGTCCCTGGCTGGCGGTCCCGAAATGGTCCTAGCAGAGGAGATGAGGCCGGCAACCGATATACCGCAAGAAGAAGTAGTTTTCCACAGATCATATCATCCTGCCGTGCACCGGCGAGACACCCGCCGACTGTTCTACCCTGAAAGAGACCACAAGAAGAGAGATTACTTGAAATGATAATAGAGATGAAATGGAGGGACAGAAAATTCAGAGAATGCAATTAACCTACCCAGCATTCGCCTAGTGACCAGGAAAAACCTCCAAAAATACCATGGGACAGGTAGGTCGGCCACGGGAATCAAACCCGGGTCTCTTGAATGCAGGCCACAGACGAAACCGCCTGAGCATTTCCGCTCGGTAATTTCCAGGATTAGTCTCTGATGTTCTCTTCATCGTAAAATATTTTTGAATACTTAAAAACTATTATATTACGTAAATCTGCTACAAATAATATAAATCACTTTAAAGGCACAATTTATATGTGCATTTAACCATTGCGTGATTTGCCTGCTATGGTTTAATTTTCATGTACTTGTACTTCAATTATGAGGTAGCTGTCCGTTTTTCCCCGTGGCTATTCAAAGAGCGTGGAACTTCTATATGTTGGCTTGAACATCTGAATATCGCTTAGCTACTGTGTAGTTTTTATTCCTTTAACAATATGTGTAACAAATTCTTACTCGACTAAGAAGAAATACACCAAGGAGAATATTTTTGTAGATGACTGAGTAAAGAAGGTTATGTAAATGCAAAAAATATTTTTATTAATAACAAGAACTGTTTAGTTTGTTCGCCCATACTTCTCAGTAGACAAATCACGGTTAGCAAATGCTTAAATCTCGCTTACCTGTCATTTGATGCCTGGAATTAGGTATCCATTATATTAACCTAAAACTATCCGTGAATTCAGTAACGTTAACCTCTCGCCACAGACTTCTTTTTAGCTGAGTGATCGCTTGTGATTACATTGAACCATTTTGCGGTCTTCATGAATACATTACTCACTCAAATATTGATATCAAACATATGTGCAAAGTGACATTGAATTTCCACAGCTGCGGTCAGTTCATACGTCTGACAGCCCTTTTGTTGTTAACTGACAGACAATGTAACATTTTGGACATTACTGGGCTATTGATGTTTCAAAGACATGCTCAGAATTTTGTAAACATGATTGTGCCCTTCGTCAGTTGTGGTTAAATTGTCGAAATGGGTGTCTCAAACCGGATTTACAGCCTGAGAAATTTAGTGAATCCATGGAAACAAGTGCCTGTAGTGAGAATCGTTTATTTCCGGAAGGAATATCAAAGAAATGAGACAAAGTAACACAATTGGAGCTACTTGAACCTAAAAATAGGCATTTTTAAGCACTATAGATAGCATAAATACGTAACGGCATAGACTGCTGTTGTAATCAAGCTACACAAAGTTGTTTACGAATAAATATCAAAACAAGAACAGTCACTGAGTTTAAAAATTATGTCCCACTCACGCGTGCTCTATCGCACTTTCTCTTTTGGTGCAAATGCTTAAAGGGTGTAACAGTAGTTTTGAGTTATATTTAGAAATGGTAT
This sequence comes from Mantis religiosa, assembly GCA_030765055.1. NCBI lineage: Eukaryota > Metazoa > Arthropoda > Insecta > Mantodea > Mantidae > Mantis > Mantis religiosa. The sequence continues at coordinate 30,261,858 of CM060956.1, forward strand.
GAAAATTTTATAAACTTATAACAATATATGTAATTATGTGATTGGTCGAAGTGATATTGTATGATGTAATATGACGTAATGTTGTGACGTGGCATTAAATCGGCCATTCACAAAATTAAGAGAGGAGTAACGATAGTTAGGAAAAATCAATATTCTTGGTATAGAGAGATGTTTTGTAATGGTGAGTGTGATGAATAGTGGTGCAAGATCAAGAACATTTAAGTAATAGTTTGAATCTGTTTAAATATAACGAAGTAAGAATTTATCGATATTTTGGAAGTGACTGGGAAAAGAACTTCAAGTAAAATGTAATCTAAATAATACAATTAAACAGTTACAAAATATGACTTCTCCGAAAGTTTATTCCGAACCACGCCTTGAAACCAAGAATCTCATGACTGTTAGTTAATCAAGCACAATCATCAAGAAACAAATCAAAATACAACTTATTTGTTATTTCTGGCTTCTCGACGCGGATCTTCGAAAAGTCAACGTGCATCACATCTCAAACATAGAAATCCCGTACCAAATTGCGCCCGAACGTGTGGCTGATTAAAATGGAGACAAATTAACGACGAATAGTCACAAATTCCTGTCCCAGGGGCTTCAAAATCTTGCACTTCTTGTGGAGATATTGATACATAAATTTCTCCTTAATATACTTTTAATATTAGTCGAATAAAGTAAAAGGAGAAGAAAGAGGGATCAGTATTAAAATATAAGGAATATCCCCTCATTTTTCGTCTTTCTGAAATTAATGAAGCTGTTAGCCAACAGGGTGTAAGGTTTATCGCAAATTTCGTAATTATAATCGTTGACTTGAACTTCACAAAACTTATTTTGTTTTTATATTGTCAAATATTTCAATTTGATAGTGGCCTGTTATTTGTGACGTCACTCTCTAGCGGCGAGGTAGGAAGTGTGTGGCCATTTCATTCTCAGTGTATGTGTAGCCTATGACTGTGCTGGGCTTTCCAGGTATGAGGTGCATTGGGCCATATTTTGTAATTATGTTTTATAAGTAAATCTCTTTTGCCTTAATCTTGGTTTAGTGTATTAGTATAACACTGTGGTGCTGAATTAAAGCAGGAAAGGGGAAGTTGAAATCACCTCTTTACACCCCGCTGCGATAGAATCACGCGTTTACCTCTAGTTACTGAGTTTCAGTGGTGTAACATCGCTATCATTCTGGCGTATAGAAAATCAAAAGAGTTTGCACTCATAGTTTACTCCTGACCAACTAATGTTCCTTAGGATGACTTCTGTGGCGCAAGTTATGTTTTACAAAGTCTGCAATATACAGTACTAAAGACGAAGTGCAGAGTCTCAAAAGATAAGCAAGGTGATCTTCTCTGATCTTGTTGCGATATTCCCTTTTAATATAGTTCATCTTTGAAAAAGTTTGTTCGCAGATATATGTAGGGCCAAAGACTGCAATTAAATTATATGCAAACATACCTAACCTCTGATAATCACTACACAGCAAAATTTTAAAAAAATTTCACCCTTCGTTCTCAGAACATTTTACTGTCGTGGAATTTTGTAGTAAAAATAGTTCCATTTGTACCTCGTGCGGGGCCTCACTACATGGAACCTACAAAGCAGAGCAAAATAATTAGATATTTGTATCACTTTTTATATCTTCAAATTGAGAAGGGAATGGGTCTTGTAGTTGCTTCAGAAATTCTCCATACTTTTCCAGAAGCATGATTCTTATTGTGAACGCAAGCAATTGAAATGATGTAAATCCGTAACTACCAGCTGTCCTTCCCACAGTCGCAATTATGCCATAAATAAGATATTTACTTCATTATCAACTCGACTCAGAAATACAATTAACCGTGGCTACTTAGATTTGTCCACCGATTCGTGAAGGGCTAGAGAAACACATTTTAATGACTTTATTTTGTCCTTTAATTGCCTTTCCAAATCACAACACAATTCTTCTATGGGTCTCGTTACTGTACCGCGTGAGAGACTGACTGGTGCAAATAAATCGACTAAATCGGAACAAAATTCTTACGCAGCAACTGGCAAGCTTTGCTTCATAAATTCGCCATCACTAAATGGTTTCATATATTTCCCATTAAGTTCCGCCAGATTATAAGAAAGCTGTACCAAATTTTCAACATGAGGGTCATATTGAACATGTGTTTTTACTTCCACTTTTTATGATCTGGCTCTACCTAGAACAAAGATATCCCAAACGTTAGAAGTAACGCCACTGACTGCTGCCTCTGTCTCTCGCTGCCTTGGTCACTGGTGTAGGGAAAACAACCTGTGTAGGGGAAGGAAACGTGTGCTGTACAATTGAGCACCCTTGGTATAATCAATCCTTCTTAGGGAAATACCAAGAAATCCTTACCTTTACCGCCAAGCATGATTGATTATTCATCTGAGCAAGGTTTTCCGTCCATACTTAGATCAACAATAAAAATAATTAACAATAATAACAATAAATAATTAATAGATAACAGTGTGACTTTGTGGGCTCGTAAAATAAAAGTCCAATTGTACAAACTCAAAATGTTCTTTACTTCCACCATATTACAGCTTGTACACTTCCCGATTACATAGAATTATGTAGCGCACACAATTACAGTCCACCAGTTCGTCTGTCACAGGTCCACTCCACACTCGCTGTTACGTACAACTCTCTCTAGAGCTGAATAAAAATCCCTCCAGTCGGTTCACTAGCACTACGCTCTTCACGGCTGCTCGCCCTGAACTGAACTACCTCGTCCACTGCAGGCCGTATATAGGAAGATCGCTGTTTCTGGAAGCTACGCGGCTAGGAACACCATCCTGATTGTTCCAGACGTCAGGGGGAGGAGAAAGGGACGGCACAGTGGCCCGCGATACCCTTCCAAACATTCCCTCAGTTAACGCCACAAGATTAATGGGTAGGCGTGGTCCAAATGCCTCCTGTCCCCCACTCAGCTATCAGTTGGTCGTGCCTTCCGATAATTGGGTGACAATAGTAATAATAGTAGTAATAGTAATGATGATAATGATAATTATGACGATGTTGATGATGATAAACCCACATGGACAGTTAAGTTATAATTAAAGATCATATTTGACATATATGAATAATACATAAATGTTTCCTACAGATATATTCTTGAACTATCTCAGACAGGTACACATACTTGCAACCATATTAGCTATTGTATGATTTAGCTTGAAGCAGTTTACGACGCCAGCTTGGCGGTGAAAAGTTCTTTCATTAAATCTGGTTCATGCTTCACACAACAGACTGTACGATTTTACCATAAGTTGCGAAGACATCTGTTTGCATAATGTATTTCTCTGGTGGGAAAAGAGAAAGCTAGGTGAGAAAACGTCCAAACACAGAAATTTGAACATGTATTAGAAGAGGGGACAAAAATCAAGCAAGGTCAAACTAATAGCGTATCACGTGAGTTTTCAAATTTCAGAAAAATAGCAAGAGTGGGAGAGAAAATCATCATGGCAGAACTTGGATGGTACACGATACAACACTCTCCAATCTACACAGCAAGGAACTCAACGTATCAGACCGCGAGTCAGACATAAGTGAGTCTTCAAACAGTTGCATTTATTCGGGTGTGAGAGATAACATACATTACACTCTGCACTGTGCACACCGTCTGGGCGCAAGAAACTATACATACTTTGGAGAATTGAATTGATTCGCGCGCGAGACATTAGTATATCTACGAACACTTATAATAAACTACGATACATCACACTACAGACACAGGACACAGCAACATGTATCACACTTCTACACGAGTAGCGATATCACAGGTGGCGAGCTCAATGAGAGGTTAAGGAACAAAATAAAGTGATATGTAAAACAGTCGAGGTGTTTCTGTCACAGCTACATCACCAGTTAAGACGTACCCACACCTGAATCCAGCTAAGAGCATCCATGCGGAGATACCCTACAGAAATCCTTGACCAAGTTTAATACTCCCCAATCCTTAATCCTCGACCGTCATAAAACCCATTATCGTGAGGCACTGAGCAAGATTTCACTGGCTAAAGCGTTGTTAGCATATCCATTATAGCCAAGGACGTGACAGCATATTATTTCTAATAGTTACATAACGCGATGTTCATGTTTTTACTTATATTGTTTCTTCAGCTTTAGACAGTATTACATTGCTTATTCATTTGTTTCAATCACATTTTTATTTTAGTTAATCGGAATTTAAAGTGCCTTTTTAAGAATTTAGTATCATTAATATTAAACTTCATATTTTTCTTTAAATACAGATTTACGGACCTGTAATTTCGTGCTGTCTCATTAATAATACCACCCAAACAGCTCAGGAAGTTAAAGCTAAAGGTGACAACATTGTCGTTATGACAAGATGTAATAGCCATTACTTTAGTGTTACGTGCTAGTTTGTTTCCTTTCATTCAGAACTATATACTTGAAACAAAGCACCGCAGTGCTGAAATGTGACGTCACAGAGCCATTTGTACACCGACAGTTTTATGCGCGGTTGCTTGCACTATCTATGGTGTGGCGTGCGTTTGTGCCAGCATGTACCAATAAAAACCTCACTAAAAGGATTTTCGTTTGCGGTTTTTGTACTTTAAGTCAGGGCGTGCTACAATTATTGTGTTACTGCAGTTTGCAGCTAAACCGATTGTATTTATGAAGCCCATTCGGAATGGCGCATGCGCAAGTCTTCCCTTGAATGGCCGCTCGTGTCATTGTTTGTAGCGGTTGCCTTTTCCGAACAGAACAACGAACCATGTTTCATGTTGGGTATTTAAAATGTTTAAACATGGGAGAAAGGTTAAAATGAATGTTACCGAAAATTCTAATACATGAACGCATGTACACGACTTCTATCCGCTCATTCAAATCCCCCATAATATGGTGCTTGCGCTCATTCAGCAATTTGACACTTTAAACAAACGTACAAATTATATCCTGCACGAGGGGGACAAGCTAAACAAACGTACTCTGTAATTTCGGGTCTCACAAAAGCGAAACAAAACCTGTTTTAATTTCGTCCTCATTTCATCAGTTGAAAACGAGATGTAAACAACGTTGTCGGCCGGGGCAATGAATTACAACTAAGGGGGCCATTAACTGACTTGGCAATTTAAATTCAGTAAAATCTATTGAGGCTTTTCCATTTGTGATTTCATTGTATTCCACAGGAAAAGCGTTATGTGCAGATTCGTATAATTACTATAGAACACTATGATATCGTGTTTAGTAAGAAACAAGTGCCAACTATGTTATTAGTAGACCATAGAGTTCTAAGCAAAATGTTTATAAATGCTCATGAAAGATTTTTGCTTGCTTATTTTATGCTTTAAATTAAAATAGCTAATTTTATTCAAATCATATTAATTTAAAAGTAATTTTTCAGTCCTAGCCATCATTTTATCTTCAGACAGTTTACTTCGTCTCGTTGAAAGATTAGGATCCGATATAAAAACATAGATCTTCTTGTCTCTAGCGTCAAGAAAGTGTTTGTACTTTCGCCGATTAAAATAAGTAAATTCTGGAACGACAGCCCTAAAAGGGACAAGGCCTACCAACCCGACTGCGGCCTTATGCCCACTTACCCATGGCTGTTGTTTTCAAATGCTAGGTTTTGGCAATGAAGCCATTAGCTCTCTTGCTCTCCAATATTTCTGTGTAGTGGGTCCGGCAGGTAGGACTTCACAGGTTAAAAGATGTTCTTCGGTCATTTCCTCTTCTTTGTTGCACAGAGGGCAATTTGGACTTGTACAAATTCCTATTCTGTGTAAGTGTTTGGCCAAATAATCCTGCTCCGTAAGTAATCTAAAATTTGTTACTGCAGCTTTACGTGGGATTTCTGGAATAATTTCTGGTTTTTTAATTAAAGTGTTCCATTTTTTATGTTTGGTTTTGTTATATATTGATCGGTTTTGCTTGTTTTTATATTTGAATGTAAAGGGTAAGTTTTTATTTTTGTTCTGAATTAAATTTGCGCCTTGTGGGAAGAAAATCTGCTGATTCATTTCTAGCAATCCCACAATGTGTAGATATCCACTGTAATATAATTATTTTCGGTAGTTTTTGAAGTTGTTGAGTCATTTTGTGACATTCTTTAATTTGGATTGAGCGCATTTTATATACATTATTGCATATAATGCTGCTTTAGAATCAGAAAGTATGACAGCCTTTTATAATTTATCTATTATGTATAAAATGTGTTGGAGTGAAATATGAATAGCCGTTACTTCTGCATCTAAATTTGTTGTGTGGTATCCTGCTGGTTGATAGAATGAGAATAATGCACAGGTAGCTCCTGCTCCACTTACGCAAGGTATAGCTGGACGATCATCCAACTGATACGGGGTGGAGATGTGGTCAGCATCTCGGCATCCCCCAGCTGGAACGTTGGAGTCCCTAGCGTAAGCTGCTCATTTTCCTCCCGATGCTCAGTGGGCATCGGTTCTACACCAAGAACTTAAAATCCCCACCCCGTGGGGGCGATTGAACCCAGGCTGCTTTACTGTCATTGCTTAGAGTTCAAAAATTTCGTGAAGTCCCTCCAAATTTGTCTTTACCTCCTCAGCCAGTTTTAAGTCGATCGGATTCCTTGGATACAGGCTGTCATTCTACTCAAAACATTTGAATGAAGTAAAACCATTGCTAACCTCCTTAGATGCAGAAGATACAAGCACCATTGCTACAACTGAAGAATGTTTTGCTAATATTGGCATCCAAGATAAGATAGAGTACACCAATAACCGCTTCTCCAAAATACCTGCTATTATAACACAGTTGCAAGCTCGAAAAAATACCTTGAAGCATTCACTTTCTTTGATAGATGGCATTTCAGTAACGATGTCTTCAGAGACTCACAGTATTGTTAAAACTGCCTTTGAGAAACTCAGGTGTTAAAGAAAAATACTGGTTACGAAAAACTGTGTAAAATTTCTTCAAAACTTTCTCGTACAGAAACGTATATCCATGAGAAATTCATTCATAAAGAGCAGTGGTGGTTTTTGCATGTTCCAGTAACACTGTGTTGTTGAGAGATCCTTTTAGCAGTATAAAAATTCTTCATTAAAAACACAGGAGCATCCCTCAAGAAAATCTCAAGATAACTCTCTCGTGTACTGTAACAAGCTTGAGTAAGATAAAAATTCTACCAAGCTATACGCTGACGATTAAATTTTAATTTTTATTTGCTAATTTTTGTTTCATTTTTCGTACCTATTTGCTTGCTTATTTTATAATTTGGCTGTGCTTACAAATCCGGCTCTAGTTATTAGCAATGTATTTTGCAATATAGGTATTTATTTTCTGTTATTTACTTTAAGTATAAAATACCTGCGTGTGCTTGCTCAACTTTCACTAGGCCTTGTTTAGTTTTTTGTAATTTACGTCCTCCAACGTCAGGTTATATCGGAGGATGAATGAGTGAGTGAGTGAGTGAGTGAGTGAGTGAGTGAGTGAGTGAGTGAGTGAGTGAGTGAGTGAGTGTGTGGTGTTTTAGGGCCCGTCAACAACTAGGTCATTTGGGCCCAAAGTTAAGTCTAAGAACTAAAACCTACGCAAACTAAGTTAAAAAGTAAGATAAAATAAAGACACTCAACTATTAAAGGTACATAAAAAAACTCATCCCAGTACAAATAATTTAAAATCTCTAAAATTAATAAATATAAAATACAAGTCAGACTTGTTTATTAAAACCGATTTCACCGCAGTGCCTTAACCACGGCCACTGGGTCGTCCCCTAAAACACCGAGCAAGTTAGTCCCCAAGCCCAAAGCCTGGCGAACGCGGGCGTACTGCGGGCAATCGAGTAATACATGCCGCACAGTGAGGCGTACTGCACATGGAGCACACACAGGGGCCGGTTCCCCTCTTAACAAATGACCATGAGTCGCTCGTGTGTGCCCAATTCTCAGCCGGGTGAGTATCACCTCGGCTCGCCGGTTATCCCTGCAGGAAGTTAGCCAGGGTTGTACGCTCTCCTTTATCGCCCGGAGTTGTGTGCCTTCCAAAGCTGTCCAGGATTGCTGTCAAGCAGATAGGAGTTGGCGACGGAAAAAACGTTGCACATCCTGGTATGACACCGTAGTTGTTAAACTCCGGGGCAAACGGCAAGCGGACTTAGCAGCCGCGTCCGCCTCCTCGTTCCCGGAAATCCCCACATGGCCTGTGGTCCAAGTAAAAACTAAATGGTATCCGCGACTGAGCATTTGCGAGATCTGGGCCTGTATTTTTAAAACAATGGTGTGAGCGGCAGTGTGCTGTTGCAAGGCCTGAAGAGCACTCAGAGAATCAGTGCAAACAATAAAAGAGCCAGGAACTAACTTGCAAATAAAAAGGAGCAAATATAGGATGGCATACAGCTCTGCTGAGAAGACCGAAGTGGAGTCCAGAAGGCGTAATTTATGAGCCTCACCGTTAATGAAGAACGCGCAACCCGTAGTGCTACCTAACTGAGAACCGTCTGTAAAGACCGGAACATAGGGTAACGGTCCAGTAGTTCGGCAAAAAGTTGTTGGAACTCCGAATGTGGGGTAGCGAGTCTAGAGTTGCTTGAAAGAGTTAGATCGAACCGCGCACGATTGAGCTGCCATGCAGGATAAGGGCAGATGGACGACCTCTCCACGCGAGGCATTCGGAGGCCATGCGAATGTAGGAGATCCCGAAATCTTATTCCTATGGGGCGTGTCCGAGAACCAGGGCGCTTATAACGGTGGACTAAATCTGGACACAGAACTGGTTTCAAACAAGGATGATAATGGGTGAAAAGATGCTCAAATGAGTCCGGGGTCCTAGTAGCTTAGAGTTATCCGACATTCGTCTACTAGAATAAGGGAAAACCCTGGAAAGAACCTTATCCAGGTAGCTAACTCTGACCGAAATTCGTACTCGGGACCTCTTGAACGTGAGGCAGACACGCTACCATCTACGCTACCGAGCCGGGTAGGCCTTAATTAGTTCACACTGGCTTTTCACTAACTTCTGTTACTTATTTCGTTCGCGAAGTAGTATCGTAATGGAACAAGCAGAACGCTATCTTCAGTTCCAGCAGCTTTACTACTTGGGGAAGTCAATTATAAGACTTACTTTAGGCAAGTATGTTTATAGGTGTTTTATGTAAGTAGAATAATTTAAAATGCCAAAGGCCACCCAAGCTTTCACAACCAATCACCCACATGCAACAGAAATAATACCTAAAATAAAACAAATAATAACATATATAAAGACAAAGAACAAGTTAGTAGTTCTTTCAATTGATACCTTCTAGTATGGCTATTATTGGCAATAAAACAGCAAGATTATCTTGCCAAAAAGTAACAAAACTTTTCCATTTGCCATTTTGTCATTTGTCTGGACAAATACAATTCACACGGAAGCACTAAAGAAAATAGTACAACGCAAAAATAACTGAAATATGGAAGGATAACTCCAAAGAAAAAGCAACAGGGAAAACATTGGAAACCATTCAAGACATCTGGAAAGTGTAAAATAACAAACCAAGGGAAGAAGCAGTATCCAAATTTAGGTTAAAAGCCGGCAACGATTGTTTGAATGAACACTTACATATAGGTTAGGTATACTACCAACAAGTGAATGCACCATCTGCAGAGCTGGTGTCATGAATTCCTTCCACCTTCTGGTGTCCCCAGGCTTAAACGAAGATCTCCAGAAACAGGGTGATATGTATAATCTGTACCGTAAAACCAGAGACATTTTAAAACTGACAGTATAAATTATACGTGTATCTGTTTATTTGTTTATTTGCCAAATATCTTGTTAATGGCTTATGATACGGTATTCTGTTTTGGAATCAAATGCCTATAAAAATATCTTAAGCCTTTTCCCAGTAGGGTCTTAGTTCTCTTGTAGTTATAAATAGTTAAAAAATGAAGATTTGAAGAGCATGACATTACAGTTCCTGCTATAATGCCCAGAAAGTTTCATTGTCTTCCACTTTGGAGAATAGCGACTATTCAACTTAATTTGAACATCACAGCTTATCATAATTCTCATAGAGATGCATCTACCTATAAACAGTTTTTTCAAGAAATAACTTATATCTACCCTAACCACTGATACATCTACACTGAGGGTTCCAAAACGTACGGCAATGGGTGCGCTGTAATTACCCCATTCAGTTGAAACTTCGTAATCATTATTTCATATTCTCTTGCGAACTTTCTGCACTTAAACTAGCTTTGACATACATAATCCAATCCAGGGAGAGTGGATTTCTTATTTTTGATACATTATGTTCTATACAAAGTCTCAAGGACCGATCAACTGTCCTTCAACTACTTCAATGTGTCCACATTCTTTATTTTATTGTTCTAACTAAAGAGAAAATTGTTACTTTGATGTTGGTCCCTTCACACTGCGACATTAAGAGAAATGAAGCGGACAAAGCTGCTAAAGAAGCAAGTGAACTAATAGACTTAGATGAACAACAAACAGTACCTTATCAGGATATTACAAAAATACTCCTCCAGAGTAATAAAAACAAAATGGAAACAGATCTAAAATCAGTCGCCTCCAGAATAGTTACATATGGTAAAGAAAGGGGCACTAGCTCTTCCCCTGTCTACTCTCTTAGCACTTATTCACCATTCTGAACACGCCATCCAACTTCAAATACGTACTGCTATTCCTCAAAAGTACAAACATGTATACGAAAATCTAATTCCAAGGACACAAATTTAGAATATATATAAGTTACTATGCAACAAATTGACTGTCGAAATACTACTGTTCTACTGGTTGTTATTCAATACCTTTGTCATATTGATTTGTTATTTATGGTTTTCATTTTCTGTTTAAATATTTGTAACCAATTTATTGTATACACTGTATTATACAAAATAGTGGAGATATGACCTAGTTGATAAAGAGACTCTAAATAAATAAATTAAAACGAATGAAGAGCACTTCAGAGGCTATTCTCTAACATTTGAAGGTGCATTCTCATTTGTCACACAAACGTATGAAACGCAATGATTTAATGAAAACTATTAGACACTTCGGAGTAAATAAAAAATAAGAAAACATTTTTTCAGTACAAAAAATTTGGAGAAAGGATTTTGTTCTCCCCTACCCTCCCAAATAAAGCCATTGAGTCAGATCCTTGAAGCTAAAGCTAAATCACCATCTTATGTTTACCAGAGTTCGCTTTTTGAGTTAGAAACTACATGCACATCCAGTTATTAGCCAAGTTGTACAGAGTTGTTTATTTAAAAAGTTGACATATGTCGTACATTCATTAACGTATGTTTTAGACTACCTAAAATGATGGTCATTAAGCACGTAATACATGCAGTCATTACAACTGCGAAAGACCACAGAACCACAGAACAAACAGTTTGCTGATGGACTCATTTAGCTCACTGTGTAGTTAAATGAAAAGTGGAATTGCATATTTATGATTAATTAATCATTATATGGAAATTAGGTTAATATTATGCAACGGAATATATTTTCCGCAATGGACTATGTTATAAACAGTTATTTTCCTTTAATTGCTGCCTGACACGCATTCGTCAAAATGACTGAACTGGAGGTAACATCAAATGTGGAGCGAGATTTTTGATATTTGAGCGCTGGAATTCGGAGAAACGTAATTATTACATATGCCTACTGGTTTGTGAATACATAAGCTTAATGATGTTGATGTTTGTATAATGAGCATGGTGGGGTATAAATTAGCCAATCTGTGTGCATTATCTTTGGAGAATTATGGATCTCTAACATACTAAACACCTAACTACATTTTATGCTTTTCGCGACAAGGGATCCAACTCTCGGGTGGAGAGGATGGATCAGGGAATTCGGGAGACAAAGGCGCAAGCATGTACGGGTACCTAACATTCCCAGATGGAAAGCATTTTACTCCGTTCAAGACCACTCATAAACACAGAGTGCTAAGGGGAGTCCCCTGAATTGGACTCTGCTTTCTGAGCATACAAAGGGCGGGTCCAACAGCATTCCAACTGACGCCAGGGAGATACCGTCACCTAGTCCTTCAAACTTTAAACAAATAATTGTAATAGCAATGAGGTAGAAAGTTCTAGCTGCAGAGTCACCTCCCGAATATTGCCCTACCAACAATGAGTAGTGGGCGGTCACCATCGGTCAAAACCAAGGCCTACTGAATGCGTTAAGGTTGGTATTGATGTTCTCATCCTCTCCTCCCTGTTTCTTTTCTTTATCATTTTTATCAAATTCTTCCTTGTCCTAAATGTGAGAAGGTACTTCACTTTGGATTAAAATTTCATTTTTTATTTTTACATTTTATGATAAAGTCATCTCTCTAGATTACAAAGATTTAGTTAAAACGTTATTTGAGCAATATTTTATGCCTAATTTGCTAATTATGTTAGTGGGTGTTAAGTTTTTGTCACACACCTTTTCAAAAGCTTTCAGAAAATCGATCATAACTTCTGTAATACTGAACAGATATTTCTGAACTATACCTTTTTAAGAGATATTTCAAGCTTCCTGCTGGTACCAGTGTAACTCCAATGATGCTAGTTTTTCTTTTGTCTTTGGCTGTGTATCTGAAGAGTTATTTGTTCTGTTTAATATTTTGTACTAGTTATTGGTGAATGTATATGGGTAGTCCAAAAACATTTAGAAAGAGGAAGTTTACAGGCAAATGGTTTTAATAAATCAGAACAGTAAATGTGGAAAATATAAATGGAATAAACAATGAAACCACGTGTAATATTGAGGTTAGTAGGCCCAGTTCACACAATACATGTGCTAATCATGATAGTAGTTATGTACAGAAATTGATGAGCTGTGAGTCCTGAAAGCAGATAAAATGGTTGAACTGGCCAAGAAGTCAAGACAAATGAAGAGGAACTTAAAAAGAACAAGGGAGAATACAGAGGGTATAGACTAAGCAGCAGGAATTGTTCAGACTCATGAGAAGCCAGTAATCAATATATAATCTTTAAAGCTGTTTTTCTCAATTTCACATTTTTCAGGTTCCGGTACACATTTTTTAAGAAACTAACCAACCAAAACATATGTATTTTTGTGTGTATTAAGTAGATTCCTTAAAATAATAAGGGATTTTTCTCTGAGGTTTATAATACTTATATACAAATATAACAATTTGTACCTTAAAACTTAACTTACGTTATAAGAAATTATGATAATTTTCTTATAAATTGTCCGGGATCACGATTTCATGTATAACGTTTACACATCCTCAGCCGGAAACAACAAAGCTATCGTCATCGTTACGAACGCTATATGTTAATATGTTCTTGTTAGTACAAAAAAAATCTGAAAATAAAACAAATTTAAAAACAGAATCGACTGCCGGTATTTCAAAATTCATTACGTGATGTTTCTTTTTTAAAATAAATATATTTTTCCAAACCATTAAATCTATCAGAACATTTAACTCTTTTAATAATTTAACTTCTGGATATGTTTCATGGTTAAATGGCCAAAAATGATCTGCTACTACCAATTTATCAATCTGTTTATTTTTAATGTTACGAAAATGTAAGTTGACAATGCTGCCCTTACAACAGTTGCAACAAACACAGACCTGCGTTTTGAGTGTCTTCCTCATCTACTATACTTACCAGACCTTGCCGCAAGTGATTTCCATATGTTTTCACCACTCAAAGACGCAATGGGAGGAAAGAAATTCGTTCCGATGAAGAGGTACGCCTGGCGGTGCATGAGTGGCTGCGCGGACTACAACAGAATTTTTTTCTAAAGTCGTCTATGTACTCTGTAAGCGTTGAAGGACTTACATTGAGCGTGGGGGAGATATTGTTGAAAAGTGATAGCTTTTTACCACTTCTGCACAATAAATAATATTTTTAAAAATATTTAAAATTTTAATTTGACTCACCCACGTAGTAATACTGCTACAAATAGAACTTCGAAAACACCATCCCACTATCTTCCCATTATCACGGTTGCACCGTGAAGCGATATATGCGCTTATGGCCAGTTCCTTTCCAAATTGTTACAAATAAATTTCTCTAGACTGAGGCAATTGTTAAAAATATTCCGGGGATAACATATTATTTATCAAAAAGCTATAATTATTAGCATAAACTACTCTCACCTATTCGCAGTGTAAGTGACGTCGTTAAGACAAGTTGGAATATTCAAGTTTGACTGTTCGTTTATATATGCTGTAAGAATGCATCAACTATAGGTAATGTCTTTTCTGGCAGAGAGAAAGCGCTGATACTCGTGTGTTACTTTGTTTCACTTTAGTTTATTATGCACAGTATTTAAAACAAAAATATTAAAGTATAATTTTGAAGAAGACTGTTGATTGTTTTATATTCTCTGAACTTTAAGGCAACTGCACTAAACATTTCTTTTTTCCCACAAATTTTGGAGCAGCTTTCTTTTTGGTTTCCTTGCCTCTCTCTCCTCTTGAAACTGCTGATCCTAAAATGGATTGAACTTTGTCATATTTTCACAAGTGACTGTTTTGTTTAATTCAAATTGTGTGTTACAAGTAATCAGTTGACTATGGTAGTGCGTATGACGTCATGTCACGTGACCTCTCCTACCTCTGTCAAAGCATGTACAGAGTTCATATTTCACATCTAATAGTCTGGTGTGACGTTGCGAGTTTTGGAAATATATGTCCCTACTTTTTGAAGAGAACGATAGAAATGTAATATTGACCTTAGACCGTTAAGTAGAGATGTTATGAGACTTCCTTCCTCCTGAGTTACATCACTGTGAAATCGACCTCAAAACCATCTGGTTTCAGCAAGATGGGAATACAGACCATACTGCCAAAGTGTTCATTGTAATGTTTAAAGAAATGTTTCCAAACAAGGTGATTTCAAGTAGAGGAGATATGCCCTGGTCCGTACGTTCTCCAGATCGATCACTACACGACTACCTCCTTTGGTCCTACCTCAAATCTGAAGAGTACACTGGAAAAGGAAGTAATATTAATGGGCTCAAGGAGGGCTCACAAAAGGAAATTAGAGCCATACTTTACGACATACTGCGAACATCGATACAGAATCTGCATCACATACTACAACAATATACACAAAGAAATGAAGGCCAGAAAATATGAAATCATTACAATTTTACAAGCAAAAAGAAATTGGGGACGAGAAGCATATGTAGATTACTGCAATAGGCAAAAGAGAGTAGGGTTAGCTTGGATGAGAACAGGAACAATATTTATAAGAGATATAAGAGGTTGGGAAAGGGAATTTGTGAATTGTGTGGGGGGGAAAGAAAGCATAGAACACTACGTAACAGAATTCCAGGCGGTTGCAGTGTGGAAAAAAGAAGTTTGGGAGGAAAAGTGGGAGAAAGTAGAGAAGAGGATAGTAGCTATAAGAATGTTAACGGGAAGGAAGGAAGGAAGGAAAATAAGGTCAGAGGTATTGGCGAGTTCTTGCAGAAAGTAAATGAAAAATGGACCAGAAATGTTACGAATATAAGGAAGATGAGGAGAAGAAAGGGACCAATTAAGTAACAAGGAGGCAAGGAGGTTTAGCTACCTGGCAGAGCAGAAGACCAGGGTGTCATGTAAGCCAAGGTAGCAGCAAGGTAAAGACAAATAAAAGGTTCTAACTAGAAAATAAGGTCACGTCCTCAAATGACCTTTAATATCCTATTGCAATTTTGCAGAATTAAAATTTGAGTTTAAATCTTATACTATTTATTTTACTTTAAAAATCGTCTGGTTTCCATGGCCCGCCTGTATAAGCTATTGTTTTCTTTGCAGCAATAAAATTTTCATACATTTTAAGTCTTAGCTGTGACATTCCACATTATCTTGTTTTCAGTGTCTTGTATTGTTCTTGTGTTCGTGTATGCATTCATCTTCGTTGAATTTCCTCATATTGATGCTCCATGTGATGCTCCATTCTTAAGAAAAGGAAAGGAAATCAATATGTCTCTACTATCCAAAGGAAAAGGCATTGATTGGATTCATGGCCTTGATTAGTTGAGAAAACAAAAGTTTTCTCAACATGAGTGTTTTGTCTCCCATTAGAGGCATCTCCTATGAAATGCGAGTAACATCCGCTTCAAAACACTTCATTATCGTCTATTAGACCCTCATGAGTCAGTGTGAGAATACTGGACATTCTATATAATACCTTGACAAAAGATTAACAACCTCTTTGGGCGTTTTCTCTTGCTGGAGGAGCAAACCTGAGTCAATCAATCCTCAGAGATGGTTGAATGTAACAAGTGAAGCATACTTTGACCCCTAAGTCACGTGAGGCAGGCAAGAGTGCAAAGGGAGAAAGGTAGTGCACATTTAATTTTATATGTGTCTGAATAAAGAGCTTCTTCTGGCTCTGTGAGTCGGAAAACGCTAGCAGAGTGTGCAACGTAGCGGTCATAATGCCTGCGAGGCAGATATAGAGAGGATTGAAGACGCACTTGTGCTTGCTGCTAACAGGACCGATGGTCTGTATGATAAGGACATATGGAGTTTTATGGACACACTCTCTCAGAGCAAGGATGTGTAAAGCCCAGATAATGTCCGCATACATACATGTAAATCTATGCTAGGGATCAGCTGTATTGACTTTTATCTCTTTGGTATATAGCCAAAAAGTCTTCCATAGTATTCCACGCATAAGAAGCGACAGGCTAGAAGGAAAGAGAAAATATCTACAGAGGTACATCTTGGAAAAATTTGTGTCGTTGAAACGAATTCACTGCATATCGAAAGAAAAACTTCCGCGAATAATCTTATCGTCAAGGGGCGGAGTTCTGTGACATAAAAATGGAAAATATGCACGCATATGGCCTAAAAATAACTTAAAATATGAGCTAAAACACAAAGATATGACCTTCATAAGTGAATGAACTTATTAATCATACTGGCATTAAACTTTAATGAATAATTATTCATGCATAAAAATTTTTACTCGGTTCTGCAGAAACAATATTCTCTATTTATTAATTCAGCACTTTATTAAATCAAGTTTAAGAAGTCCTGAATTACAGAAAAAGAATTATTGTAACTTAAGAAAAGAATGATTAAGTGAAATAAAACTTTCGTACCTGGGGGGAGTAGATTTCATCTGCCACAAAGTTACGTTGAATGACAATGTGCATTTTCAGATTGTCAGACAGAGTTCACTTATATGTGGAGAAACAATGTTCCACATCATATGAGGTTATAGGTGCATATTTTAATTTAATTTATCTGGAGAAAATTCCGGCGCAGAATGTTTCAACTTTGCTTGAAGCCCACGAAGAATGTCGCTGATATTGAAAAGGGTAGTATAACCTGTATTAGACAGGTAATTTATTTAGCCACTTAACGTTTTGTTAGCTTTAATTAACTTTCAAATTCCTTCAAAATGTTCGATACATCACTAAGCAGAAGTCCAGCAGTTTCTACTTGGGTAATCGCACCTGATATTCGACAGAAATTATACGAGGTCTGTTCAATAAAGAATGATCATAATTTTTACGGTCATAATTTTTTGCACTAAAATTCAATCTTATTATATTCTGTTAGCTTAATGTGAAAGAAACAAGCCGTAGTAGTTTCATTGTTGGTACTCCTGGTTCCCGCCTGTGAGAACCAGGCAAGTTCAGACATGTTCAGTATCGCCTACCCCTGCAATCGAGGTAACATGCAGATAAAGTTGTTAGAGGAAGATCTGGAGCTTATTTCAAACGTAATCACTGGTAATAAAACTTGGCTACATCATTTTCATCCTGAGAGCAAACAGCGAAGCTGAGTGTGAAAATTTCCTTCATAACCAACCCCCAAAAAAGCAAAAGTGGTTGCTTCTGCTGGGAAAGTTATGGTCATCTCATTCTTTGATATTCATGGAATGGTTTATCAGCATGTTGTACCTGCACACACATCAGTAGCTGGACAATACTACAGGGATGTCCTGAAAACATTGAAAGACCATATCAGGCGCACCAGACCACATTTCCGTGAAGCAGGCTAGATGCTGCGCCAGGATAATGTGCGGCCGCATATTGCCAATGTTGTTGCTTAATATCTTGCAAAAATCTACGTGAAGTACATCCCTCACCGTCCCTATTGTCCGGATATAACTCCATGTGCCTTTTTTCTACTACCTAACTTGAAGAAACGCCTTCGTGGGAGGCATTATCCATCATCACATGCAGTGGTGAAGGCTGCAGAGACGATTGTGAAGAATATCTCAGAAAATTGTTTGCAGCATGTCTTTGAAGACTGACAGAAACGCTGGGATAAGTGCATAGCATTCATGGGAGACCATTTTGAGAAGGATTATCAAAATTATGAGGATGGGTAAAGGTACGTTGTCAAAAAATGGGAAAAAAGTTGTGATCATTCCTTATTGAACAGACCTCGTATTGTATATATGCCATATATGCTGCCAAAGCCTAGAAAATGCATCTTGTACGATCTTAACCGTGCATTAGTCGCGCATGCATCATTGAGATTCATAGCCTAAGTTTGTTTCAATCTCAACAAATAGAGGTAGGGGCTTGCCGAGCCAGGACATCTTCCATCACAGCTTTGTTGTAGTTTCCTGTACGTTTCAGCCATTTCTCCCTAATGTTAAGTTTCCAAACGAGTCAAAAACTGAATTTGACTGCTGGAAACGAATATAATTGTGCAACAGACCAACAGAGTCATAGATGATTTCAAAGTGATATATGAATGTGAGACTGATTGCAGAGACATAGACGTAAAAGAAATAAAAGCCTTTGTTACATTATTATACCTTGCTGGTGTGTTCCAGGAGGACGGCAAAATATTCACTTCTGGACAACAGATGACCTTGGTGTCAATAGTTTCAGGATGCTGTCTGAGAAACGCTTTCGATTCATAAGAACATTCATTCGTTTTAAAACAATTGAAAACAGATACTAAAACACAACTAACGCCATATGTATCCAGCAGAAACATCACGACTAACGGCGTCACGTAAGTTGACGCGCCCAACGGAAGCTTAATGGATGACGAAACAGAAGATTCATAATCTTGGATCAGCTTTTCTAATGAATCATGATTGGGTTATTTCTAATTGGCTGCTGACTACATTATGATAATCCCCAAAATATGACTTTATCATGGAAATAAGCATAAATATGTCCAAAGATCTGAAAAAGTGAGTATATGACTTAAGATCCAATAAATGACATGTCCTATGTATCCACCCATTACTTATCAACTTAGTATCTTAAAGGTATACTAGTGAATGCTCTCTTGATGTTCCAAGAATCGTTTTATATAGCTAAAGTCAGTGACAATGGCACAGCGGTCAACTCTGTTGGCAACCCGGTTCGCTTCTCTCTCAGCAGCAACGGAATGCTTTGCAGTTCTGAAAGCCCTCGGAGATCATAACTCTGTATATGGCCATAACTGTAGCCGATGTCGTTAAGGCAGAAAATCATGAAGGAAATGCTAGTATTCAAGACCCTTCAGTAAAATCCACCCCGAGTAATGTTTTCCTAAGTGTTCCTTAATTCTCACTGTTGCTAAATGACAGGGGGATACCTAAACGAGATACCCAAACTTAGACTCGAAACATTTCCTTATAAGGTTTTCTTCTCTTAGTTACAAATTCATGTATCAAAAGAGCTCAAACAATTTATTAGCGTGCAATAAAGTTTACAACAAAAAGTCTGTTTTAGTTTCATACTATTTTGCTACTAATTCTTCAACGAAATAATGTAATTAAGACTTATTCATCTGTGTATAATATGTTAATTGAAATACTCATTTGTACAATTTGTTTTATTACACATTTCCTTGTATGCAGGTACAATGTGAATAGCGGAGTATAGTACGACTAACCGATAGGTGAACCTAAGGTTTAAAATAAATGCAACCAGGGTCATAAAATTCTACTACTACTACTGCTTCTGCTGGTCAAATTGTTTCAAAGCTGTTCAAAGCCTTGGCTTTGAATTCCTTTCTATTTGCATGACAAGGGGTAATTAAAGAATAATAAATTCTTATTTGATAAAATAAAATAGTTTAAACTTCCAAATTAATAAATATCTACATAAATTCAGTTCCATAATAATTCACGTACACTGAATGCTTCATTGAGATCTATCAGTAATGCTTGTGGTGCAAATCAAAATTAAAGAATTTATACTAATAATTTTTAAATTAAATTGCGAATATATCTAAAGGATCAAGCTCATTTTGAGAAATTATATAAGAACCAAATTCGACAACATTCTTTGTAGCAACAGGAGTTCGTGGTTTGCATGTTATTGTTGGAACCACAATTCTTATTAGTCATTCGGAATAAAGAGCACAAAAATTTAGACTTTCATTTCATTTCTCTAGAAAATATAAAAAACTACGGCGTTTTAATAAAAATCGTTAAGCGCCAATTTTGAGAACATCAACATTTTTAAAAATGTTTCCCAATAAGATTAGTGTGGGGTTTGAGCATATTTTGAAACTCTTTGTTGGGCATCCTTTGAACATAGATAAAAAGTATAGTTAATTGATGGAAATTAATAATTTCTTCACACGAACCGTATACAGGCTAAGGTCGATAGTCGACTTGAAAAATTCAATGCCACGGCTGCGATTTGAACCACGGATCTACTGGTTTGTGTCCAGTTGCACTTACCCATTGAGCTACCATGGCCAACATGCCGTAATGACATTAAATTCTCTAATTGACTGGTATATTTCCCCGGTAGACCACTAGGGGCTCTCGCATCCGAGATACACCGTTTGTGACGACTTACTATAGTAAGTACTTCAGTCCCAGGCTTCATCATTTAACTCTTATTATTTTAGTTAATTGATGGAAATTAATCATTTCTTCACACTAGCCGTATATAGGCTAAGGATTTTGATATATAGGGTCGACATGAAAAATTCAAAGCCACGGCCGGGATTTGAACCACGTATTTATTGGTTTCCGTCTGGACTCTATCAACACGAGTGTAGTGTTTAACCAACCTGTTAGTTTTGATTTAATCTGTTCATAGATATTGACACACTGACACAAAGAGACAAACTTTATCATAAAATGTAACTTTTTCATCACGTCTCAAAACGTATAGGTATTTATGGCAAAGACTTGAAGTTGAAGTTTTGGATAGGCATGAATACATTCTCTGCGATAGTTTTTATTTTCTCTAAATTGGTCTAGCTGTTTTCATTAAAATACCAAAGACGTTTAATAACTGGTATACCGAAAGTGATAGGAAAAGGTCTACTACACGAAAATCTGAACAGGGATAAAGTGCAAAATTTATGACAAATTTATTGTAATTTTGGTCAGTTTCCGAGATATTTAAATTGGTTTGGATTTTCAAATATAACTTAAGTTTTCTTTCTGAAGTTGTAAGTTCTTAATTGGTTTTCCCCCTGCCTATGAGAACCTCATAAAATGTCAAAACCATCTCTTTTTGAAAGTCAGAGAGGTGCTTTAACTACTGCATTGTCCTTTTAACTGCAGCGAAATACGTGAATTTATAATGAAAGTTTATTTCGCATAATAGTTCTTTTAAACATGTTCGTGGAAGACTGACACACGCCTCAAACCCCGTTTTCCGATGAAACATACCTAATAAACTTTCGGTTTAATCAAATACATTCCCTGAATTCCTTTTATATTATATTCTCTCTACCAACATTAATAGATTGCTGGAAAACACATGTTGTATCCATACACCTACGAGTACTGTATATTAATCCGGTTACTTTTGTCTCATTTTAGTCACATATTCTGCTAAATTTATTCCATAAAGTTTTTGTTTGCTCTTGTAGAGTGAATAGTTCTCCAGGAAAAATCCTCTCCAGAAATCCTTTGTGACTGCATTGTTTTTCCAGTGGTCTTCCATTGTAGAGCATTTTACTGGTCGTAAAAAACGCATTTCTGTTGCTTATATTTTACCGGTATACTTTTCTCTGACAGTTCATTGTTCTTTATGTTATAAAACACAGTAGCGGATAGACGGCAGAGATAGACAATTGAATAATAAAATGGCCTCTGCGCCTCTTCTATCTCTTTAGCTTTCAACTTGTAAGTAGCAAAAAGGTGAAGCGGAAATGTGATATCATAGAATTTCTACTACGAATTCACTATATACAAACATTACAGAAGCTCATAATGATTTTGTCTTGTAAAAAAGGTTTTATACCTTTTAGGGTTTTACTCTATTTTCTCAAATGAATTATGTTCTTGTTTATTTTATAAAACAAACTATTGTAAGGTAGCCTGATAAAAGCAGTTTTTAAAATTATGAATTAATTGCACATTTATCTCAATATAGCTTGCATATCCTGCATATTTAATATTGACCAATCTTTTAGCAATGCCTGAAATATCGACCAATCACGCTCGTTCATCAGGTTCGAACTTACCAGAATAAAAAAATGAATAAAAACATCTCATCTGCGAACAGCCCCCGGAAATTAAAAGGCTTTGTATTCTCATCTTGCTCTTAATGAATGCATATTCAGATTGCCCTGATTTTCCAAATAAATTACCTTCCCTTGTTTTAAGAAAATGTCCTCCTGTAAGATTATGTCAACTATTTTAAGACTTGCACTGAGGGTAGCATTGTTTAGTACTTCGTAACATGTTTGATTTCTCCTGATCCTGAAGAAGGCCATGGAGTTTACAATGGCCGAAAGCTCGACGTTTATTAATTTGACACGGCTGATCACCCGCGAATCCTTGATTAATAATCCTCGCCATGAAAGCTTCAAGTCTTACATGTTCGATTTCATTAATGTAGTATACAAGGGGGTTCGTAAAATTTTAATTATTACCCTTTAAAAAAGTGATAGAGAGTTCGTGTTGATATGTGCTTGTTAGTTGTTCTCTACGTAGTAGCATAGTTAGTTCTCTATGCTGGAAGGTCTCAAAGCTACATTCTCTTGTTTTGTCAACTGCAACTTGAGATGAATGAGCTGGTGCATTGTCAGACAGAAGACGAACAACTTTGGAGAGCATACCGCGTCGTTTGTTAATCATAGCTGCTCGTAACTTGTCCAGAAGATTGCAGTAGTATCTGCCAGTGACGGTTTGACCCTTGGCAAGATAATCTGCAAGGATGACTCCACGACAGTCCCAGAAAACTGAAAGCATGACCTTCCCAGCTCACTTTTGCACCTTTGCCTCTTTGGGAGGGGGGGGGGACTCGGCATGCTTCCTTTGTGATTATTTTTGTCTCTGGGTTCTACTGATAGATCCCGGATTCCTACGTGGTTACCAGACCAACAAAAAAGTCTTCATGCTGTTCCAACATCATCAACATCTGTCTTGAAAGGTTACGCCGTGTTTGCTTTTGGAAAGGAGTTGGTAAACGTGGATCCCACGGTGCAGACATCTTAAACACGTGCAGTTCGTCATGAATAATTTTCCACACGCTACCATAACTAAGATGTGTCTCATTCATGATCATTTGGATCGTTGCTCGTCTGTCTTCCAGTATTAAACACTCCACTTTCTTCACTGTGACAGCTGACGGTCTACCAGCTCTTGGCTCATCTGTCAGGGACATGTGACCAGTTTGAAAATTCCTTTTCCACCTCACAATAGTGTCATACGATGGGCAATTATTTCCATAAACAGTCATCTCATCATGGATTTCCCGGGCAGTTTTGCCCTTCAAATGCAGGAACTTGATCACACTACGAACCTCAATTTTCTCCATCTTACACCTCCGTCACTTCTGGCACTCACTGTAAAAGAACAAAAGGACTCAAATCACTGAAACTGCCAACATTATGTCCCAAGGGATCACTGATGACACTGAAAAATTTTCATCACTCTAGCATAAAAACCACCGGGCGATAATTAAAACTTTACAGCACCCCCTCCTTATATGAGAGGTGACAAAACGTGATTTTACTTTAAAGACAGAAATTAATTATCTTGATGAGTATGATAGAAGAATGACTCTAAATGTTTACCTGTTTTGATTTATCGAGATTCATTATATGTAATCATTAATTTGAAAAATTGTGATTAATTTCAACTTTTTTACTTATCTAAAGGAGATTATATTTCAAGTGGCATTTAAAGAAGTTGCGTAAACATTAAGTACAATAAGATGTTAACTTACTAATTTAATCAATGAAAATAATTTGATATAGTGTTTCTAGTTCTCTTTGTTTGCTGTAGTACAATTTTAGTGAAATTAACTTTTAATATCTATGTTGAAAACAGATGACACTCGCAGACTAATTAACAGGAGAGTGTCCAGATAAGAGCCATGTTTGTTTGAAATACTCATTTCGTAGCCTCTTAATAAGTACTATGACTTTCCTGGTAAGACTATTGAACTTATAGCCTATAAAGAGTAGCACTTGTAATATTCAATACTGATAAACTTGAAGGCAATTCATCAACACTGGTGGGTAAGAAGCTACATACTGCAAAATCTGTATTTAGTAGCAGCGGCATCCATGGTGATTTTTGTTAACTATTTAGCAGTTAAATGCCGATTGCAAACCCTCACAAATTGGAGTACAGTTAGCCTTGCTATTTGCACAATAACGGAATACGATGATTTGATTACTGCGTTAATCTTTGTGAACCAGTTCTTTATTTTTTCCACTTTTTCTCCCCTTTCCTTTATTTGATGGTTCATTTTTTCCACAGCCGCGAAATTCTAATCTACGATATCTTGGAAAACTCCAATTAACTCTATTAATGTATAGGTAAAATAAAACAAGTATGCGATAATTTTTCTGTTAGTGTAAATCAGTAATCCAACACTCTTAAATAATTTATTACATTTTTATTTACTTTAGTATGAGCCGAGCGCACCAGCCGGGTGTCGCCGTTTTTTTTTTAAAGCACTTGCTGACTCTGAGGTGCTTAAGCCGACTCTTGCTCATGAGTGGCTCGGTAACCTTGAGTTATGCCTTACTGTTTAGTATGTTTAAGGTTTGCAACTTTCAATCAGACATGGATCAGCGCAAAAGTGTTGAACTTTTATTTTAAACAAATTATTTGTTATGCTTTGTCTAGACGGCAGTACCTGTTAGGAAAAATAGACCGTGTTCTTTCTGAAAAAGGGATTCTTGTTTGCAAAATAAAGTATAAACTCAAATATAACGACCAACTAATTATTCTGTCGCAAACGTCATCATCAGTATCAGCAGGAGCATTACTGTTATCAGTCATGAATAGTTACAGCAAGAGTACTGCTATTCCGGATCCAAAATATAATCCTTCAAGCTGTCTGGTAGCTATTTCCTATGAAATATCAATATAAAGTTCCTGAACGTAATATATAATATATTCTCTGTCCTTTAGGACCATAAGAGGGAGCGAAAGCGATAGTGTGCTTATCCTGAGAGTCGCAAACTGATAATGTCGAATATCTGAAACTGTATGATGTCACGATGTATAGCCCGCCTTGGCAGCGTAGATGGTAGCGTGTCTGTCTCACTTTCAAGAGGTCCCGAGTTCGAATCTCGGCCAGGGTGAGTTATCTGGATAAGGTTTTCCCCAGAGTTTTCCCTTATTCGGAAAGACGAATGTCAGGTAAGTCTACGCTCCATAGCACCCGGGCTCTTTGAGCATCATTTCACCCATTTCATTCATCTTCCCATATGACTTAACCTTAGAGGAAGTAAATTACACACACACACACACACACACACACACACACACACACACACACACACACACACACACACACACACACACACACACACACACACACACACACACACACACACCTTCGGGCTGGGGAATGGTGAATTTTCCCTAAGTTGAAGTATGAATGAGTGTAAACGTGTGTGGGTGGCTGTTTTTGTGGGTGCGTCTGTGTGTGTGGGTGGGTGTTCTAATGCGATTCAAGTATGCATGAGTTAATGACATTGCAATATGTTTCCAAAGAATTGTAACTGATACGACCATCGGCCTTCTATTCATCATGGCAATTAAAATTTTACGATTTTGAGTTGCAAAGACTGACTTCGCTTAACGATCAGTCACCTGAAGGGACATAACCTGTGCCGTACAATGACGCTAAACGAATTTGGGTTCAAGACTCATTAAGGGTAGCTAACGATCAGGATTTCATATGGAACAGAGGTTGGCTGCAGTTACGTCAGTTCCCTCTCTCTCAGTTTAGGGTCTCCTAAGTATCAGGCGAAAGTGGATATATGAAAAAAGAAGAAAAAAAGCACAATTTTATAGTTTTTGATTTCTTTGGAGTAATACATTCTAAATACTCATAAGCAAGAAACTAAATATTGTTCTTAAATCTTTCTAATTTACAGACATTTTATTGTTTAACTATAACATATGAAAGAAAAATCTAGAGCTAGCAGGGGATACTTCTATTTTGGATGTGCTCTCAGAAAGAAGGAAAGTAATCCCTGATTGATTTGCAACATGTGTGATAATGCTCTCATGTTAATGTAGATACGATCTAAAAATTTAAAATGATGTTCGTGTCAAAATGAACCTGTTTTTTGTTCTTTTCTTTCTAAAATCATATTTCATATTAAAGCAACAGCCTGCTGAGAGGTAAAAGCGCCCTATTAATCACGTTTAGCTTCAGGATAGAACCACTGCAGTGCTCGAGTATCACGTCCTGGCACTTACTGGTTGGGATTTTGAAACCTTATGCATATTCCAAGTAGTGCGTGCGAGTATTTTTAACGTTATCCGGGACTGCTACAATACACACGTACAACACTGGAGAGACACATTTTATATGACCCTCCTACTCTCAACCACAATCTGTTTCTCTGTGAGGAGGAAAGGAAAAATGGAGGACATCCGCATAAACCTGGCTTTATGGTATATGCTGGAGAAGGAGCGGAGGGATTTGAGCTGAGGAAGGCGGTAGTTATGTCTTGCGGATGTCGAGAATAGAGATAAACGCAGGGATACACCTCGGGGGGATGGCAATGATCCGAAGATGGACAGATCGAAATTGAAAGAGAAAGTGGGAAGTGGAATTACTCGACCAAATTGGAGAGTAAGGCCATAAACTACTAATAAAACGAAAAGGTCCTGCAATAAGATGGACCAAATGCCATAGATACGAGAGAGGAAAAAGGAAACTTTGACCTTTGTACCTGAACAAGCTTTCTCAGAATTTCTTTCACCCTCGTTGGAATAAAGTGTATAAGACAAGTTTTATTCTTTTTTTATCTTCTACATTGGTCCATAAGGTCTTTTAGAGTTTGAGAATTCTTCTTGAAAATCCGAATCTTGTATCCTTGGAACATGCTGAAATAAATACCCAACTTGTTCGGGTTATGTTTAAGTATGCAAATATATACTATAATTGATTTATGGAGATATTAACAATTCAGTCACACCGTGTATACTTTGAAAATCCAGAGGCGACCGCCTCGGTAGCGTAGATGGTAGCGTAAATGGCTCTCGTTCAAGAGGTCCCAAGTAAGAATCTGTCAGGGTGAGTTACCGGGATAAGGTTTCTTTCAGGGTTTGTCCTTATCCTGAAAGACAAATGTCGCGTAGCTCTAAGTTCCATGGACCCTGGGCGCATTTGAGCATCGTGCCATTTCATTGCTCGTCCGATATGACTTCACGTTGCAGGGCGTAAAATTTAAGTAAAAATAAAATAAAGACAGACAGAGAGAGAGAGAGAAGAGAGAGAGAGAGAGAGAGAGAGAGAGAGAGAGAGAGAGAGAGAGAGAGAGAGAGAGAGAGAGAGAGAGAGAGAGAGAGAGAGAGAGAGAGAGAGAGAGAGAGAGAGAGAGAGAGAGAGAGAGAGAGATGCTGAAGAAGAGTGGAAGGAATAATTAGGAGGTATGTAGGATATGAATTTACAGAGGTGGCCTAATTGTTAGACTAATCCTTGTTTCACATAAGCTTGCCTCGTATCTCTAAACGGTCACGTGACCTTATTACCTCATTAGCTGCTGTTGTGATACAGACTGTTGCGCGGTAAAAATTAGATCATTATTTAACATGGTGATATATTTTTATGTTGGAAGAGAATTGTCAAATTTATATTTTCGTAACAGTTTGAACTAAATATTACGCAACAGATTTGATTTATCTGAAATGCATGTTAATTCTTAAAGTAAAGAGGAAGTTCCTTTGCTCTAAATCTCATGGCACGATAGCACGTGATTTAGCGGTAGTGATGACATATTTGTTTATATGACATATCACTGACTTTGTTTTGAACTGGATTAGTCATTTATCGCCATTCGAAGGTGTGTTTTGCCAAGTGCGATAGCTAAATTATTTTATTGGTCGTTTATTACGCGTGTACTTATTATATGTATAATGGCAGAGTCTACGCCAGTTTTTCGCTGAAACATCGCAAGGGAAAACCTTTACAAAGCGGCGAAAAAATAATTGTGGTGCGTCTCACAGAGAAGAATCCGTCTTTGTCAGTGAGAGAAGTCGAACAGCTGTGCTCTAAACTTATAGGTGTTTCAGATGCGTAGGAACATCGCGACATGAAAATGAGACAACAGGAAAACTTACCAGTCCAAGGGGCGATATTGCTGTGTGGCGAAGACGTTCTTCAAGGACAATTATACTGTACCGTGATACATATCTTAAAATATACTACCTTGACGAGACTTGGGTGAATGAAGAACACACTACAAGTATGGCGTGACATGACTTTTTAAGACTGAAAGACAAGCATTTTTGCAAGGTATGTGTGCTGGTTTAAAAAATCCCAGTGGAAAAGGCCGAAGGTCTTTCATTATAAAATTGTTTCAGTTTCATTGCTCATTCATTCAGTTTCAACTTGCTCAGTTTCATTATGAACTTCATTATTTCTGCATGTCTTCATATTCTTATTTGTATGATTTTAACTATCCTCCTGGCAATTATTATGACGTTTACTGCAGGTTTAAATGTGACGGGAAGGCACCGCCTATGGCGTGAAAATTTTATCCAATTAGGCTGAGGGGGAAGGTAGTTGCACGCAGAGTAATACATGTCAGCGGGGCAAGGTTATATGTAACAGATTAGGCTAAATTTCACTGATAAAATGAACTTATTTCAGCCTATCTCTGAATTTGTGGGATGGTCTGTAAGCACGTGCTGGTATAACTGCTAAGCTGACTGTCAACTGTCGTACACATTTATTGTGTGTATTTAATATGTGCCCATGCAAGCTTATTGGACATTTCAGAGGTTTATCTTTAGAACACTTGGCTTTATTTTATCAGTGCAGTTCTTCTGTATTATACTAATGTTTTTAAAGTTCTATGCATGCAGTGAAAGACTAGAGAACCTGTGATATTTAATGTTAAAGAAGTTCGACGTTATGTGAAGGAAAAGTGACTTATCACTTAGAAAAATTGGTATTACGAGGGCACTAATAGCAGAAGGATGGTATACACAAAGTAAAGTAGCACGAAGACTAAAAACATCGCAAAAGTCTGTAAGCAGAATTAAACAAATGGATGAAAATAATAAGATATATCAGGCACAGCGAAGCGAGAACTGCGGTAGAAGTCGTAGAAGTTCAGGGAAAGTTATGGCTGAAGCACGCAGAAACCAAAAGGCCACTAGTAGAGACTTGAGGAATACTTTAGTAGCTAGAAGCTTAGATGTATCAGCAAGAAGTATCAGGCAGTTCGATGGCAGTTCGATGGCAGTTCAAAGGCTGAAGAAAAGCAAAGCCCATACCAGATATGGCAAGAAAGAGACTCGACTGGGCAAAGGGACTTAAACATTGGTCTTCTGATGACTGGATAAAGGTAATTAATGTGGTACACTGTGTTACTCTTTCTCACAAAGGTAATTTAATTAAATAACCAGATTCAATTATGGATAAGCTTCATAGCCTATACAGAGGTATTATTTGGGATAACTTATTAAGTATATTGTTGACTGTAGCAGTACTTTTGGGTTATGTTTGAAGTATGAAACGTTTATAAATTTATAAAAAATTATTATGTAAATATATTTAATAATTTAAATATGTAAAATGTATGTAATTTTGTGATTGGCCGAAGTAATAATTGTATGACGTAATAGGACGTAATGTTGTGACATGGAATCAAATCGGCCAATCACAAAATTAAGATAGGGGTAACAATAGTTACGATAAATGAGTAATCTTGGTAGAGAGAGATTCTTGTTGTAATGATGGAGTGTGATGAATAGTTTCCCGTAGGGGAGGGGATCCGTCCCCTTCAGCTGCCAAAGTGCGGGCGCTGCGGACCCTTAGCACTCGTGGTACCTCTGACGTTACTAGAGGAACTCCGGGCCGAACAGCCGAGCCCCTCCTTCGGGAGTTGTTCGGATGGGTAGGTCTCGGAGGGGCAGTGGTTCCCGATACCCGTGGGAGATTGGGTACGTCTTTTGACGGGGTTGAGGAAAGCCATAAGTTTCCGGGTACTAGCCTGCTCAGCTAGTAGAAGGTGTGCTAGATCGCCAGGCGGCCCCACCGAGGTCATATCGGTAGTCTTCACCTTGAGTGTTGACGCGCGTAAGTGGCGTATCCACTTCCGTCCTGACTGGTCTTCGGACCAGGAGGGGGGGCAGTTTAGGAAACTAGGTACTGTCCTAATGGAAAGAGCCTCGGAGACCCTTTGGGATATTCCCTGGTTGTAAGAGACCCGGGTCTTGTTCCTACGGGGACAGGGCTAATGGGAGTAGACTCTCTGCACTCAGATGTGATGAATAGTTGTGCAAGGTCAAGAATATTTAAGTAATAGTTGGAATCTCTATAAACATAACAAAGTAAGAATTTATCGACATGTTGGAAGTGAGTGGGAAAGGAAGTTCAAGCAAAATGTAATTTAAATAATACAATTAAATAGTTATAAATTTCACTTCTCCGAAACCTTATTCCGAATCACGTCTCATGACTCTTGACTCATGACTCATGACTCTTATTTAGAATAAGGTGATACAATTGGTGATCAGAGGAAATAGAAAGCCGCAAAGACTCACACGAGAAGAGAAAGAATTGTGCGTCCAACATAGAAATCCTGTCCCAAATTGCGCCCGAGCGTGTGGCTGATGAAAATGGAGACAAATTAACGACGAATAGTCCCAATTTCCTGTTCCATGACCAATAGCTGCCATTAATATGGGTTTCACTTTGCTGGTGTGCTTTAGTGCTGAAACCAAGTTTTAAGTTACTGACGAAAGCAGTCAGTATGTCCGGAGGACAACTGAAGAAGAGTTTCTTCCTCAGTGAGTGCAACCAACTGTGAAACACCCTCAAAGGCAATGGTCTGGAGCACTGTCTGTCCATGGTACTGGAAGACTCTACATTGTTGACGGCACTAAGGAGCAAGATCAGTACCTATTGAGTTCTTCAAGCTCGACTGCTGCCCCAGATTAGGGATTGGTTCGGAAATGATTCTTCATCCTGTTGCACGATGGTGCTCTGTGTCACAAAGCCAACGAAATAACATAATATTTACGGGATTTACATCTTTCACTGCTTTCATGGCCAGGAAATATTCCTGAGATAAACCATATCGAGAATTTATGGTACATTGTGAAGAGGAAAATAAATAAAACCCGTATTATAACTAAAACCCAACTTATCGAGACACTTATAAATATCTGGAAACATGATGCAGAAATTACAAATAAGTGTAGAATATTGGTTGAGGTCATGCCTAACCAGATAAAAATGTTAATATCCACTAAAGGTATGTATACAAAGAATTGACCGAAGTTTCTGTGTCATATATATGTATCTGAGAGCTGATGTATTAATGTTAAGTAGATAAAGAAGGTTTTCAGAGCTTTAGTCTAATAATTTGGCCACGACGACGACGACGACGACGATGATGCGTATAAGGCCGGTCAACTACAGCGGTCATCAGCGCCCTATAAAAAACTAGTCATGGCAAAAGCCAGATATAAATCGTTCTAAAAATCTGTACAAGTGTAAATAAACATATAAAAAATCACGTACATAACAAAAAACAAAGGTAAAATAAATAAAAAGAAATATAAATCCAACCTACCAAAAGTTCCGTTCACTAAATCCTGAAGTATAACCTAGAAAAGAATCTAAAAACCTTCTCCACTACTGCGTTATCGTCCGCTAGCATTTCTACAAAGCTGACCGTCAGCTGCAGAGACGTCCTAAGGTGTGCCAGGTAAGAACACTCTAGCAGAACGTGTCGGACAGATAACGCTTCGCTGCAAAACGGACACAGTTGAGCAGGCTCCTTTTCAAAAAGAAAACTATAAGTGAAAAAGCAGTGCCCAATACGAAACCGAGCCAAAATCACCTCCTCGCGACGAGATGAACGACAGGAGGTAACCCAGGGAATGGGAAGTTCTTTCATAGATCTAAGTTTATTATTGCGCAGAGCGGACCAGTCTTCCTGCCAGCAGGTTTGCACAGCTCCCCGCAATACGGCTCTAAAATCTTCCGATGTCACAGATGGTACTCGAATCCTGGGCTTCATGGTATTTGGCCACCTCTATATATTACTTCAAATTAATGAAGTTAAACCTTTACAGAGGGATTTTGCTGTATATGTTTATATTTGTCAGCACAAAAGGGTGAAGCCATAATCAAATGTTTAAAAGTAGTCCAACAGGCAGGCTTTAAATTACCATACTGTATGCAACATTTTGAGAGACTACTGAAAAAGTAAGAGTAACTAATACTGATAAAATTATTGACAAAGTAAACCTATTAACAACCGATATTTCGGGAATGACTAACGCCATAGAAACTTTATATTGCTGGAAGGGTGTAGACCTCCTTAAAGCACAGACTTAATGTCAATTTCCTTTCACACCTTTTATTTGCCGTTTATAAGAGTGATGATCATAAACTACACTTTCAAGACCGATATTTCAGGAGTTTCCTCTCTTATAGAGAAATTATAGAGGGCGATGTTCCTGATACACGTCACCAGCCACATACAGTACGCACAATTGGAAACCTAGGAATACTCATCTGACAAAATACATTTGCTCACTTATTTGATTTCTATGATGAAACATGAAACCCGACCGGGATTCACCGGCAGCTGGTAAAGGTTTAGGAAGATAATCTAATATTTTCACAGCACGTCGCAGAATTATATAGAAAGTTTGCAGGCAGTAGAGAAAACGTATATGAATAGGATCACAGTAGCCGATCCGTTCTTCAACCGATTTGAACACAGCTCAGGTTGGGGAGTTATTTCAGGATATAGGAGGATCATATAATGGCTTGTGACGAAAGAATTGGAGGTGTTCGGAAACATTCATCGTATTGTTACCTATATTCGGCAATATCGAAAAAGTTTATTCCCAATGGGTTTCCCGAAATCTGCCCTACAAACACAAAGAGCAAAGGGGAACGTTTACACCATTTGCAATGGTAATACACAGGAGGGAGCAGTTTTCCTTTACATTTTCTTTGATGACGAAGCATGTATCCACCACTACACCCATAGCAGTAAGAGTTGTCATTGGTATGGAAACACGCCACCTGCAAAGGAGATGACCGAAATGTTTAACAACAGTCAAATGTCACCCTCGCAGAGATTCGAAAAGACGGTGCACAGTAGATACTGATGGGTACTGCAAGACCTTGAAGCAGAAACCTCAGGTTCCAAGAGGGAAAAGATAACTAGAAATTAATACAACAGTAGAGATCATAAATAAGCATAATGGGAATAAAAGGGAATAAATGATATAAGCAATGAAGTTAAAAAGAATATTCGAAATAGTAATATAGTGTAAATGAAGGAAAAGTCGGACAGGAGTTGCTTCTGAGCACAGACACGAGGCAGGAAATAATAACAATGGAACAATGAACCCTCGAAGGTTACCCCGACATTGAGACGCCAGCAAGGTATGCGAAGCTTAAGAGGAACGTAGCCAAGCATGACAGAATACCGTTATGACGCTGAGAGGTCATACAAACCAAAGGGGTGGAAATATTACTGCTGCATAGGAAAGACAGACGAGAGTGACCAATAAGAGAAAAAGAAATAAACCCTGCCAATAAAATGTAGAGTAAACCACGTGATAGGCGTAAAATAGTAAAGGATTAGTAAATGGGCGGTGATAGACGAGAAAAGCGAGAATAGAAGCTGGGAATACGACGGGAAAAAAGCGTCACTGTGAGACCTATTACGCCGGGAAAAAGGCGTGTTATTGAGAGAGAAGTAGGATCTGATGTCGCATTCCGAAGCAGAGTTATGGTCTTGAAGACAGTGCAAAAATAGGGAATAAAGGGAGTTAGCAAAGCCACGTAAAAACGTTAAGGGGAAAGGAAAACTAGGAAGGCAACGAAAGTGCTAGCAAGAGAGTAAAGAGATAGCCAGGTTAAAGAAAATAAAGTAATAGAGAGACTGTAAGCATGACGTTTCATAACCGAACCCTGAGAAAGAGATCCCTGCTCACCGACAATTAGACAAAACACCAACCTTTCCATCTCACCGTCAAACCCTTCATAATCCATCCCTACCAAAGCACTCAAAAGGACGACGAAACAAAAAAAGAACCCACACCAACCTTGACATGATAGTGCGAGGCAATTAGGATACACGACCAAGACTCCTCACCGAAGGCAACATCTCTCTTCACGAATCCCATAACCTCATGACTGTACGCTGCTGCAATAGTTTTGCTAGGATATCATTCAGCACCCTCCCAACAGCTTGGACCTTACGCAAAGAAAATTTCAGCTTTTTACAAACTTGAAGGAGTACTTAGGAAGACAGCGATCCCGTTCAAAGAAGGAGGTGAAACATTTAATGACAAGGTGGCTGAATTTGAGAACACAGGACTTTTACCGGAACTGAATAGGCACAAGTGCCTAAACCGATATCAAAATTAATATGAAAAATAACATATACATTATCCTTTGGCGTGTCATTTTACAAAATAAAGCTTAGCTATTTCACTGCAGGGTTTGCAACTTTTTTTAAAATACGTACTCCAACGTAAAGTCATATTGGACGATGAATGGAAAGTGTGAAATGATGCTCGAATGAACCCATGGTCCATGGAGCTTAGTCCCCCAACATTCGTCTTTTAGGATAAGGGAAAACCCTGGAGAAAACCTTATCCAGGTAACTAATCCTGACCGAGATTCGAACTCGGGACCTCTTGAACGTGAGGCAGACACGCTACCATCTACGCTACCGAGACGAGCTTTGCAAACTTTCTTTTTTATTAACCTTCTTATAAACTACACAAAGCATATGTGTCAATGTGTCATAAATAAATCTGTACAACAATGGTGCATGTCTTATGTAAACAATGACAGTGCTAATGGCATTAAAGCATGTCGTTACTGGAGCGCACCAACTGCACAAGGCTGACTCAACTCAACTTGGAACAGCCCGAAGGGTGGTCAAATCGTGTACCTGCTCTGGGAAGAGCTTAATCACGTAGTGGCGGGATGTGAATGTTGCAGAATGACGGGTGTAAATTAAGTGGGGGTAGTGTAGGAAGGTAGCTTGTTGCTCCTCAGGGGATGATGAACCTGGTGCTACAGACAGCGTGCACCGCTGGTGGATTAGTTAATAAACTAGGAAGAAGGTATGTATAATTTTGAATTTTCCAGAATAAAATTTTGGATTAGCTGAAATTTAGTTTAGGCTGGAATGGAGATCATGTGGTTAGCGGTAGTGACCGCAAGACATGCGAGATAACCGGTATCGCTTTAAGCGACGCTCACGAGGTACATGACGAGGGCTTCATCTGCTCCTGGATGTGCTCCCGAAAAGTTAGGCCCTTATCCAGCTTAACTCCCAAGTACTTGATTGAATTCTCCCACCTGATACCTCGTCCGAAGTAGGTAAATTGGGGGAAATTGGCGGGAAAGCGGCGCTTGGTGAACAATATCGCTTGGCTTTTCTCCGTATTAATGGACAATCGCCAAAGCGTGCACCGATCCTGGAGGAGGATTAGGTAGCGTTGGATGGGGTTGAAGGTTCTGCGTGGATGTCTGTTTTTTGAAAATAGCAGCACGTCGTCAGCATATTGTGCTATGTTGACGTGCTGTTCAGTGGGAAGGTCAGCCACGTAGACGCTATAGAGCGTTAGGGATAACACAGAACCTTCGGGGACTCCGCCGCGGATAGACCTTCATGTAGATGTGTTTCCCGCCACTGTGAGAGTGAAGAATCTATGTTTTAGGAAAGAGTGAAGAAGGTTAATGACTTGAGTGGGTAGCTCCAGTTGGATGAATTAGTACAGAAGACCCGCGTGACAGGTCGTAGAGAAGGCTTTTTCCACGTCCAGAGAAACAGCCGAGGTGAATGCCTCGTCCTGAAAACCCAGGGCTGTAGCCTCCACCACGCTCATCAACTGCTGTGACGTAGAATTCCCAGGACGAAAGCCAAACTGGTGAGGAGGGATGGCTTGAATGTCACCCAGAAAGGGGGACAAGCGGGCTAAGAAACGTCTCTCGAAAACCTTCGAGAGAACAGAAAGGAGACTAATGGAGCGGTAGTTGGCAGGATTAACCGGATCTTTCCCTGGCTTCAAGATGCATATCACCCGAGCCTCTTTCCAACTACGTGGAAAGTGACTCAGAGAGAGACACATATTGAAGACTCTGGTAAGAAATAACACGGCCCTGAAAGGAAGGTGGCGGAGCATGTGTGGCGTTATGCCATCAGGTCCCGCCGCCTTTTTTGGTTTGAGACGCCGGAGTACGCCCTGGAGCTCACTGGGTCTTATAACAGGGAGTCTGTCCGCCTCAGGCAGGAGTCGCCGAAAGTATCGACGAACCTCCTGCTTAACGCGGTCAGAGAAGGCAGTGACCTGGGGGTCTTCTCTAAGCCTCATGGTCCTCTCAAGGTAGTCGGCGAACACCATAGCCTTGGCCTATGGTTCATAGGATAGGCCTTGGGCACCCTGGAGTGGGGAGTTTGGTGTCTCCTGGCGGTTCTGAAGTCTTTTAATGACCCTCCACACGTCTCCGTCCTCTAGGTTTTTACGAGACATCGTGTCCTCCCACGCGCGCACTCTGTGCTCATGTAGGCGGGCACGAACCTCTCGGCACAATCGCCGATGAAGCCCTCGATTATGAGGGCACAGGGCTGTTGAGTTGCGACAGAAATAAGCTCCCAATTGCTGCTCCGTGTGCTACAGGAGACCTTTGAAATGAAAAGCCTGTAATCCCTTGAGAGCATTTATTTCATAAGAAATCAAAGTCAGATGCTATATAGGTATAATATTTCTCCACCTACTCAAGAACTGTACTTAACAAAGCTTATTCTTGTACCTTCGTCAGATATACATTTGCAGAAGTGGTGTTTGAACAATGACTTGTAGCCCCCTGGCGGCGATATGAATTCTTTCGAGAATTCATCTGACTGATACCGAGAGAAGATATTGTCAGAAGTGGTTTTATTATATATTTCTTGTTTGTAAATGGCAATTAGAGGAGAACAGTCGTCTTAAGTGGTATTCGAAGTTCAGAGCGAGTTGCTTTTGTTATGGCTTTGAACTTCTCTTGTTTGCATGACAACGAAAGAGAAATGAATAGCGCATTATCACTTGAGAGAGCACAGGCATTTGTAAATTCAGACCAATGACAAACATAACAGTGCTTCCAAAATTATATCTAACATAAGTTGTGTGCTTTCACAGTATACACATATCTTGTAGAGCAAGATTTGGTCTATGCACAATTTGGTCTAATTGCACAATTAATTACACAATGTTATTCAGGAAGATATCCAAGTTTTCCCAAAGAATTCAGTATAAACAAATTATTTTTCAACTAAGTATTGCTATATTAATAAAGGTATATTTTAATCAAAACCTAGAGGCGATTTCGAGAAAATAAAAGGGAGTGAACATGCAAATATTGTGACTTTGTGGATTCGTGAAATTAAAAGTCCACTTGCACAAACTCAAAATGTTCTTTATTTCCACCGACTTACAGTCGAACACTTGCCAATTACACAGAATTACGTAATGCACACAATTGCGATTCACCAGTTCGTCCGTTACAGTTCCACTGCACGTTCACAGTTACGTGCACACTTCCGATGCACGTACAGTCTTCTCGTCCGTACACTAGCACGGCGCTCCTACGCGGCTCGCCAAGAACTGACTCAACTCACTCACTGCAGCCCTTTTTATAGGAATATCTCTGTTTTCTCGAAGGCTCTCTTTTCAGTGATTCACTGCGAAGGTTACAGACGGCAGGGGAAGGGGGAAGAGGCGGCCAGCGACAAGTGACACTTCCCTAATCATCACCTCAGTTAGTGACTGAGATAAATGGGTGGGTGTGGACCGGAATACTTCACGTCTGTCTCTCCTGCCGGCCAGTTCTATAGGGAGTTCCGACGTTCCGGTGACAATATGCTTATTTCCTTTTCATAACAAGAGCAGCTTGAATTTTCTTGAAAATATGTGTGCATCCTGGGGAAATAAGAAACTAAGATCTGATAAACGTTAATATTGGTGCTATCTGCCCACCACAAGAAGGAAAGACAGAGAAATGGGTAACGTAAACACTTGTGCTGTCTACATGATGTTTATGTTCGCCTTCCGGATATGACAAGAATGCTATCTTCATATAAAATAGAGTTGTCACAGAACTTACCCATTTATAACACCTAACACAGTAGCTACTGAAACCAGCACTACATCTGGCAGCATCGGTGATGCATACGCACTCTCATAAACTCATTTCGTAGCGCTGATCCACAGCCATGTTGCTTCTTCCTTACCTAAGCCCATTCTTCAGCTTATCTATGGAAAACACCTGATTTGACGTCAGTGGCAAAGGGAACGACAATCTTCGCTGCGTATGCAGCTTAATGGATTGAACCGGCTCGTAAAAGTCGAATTGGACAGTCATCGCTTTGAGACCTACAAATGAGAACTGGAGAGTATCTCTCCGCATGACCACACGATCTGGGATGCCACTCGACGCCTTCTGCGAGAGCCAACTATTATACCAGCTCTGCGTACCACTGACATTCTTGTTACAGAAGTCACAGCTAAATAAGAAGTTCTTGCAGACCACTTTGTTGGCACGTACACACCAAACGTATCTCATGCTACCAGCCCGAGTATAGATCAGACGCTTGACGCTTTTCGACACAACCAACTGCTGTCTTCAGAATTTATTTAACTAGTTGTGCTGAACTTAGGCATTTAATTCGCTCTCTTCCTCTTAAGAAATCACTGCAAGGCAACTTGATTCCCAATATTGTGTTGAAAAACCTGATACAGAAAGCCCTAGCAAACTTTCTTCAATTCTGAACGCTTGTCTTCGACTTGGCTTTTTTCCAAACACCTAGAAATTTTCTCAAATCATTGTGTTTCACAAACCCAATAAACCGAAATATCTCCCTAACAGCTGTCCTCCGATAAGTTTGCTGCCTACCTTGTCCAAACTCTTTGAAATGATTCTTCTTCGCCATCTTTTAAATATACTTCTGAAAGCCATAACATTCCACGCTTCAAATTTGGATTT
Organism: Mantis religiosa; assembly: GCA_030765055.1. Classification (NCBI taxonomy): domain Eukaryota; kingdom Metazoa; phylum Arthropoda; class Insecta; order Mantodea; family Mantidae; genus Mantis; species Mantis religiosa. The sequence goes on from CM060956.1 coordinate 30,301,153, forward strand.
CGTTCTTGACATCCTACCTCACACTAATTACTACGTTTAACACACATTAATTCATGGTTTTGAGCAACGAAAGCACACAACCGTCCTGTTCCTCAACGTAGCACATGCCTTTGAAAAAGTTTGGCATCAAAATGAAATGAAATGTGTAGTGTTTAACGCCCGCTTTTACTACATACGGCACCGCAGGCGGTGACACTGATGGTACATGAGATGAAGATGGAGCATTGGTGGAATGAGATGGTGGGGGAAACCAGAGGTCCCGGAGAAAACCCGCCCCAGCGCCGTGTTGTCCACCACTAATCTCACTTTACGGTCGCCTGGGATCGAACCCGGGTCGCCTTTGTGAGAGCCGAGCGGTCTAACCACTGAGCCACGGCGTGACCTGGGGTTAATCTTCAAACACTATAGCACTGGCCTGCAGCAGTGTCTGCTCACTACCGTATGTTTCCTATCAGATCACACATTTACTAATCCCATTGGTGGTACGGAGTCCTCTCAGCGCCGTACTACAGCAGGAGTTCCTCAGGGATCCATATTGGCTCCAATCTTATTTAGTATCTACACCAATGATCTTCCTGAATTGGCCACTACCTCCATAGACTTATACGCTGATGATACTGTTTTATATCATTCTGGAACAGGCCTCCCGCCAACTACTCATGCGCTACAGTCCTCTCTTGACTGTCTGGTTGAATCGTTTGATACTTGGCGCATACGTACACTCAAACGACCGCAGCTAAGATTTTTAGCCTATCTCGCATCTCCAATTCTCCCGAACTGCATATTAAGCATGCCAATTCCCTGGCTATTTCCCACCACCTCGGCCAAATACCTAGGAGTAATGCTGGACACCAAACTTGCTTGACGAGCCCATATTGATCGTCTTATCTCGTTGGCATCAGGACGACTTTCAAAACTTGTTCCACTACTTCATAGACACTCTTCTTGGGATTGAATGCTCTCTGCTTCTCTACAAATCTCTTGTCCGGCCACTTATCACATATGCTTCCCAGGTATAGGGTACTGCTAGCAACTCATTTCCGTAGGCTATAGATCCTGCACAATCGATTTATGCCCATCGCCACGGATGCCCCTTGGTACGTCAGAAATCAGCGACTGCATAAAGAACTTGGTCTACTTCCTCTTTACCAGTAAATACGTCAGATCGCCTCTCGCTTCTTCTCAAACCTGCCAGATGTTCCAGGACATCGGCGTACGAACTCGCCAGCCCACACGCCTGAAGAGACGACTGCCAAAGGATCTCCTCCTTAGTGACTCTAACTGAAAATTTATGAATATTGTTTCACAAGAAATATTATTCTTATTATCTCTTTGAATACTTGTTCTTTATAAGCTTTCCCCCTCTCTTGTGTGTCATCCTCTTTTTTTAGTGTTTTGTAGATAATAGGAGCCAACTTGGTTTTCCTTATTTGTCCTTATATGTTTCTAAATATTCAATTAGATAACAATGGTTTGTAAAGCATGTAATCCTAATCGATCATTGAATAAATAAAAATGAGATCCACTACCATAGCAGATAAACAGTGAAAAGCCCTCTCACTCTTCAGGCACCCTTTGTTTCTTGTGATGGGCAGACCGTATTTAATTTCAGTAAAGTGATCTCTTTAGAGAGAAACGGCACGCGCATGCGCACATACGCACACACATACCTGAACATACAGAAGATTCCTAAAAATGCTCGGGTGATTTATGGAAACTGGAAAAATGTAAAACACTTATTGAATTCGCTCCCTTTCTTCTTGGGCAGCCAGCCAGGTGAAAAGATGATTAGATAACAACGTTTCGGGAGTGTTAAAAAAATATTAACGGTACACTGGGGCATGCAGTATACCGCAAGCCTATACACACACTGATCTCTAACTGAACGCTCATATTTTCCATCATAAGTCTCAACGACTGGCAGTTCTCAATACACTGACCCACAGAACTTTGTCTATCTCTGATCCCAGCCACTTAAAACAAGAATTACATCACCTGAGACTCACTTTCCATCAAAACGGCTACTCCGAATATGACGTTGAAGCCTGGATAACCGAAGCTAAACCTGTAATACAGCAAGCGTCAGATAAGCCTACCGCTACAGCCTGCATCCCGTTTACCGGCAATCTATCTGGCAGAATCAGCAGAATTCTCGCCAAATACATCAGGACCATCCACAAGCTACGTCCGAAGATTAAGCATCTGTTAAGACCAGTGAAAGATAAACTGGATTTCCAATTTCCGGGAGTGTACCGCAATTCCTGTGTATGTGGGATACCGTATAAGGAACAAACCGAAAGGACCATCACTACTAGAATAATCGAACATGAACGGAGCACTTGTTTAATGCAACCTGAGAAGTTTGGGCTGGCAGAGCATGGTTTTGATAACGACCATAGAGGCAATTTTAGGGAGAAAACCACCTTGGCAATATGCAACAGTTACTGGGAGCGGAGAATTAAGGAGGCCTTGTCCATTTACTCCGAGAGGAGCACTTTTAATCGTGATGCTGGATTTCAGTTCAGCTCCTCTTGGAAAGTAGCCTTAAAATGGGAATCTGTCGAATTAAGAAGCAAAGATCAATACAGCTTGATAATCTAGTTAAGTAGTTACGTTTCTTTGACAATTTTTTATACTCACGCCATCTCCTGTCTGGCATTTAATTTACTGAAAACAGTCTTTTGTTCAATAATACGAATTTTGATAGTGTTTTGTCCAGTATTTCATGTGTGGTTATAACATTTCATAAATATCCTGATGATGGGAGAGATGCACACTCACGAAACGTTGATATGTAATGATCTTTTCACCTGGCTGGCTGCCCGAGAAAAAAGTGAGCATATTCGTGGCCAGGATAGCTTCAGGTCTTACTTCTTGAATTGCTTAACAGTGTGGTAAAGTAAAAAGAAACACTGATTTTGGCGCTATAATAAAATAAGCCCATATAAATAGAGACAATAATGCCTTTATTCGCACTCCCCCGGCTAGAGGTAAATATTCAGCGACAGTCACTGAGAGTTCTTTACCTTCATTAATATATCATCCCCGTGTTTCAACACACAACTACATTCCAACTTTAGCTACAACCTGACCTCGCTTGCGGGAAACTCTAGTTTCCGACACAAGCTTTGACACAACTGCGAACGGAATTTATGAGGGTGCTGAAAATTCCCACATCGCCCAAAATATCCCCCAGGTTATCTAGGCTAAATTACACTGGAGGTAACATAACTAACTGAAATGAAACAGAACATAAAAACGTATAGAACTTTCTAGACAACAACAAGGAAGTTTTTTTTTTATTTCAGACAAAAATGCATTATATGAATGAAATGTTAGAAGCTTGAAAACCAACCTGAAAGGACAATGTGGCTTTCAAATATTGGAAGCAAGTATCCGACATTTGGATGCCTTACCGTAAGTGTAGGAGTTTGGGTTTAGAAGGGGATTATGTAGTGTGATCCATATAAATCTGAACCATTTCAATGTGCCATAACATTTGAACCAATAATAGAACACACGTGCAACTTTGGAAGAACATAACAGACAATTGGGAGATTACATTACACTATTTACATCTCAGAGAAAATGTTGCAAGTGTTCTCCAGCAGCATCTATACATGTTTGTACTCGTATCACCATGTTCTCTGAAGTTTTACGGAGAGTATCCTCGCTAATGTTACTTATTTCGGTTCGAATAGATTCCTTGAGAACATCTATTGTTCTTGTACACCATTTTTAGATACCTCCACAAGAAAAATCCGGTAAGGTTAGGTCAGGCAATCTGAGAGGGGGGGGGGGGGGCTACCGATCTTTTGAGATTATTTGATTATGAAAGAAACTGTTTACAATTTCCATGGTATCAATAGATGTATGGCACGTTGCCCCATCTTGCTGGAAATAAGCTTCTCTCAATTCAATACCATCTCCGTAAAACTTCAGAGAATATGGTGAGACGAGTACAAACATGTATAGATGCTGGTGGAGGACACTTTCAACATTTTCTCTGAGATATAAATAGTGTACTGTAATCTCCCAATTGTGTACTATACTCTCCCGGAGTTGCACGTGTGTTCTATTATTGGTTTTAAACTTATGGCATATTTAATTAGTCCAGGTTTATATGGATCGCACTATAGATGTCGTTGTACAGTAGCTTCTGGTATATTTAATGGAGTGGAAAGTCACAAAATACACGTGGTATTTGATTGTGTACTTCATCTTTTTTGACTAGAAAGTCGTTATATTGTGTGATAAATGGTGTTGACTTGATCCTATCTGTGGGAATCAATAATGAGATCATCTTTTCTGAAGACAGTCCTTTTGAATTTAATCCTCCACAGCGCTCCATCCTGAATTTCATTTTATTCCTCTTTACTATTAATAATCTACCAAGTAACATTTACATTGAGGTGTCCTTTGCTGCTGATAAATCGTTTCATCATTGTTTTAACTTGTGATTTTTAAACAGTTGCATGACTAAATGTATTAACAAAGTCACCATGTGGTGTCATGCAAATAATTTTAGTCTGTTTTATTCAATGTAATTTTTTATTAACTTTATTTGTTAAAATATCTGATGTACATTCTGGTGCACAGTAAATGGCACGGTAAATGAAGTGAAATAATTTCATTTAAATTGCGTCAGCACTTATCATGCTTTTGGTTAGTGATTCCGCTAACTTTTAAAGTAAATATTTGCCCTTCAGTTGAATACATCAAGGCAAGAAGTCGTTACGACTTGCGCCTTCTCTTTCAAGTCTGTGCATTTGCATCTGTGCCACATCTATTTGTGTAAAATGGGGTAACCCTGTCGACTTTACCCTAACATGATCTGTGCGCTTAAGTTTTTTAAAGACTTATTTATGACTTACTGGGTGTGTTTTGCTGTTTTAATTGTGTGCGCTTTCTGTGGGTTTCCTCTCTTGCACTGGGGTACTCGATTAAAGCAGTAAAGGGGTGGCTGAAGTCACCTCCTTCCACCCGCTGCGATAGAATCGCGCGTTTACCTGTAGTTACTGAGTTCCAGTAGTGAAACTTCTCTATCATTCTGACATATAGGAAATCATAAGTGTTCGCACTCATAGATTACTCCTTATTAACTAATATTTCTTAGGATGACTTCTGTGACACAAGTTATGCCTTTACAGGGTTTGCAAAATATTGTGCAAAAGACGAAGTGTACAGTCACAAAAATTAAGCAAGGTGATTGTCTCTAATCTTGCTGCGATAGTCACTTTTAGTATAGTTCATGTTTGAAAAGGTTTGTTCGTAGATATATGTAGAGCCAAAGACTTCCATTAAATTATATACAAACAATGTAATCTCTGATAATCACTGCAGGGCAAAGATTTAAATAATTTCCACCTTCCCTTCCCAGAACCTTTTGGTTTCGTGGAATTTTGCAGTAAAAGTACTCCCACTTGTATCTCGTGTGGGGCCTCAATACATGGAAACTTCAAAGGAGTGCAAAATAATTTGATATTTGTCTCAAATGCTTTTTCTCTTCAAATAGCGAAGGGAATGTGTTATGCAGTTGCTTTAGAAGTTCTGCACACTTTTCCAGAACTTGGCGTTTATTGTGAACACGGAACTCAAGTAAGAGGAATGATATAAATCTGAAACTAGCAGTTGTCCTTCCCACAGTCGCAATTGTGCCATAAATAAGATATTTAATTCATTATCAACTCCTCTCAGGAATACAATTAACTGTGCCTCGTCAGATCTGTCCACCGATTCGTGCAGGGCCAGAGAAAAACATGTTAATGACCTTATTTTGTCCTTTAATTGCCTTTCCAAATCACTAGACAATTCTTCTATATGTCTCGTTATTGTACTTCGAAAGAGACTGATGCAAATAAATCGACTAAATCGGTACAAAATGTCTTCGCAGCAACTAGCAAGCTTTGCTTGATAAATTCCCAATCACTAAATAGTTTCATCTGCCAGTTAATAAGAAAACTGATCCACATTTTCAACATTAGGCTCATATTTAACAGATACTTTCATTTCTTTCAGTTTTTGTGATCTGGCTTCACCTAAAACAAAGATATGCTAAACGTTAGTAGCAACGCCACTGACTGCTACCTCTGTCTTTCGTTGCCTTGGTCACTGGTCTACGGAAAACATGTGTAGGGGAAGGAAGCGTGTGCTGTACACACGCCTACCATAGCACCACCTTCAATTTACGTTATTTAGTGGGAAACCTTTTATTTACAGTTTCAATTTCCGATTAATGTAAATTTATACATTTATTAATTAGTTCACCAATGAAAACCATGTGTTGTGTTTATAGTAATACTCACTGTTTGATTATATGGTTATCTCGGTAACATTCTAAGAGGTTCTATAAAGCATACGGGTATAGAACCGTTGCGCACTCGCATCGTGAGAAAAGTAAGGAGCTTACGCTAGGTAAGCGGCCCTGGCCACGAAAACCACATTTCTGCTGGAGGATGCCACGATGAAGACCACATCTCCTCGTAAAGGTTGGATGACCGCCCACCTCTACCGTGCGTAAGTGGGCGTGAGGCCGGTAGTCAGGTTGGTAGGCTTTGACCCTCTTAGGGCTGTCGCACCAGGATTTATTATTTTTATTTTTTTATGTGAAGCTTAAATTGTTAGTCTGTCTTTGAGTCAATGAGTCTGTTCTTTCATTACCTATCATGGAAATTGGAACTCCGGTTTATCCTTATGTGGGGTAGGATACTTCATACCTTCCTCCCAGGTGTGATAGGTACAAAATATCTGTAGAGGTCGCATGCAAGAGATGTTTCCCTTTGCTGCATGACTTATCTTAAACTAGAGATTAAAATGAATGTATCAGATCAAATTTGTTCGCAGTAGAGTGCAGAACAATATTTCATTTAAACCTACAGTGGAAACACTCAACAACTTCAAGTAGATCTTCATTTTCTGGGAGAAAATAATTTCAAAGCAGTAACCAAGTTTCTGGTGCAGTGATCTATTCCAAGGCTTCACATTTTCCCTCCTGTACAAAACTACATTTTTATCCTACGGCTGGTGACATTGTTATTCTGTGTTGTCAGGCAGGAGGCCACATTCCGGGACACAGGAAGTGCTGTTCCTACTTTATATAACATGGGATTATACATGGTAATATAAACACGCGGCTCCAGACCTTAAACATGCATGGCGGGTCATCATCTTGCTGACCTCGTTTGTTTTTCATAGAGAGGCGGTACACAGTCACTTATGTCAGCTTTGTAATATTAAAAAACGGAAACAGCAGGGTCAATGCATACAAATCCTTCTTCCGTGCCATCCGAATACGTTTAGTAGGAAGAAACAGATGAAATCCTACATCTGTTACACTCGTCTATGACGAAATTGATGCATCTCTAAGGAAAAAAAGGAAAAAAGCTTATCTGATATGTTACATTCGAATATTTAAGTGGATTAAAATAGTAATTTAAACTATTGAATAAAACTTTTCGTTACCACAGACCCAATAATCTAACTAAAATAGGTATTATGTTCATAATTAAAGGTAAAAAGATAAATTATGAAGATAAGGGGAACCGGAACAGCCTATCTCCCCAATGTTAAAATGAGTTTCTGGGTGCGCTTGGCTCAAAAACCCCTGAAAACACGTCAATTTGAATCTTTTACTTTTTATTTTACAACAATTTCACGACTCATTGAAGATAATAGATCTTGTTTTGGAGTTTTAATAAAGGATATGTGAGTAGTTTTTAAATAAATGTCTTGAATTTCATTCTAAAAATATTCAAGTTAACTGTTTAGAATGCGATAAGATCTATATTGGCAGAACCAAGCGTAATTTAGAAACCAGAGCGAAAGAACATTTTAGAAATATTAAATATAGACAGACCGAGAAATCGGCAGTGGCTGATCATTTTTGGTCATATAATCATGAAGTAAATCCAGAAGTTAAATTATTGAAACAATTGAAGGAACCGATAGATTTAATGGTTTGGGAGAAGGTATTTATTTTGAAAAATAAGGATCGCGTAATGAATTTTGATATCCCTCCAATAGACATCATCAATAAGTTTGTGTTGTCCCCGGTAGATGGCAGTTAGATAAGGAGCTATTCTTCAAACTCCGGTAGTGGTCAAGGTCAGTCAGTCAGTCAGTCAGTAAGTGGGTGAGTGGCTGAGGATAAAGCAGATGTTTGCTTTGAAACCGGTCCCAGGATTTAAATAAGATAAGTGAAGTTGTGTTACTAGTGTGTAGTTATTATTAATAACCTAGTTTACTTCACTATCAGCAGCTTCAGTTTTTTACAATTCAAGATTTATTTACTTTAAATTCAAATTTTCACATATCTTTCTAGAACTACCTTTAAAAACAGTTTAAGTATTGCTTTAATTCCAGAAAAAATGTAGCCTTGTAGCTGCAGTAGTTTTACAGATGAGCGCACCGAAATTATAAAAAACGTGAAGCAGAGAAAAACATCATTAACATTCTGCTATGTTGGAAGTACGCCTCAAAAGTTTCCCCAGATCCATATTATGCTTCTTTTTTTATCATCATTAAAATGTACATTCTTTATTTGGTAGTACTATTTGAATTTATTTCTCAACTTTCTTCTACATACAATTTCATAGATAGATATTTATAACATTTCTTTCAAACAATAACAAAATGACTTATTCACATCTAACATACTCTTAATATCTGCTTGCCCCAGGTTTCGGTCTCAATACACATAACCTCTGGTTTTCCGTGTATTGATGACCCTCCTCTCCCTTGTATCTCTCATTCTAGTTTTCCAGCCCTTAATTGTTATTTATTCTTCATCAAACTTAACCATTTCTCTCTAACTTTCCCCAGATATTCAGCTAGATTTCTTACATTCTTTTCTCCTTTTACCAATAACATTTTTATTATTATTAATACTTGGCCTTCATCCTTAAAACTGTCCCATTTTCGTTGCCAAATTTGTTCTCTCCATATCTTTGTTTGTTTGCAATAAAATATACTATGCCAATCTGTATCCTCTTCTCCTCATTGAGCATTTCCCTGTATCTTTATCATATCTAATACCTTTCAAATGTCTAACTCCTGTCCTAAATATAAGTAGTACTACCAAAATCTGAAATAGTACTACATTCTTTATTACACTTTTGGTTACTGAGTGATAATTCAGCTAATAATCCATTTTGCTTTTTGGTGTACTCTGGCGACAATTTTCATTTTCAAAAAACTTGCATTGTACAAACTTTCTATATCTACTAACTGAGAACTTGTTGATCTAATATCATTATTTACTTTAGCTAAATTGTCAACACTGCCATTACACAATGAAGAAACCAATTCTTTACTTCAAGAACCAATTTTCACTTCATATTCATCGCTAATGTTTGAGGTTAGGTTTGACGAAGTCAATATATTGTCATGTGTTACTACACTCTTTCCATTGAGGGGTTTTAACTCTTTTATCATTAATCAGAATTACTTAAATTGTTTATACTGGTTCCTATGCCGATTTCTTACACCAAAATTATTACTTCTTCCCATCTTGATAACAGTACTAGTAATTCAAAACATGGTAAACAAAGCATGGAACAATTAACATCAGATACACAGATTAATATTAATAGAAAAAAGAAGGACTTCCTTTCCTAATAAAGTTGTGCTCTGGAATATAGCTTCAATAAGGTTACAACCAAGGAGAGAACACAGTTACAAATGGCTAATAGGGGGAGTGGCACACTGTACAGCCTTTTCAAAATGATTCTATTTAGGTGTTTTAAAACTATGGTACAGAAAAATAAATACCATTATTCGTTTTTCTACAAACATCAGGGAAGATAACTTTGAAAATAATTCATTTTGTGAAATTTCACCCCAGAATGCCATTCTGGCTTGCCTTAAGGAAATATTCAGTTTCTATGCACACTCTATTTATTTTACTTTATTACAGAAAGAACTCCATTACACATTTCGATACCAATAGCTCAATATTTAAAACTGAATGCGGTATGGCGGTCTTAAAATTCCATTTTATTTTTAAATGGAATGTAATAATTTCTACTTAATAAAGAAAGTAATGAACGAAAACAAGTCATTGTGTATCTTCCTCCTCTCGAATTGAATATGTATGAAAAAAATCGCATGTTATTTATTGAACGTTCAGCTCATGCTGTAAACTGCTGCCTGCCTGTTGGAAAATTTGTTTTAAAAAAGTACTCACTTTTCTAAGTGTTTACCACTCGTGCAGAATCACAGTAGGTGGAAATTTTTAATGAATGAAGGTAAGTGAATCCCCATATGGTGGTGGCGTTTTCCAAAGATTACTGAAGTGAAACTTCCACACTCCCTCCACATTATGCGATAAGTGAATCGAATCAGGTGGTATTTAAGTTTTTCAATTCATAACTGGCTATCTTCGCTCAAATATGTACCTGTTTAGGTTAACTTACGAAGTTTAACTTAATTTGCGTTAATCTAACTTTACACGCCTACCATTCAAACACAAAAGCTAGGTATCTCATGGTCAGATCTATACAAGCCTCAGATACCTCTGGTAAAAAGGTTAGGATTGGGATTTCATTACGGAGGAAATTCGGTACGTAGGCCACCATCCTGGGCCCATTATTCCTATGCTCCAAGTGGGGCTACCTCGGGAGGAAGGATGAGGTGAAGGAGACAGAGGGCGGCGACCCAAGTAGCCACGACAGTACAGAGGAGGACACTAAGAACAGGGTCTACACAGGCAGCTGTCGGTGACCCCCCTCTTATACCAGGGAGCTACCGAGCTATCTCCGAAGGGCACCCGGCGCCTCCGTGGCTCTTTCCAGTATGGCAAGACCTAAACATTAACAATTGCTGGTCCGAAAACACAAGACGGGATGGAAGTGGATACGCCACTTATGCGCACCAACCCCGAAAGGGGAACGCTACCGAACAACCTCGGTGAGGCCGCCTGGTGATCTAGCACACCTTCCACTAGCTATGCAGGCTAGTACGTGGGAATATATGGCTTCCCTTAACCCCGTAAGGAGACATGCCCGATCTCCCACAGTATCGGGAAGCACTGCCTCCTCGAGTCCAACCCAATCCGAACAACTCCCTAACAGGGAGGAGCTCGGTAGTTCAGCCCGAGGTTCCTCTAGTAACGTCATAGGTACCACGAGTGCTAAGGGTCAGCAGCAGCTGCACCACGGCAGCTGAAGGGGACGGATCCCCCCCTACGAGGAGTACAGGGGACAGGGTCCCTACAGTTTACCTGAATAGACTTCCCCCGACAAGCCAGGAGAACGAACCCGCTCCCTTACAACGGAACGGCAATAAGACCAGCAGCCGAGCCCTAATGGCCCCAAGCCGGCGATCCGAGCCTCAGGGTCCCTGTCTGGTGGTCCTGAAATGGTCCTAGCAGAGGAACTGAGGTCGGCAACCGACCAACCGGAGCAGGAAGTAGTTTTCAGCAGAGTACATCATTCCGCCATGCACCGCCGAGACTCCCGCCGACACTTCTACCCTGAAAGAGGCCACCAGATGAGAGATGATAAGAAGCGATAATGGAGATGAAATGGAAGGACGGGAAATTCTCGGGATGTAATTAACCTACCCAGCATTCGCATAGCAACATGGGAAAACCCTCGAAAGAACCCTCGGGTTAGGTAGGTCGACCACGGAAATCGAACCCGTGCCTCCCGAATGAGGGCCACAGACGAAAACCACCTGAGCCATACCGCTCAGTGGTAAAGAGGTTAAGTAAAGAAGTAAAGGGGTTTACAAGAACAACTGACAGTGTCTTAGAACTTAGCTGTGTTGTGTAAACATATTTATAATGCATCCTTGCTAAATTTATTAAATTAAAGAGCTACCTGTGGTTTATGTATAAACTCGTCGATGTGCTGTTCGGCTGCGACTAGCATCTTAAAGTATCCATTTCAACTCCTGTTCTGCGGTCAATCTACCTGGAGTAATAGCATCTGATTACTAGTAAGTATGGAATTGGATATCTCGGCGTCACCACTCCCATGAAATGGATAGCAACATACATGACACATATACCTAACTATGAAGGCATCACCTCCAGGAGATGGTACAGAAAAGATATAGAACTAAGGGCATAAATACGTATGATTGCTGACATAAAGTTTAAAAATGCGTCAGGTCAAACTGCATTCAACTCCATCATTTCAGTTTCAATATTTCATCGAAAATAAGCGATTTGAATCTCCCAGAATGGCAGCGGCGGTGGGGGTGGTGATGGTGGCGGCGGTGGTGCATTGACGACGACAATAATGATAAAATTTGCATGTGCCTGTGTGTATAAACCGTTAACATGCACTTTGGTATTCACCCCACATATCGCTTTAGGTGCAGCACCTTCCAGAAATGCACCGCTAAGGTTTTCAAGAACATCTCGCTCTACACCTAGCTTTTATATGGCAAAGTGTTGTATATTCTTTTATTTTCTTCAAAAACAGAAAGAGGTTTAAGTCGATTTTGATTTTAAGACGTGCTGCAACTAAAATATGTGTCTAATATTTCTGTAAATAACCTACAAATTCTTTTTAATTCGGAAGAAACCTTGCATAGTTTTGTGTGAGTAACCCATAAGAGAAAAACTTGAACATGGTGCACATTAATGTTGTAGGTATATTTATAACAATGTATTTCGAATTGCCGTCTTGTGGCATTGGCCATTTCAGATATATTCGGTATCACAGGTTTTATTTTTTGCACTCTGTTTTGAATTGTTAAGATATTCTTTTGTTTTTACGATTGCTCAGTGGTTCTTTCGCGATTTCATGGAAGGAACATGGAATTTCAATCCCTGCATGCAGTACTAGCTTCTAAACACCTGAACATCGCCTCGCTTTCCTCTGCCTCTCCTGATTACATCGAAATTTATAATGTAACATTTTTAAACAGAGGTTTATATTGATTACGACGAAGGAGCTGTAAAAATAAACTTTCTATCTAGTCGTCTATACAAGCTACATTGAAGTGAACGAAAATAGGTAATGATAGACTGGTGAATTTAATACATTTTATTTCTTCTTTATGCATTCCTGTTTTGGAATTCAACAGCACTGTTAAGGAGTGCAACTAACTTCACAGTTGTTTTCGAAGCAGTGTTGCAATTCTCCCCCTTTTCGGCGACGTTAGCAAATGTTTAGAATACACTGTGCTTCAGAGCAAATGTGCCAGATTTTACTATTAGTTATATTTGGGTTACAGAAGCAGGAGTTTAGAGTAGCAAAGATGTGGCCAAGATGTGAATGTTATGTATGGTTGGCCACCCTAAACTTTATGCAGAATAATTTATGAATCTAAAATGCTGTCTTTAATCCTGTGTTAAGGAGTTGAGATACCTCTGGCGAAAATCAATAAAAAGACATATGAAATTATAGCAGCTAATTGCAAAGCACATTGAATTTTATCTGGCAACTCTTTTTTACGTTTCAAATATTTTTTCCTTTGAATTTATTGCTGCATATCCAATTTTCACTTTAAGTGCGTGCTTTCAGCATCTGAAATCCAACAAGGAAGGCATCCCAGTGAGTCTGATTTTCTTTCTCTCTTTTATCCTTGTGTTTCTCAAAACACACTTTCACATACGAACATTTTACTCAAATATTCTCAAATTGTTTGCTTCCCCCATATGTAACTACACGAGCAAAGTCTGGCAATAACATTGGCTCACTGTTGCGTAGGACAAGCATCATAGAAGAAAGACATTTTAAGAGAACCTGCATGGTGTTATATGTAAAATTGCCTCTTTGTTTATGCATGGTCTTTTTATAATCTTTCCGGCATCTTTTAAATTTTGCAAGAAGGCCGTTGAAGGACATCACGATAAAATCACACAGAAACCATTTTATGCGACACAATTTTTCTCTCTTAGTCCACCATCTTCTCACCCGGGGATTCTTTTCAGACCAAAATGAAACTGAATACATAAAAGTGAAAGTTCTGTCTCTTAGTAACAAAAAAGGCAGTTTGGAGGTTTCTACCAAGTTCCTACAGTAATGAAACAAAATTTTCATTGACGTAATTTCCATGTTAGTCCATCACATATGACTATTTAGTTTTCACTGATACATTAGTGCCCACCGTGTGAAACGGAAAAAAATAACTCCGCTGCAAGTGATTCATGACAACGCTATGGGAAAAGAAAACAAAGTCGACACTATATTTCTCTGTTCTTGCGAACCCACTGCTGGTAAAACAGTGGCTTGTTTTATGATCCAGGTGGTGATCAATGAATTACAATATATTATATTCGACAATCGCTAAAAACGTATTAACTCACTGACTGATTATCGCTAGTATTCTCCATATCGGGAGTTATTATAGTATATATAACTGCAGTGATTTCGACAGAGTTCGTGGGAGGCGATAGAGAAATATCTAAAATTATCTCGTTCTGTCTCGAAGACGCTCCTGATATACACGTTGGAGGAATCACCGACATGTTTATATCTGCAATCAAACACCTAGCCGGTGATGATGACGCCATCATTCAGGTGATAAGCCTGGTCCATTGCAGCAGCCTCAGAATAACATGGACCTACAGGAAATAAGAGTTTCATCCTAGAGGATTAGGCTAGGTGTAACTTTTTACAGTGAAGCGTTTTTTCTTTGATTTCTCTCTAATTCAGAAATATATATATATATATATATATATATATATATATATATATATATATTTCGTTGAGAAATTAGCGTTCTGATTTTTCTCTCTGCGAATAGCATAACTGGATAACATTTTCGTTTTTTCTGGAATGAATTCAACTTTTTATTTCTAATTGTGTATGTATACGTGTGTGTGCATTGAAGCCGAAACTGTAAATGCATAAAATATTTGAATGATATAATTTGGAAATCAGCGCATGTTAAAAAGGTACAGCTTAGTTGGTGCTAAAATTTATAGAATGGCATAAAAGTGTGCGAGCAGGTAAGAAGGCTCACAGGCCAGGTACTTGTCTTACTCCCCGAGACCGGTTTTCTCGGAAACTGACTGCACACTGGTCCAGGAAAATAAGTGAAAGGTCTCTTGGTTGGCGTCACCACGTGATGTTTCGCGCTAAAATTTGTAGGCGGTTTAGGGGAAACAACGGCGTGATCTGAGACCACGAGGGAAAAGAAGTCACTTGCGTGGCAACACTCGTGGAAGGAGGTTGGTCCAGAGGCAGCTGGTCGTCAACCTAACCAGCATTGTGGTATATTGTGATAGTTGTGAACCTATCCGGCGGCCGTAGCTACAAAGACGTATCGGCAAACCTTCAAATCTATTTTATTTTAATAAATGGCATTTCAAAGAAAGCTCTGCAAGATCCATGCGGAGCAGCTGAGGCAGAAATCTACGAGATGATGATGATGATTTTTTTTCCTTGTTCCATTTATACGCCGCCTTTAACTGCTATGGTCGTATCGGCGGCCGTTCTCTTTTGGAACATACTAGGTGTCAACTCGTTATCTTTGATTTTTAATCATTATATCACGCACACATTCACACTTTCATTCATACTTCCAGACTCTAGGGAAGATGGGGAATTATCTTGGTCGGAGACCGACTGAGCTACGGGGCCAGCCCACGATGATGATGATCAGTGCCCTTTAAAAACCCAGTCATGGCAAAAGCCAGATATAAAGCTTTCTAAAAACTACACAAGTGTAACAAAACCTATTAAAAATACACGTACATAAAAAACGTCAATCAAATCCTACTAAAAATTTCGTTCACTACATCCTAAACTCTAAACTAGACAAGAATCTAAAATCCTTCTCCACGGGTCTCCACGCACGGCCTACACGTGGGTGGGCCTGTTGACCGTCACCCTCAACTACGAAGAGGAGCCCACACGAGGGAGACTGTTGGCTCGGGCTCCCGGGTGCGAGAAATCTACGAGAAGCAGCATCTCGCTCAGTAATAGCGAAAGAGAACGTGGAGTCATTGTATTCCACCTTCTAAAAAGCAGCGACGAGACGACTGTTTATCAACGAATCGTTAATTCCCGCTGCAGCATGCGTCCAAAAATATAAACACAAATAAAGTCAAATTTGATATGTAAATTCAGCTTCTTCCAGGGGTAAGACAGCCATATCTTCCAAGAAAATTCTAAAACTTTATATAATTATATACCCATTTTACTTTCTGAAACCCTCCTATGCAGAGTTAATTACAATATTATATATTTAAGGTTTTACATTATAATATGTAAGGTATACAAGTATCTTGAACTTACAGGAAATAGCTTCTCGTCTTACTTTGAAGGCCTTTTGTATGAAAGATAAGCTTGTAAGATGTAGGTTAAAGACCTATTAAACGAAAAGCATAATCTCTTAAAACATCTAATTTGTCTTTTTGTGTTTTTTCAAGGTTTTCGAGGTAAATTTTATTATTGGTTTTTATTTAACAATTTCTTACACTTTTCTCAACAGCGAATATATATTCATTTTTCCCTATGCAAAGCTTTGTTTCTTTAATTCTTCTTTTTATTCTTTTCTTTCTCTTTATTTTAATACTGTTCCTGGCATTGGATGCGTTATATTTGGAAACGTTAACGACGCCGTACATGTTGTGTTCCTCGCATTCCGAATCTGGTTGCCCTCAAGCCTCTCCTTGTATCCCTTCCTTCTTGGATAAACATATCGTAGATATTATGGTAAACGAACTTGCTTAAGAACAGCCAGATGATTTTATACAAGAATGTAGTAGATCTAGATGCATCTACTTTGATTAGTTTGGCACTGTTTTTTTCTACACAAGATAGTACAGCTCGTGTATCAAACTTCCTCGACGAAATTACAGTGGCAACACATTTCCCATCGACAATAACAGCGCGTTCTTATCATTAATTTACTCTGCTATTGGCTGTATCGCATATCGGAATACATTTGCAATTTCCCCATTCATGTTCGCTTCCCGCATTTGTTTTCAGTTTTTTTGATCCTAGAACATCGCTCTTCCTGGCGAAGCAATATGTGTTAATATTAGCATCAGAATGCAAAGGTAGGCGTTGTGTTTATCGCGATCCTGAGCGAGATATCGTAGGCGGAAATTAATCTAGAGGGAGCTCGGAACCCTTGTACCATATTCTCTCAAACATATACATAAACCGGTTGTAAAAATTATGACTTGTGCAATTAACGCTCACAAAGCTGCTAAAATATGTGTTCATACTTCAAAATTTAGCAATTGTTTAGCTGTTATCAACCTCTTTTTGCATTGGTACGAGATGAAACTTCCCAGTTATTTGTGTTTAATTTATATTGTTTACTCTGCTTTATTTAGAATTAGTGCTTCCTACGCTATTATGTGGAAATATAAATCTGAAGATTCATTGAACTGTTATTTTCCTGCACCCATTATCATAAAATACTCTTTCTAATAAAAATAGGTACAAAAATCTGTTGTGTTGCGTTGACCTGGCCTTTTCTACTCATATTTCTGTAAATTATTGTTAATATACGTTTGTTAATCTAAGATGTCCTTTCGGACACCTTTAAAATCAGGCAGACACACTAACCTCGCATCGCGGAGACTGGTTATATAATAGCCTTGATATTTCAGGAAAATATGTTAAATATGCAGCACTTTAAGTCGGTAGTCACTTTAACATTTCCAATACGAATGCTTTGCTTTGGGAGGATTTAGTCGCACCTTTGGAACATGCAGGAAAACCTCACTAACCCGAATCTCTTTAGCACCGACATCCGGATAACCTGGACCAGTTTTGAAAAAAGAAAAGTGGTCTCTTCTTCCTTATATGCGACGCGGTGACTTTTGGATGTTTTATATACAGCCATGATTTTCAATATAATTTCTCTACTTTTTAGTGCAATTTCGTGTTGGAGGATATTCTTTTAAAGTTATTGTTTTAGTTAATTGATGGAAATTAATCATTTCTCCACACTAGCCATACAAAGGCTAAGATTTTTTATGGATAGAGTCAACATGAAAAATTCAGTGCCATGGCCGGGATTTGAACCACGGATCTCCTGGTTTCCGTCCAGTCGCTCTTAACCTTTGAGCTACCATGGTCAACGTGCCTTCCTGACCTTAAATTCATTTGACTCATATATTTCCCCGGTAGACCACTACGGAGCTCTCGCATTCGAGATACACCGTTTGTGGTGACTTACTATCGTAAGTACTGGAGTCCCAGGCTTCATCATTTAACTTTTATTATTTTAGTTAATTGATGGAAACTAATCATTAGCCATACATAGGCTAAGATTTTTTATGGATAGTCAACATGAAAAATTTAATGCCATGGCCGGGATTTGAACCACGGATCTCCTGATTTCCGTCCAGTCGCTCTTAATCTTTTAGCTACCATGGTCAATGCTTGCCATGGCATTGAATTTTTCATGTTGACTCTATCCATTATTTATTGTTTGTTTACTTACTGCGTAATGTAGCTATATTGAAGAATTCAGTGCAGCCAAACTATGCTTGCTTCTCCACTGAACGCAATGCTGCCAACAGTGTTACTTTTCCCTAAATTACACTATCTAGCAGGCTTAACACAAAGTTGTAACTAAATGACACCACAAAGCTAACTGAATTCTAACATGGTTTGAGCAGGCTAAGTTATCGTCCGGTCAAACTTGTTACTCATGCACTGCTTTGTACATAAACAATCCTGCGACACGACAATAATGGAGTGCTCTGTAGGAAATACATGTATGAGCTCACGGACTGGTTCGGCTACTGCCGCGAAGTGTGCATGATGTCAAATGACACCAAGTACACGTCGTTCAAATCGACGAATGCAAAATAGGACGACGTAAGTTTCATCGTGGTAGAAGTCTCGGCGTTTAATGGCAGGTTGATATGCTCCTGGCAAACTCCGGTAGGACAGACTCCGGTCTCCCAACTCGGTTTGGTAGTGGGACGTTTCCGAACCACAGTACGGTGGCATGTTGGCTGTGCTGGCCTACCTCGGAACCTGTCCTTGGCACTGTCGTCGCTCCTTTAGACGGCCGCCATCTGCTCTCTTTCGCTTCATCCTTCCTCCCGGAGGTGTCCGGCTTGGGTATACATACAATAGACAAGTTTATACCTCGGTGCCGAATACCCTCCGTAGTGTAGTCTAGTCCAGTCCATGGGTTTATCGTAATTTTCTCTTAACGGTTAAGAGAATGCCTGGATTTATATGAACTTGCTTTGTATCTCTTCCCATTCATTGCATTTCTTTCCGGCGTGCGTCCAAGTTTGGTAGCGTATTCCATTGCCCAACAGATCACAAGGAACTTGCTCAAAGGAAAGTGTGTTTCCCAAGGAAACTAAAGGGCTGTTTGGTCAACGGGTCACTCTCTCCTGCCTTTGGCAGCCCCAGCAATGGTACAGGTCTTCCAGCCTAATGTTCTACGGACTTCCGCGTATCTCTGTGGCAGCTGTGGCCTCATGAAATGCCCTATCTTCATCCCTTCCTCCTGAGAGAGAGAGAGAGAGAGAGAGAGAGAGAGAGAGAGAGAGAGAGAGAGAGAGAGAGAGAGAGAGAGAGAGAGAGAGAGAGCTGGCTTTAATAGCAAGGTATGAAGTGTACCCCTGCACTTTATAGCCTCTAAATTATAACTGTGTAGTTTCTCTCTGGCAACTGCATCATTAGTTAAATAGAAGCGTGCCTGTCTAATGTAAATGGTTAGAGAGCACACTTTCATTTAGGAGGCGACCTCTGAACTTCACAATGTCACGATCCTGACAATAATGGGGAGAATGTGAATGGCACAATACGCCAGTTAAACAACAAACCCAGATTATACAGTGCCGGTTGTGTTAGCTATAATCTAAAATGCAAGAACACTCATATGCGCCGCATTACAACAAAAGCATTCTGCGGGTTTATAGCAGCAAAGCTACGCCTTATGCCCCAGCACAGTGCTCTACAGGTACAATAGCAATTAAGGCTACGTCACTCAAGTTGTGAGCATTTTTACTAACTCATAAATCACAAACCACAGAAACGGCCTTCAAGTATCTCTTACACCAAGTACATACCACTTCAGAAAATGTGAGGTATGTGTTTATTTTAACAATGAAGAGCTTTTTTTATATTGTTATGCAGCAACTCTTGACTAAACTTTAAAAAGTCAGCTCTGGGCATTTGGAGAGATGAACAGAAGCAGCGCTCTAGATTAGAGTTAACAATGGAAGCCCTGGTCAGAGAATTGGAGTACACAGGAAGTTTCTCTTCTTAGAACGTTCTGGAACTCCAACTCCTACTGGAGCAACAAGATGCTGTTCTCCGAGTGAGGTTATGACTGCATTCGCGTGCTGTTTCTCCAACATTTTAGAGAAATATTGTGTTCAACGCAAGAGCAAGTGAACCATTACGAGGAGGAGGCTACGTAGTGTACAGTTCATCACGAAAGCGACAACATATGTTCAACTACATCACATTAACAAAGTGACAGGGAAAACTTGGTGCAGTGATTGACATTTCCACAGCTAGGTAATACAAAAAGGAGGGAAATAATAATAGAGAGAATATTGAAATTCTGGTATGTGTGTTAAAGGGTAGAAAGGAGAATTACTGAATTTGTGCATGAAGCCACAGAAAAGCATTAAGAATACAAATAGTTGATGGTCGGAATTGGAAAGAATGGTACTGAAGATGGACATGGAAAATTTATGGAGAGCAGATGAGTCAAATCATAGCGATTTTTGGAAGGAAGTGAGAGCCAGAGTATAAGACACAGAGAGTCAAGAGATATGCGAAAGTGTAGAAGAAAAGAAATCATTGAAATTTTATAATCAAAGAGAGAATGGGGTAGGAAAAAATATATGAATCAAACTGGAAGAGAAGGCATTGCATGGATGAGGGTAGGAATATTATACCTAAAAGTGTTGAGAAGTAATGAGGTAGGGATATGTGAATTTTGTGGAGAGGAAGAGAGCACTGTTCATTATCTGATAGAATGTAAGGAGCTAAGAAATTGCAGGAGAAAAATATGGGATAAGAAATGGGACAGAGTGAGCAAAGACGTAGTGGCGTTACCAATGTTAACGGCGATGACTGAAAAGAAAAATAGATGTATAGGAAAATTCCTATATAGGTTAAGAGAAAAGTGGATTAGAGTAAAAGAAGCGAAGGTCAAGAAAAAGTGACACCAAGCTGTCCAGGAAAACCAAAGGCTTATAGCCAGTGGACCTGAGTCAGCGAGTAAATCTTAAGGTCAACAATTTCATGTATTTGTACACGATGTATAATAGTGCATGCTCGATGTTTCAGTCATTGTAGTGAAAATTTAATGTACAACTAAATAAATAACAAATCTCAAATAGCCAGACAAGCCGCAATATACTTATGGAGTCTTTAATGCATTTTATACTCGTATTGTTTATTGCTCACTAGTAAAATATTTTCTCTGACTACTTAAGATATACGAGGGCTGTTCAATAAAAAATGATTATAATATTTTACGGTGTGAAACAAACAACCCATAGCAGTTTCATTGTTGGTACTACTGGTTCCCGCCTGTGATAACCAGGCAAATTCAGACATGTTCAGTATCACCTACAGCTGCAATGGAGGTAACATGCAGTTAAAGTTGATGTTAGAGGAAGATCCGGAGTTTATCTCAAACGTAATCACTGCTGAAGAAACTTGGCTATATCATTTTGATCCTGAGAGCAAACAGCAAAGCTCAGTGTGGGAATCTCCTTCATCACCAACCCCCCAAAAAAGCAAAAGTGGTTGCTTCTGCTGGGAAAGTTATGGTCATCTCATTCTTTGATATTCATGGAATGGTTTATCAGGATGTTGTACCTGCACACACATCAGTAACTGGACAATACTACAGGGATGTCCTGAAAACATTGCAAGTCCATATCAGGCGCAAAAGATCACATTTCCGTGAAGCAGGCTGGATACTGCATCACGATAATGCGCGGCCGCATATTGCCAATATTGTTGCTGAATATCTTGCAAAAATCAACGTGAAGTGCATTTGTCACACTCCCTATAGTCCGGATTTAGCCACAAGTGACTTTTTTCTATTCCCTAACTTGTAGAAACGCCTTCGTGGGAGGCATTATGCATCATCAGAAGCAATGGTGAAGGCTATGGAGGCGATTTTGAAGATTCTCTCAAAATTGGCTTCCAGCATGTCTTTGAAGACTGGCAGAAACCCTGGAAAAAGTGCGTCGCATTCAGGGGAGACTATTTTGAGAAGGATCATCAAAATTATGAGGATGAGTAAACGTACGTTGTACGTTTGTTTTATACCATCTTAAATTTGAACTCAGTGGAATAGCCGCGCCTTACCCTATTGTTATTTTGCTTTCAGGAGGTTTTGGTGCTTATATTTTCTGTAAAATCGATTAATGGAGTTTTGAAATTAATATATTACTTCCTCTTTTCACGTAAATATATGGTAAGGTAAATAAAAGTAGTCTGGGAAGTATTTCGCTTCAAATAAGTTTTATTTGGTTTGTAATTCTGTAGTTAACCAATCCTCTTTCTTTTCACCTTACCATCGATTCTCCCGTCAGGCACTTTTGAGTTGCCCATAAAGTTGAAAATCGTAGGGCGATAAATCAGAAATGTAGAAACGTGTGTTGCACTTGTTACCACTTAGATGGTTTATGATCCCTTTAAAGTACTAGAGGTGAAGGAGGATGAACATTACTGTAAAGAGCACCAAACTGCTAGTGAGGCGTCTTGCTAGCAATAAACTTTTCCTTAGTATGTGGCAGTAGCACTGCTATTGCTTCTCTGGTAAATTAGATTATCAGTAATTCGCATTTTCTAGTTTTGAAAATTTTATTCTAAGAACAATAAAGACATATGAATATGTAAAAATAAATAACAATGACGTCTGTATTTCATGACGATTTTGCTTAAGATAAATGTATTTAATATTGCCTAACAACAATGGTCTTATAGCGACAACTATAAGATGGTATAAAATTTTTGTATACAGTTAGTCAGTGCAATTAACATTTTAGGAAATGTTAGGTTACGGTACAATATAGTTGGTTTGTCAGCTTGATATCATCAGCTAATTCATGCATTTGCTGTGGGGGGGGGGGGGTTCTGTATTAGTAACGGATGCCATTTTCAATTAAATTCACTGTTAAATTATTTAGTGCTCTGGAGTTTTTCATGTGTGGTTTCTAGCTACTTACTTGAAGTAGGTTCGGAAGTGCCGCTAAGTGGTGGAAATTCAGTTTCTGAAGGAAGTATTAGGTTATGAACTTGTGAATGAGTGTGATCTGTGGTTTTGGCTTCGCCATTTTGTTTACACTGTGTAGCTAAATGACCTTGTTTACACAGAAAGCACACTGGTGTGTCTATTGAAAAGTATATCCAATAATTTGTAACTTCATTTTCAGTTACCATACTGTCTGGGAGCTTTTCAACATTGTCTGGATGTATATACATTTGGCGTTTAAAACTTAGGATATGAGAACATCCACGAGCAGCAATCCCAGCCTTTATATGAGAAACAGGCTGGATTCCTGGCTGTAGTAAGCTTTTCTGGAGAATAGAATTTGGTATCACTGGACAGACATTAGATCTGATCACCCGCTTACTTTTTCCAAAAGGGGCCTCATTTGAAGCGAAGCATTGTTCATCCTCAATCTAGGGTGTCTTGTGGTTAATTAATTCACAATAGACTTACTTTTTAAATACATACATATTCTGTTGTTTGATATTCTTGAAACAAAACGTATGTTTGAGGGATCAGTTAGTTGGCCTATTGCTAGGACATATTCTTTTATTGATATATCATTATGGGCTTCAATTACTGAAGCTTGCTCTCTGTTTGGGTGTAAATTTCTAGAATACGATACATTTCTAGATGAATCGTTAGCTGTATTATAACCATTGGTCTAGTTTAGCTGGCAGCGATCAGCTGCAGCCATTTTTAGGTTAAGGTTAATAGCATCAAATATTGTCTGATTAATACTTATTACGTTTATCCACTCACTGGATTATATTCTTATAGCTGTGCTGAAGTTACACTGTGTAAATTTCAATAGTTAATACTCTTTAAAATGACGGTATCACTAATTATACATAATTATTTATACGAAATCACTCGGAAGATTAAACTTCGATCACGGCCTCCTGAGATTCATCTCCTGACGATTTATAATTATGATAACCGCAAATAATTTTCCGATCATTACATTATCTGAATCCACTAAGTAAGCAGTACTGACAGTAACATTTCTAAATTTCAATTTCTCCTCGTTCCTCTGCAAAGCAAATTATTTACTGATTAATTTGAAACGAAGTTCAGCTATAGGTCTATCTGCAGTTATTATTTTTTTTTTTTAAATCTCTTGGTCATACAAATTGAATTTCAAAGGCAAGTATGAAAAAGCTATTAAAGTATTTGATTGTCGATTAAAATCAATTGGCAGCTTCCACTTACTAGGAATAACAGTTTCTGAGAAGTCTGATCTCAATTCAGATGAGGTAAACTGGAATAAGCGTTTGTAACAGTAATTTGATCTACACTTAGATTTTGTATAGTTTGTCTCATTAGATCAGCAGAGTAATCCAATAATGTAATTTAGGGGATGTAACTAACCTACCCAGTATTCGACTAGCGACCCGGGAAAACCCCTAAAAATAACCCTGGGTCAGGTACGTCGGCCACGGGAATCAAAACCGGTCCTCCCGAATGCGGCCAAAGACGAAGCCACCTGAACCATCACGTTCGGTTAACATCCTTCATTTTTCATTTAAAAAGTTAAAGGAAATTAACCAAATTGTATACATTGTATACCTAAATAATATGTTTCTTAATTTCGTTCAGTTACCTTGTTTTGAAAGCATATATATTAAAGGTATAGGCTGATATTACCTATTTAGATTTTTCGGATATTAGGACGAACTTATGTTGACATATTTTACTACCCTAATGCAGAAAAACTCCCCTGAATTTTGATTTTGCCGTAGGGGAATGTGGAGCAATGGCATGCCCCTAACAGTGGACCTTTTTTATTAACAGAGCTAGGGAAGTTGGTACCGAATTCCTTGAGCAGTGTAAG
This sequence comes from Mantis religiosa, assembly GCA_030765055.1. Lineage (NCBI taxonomy): Eukaryota > Metazoa > Arthropoda > Insecta > Mantodea > Mantidae > Mantis > Mantis religiosa. The sequence goes on from CM060956.1 coordinate 30,326,120, forward strand.
AGCGACCAGGCATGCCTATACCACGCAACGCTACTAGCAAGGACAAGGTTCGTTGTAGAATGCAACTCATTACTGCAAAACAGGTGTAACTGCATGACACAGAGCACGTTGTTAGGAAGGAAAACATTTGAATAACATCTTTGTTGTGCTTCAAAGATGAGCAATTTAATTTGCTGTACAACCATTGTATGTTTTCTAAAAGTGTACTTATTCATGTCCTTATTTACTTCATTATTTACATTTACATTGCAGTGGGATACTTCAGTAAACGTGGAAAAAGGAGAAGCCAGTTCGAAAAACTAAATTAGTTGAAGTCATTAACGAATTTGCAACAGATTATCAATCAACTAAATCTTGTTTTACGTGACATAGAATCAGATTTTCATTTGAAAGGCCTCAGAGGTACATTATTGTTTTATATTAATACGGCCGCAGATGAGTAAATATGTAGTAAAATTCCTGCTTTGGCATTTTGTCTAGTAAGAGTCTTCATATATTTAAGAAATTAATTTTATTATTTGGACATTATTTTACATTCTATCAGGAAATGTTATATAATCAACGTTATAATTGCTTGGGTGTTGCCACAATGTTCCTATTTAAATAAAGAGATCAGCCAGAGACAAACCCGTATGTACTATATAAGAATTTGTATGTTGTACAATAATGATGTAAATAGATGTACAATTACGATTGTCTCTTAAGTCATTTGTTTCTCTGGGCAACCGGTTTCAATGTCTCTCCGCTGTGCGTTTATCTATGACTTGTTTGGATGCCGGGAGAAGGTCGTTCGCAACCTGTATAGGGAACGGCGAGCTGTGCTAACTTCCTAGCCCTGTTTACTAGCTAGCCGTTTGCTGCAGAATCTTAAGACACTTAGGATAAATTGAAGCTTCTTATCCTTCCTTTCTTTCGCTTCTATAATATCTGTTTCCTTGGAGTGGACGTCAGAATTTCTGAATGTTGTTTGTGCCTTGATTTTTCTTGATTCTAAAGTATTTGTTGTTCATTCTAAGTATCGCAGAATTATCTTACATCTCCTTACTTCATCTTTGTTTGATTTGTCCCTTCTTTCATCCCGTGTACCTCGACAGGTGGTTGACTCATTGGAATGAATTCCTCCGCTGAGAAGAGATCGAGATTGAGAGGGAAGATTACGTCGTTCGAAAGCCAGAAAAAGGCTTTTCAATTTCTGCAATCTGATTTAAGAAAGTAAATAAAACAGACGTCTTCCTTCCAGATTCGTTAATATAGATGGCCTTTCATGAAGCGAAGCGGCTTTGTGCTGCATTTAAGGAAACTTCTAATGCCTGCAATCAACAGCTTTAGATGTTTTTGGACATAATTCCGAACCATCTGGAACTAAAATGCTTCTCTAAGAACAAGAGAAATTTCAAACGTTGATTACCTTAAATACCTCAGCAAACAGCTGCATATTAGACGATGGGTAATGGTACGCAGCATGGAACACCTTAACTCGTCTTGCGTAGTTATTACTACCTCAAGTTGAGCAATTTTGTATTTTTCTCATTTATCAAAAAGACGAATGCATGACAGTGAAGCAAAGCAAGTATAAATGTTGCCTACAGATCATAGAGCAATATTAGGCTCTTTGGTTGCACAATAAAAGAGAAGTTTTCTACTTTCCTTGCTAAGAACCAAGAAACCTACTGAGAAGAAATTGTACCATAACAATAAGTCAACCACAACTGAAACATCTCTCACTGAATCAACTCCTAAGCAACTGCTGGTAAATTTGGGCAGCCGTCACTAGATATCATTGCACTCCTTTACCTCCTTGCAGAGAAAGAACTAGAGTTTTCATGGTGCGCACCATTCCCCGCTGAGTACCATGATCCGTCTGTCCCCTATATACAGGATGCATCCAAACGACACCGAACGAAAATTTCAGCTCAGCTTTTATGTGAGACATATAGATAGCTTTTACCGTCAATAGAGCCGCATAAAAATGCTCCAGGATGTGTGGATTAGGAAGTGTCAGGAAGAACAACGCGTGCCTCACGCTGTCAAATTTCGCAGGTATAGGTCACACGCCGTGCCGCGTGCTGTAGCTGTTTGTAAACATACCGACATACTCCGCAGTAGCTTGCTACTATTAAGAATTTCTGTGGCTTATGCAACCGTAATAAAGAAGCTATTGCTTAAATATTGCTTATGAGTGTTTAACGTGTTCCAAAATTCCATTATAACAGTCCATGATGGCAAATAAGCTAGTGGACATATGCAACTTATACTTAGGGCAGTTAATGTTAGTGAGGTTAAGGATAGAAGCATTAAGGGATAAACAGAACAGAAAACATCAAAATATTTTGTAGAGTAATTAAACAAAACTAAATGGCTTATACAATAAGACTAGAATTTCATTTTACGTGGCTTGATAATACTAAATAAAGCATTTGTATCTAAAAAAGAAGTTGATATCTACAGTAAGTGGTTGAAAGTATTGTACAGTTAAGATCATAACAAAATGCTCTGAAGTTTGAAACGGTGCTCTCTTCCTCGAGTTGATTGATTGGCTGTTAAGGAATGTATGGAAGCTTAATTGTATGTTAAAGCAATGTATACGTGTATTGGAGAAAATATATTGTGTGTGCAGTGTCGAGGAGAGCTGACCACAGCCATAAATTTGATGGGTTACAGCTGGCGGTTAGTTTCAAATATAGTTGACAGGAAGGGGACATCTTAGGTGGTGTAAAGGGAGATTCTCGTAACTGGGACTCCATATGTTTTCTACCGACCAACTAATTAGAAATAATGAGTTGAAGGGGGAAACGAAGTGTCATATGGCCTAGCCGGGAACAAATAGATATATAAAGTTCAGTCGCTAGCTGAGGGTCGACCGAGTTAGTCGTGCTAACGCACGCGGAAAGAAATCTCGTTCGATTAAAGCTAGTTAATAGCGAGGTGCTAATCCGACGACTCGTGTTATATACACGGGAGTGCTACCGCGCAAACGCGAAACCTATCATTCAGAGTTCGGCTAAGTAACATGTATTTCGAGAGCAATTGAAATACAACCGATCGTCATAAGAGAATTAACCTGTATTTCCTTCCAAGTACCCTAATTGATCCACCCAGAACGCCCTGTACCAAGGCATCCTTGCCAAAAATCATATATTCATAAATATTAGGGCAACTCCGAGAGCAGCCGAGGACATCGATATTCTTCAATTTTTTATTAGCGATGCTGACAATACTAAGAGTCAAGCCCCTGCCAAATAATTGAGCTGAACTGCGCGGCAATACTCACCCGACACCCCGACCTGCCACAAGTTAAACAAATATCATTGATGTAACTATTTTTAGAATTCATATTTTTAATACAACTAAATTAATTGTGCGTTCGTTGATTTCCCTTCAGCTCTTCCATACATCAATATCATATACGTCATTTCGGTGTTCGGATAGCGCTCCATATTGCTTGGATTTGCTATCTTAAGTACGTACAATACCTCCCTGTTAGGACGGAATGTGTAGTTTTACACTGAAGAGCAACCTTCAACTGTCCGAGTTGTTATTCGACTTTTTCACAAGTAGCTGTCCTTTACCCCATTACCTGAAAGGTAGGCTAGGGTCACTGATAAACAGCAAGGAGTAATGTTTTTGTTTTCGTGGCTGGTACGTCCCAATAACAACTTTGAGGTTCACACACCAGTGGTTCCTGTTCCGCCTAAACACAAAATCATGTGATATATAATGCTGCATAAAATTATACCCAACAGAACTTCGAAGCTGCCACACCGAAATTCGGACTAGTTAAGTTATAAAATACTCAACGGTCGGTCGGCTTCCTTTTGAAACAACCTGTATAGTAGTGCATTATGTTTTGCACGATCCGTAATATTTCCCTTTAGTTACACAAACCTACCGCTACATCTTTGTTTAGGTTATTAGCATCACAGGAGACAAAGCAAAATTTCTACAAAAATCTGCCGCCTTGCCAGGCGGAGGAGTGAAGGGGTGGAATGCACAGCTATAGGGACCCCTTCAGATTAGATTTTTTTTTTTATTTTGTTTCTGTAACCATTGATTTCATGCAAAAAAGTACCCTGCTGTTAGCTAGTAAAGCGGGTCGTTATAAAAGAACAAATGAGTTGGGAAAAGCGAGTAACAAGCAGAATTCCGTAATGGCAGCAATATTAATAACTCGACATGACCGACTGAATGCGGTGCCTTCCCAAACTCTCTTAATTTCGCCTACAGATTGAATAAGCACTACAAAACTGTAACGGAGCTTTTTCAGGGATGATGCCATATTATCTACTGCATGTCCCTTATTTTGCAATTATTGCATACTTCAGCGATTCAGAAAATTCATTAACAGAAAAACATTCAGGAGCGGAGCGCTAATAAGGCAAAACGGAAATCAAAATATTGTGGAAGGTATTCGTTTCGAGTAATAAAAGGAAGAGAAATTTTTCAGCCATTATTTTTCAAAACTCCTGACTAATTATTCAGTTGAACAGCCATTTTCAACCTTTATACGACTGCCATCTTCAATTTAATTGTTAAAAATTTGTATAGAGGAGCTTTGTATAAGAGCAAAGTTCAGATACTTTATCCTTATTTTGTCCTAATGACGTCAAGGATAATGCAAATTTGTAATGGAGCAAACTAAACACTAATCCCATTCTGTTGTTTCTCTGTTTATAGCGCACGGTGGTCATATCAGCGAGATTCTTTTGTTATTTTTGGTAGAACCACTGGTGTTAATACATATACAGTAGGTGTTTTTGCTCATTAAAACACACAGAAATTCCCACTCTGCATAATCGAACCAGGGACATTTGGCAAAGCTTTGTCGCGAGCTACGGGTCCAGCTGTGAATGTAACTGTTTCTACATTTGATAACTTTTCCTTCTAGCACAAAGCAGGGGGAAGTGTAGTTCATGACACAGAATTTTCAATGACAAAAGTGTTGATTTGCAAAACCCATTTGGGGTTTCACGGAATATATATGTGAAAGATTGAACAGTGAAAACGGAACGTCGAATAGATAAAGAACTTAGTATTAAAGTTCTGCAACTTCCACAGTTTACACCAAAGAGTTTAAAATTCTTCTTTTCTCAATAACTGCTCCAATTCTAAATAGTCTCTGTAGTCTTCTTCGTTATAGATGGCTCTTCCGTAGCTAGTAATCCGTTAGAGATAGAGAAATTCTTACTTCATATCAGGATGTTTTAAAATATTTTATTATTTAAAGCCTACTGTTTTTCCAAATCCTCCTTGCCCTCACAAGAAAGCAACTAAGGTAATTTCTTCAAATACTTACGCCGACTAGCGTGAAATGGTTAGATGAATAAGCGTTTGCAGGAATAGCTTGTACCAGAATAGAGAAAGCCAAGTGAATTTACATGGGATCTTATATGTTACTGTAAGTGGCTATCTTTGCTTCTAGCATTAGCTTTCTTTTATTTCATAATACAGGTACTTGGTTTAATATCAGAATACAGAAATTGCTGGTAATATGGGTACCTTCTGACAATAAGGAGTTATTTCTTTCAATTCTTTCCCTCAAATACCTTAAACACATTCTGTTGAGGATAGTGATATAGGCTCTCTGGTGCTACACACTTTAAAACCTATACACGATTAAGGAGAATGAATTTTGAGGAATGTGATACCTGTGACGACTATTTGATGAACAAAGAGCCAATTCAAAGGATACACTAAATACGTAATAATACAGGATGTATATAAATGAATATCGGAGATTTAACTCTTTATAATATCCATTACATTAAACTTAGTTATAAATGATATGTCAAATGAAAAAGCAACTCACTTTTGTTTGCTGCCGCCAGTGCGCATGTGCGTGTAATGTTTCTGCCGCAATCCGCTAGATAGCGGTAGTAGCAATGATGGTGACTAGTAAACAGAAAGCCTTTTGTGCTTTCCAGTTTGCAAATAGCGAATCTGTAGTTACTGTGCGTTCCGCATTAAGTTTGGTTTTGAACCTCCTAGTAATAATAACATTCGTAGATGTATCATCAGTTTCAAGATACCAGCTGTCTCTGTAAAGGGAAGACCACCGGTCAACCAAGTGCAAGTGCAGAGACTATTGAGTGAGTGAGAGAGTCGTTCACTCGTAGCCCAAAGAAATCAGTCCAGAAGTCCAGTCGTGAATTACAATTGCTATGTCGACTGTTTGGAAAGTTGTAAGAAAATACTTACGGCTATGTCCTTACCGTTTACAGTTATTACAGGCTCTAAAGTCGACAGACCACGGATTACGTGCCAACTTCGCAAACGTCATGTTGTTTCATGACGATGACGATTTTATGGATCGTGTTGTCTTCAGTGATGAATCGACATTTCACATTAGTGCACATGTTAACACTCATGTGCGCATCTGGGGCTCAGAAAATCCTCACCAAATGGCATAAATGCAACGACATTCCCCTAAACTGAATGTTTTTTGTGCCGTATCCCGCGAAAAGTTTATGGGCCTTTCTTTTCTTGGCCAACCCATTGTAACTGCAACTTCTTACCTTGATAGAATAGAGCAATGGCTCTTCCTTCAGTTGGAAGAAAATGAGTCAGAGAACTTCATTTTTCCCCAAAATGGTGCGTCACCTCACTGGCATAACGAAGTACGCAATTGGTTGAACATTACTGTACCCGAGTGCTGGATAGGCCGCAAGGGCCCCAATGACAGGGCTTGCTATGCATGACCTCCACGTTCTCCTGACCTAACGGCATGCGATATTTACCTTTGGGGCCTCGTCAAGGATCGTGTGTACGTGTCTCCACTACCAGCTGACCTCCTGAATTAAGAAACCGGATAGAAGCAGCTGTTGCTACAATTACTAAATACACACTTATCAACGTTTGGGAGGAACTCGGCTATAGACTTGATGTGACAAAGGGTATTCACATTGAACGTTTATAAAGTTCTTGGCAAAACTGAGTTGCTTTTTCATTTGACATATCATTTATAGCTATAAGTTGAGTGCAATAAATATTATAAAGAGCTAAAACACCGATATTCATTTATATACACTCTGTATATTTATTTCATATATAGCATGTCCAATATATCTTGCAACAGATGGTTAGTTAGGTACTGAAGTCGAAGACAAATTCACATCACGACGGTATTCCCCAAACACAAATGAACCTTTGTGACAGTTGGATTTGGTGATTTTTGCAAACACTGCTCGTGATTGGGTGTAGTTCAACATTAATAAAGGTGATTGGTTATGAAGAAGAACCTGTCTGAAAAATGATGTAGACGGCCATTGTGAAGGTTCCGCAAAATAAAATGGTCCTGTACCGAGCGACAAATACAACAGTTGATTCTCCTATAGTGGACGGCTTCGACTCAAGTCAAAATGCAAACACCCCCGCGCAAAGTCATACCCTCAGAAAGTAGAAAATGGAAATACAATGGATATGTATTGAAGAGAAATAGGCCACAACTTTTCAATCAATAATAATACACACGTGCAACTTTGGGAGAACATAATACATAATTGGGAAATTATATTACACTATTTACATCTCAGTGAAGATGTTGGAGGTGTCCTCCACCAGCATCTATACACGTTTGCACTTGTCTCACCATATTCTCTGAAGTTTTACGAATAGTATCCTCGTCAATGTTACTTACTTTGGTTGGAATGGATTCCCTGATAACATCAATTCTCCATGGCTTATACTTGTACAGTCTATTTTTAGGTACCCCCACAAGAAGAAATCATATGAGGTTAGGTTATGGGACTTGGGGGGCCACAGATATTTTGAGATTATTCGACTATCAAAGTTCCATGGTGTCAGATGTATTGTAGGTTGCTGGATCTTGCTGTAAAGGTTCTCTCAATTCGATAACACCCACCTGCTCCACAAATGTATTGAAGATACCCATAAAAACTTCAGTGTCTACAGTCGTATCATGTATAGATGCTGGTGGAAGACACTTCCAACATTTTCTCTGAGATGTAAATAGTGTAATGTAATCTCCCAATTGTGTATTATATTCTCCCAAAGTTGAATGTGTGTCCTATTATTAGTTCAAGGTTTATGGCCTACTGAAATGGTTCAGGTCTATATGGATCGAGCTGTATAATTCTTCCGTTAAACACTGCTATATAAACAAAAACAGTGCAGAACGTGGTGGTACACATCGCATCCAAAAAAGGTTCCAAATCGACGAGTTTGAAAAACGTATTGTGTGCAGAACTTTTCTCAAGTTTTAGAAACAGAAAGGAGATATTCTTACACTACTGAAAGTAATGAATGCTGTTAAGGAAAGATTACCTTTTGAAGGTAGGAGAGAAAATTCTGGAGAATAACACTAGCCAACAAAAAACTAATTTTTGAATATTCCGAGCACTTCATTAGGTAATTCCTACTAATTTCGGGTTGAGAAAAGCAAATATGACAACGACAAATTTTTGTTACCTCTAGTTTATATGATATATACAAGGTGGAAGCTTTACATATTAACGGATTGAGAGAAAAGGATACATTTTAATTACATACATGCTAACAACAATGAAAGTTCAATTTAATTTTTAACTGGTAATTACATGCTAAGAGTTCTAAATTGCTGGAAAAATACTTCGCAGATAGTCGTGTCTGAAGAGAATCATGTGGTGGCCTATTGACTTCGTCGTCTTTTAGCTTGCCTCTTGTGAATCATTTCCGCAGAATCCCTATACAAAGACCAACAGTAATCCGCAAACATTACTTCATTCCAATGGCCCTGATATCTTTGTTCCATAACAGAAATGTCCTGGTGGAATCTCTCCCCATGTTCATCACTAACAGCTCCACAACTAGGAGGGAAAAAGTCTAGGTGGGAGTGGAGAAAATGGATCTTAAGGGACATGTTGCATCCAAGGTTACGGTATTTTTGCAGGAGCACTTTCACCAAATGCTTGTAGTTGTCATCTCTTTTGTTGCCTAAAAATCCATGAACACTACCCTTGCAGGCTTCCCAAGCTTCCTTTTCTTTCCCCTCCAAAACTTGATCAAATGCAGGATCCCTTACAAGTTCTCGTATTTGTGGTCCGACAAAAATGCCTTCCTTAACTTCTGCATCACTTAATCCCCAAAATTTCTCTCTGATTATTTTTTGCTATTTAACAGGTGTGCCAACTCCCCCAAAATAATCCCTCAAATTTAAAATCTTCACTCTAAAAATGAAATATCACTATCTTTAAAAGAAGAGCTAAACTACCATTTTATGGTGATTTTTGAATTCAGCAGATGGAAATGCATGAAAATTCACTATTTTTAAGTCCGAAACATTTTCATTGTTGCCCAATGTATTTAAAGGGCATGGAATATCGATTTTCCAAGAAGAAATAGGTGTTATGTTACGTGTGCTATGCTGATGCCTTGATGGTCAGAGTGTAGCACACTGTATTCCCGCTTTCTCTAACCTCTAAAAATCCCAGCCACACCACACCAGCGACCTCCCATAACTGCACTCATTCAACATACAGATATTTCATAAACATTAACGAGTAGGTAAGTAAACTCTGAGCCAACTTCTGTGGCAATACACCAAAATCAAATATATATTTGCTTTAAAGTGTTTGAAGAAATATTTATTTTACCGCATTCTGTAAATTAAATAGATTAATTATAGATGTATGTGCTGTTTCCCTCATGAGACATCAGTAAACATACCGAAAAGGTACATGAAAATTTAGTTTCTCCCTGTTATTCATTAAATAATGGGATTTAGGCACTCTTAAGAATTAAAGCGATAAACCATGTTTCGAAAACTTAGCAGTCTTTATCTTCAGGAATTTGTCGTCTTACTGACACCTGTGAGAATCATTCCTGGATAAATTGATATTAGGTAGGAAGGGCAGGGAAGAAATCTCTTCAGCGTGTACTTTGGAAGTTACGTTATTGTGGGGTTCCTAATTCAAATGGTAGTCAAATGTAAGCTGTTACCTGCTTTGTGTCTGTTTATATTTTGTTTCTGCGAATAACAGCCACCATGTTATCCTCATTACTTGTCTGGGATATTCGTATAAGCTCCTAAGAGCGACCCTGTAGTCTCGTACCTCCCCATCACCAGCCACCTCTCGGACACCATCTCTTGTCTCTCTGCCTGTACTGGCAGAGGGGGGCGAGCCGGCCGGAGAGCCTAGGGGAAAGTTCTGGGCCAGCGCTGAACCGGCTCCAGTCACCGCCCGCCTGCCTAGTCCTCCGCTTACACGCCTGGCTGCCGGAGGCTCTCGGCCTGCATTAGCAGACTCAACGTCCATGCAGCAGGACGCAACTCCAACACACTCCGCAGCTACACTAGCCATCCAGTCTCCCCGCAGCGCAGCCACCTCAAGCCAACTAACCTACGCCGAAGCCCTCTGCTCTTCTCCAGCCGCAGGTCCTACGCTGCTCCCAACAAAGGAGCCCTACGCCGTCTACACTCCAGAACACGCCGCACCGCACTCGGCAGTCATCCGGGGGTCCCACGAGATCTCCCGCTCCGCTACATACTCGTCGCCGCTCAACAGCTCTGGCCCTCTACTCTGAAGACCACTAAACCTGTCCGGCTACAGCTCGCCGACATAGCCGAATACGAGGCTGCCTTGAGGACGGGCCTGCACTTGTTAGGGCGGTATCTCAGAATCGAGGCTAGCAGAGCGTTACGTCACCGCACATGTCGACTCTGCTGTGGCTACGGACACGAGGCCCCAACGTGCAACGCTCCACCTCGGTGCCACTACTGCGGTGCCTTATCACTAACATCCGAATGCACGCGCCACGACCTTCGCCGCCGCCGACGCTACTGTGCCACCTGCGATGGCCTTGGCCACTACACAGGTCAGGTACAGTGCCCGCTCAATCCGAACAACAGGCGCAGAACCACCACACCAGCAGCTCCTGTTCCGGGCCTTTCCTCACCACCTACGCCAGCCTTCTATGAGGAACTCAGGACTGCTTCAACCAAGATCCATACCGAACTTCATAACACAAACAACCGCCTGGCTGCCTTGGAGACGCAACTAGTCTCCGCCGCCACGACCATCCAGTCGACCTCCACGGACACAGCACCTGACACCGCAGAGTTAATCACACAGCTCGAGGAGACCATCATAGAGGCTACAGCAAAGAGCTTCGACAACTTTCTGACCTTCTTCACATCGGAACTCGTAAAATTCTCCGCCCGCCTGGGTCGAATGGAGGATGTCATCAACAAACTTTCAGAAGCTGAAGACAAGTACCATAACCTAGAGCCACTCATCAAGCAAACACACCAATCTGCTATTATGGACATCCCATCTACACTTCAGGCCTTAGCCAACGGACTCGACAACAGCAAGATCTACCTGCACAGGATCGTTCGAACACTCCAAGCCCACCATGACTCATATGACCACAAACACACCATCGGCGAACAAATTAGAGCTATAAACCTAACAGTTAACCCATACTTGGGCCATCTACGCCGACTGAACAATTAGTACCGAGCACACCTCGACAAAATCCACCCTGACTCCCCAGTTTCGCTTCCAGGGCGCAAACCATGCCTGCCATCCTGGCCTTATACTTACGCCAGGCAGCAAGATATATGCTGCTAGAAATAAACGAAAATTACCAGAGTGCTTATCGCGGGATCTGCATAAACCTACCCACACTTTCCCTCACCTAAACCCGCTTCCACATAAGAAGCGATGATCCTTGTTTTTGTTTCAATAAAGCTTTAATAAAAAAAATTAAAAAAAAAACAGTCACCATTTTCATGTTCTGTAATGTGACTGAGGTTAGGGAATGCTCTAAAAAGACTTACTGCAAACTCTTACACACCATCCTTAGGGCTTTGATTTTAAGTTAACTTTTCGCCTACACATCAATATTACGTATTTCACTAGTTACCTGTAGTTGAATACTTCTTAACCATGAGTGTTGTTCATACACTGGCAATCGACATTCTACAGTAGTGCAAATCTGTCTGCTAATGACGCGTAATGCTCGACATTTAAGAGGCTTATTAAAGACATTTGTATTCATTATCTAATAACAAAGCATTGTTATGCCAGTAAGAAGGAAACAAAAGTCTAATGCCCTTCAGAGTCAGCGGCGTACAGTACTTCAAAAGCTTTCGAGTACACAATATATCCAGGGGTAGCAAAAAGCATACCGGAGCTTTGCTTCAGGAGGGACGGGGTAAAAACTTGATTTAAAAATACACGATGTTCATTCGTTATTTCCCACCCACCGATTGAGCAAGAATGACGTCATAGTTGACTGGTGAGTATCTTGAAATCATAGTGCCCTCTACGGGAAAGAAGCTTTAATATTTGCGGAAGAGTAAGCAAATTACAGCGCTCTGAGTGTGGTTTCTCTCGTTACTAATACAACCAGCTTCTCCAGAATACGAACACAAAACACCGCGTCTTCATACTGGCATTAAAATTGGTACGACATATAAATATAATTTAAACCGCAGCATAGAGGAGTCGCCAACACATCAGGGACCGAGCGGCCAAGGTACAGGGAGCAATTGCTTCCCTGTATCCAATGCTGGGGTCAACCTCGGCGCCAGTTGGCATGAAGTCATACCTCTTCCGAGCGCTGGTAATCCCGGTTATGCTTTATGCCTGCGAGATCTGGGGCATGGCCGCAGATAGCGTGCTAGCATGGCTCCAACGTGCACAGAATAGAGGACTCAGGTCTATATATTTTGTGGGACGTTATTTTCCTACCAGGTTGCTTCACGAGGCCTCGAGTCTTCCATACGTGGAGGATGAAATCAGGCGCCGGGCATCAAAATTGTACGCAAGTTTACCCAACCACAGAAGTGCCCTTGTCAGATCCCTGGGAGATTATGACCCCACTAGACGTCGCTCTAGTCAGCACCGGTTACCCCGCATGGCTTGCGGGCATCCGAGATAACCTAGGAGGAAATCCGAACAGCAGCTAAAGCTGAGCTCCACATAATCCTTCCAAGCTGCTTGGCATCAAAATTATTTACCCAAAAAATTTACACAAATAAAAACACCAGGGTGCAAGGTGTTGCATCCTGTCCTTTAACCCCCAGGTACATATTAGTAACCTCATAAAAATTCACCATTCTAAAAACCTACATTTCACTCTATATATACCTTACCTGCGGTAAAACCCTTAACGGTTGGGCACGCAGCAAAAACCTTCTGGCTTTATACAGCCAGTCAGCACCACATGGTATGGCATAGAGGAGTTAATGCAAAGCTATCCAGCATTCAATCAAGACCCTAGGAGCGTAATGTTGTCAAAAGTATCCAAGTAACGTCAAGTTGACATGCTTTTGTTTGCAACATAAACGTCTTACGTTTTATCGGTACACGATATAAACTTTGTCTTTCTCACGCTTAATTAAAATGTCTATTAATGTTTGTATTCTTATGTCTTTCAAAACCAATAGGTGCATCAAACATTTCCAAGATACAGGATCAGTTACTCGCAAAAAGAGAGACACTGGACGCTATAAAGTGACTGTCCCAATCTAGAAGTAATAAATAATGTTATGACAGAAAGGCCTCAAGCATACCTTCTCGCAATACAGACAGTGATTAAGGGGAAGAGAGAAAGGAAATATAAGAAAATGGACACATAAGACTATGTACTAGCCCGTCTCGGCAGCGTGGTGGTAGAATGTCTGCCTCACGTTCAAGAATTCCCGAGTTTGAATCTCGGTCAGGGTGGCTTACCTGGATAAGCTTTTTCCGGGGTTTTCCCTTGTCCTGAAAGGCGAATGTTGGATAACTCTAAGCTCCATGGAACTGGGCTTATTTGAGCATAATTTCACCCATTCCATTCATCGTCCGATATGACTTAACGCTGGAGGACGTAAAATTACAACAACAAGACTATGTGCTAGAGATATTTTCTTGTTTATACTTGGATAAAAGCTTTCTACATATTGTAACACTAATTTATTTTTTCATTCCTAGAAATGTTCCGCTAATTTTCTGATTTGTAATGAAGTTACATTGTGAGGAAACTGTGGGTCATAGAAAGGAATTGAGATCTAATTGAAATATTTCTATTTTATGTGACAGGCTTACAAATGCATATATGTCTACTATATCAAAAAACAGATGTTCATTGTGAAATAAGTGTTCCTTGACTTATCATTTCTTATAATCTTCGTGGTACACTTTTATGACTGCATAATTAGCTTTGCAGTGCATTGCGGCGTATACATTCTTCCCTTTTTTAAAAAAAGAAAAAAGACCATATCTACGCAACAGGCGAAATTACGCACCTTTATATTAGGTGGGCAGACCCATCTGCCGGTAGAGGGAGGCCTCAAAGCTGCTGTCAATACATCTAATACGCTCGTAAGCCGCTAGGGAAATCGCATATAAACTCACTCACTCAGTGATGCTATTGATGACGTAAAATTTTGTGTGGTAAAATTACAGATAAAAATGAACATCGTGTAGATAACACACACACGGAAATTTAAATAAAGCATGTTGCAATGGATTAATAATTATTTTGGTGGCTTTAAGTTTGAATAATTGGCGGCATGCCAATAATTGGCATTTCTAATTTCTGGAAACTCTCTGGGATATATGAAGAAGGTAGGATACGTTCAGTGAGAAGGTGATATCTTCAAGACGTAACAATGCTAATGTATTCGCAAATAGATAAATAAAAAATCTCCACTTTCGCACAACCATGATACTGAAGGTTTTAAATCCAAGTTAAATTTTATTATCCATTGAAAATTACGGGGTGCGTTCAAGTCATAACACCTCATATTTTTTCAGGATTGAGACCAGATAGGAAAATCCGTTTTTTTTTCTAAATACACGTGTACACTTTGTGAATGTGTGACAGAGATGGCAACACTGTAAAGTGCATAGAACTCTGGTGCAGTGATGAGAGTTAGGACTGTTTTTGATATTTAGAATGACGACGATTTCATTGCAAAAACAGCGTGCAATCATTCATTTTCTCCATTTTCGTGGTGTGACACCTATTGAAATTCGACGGTTGAGTGAGGCATGTGGTGATGATACCATGGATGTGTCTAATGTACGTTTTTGAGTGCGACAGTTCAATGAAGGTAGGACATTGTGAGAGAACAAAACAAAACAGTAATGAGCCTGTCACAACTTTATATGTACATTAAAAGAAAAAAAAACACCAAAACAAACCTCTACCGTCATTTGCTTAACTTATAAAAAATTCTCCTGCCGGTAGAGGGCTCATCCCTGATCGGACTACATACTGAAAGTCTGGCTTCCGGACCTCAAGTGTCCATCTCATGTGTAGAGGAGTTTGCTTGGATTCATATATTAAATAAAAGCAGTTGTGGGTAAGATTAACAATTTACTTTTGTATACAATTTAAATATTATAAATAAATTTTGGTTGATACATTTTTATTACAATTTAATGCATGCAGAATAAGAGAGATATATCCAAGCTAACATATGAGTCGTACAACAGGTCCCTAGTTCAATTCTCACTGTCCGATCACTGTTACTAATTTGTCACGATATCTCTTGAATCATTTTACATAATAACCACATCTTTTGGGTGTACTTCTAGGTTTCGTGTGCCGGGTAGATGGCGTAAACGGTTGCTCCAAAGAGCGACTAGAAGGGTGCGGAGTTTGAAGGGTGTTTGAGCATTCTCTGTAGGTAACTCTGCTAGCGACTTGAGCTAAATAAGTAAATATTGTAACGGGACCGCTGGAACACCCTGTGAAACCAGCTGCGAACGGAAGGCAGGGGGGAGGACCGCGTTAGCCACACCTCCTCTTCGTTTGTCTTGTAGTGGTGACGGGCTGTGGTCAGGGGAAAAAATGACTGTGTCGCCTGTTTTTCTCTACACCTGTTTCTCGATCTTTCTGTTACTAGAACAATCATGTAAACACCAGAAGGCGGGATATTCCGATATAAAGAGGGTTACAGACAGACGGAGTTAGTTAGTCAGTTGTTGGTTGAGTCAGTCAGTCAGTTGGTTGGTTAGTGTGATTGAGGACAGTTCTTGGTGTAAGAAGGCAGTGTTAGTCAGTGACGTGTTAATGAACGAAAGGATTGTGCAACGGAAGACTGTACGTAACTGGTATGTGCATCGGAGTTTATGTAATCGCGAGTACAAGGAAATTGTAACGGACGAACTGGTGAATCGTAATTGGTGTATTACGTAATTCTGTGTAATTGGCAAGTGTTTAACTGTAAGTCGGTGGAAATAAAGAACATTGTTGAGTGGTGTAATTGGACTTTTTATTCCACGAACCCACAAAGTCACAATATATAGGGAAGTAAACAGCTGCCCCTTAATAAATTTTCGCCGTCTTTAATAGATGAGTTCCAGAAAGTTGTTTTCTAGTTCTGCAGATAGTACTGAGCGTGAATTTCTCTCTGCTAAAAGTAAAAGTGATAAGTTTCTTATATGTCTATCAGTTACAGAAAATGGTGGAAGTGTTTGCTTAAGTTTGGAATTAAAGGTCCATTAGGGATGAGATATTTCGACACGACTGCAAGTGTAGAACTTCTTGATTATAAATCTGATCGACATTTCAGTTAATTCCTTACTTCGGGAACAAAGGGTTGTTTACCCATTCTCCACGATTATCGGTTTTCGTTTAAGTGAAATCTATAATCTCTTACAATGCATCACAAATATCGATAACAAGTTCCAAACCATTCTTAATGCTCCATTTCCTTAAAGCATGGATTAAGTTGTTTGTTTGAATCTCGAATGGCATTAATCTTGTGCCGTGTTTCTTCTCTTTAAAGAATGCTCATAACTTATTTATTTGTGATACAGCGTAAACATCAGTTGTTGCAATGCCCTGGTCGCTTTGGAAGATGTTATTTTCCCTGGCACCTACCTCGATAGAAAAGGTATTACACCTGGACCAAAAATTAGATAACCTCACTTCACCGGAAATGTCTTTTGAAGTCCCCTGTGTGACATTTACATGAAATTGTGTGCTCATTAAGAAGGTCGCACCGTGGTCTAGTGGTTAAAAAGATCGACTCTCGCCAACGTGGCTCGGGTTCCATTCTAGGGGACTGCAAAGTGAGATTTATGGTGGAAAACACTGCACTGGGACGGGTTTTCTCTGGAATTTCTAGTTTCCCCCGCCGTCTGATTCCAAAGGTGCTGCATCTTAATTCCATGTATCATCAGTGTCATCGCCTGCGGTGCCACATGTAGTAAAAGCGGGCGATAAAATATGCATTCGTTAATTAAGTTTATATCTGTATGTGGAATACAATACGCTAAATTTTATAACCAATTCGCTTCTGCATGATGGCTTTGAAATTCTATACTCTTTGCCTGGCACTGGGAGAAAAAAATGACAGTTGAAAAAAAATGAATATCTCAGTAATGAAAGCCATAATGTTTATTTCAATTAAATGTTGTGTGTTAGCTATAATAAGTCTTTATTGCTCACATTTTTGGGACAGTGCTGTCCTTTACCTAGCATCAGATTAGCGCCGCTGGTGTGCCGTAATTTCATCCCGCAGGTCTTTTGCGTATGTATGAGTAAATATACTGACATGGGGCTATCGAATTTAAGCACACTTAAATCCCATCGGTCCGTACCAGGTTTGAATCCACGATATTGATTGGTTAACAAGAGCCTAACCAACTAAAACATGCAGGTCTCTCTCTCACAGTTTACTAGATTTGCAATGAAAATTTGCCCACCTCGGTAGCGCAGGTGGTAGCATGTCTGCCTCGCGTTCAAGAGGTGCCGAGTTTGAATCTCGCCCAGGGTGAGTTATCTGGATATGGTTTATTCAGGGGTTTCCCTTATTCTTCAAGACGAATGTCGGGTAACTCTAAGCTCCATGAACCCCGGACTCATTTGAGCATCATTTCACCCAATTTATTCACCGTCCAATATGACTTAACGTTGGAGGACGTAAATTACATTTAAAAAATCTGAATGAAAAGTAATATGTACGCCATTTTCTTTCAATAAAATGAAAGATATAAAATTTGTTATACAAATATTTGTAGTAAGTATCAAACATTTAGTCTTATTGAAAAAACAAAAATAAAGTATGTCATTTTTTATGTGAAGCATGCTTGGAATGAGGATGTAGGGGACTTAATTCCCGGACGACTGCCTTAAATACAAAATGTAATTTTAATAAATTTCGTGTGTTTCAGGTGAAATCTCAACATGTTTTATTGTTGAGCCAGAAGCAATTTGTTAAATCCTTCTCCGTACTGTCATTCATACACTGAAACAACACTCATTGTTACAGCGAAGAACTATGCACTGAAAAGGGGCGTACACTGCAAACCAGAGGTTTCTGGAAATAGAAAATTTCAGATGAATGCATTTGGAATAAAGTTCTTGTGCTAAGATTTACTGCATTACAAAAACTACTGCGGGGTGACATTTCGGCAAACCCTCGACGCTGATATGACTTTGGTAGTTGAATGCATCGTTAAAAAATGAAATATATTAAAGTTTCATTAGTTATAGCTAGTACTTGACGGCTCTCGTAGCTATGGTCGCTGGAGCGTATGTCTCTAGAGTTCCGCCGCGTAGAGGGTCGCGGGTCCCTTTTTTAATTTACGTCCTCCAACGTTAAGTCATATCGGACGATGAATGGAATGGGTGAAATGATGCTCAAATGAGCCCAGGATCCATAGAGCTTAGTTACCCGACATTCGTCTTTCAGGATAAGGGAAAATCCTGGAAAAACCTAATCCAGGTAACTCACCCTGACCGAGAGTCGAACTCGGGACCTCTTGAACGTGAGGCAGACATACTACCACCACGCTACCGAGGCGGGCTGGGTCGCAGGTTCGAATCCCGCCTTGGGTATGGGTGTTTATGTGTATAGTGGGTATGTGTGAAACTAAGGAAAACAGATAAGAAAATATTCGGAAATAATGAAAAATGTTAAATAAGAAAACAGAAACGGAAAAATATATCCATAAACATAGATATACATTTTAATTTAAAAATGTATACTGGTCGCCAATCTAGAAAGTGATTGGCGTTTCGTATGGAGAGAGAGAGAGAGAGAGAGAGAGAGAGAGAGAGAGAGAGAGAGAGAGAGAGAGAGAGAGAGAGAGAGAGAGAGAGAGAGAGAGGCGACGTCGCTACTTATTGCTGCCACGTTAAGTGATTCGCTTGCAACTGCAGTGGCTTATGATGATGGTGATGGTGATCATTGTTGTTAATAATATACGCGAAGGCAAAATTAAAGTCCATATATAGTTTTATTTGGTTCCCGAGCACGTTCAGATTTTCGTTTTCCTCCACTTTGTCAGTAGTTTTAAACATTCATTAAAACACAATTTGAAATACAACACACGTGAATCAAGGAAAATTGCAGGAAATAGGATGCAAAGGAATTGCCAATACATAATTTGAACTGTTCCAACAAGAGCAGCAACAAACGTGAAGGCATTTTGTTCAGCAAAACAGCAACCAGCAGTAAAGTATTGTGCTTACTGCAGCTTTACCTGCCGATAACACCTGCATATACAGCTCACTCGCCTGCACGTCAACTTATGAATATGTTCGGCTACAAGGGTTTAGCATCTAACCTCATTGACATTTTAATTGGTCCTTCTAATCGTTGATATGACAACCGTTTTGATGTACCCATTCTCTCCCATTTGTTTAAAGAGCTGACTAACGACTGCCGACCTCACACCTACATATGCAATGCAGAGGTGGGCGATCATCCAACCTATATGGGGAGGAGATGTAGTCAGCATCATGGCACCCCCAGCCGGAAAGTTGGCTTTCTAAACCAGGGTTTGCTTTCAGTTTCCTCACTACTGAGTGGCACCTTTCCTTTACCGGGACGGAAGATCCGCACCTCCCGGGGGTCGGAATGATCCCAAGCGCATTTCGTGGCAGAAAGGACTACTCTCGCTCACTGCTCCATGGCGCTGGTACACCAAAACTAATCTCAGTAACTCGTAAAGTTACGACACAGAGATTTTCAAAGGATTGCTCTACCCTATACAACTCTTTTGAAGTGTTCTCAGAAATGTCACTAGCCAATTTTTATTACGGATATCATGTATATATAAGATATTACTTTAAAAATTAAATCCATATATTACATTCCTTTTAAATAGCTGTGATGCCCTTATCCTTGAAATAAATTCTGTGCAATTTCGTTTTTCTTGTAAACCATGCAAATAATTGTTTTAAATGGTCTTAAATAGTATGTTGTGTGGTGTTTTGTGACATTATTGGTTAGAATTTGTCCATAAGTTATACTTTCAATAAAATTCTGTCGCTATTCACTTGTTTAACAATACAATGACATCTAAGTTTCGGTTCTGCTTTCTGCATCTCTTCAACAAAATGTAAAGCGAAACTATTGTTACAAGTGTATATTTCGATAAACAAGAAATAGAGAAAAATAAGACTTCGCAAGAATAGTTCCTAAAAGCTATCAATATGAACGACGTATATAGAGAATGTTTGTTTACACTGTATGCCATACTTGAATTTTGTTTTCACTACATACTCCATTTAAGTCAGTGACACAGAAACATGTTATCGTTGGCATAATGTAAAAGAAAAACAAATGCCCATCATCGTGTATGCTATTGATATTTCCTCTTCTGTCAGAAAAACTTGCTTATTGTGAACTGCTGACGTATACTGTCGTGGCGATTGTTTGCGGGGGAGCCACAGCGGTTTATAGATGGATGAACAACTGATTGACGAGCTAGGTCAGCCGTAATGCTGAGTAAGAATCGAGCAATGTTGGTACCACTCACATAAACAATACTTCTCCCACCAAATATCTAGATATATCGCTCAATGTATTGTATGGGATCTTCAGGTGTTGACGTATCTGTCCAAAAACAAAACTGTTGCTGGATATACAGTGAGCATGGAATCGGACCGATATAATGAGCAGTGGTTTATGTTGGTAAGGAGTTAATAATAAACACCCGGTTTCCGTCAACCCCTCATCCTGACCATGGTTTTTTCATGGCTTTCAGTGGTCGATGTATAGTTTCACATCCACCAGGATTTCCCATCTATAATTTCTTTTGCATTCTGCATGTTTATACAGGCTGTTTCAAAACGACATCGAACAAACATATAGACGTAGCTGCTCAGCCTCTATGTGACACATAGAAGTAGTTATTACCGCTAATACGGCCGGATAGAAAATGCTCCAGAGTCAGTTTGGATTAAACGGTGCCAGGAGCAACGACGCGTGCCTCACGCTGTCAAATTTTGCAGATATAGGTCACACGGCGTGCCGCGTGCTGTAACTGTAAACATAACGGCATGCTCCGCAGTAGCTTGCTACTATTAAGAATTTCTTTGCCTTATGAAACAGCAATAAAGAAACTATTGCTTAATTATTACTTATAAGTGTT
The DNA here is from genome assembly GCA_030765055.1 of Mantis religiosa. Taxonomy (NCBI): domain Eukaryota; kingdom Metazoa; phylum Arthropoda; class Insecta; order Mantodea; family Mantidae; genus Mantis; species Mantis religiosa. The sequence goes on from CM060956.1 coordinate 30,347,446, forward strand.
TAACGTGTTCCAAAATTCCGTTATAGCAGTCCCTGATGGCAAATAATCTGGTGGACATATACAAATTCTATATTTTAGAGGGAAGTTAATGTTAGTGAAGTCAAGAAATTGTAGATAAACTAACCAAAGCTGAAAGTCTTATACAATGAGAGGAGCATTTTATTTCACGTATTTGATAATATTAAACAAAGCATTTGTAACTTATAAGGAAGCTGTTGATATTTACAGTAACGGGTTGAAAGTATTGCACAATTAAAATCATAAAAATGCTCTGAAGTTAAACAAGTAAATATTATTATTGATGTTACTATTTTTACAGTTCATATTTTTAATGAAACTAAATTAATCGTGCGTTCGTTGAACTCTTTTCAGCTCTTCGATATATCAAAACCATATCCGTCATTTCGGCGTTCGTATAGCGCTCCATATTGCTTGGATTTGTTATCTAAGTACGCACAAAATCCTCCCTGTTAGGACGGAATGTGTAGTTTTACACTGAAGAGTAACCTTCAACTGTCCAAATTATTAGTCAATTTTTTCACAAATAACTGTACTTTGCCCCATTACCTGAAAGGTAGGCTAGAGTCACTGATAAAGGGCAAGGAGTAATGCTTTTGTTTTCGTGGCTGGTACGTCCCAATAAAAACTTTTGAGGTTCGCACACCAGTGGTTCCTGCGCTGTCTAATCACAAAATCATGAAATGTTTAATGCTACATAAAATTATACCTAACAGAATTTCGAAGCTACAACACCGAAATTCGGACTAATTAAGTTATAAACTACGAAACGGATATAATCATTCGGTATCGGTTTGGAACAACCTGTATAGGCCTAAATGACCTCGCCGTCGGCGGGTTCTAAAGCACCACGCACTCACTACATGTTTATAGGTTTAGTGGCGTATGACGTGGATATTTACTCAATAAACAGTATTATTACTGAACACGCGAGCTCTGCTGGTTAATGGGTCGTTGATTCCCCTGATTTGGAAGCTCCAATAACCGGATGAATGCTTGGAACTGTTGCGGATTTTCACGTCTTTGTAACCTCTGCTTCCTCTGAGGTGGAAGTGTTAGACGCAATAGTTGATTGCTTAGGTTGTAGTATGCAAGGTTTTCATCTCCGCGTATACCCTTTACTCTCTTCCCATTTTCTTGTCTACTGTGTCTGAAACGAAACCGTATTCACAGCTTAATGGTTTAATACAGACTTATAATATTAAACCAATATAAAATGGATCCCTCCACAGCTGCTTGTGAAGTATACATCTGAAGTCTGTCATTCATTGCAAATTTTCCGTACTTCCTCCGGTTTGGTCGCTCACCTAGGTCGTTTCCTTGATTGTAATGGACTTTAATTCAAAGCAATAAGTTATTTGCTCATCCAGGGTAGATGTGGTACAGAACGGAAAAGAAATTGTGCCAACCTGAATAAACAAAACCAGAATAAACCGGAGGGTTTGTGTGTGGGCGGTCAAGAAATTTACAGTAGTGTCTCGATGATCTGACCTTAACTGACCCAGGACAATTTCGGATAATACAAATGAAGTTGGAAAATGGAGTAAAGCATAGCAGGTATGCTGTATTATTAAAACAATTGTTAATTTTTAGAAATCAATTGTTCTTTCACACTGGCCGTGTGTAGGCTATAGTATGGAAAGATTATCAGACCGAAAAATTCAATGCCATAGGCGGCATTTGAACCACGGATCTTCTGATTGCCGTCCAGCCGCTATAACCCTTGAGATACTATGATCAACATGCCGACATGACATTAAATTCTCCAACTGACTTGTGGTTTGCCGGGAAAAACACGATTTAGTTGGATAATTTAATGTCATGTCGGCACGTTGGCCATAGTACCTCAAGGGTTAGAGCGGCTGGACGGCAACCAGAAGATCCGTGGTTCAAATTCCGGCTATTGGATTGAATTTTTAAGTCTGACTCCATCTTTCCATAAATTGTTAATTTTTCTTTATTTACTGAATAATTAAACTAATGTAATATTAAACAAAAAGTAGCTCTAAATGTGTTAAGAAAAGAAACTTTCCAATGAAGTCTGCTTTCCTACTGAATGACATTTCCTTGCTGCGAGATTTTGCCATCGACGAAACATGAACACCTCAGTTGCAGTTACCTTCGGCTGTTGCTCGATGTATCTTAATACCATCTCTAAAGCACTTAAACCTTCAACGTGACTCATCTTCTCGTTTTGTTCTTCAATTTGCCGTTCGGCTGCATCGTCATTATCATTACCACTTACAAATCAACATATCAGGTTCTGTGAGTTGCTAACTACTTGCAACCTAGCGACCTCACAGCCAGGATTGAGGCTCAGTAAGGGAACAATGTCAGCCATGTCTTCTTGTGCTATCTCTTCTTTATTTTCATCATCACCTAACAGTATATTCCAAGACTTTGCTAATGTTTTTGTTTCGATTTAGTGCACCCAACACACGGACTGTTGCAGAATTTAGTCATCGACAAAATAAACATTTTAGAAAGTGATTGTTATTTGAGAAATATGCTTTGAAGTATGTGTCGGATAATATGGAATGTCGGATTACCGAAGGTCGGTAACCGAGATCTACTGTAATATTTCGTTTTGTTGGGGTCGCAATAGACATGAATTTTAATTTCTTAAGTGCGGCATTTTTCAAGTACGCGAGGGCTTTCGAGAACAAATCATATTTTACTTCAAAAACTTATTTAGTTTAACTTTATCAAAAACAGGTCAATGTGCTTTAATCTATTTAAGATATTTAGCTATATATTAATGTTTACTTTCCAAATGAGAGTTACATCTTCAAGTGTGAGTAGTCCGTGAGCTATTTTCATTGGGAATGAGCTCTGTGACATTGTATGAAACTGGTAGAATAGAATAAACAAAAATTTGCTATACAAAGAACGTAAATTTTCCAAAAGTTTATATATTTCACATTAGTGTCTTTGTGCAGCCCTCATTCCGAGATATACTTTGTTGTTTTCTGTTGATGGACAATTCATATTTCGTGATATTACTAACAGTAGGACATTTCAACTTCAGTGTATAGCAGCTCGCTTCTGAAACATTTGACTGTCATTTCAGGTTCTCCTATGTACCCACAGCAAAATGTGTAACTAAATCATTTCTACTAACTTATATGTCGAGGAACATACAAAAATAGGCTTCTCTAAGTGGAGCTTAAATATTACATAAAAATTCTGATTTAATGCACCCACATAGCTTCGTTTACTTTTGTACAAACTACAAACTATTCCTAAGTACCTTAGATATTCCTCCGACTAGTTACCCAATAGAAATAAACTTTGTTATTTATAATTTTATTATAGATGCAAGAAAATATAGGAACACAATAGATCTTAAAGCTGATCACTGAATGATGACCAAGGACTTCCTTTCTCTTGTGCTACACTCTTGATAGATGTTCAAATTAAGTGAAAGGTGTGTCCAAAGTTTTAATTATCACCCTTCAGAAAATATGTTAGAGAGTTTGCGTTGATATATGATTGTTGGTCCTTTTCTGTGTAGTCACCATCCATATTTACACATTATCTCAGCATTTCTAATACCTTTATTATAGATGTCTGCAGAATTCTCTTTCAACCACTCTTACACTTAATTAATGACACCATTGTGTTGTCAAATCGGCGACCAGGCAACGGATTCTTCATTTCCAGACACAAGAAAGAGTCACATGATGCGAGATCGGGCGAGTAAGGCGGGTGCTGTAAGATCTCAAAGCCACATTCTCTTGTTTTATCAACTGCAACTTGAGATGAATGAGCTGGTGCATTGTCAGCCAGAAGACGAACAACTCCGGAGAGCATACCACGTCTTATCCTTATCAGAGCTACTCGTAACATGTCCAGAGAATTGCAGTAGTATCTTTTTTTAAGTAACTTTACGTCCTCCAACTTTAAGTCATATGGGACGATGAACGGGATGGGTGAAATGATGCTCAAATGAACCCACGGTCCATAGACCTTAGAGCTACCCGACATTCGTCCTTCAGGATAGGGGAAACCCCGGAAAAATCCGTATCCATGTAAGTCACCCTGATCGAGACTCGAACTCGGGACCTCTCGGACGTGAGGCAGGCACGCTACCACCATGCTACCGAGGCGGGTGCAGTAGTATCTGCCGGTGATGGTTTGACCCTTGGCAAAATAATCTGTAAGCACGACTCCATGACAAAAAACTGAAAGTATGAATTTCCCAGATGACCTTTGCACCTTCGCCTTTTTGGAAGTGACGGGGGGAATCAGCAGATTTCCATTCCATGCTAATGGGTTTTGTCTCTGGATGTTACTGATAGATTCAGGATTCACCCATGGTTACCAGAAGTTGAAAAAAGTCATCTTCATCCTGTTCCAACAGCATCAACATCTGTCTTGAAAGTCACGCCGTGTTTGCTTTTGGAAAGGGGTTAGCAAACGTGGAACACACCGTGCAGACACCTTAGATATGTGCAGTTCGTCATGAATGATTTTCCACAGACTACCATAACTAAGATATGTGTCATTTATGATCATTTGGATGGTTGCTCGTCTGTCTTCCAGTATTAAACACTCCACTTTCTTCACTGTGACAGCTGACGGTCTACCAACTCTTGGCTCATCTGTCAGGGACATGTGACCAGTTTGAAAATCCCTTTTCCACCTCACAATAGTGTCATACGATGGGCAATCATTTCCATAAACAGCCGTTATGTCATCGTGGATTTCCCGGGCAGTTTTGTCCTTCAAATGCAGAAACTTGATCACACTACGAGTCTCAATGTTCTCCTCAGTTACTTCTGGCACTCACTGTAGGAAAACAAATGAAGTCATATTACTGAAACTACCAATATTATGTCCCGAGGCATCAATGATGACACTAAAAAATTTTCATCGCTCTGGCTTAAAAATTACCGGGTGATAATTAAAACTTTACGACATCCCCACGTACAAAATTTCCACTTTTGAGTTTCGTTCTTTACAGACGTACACTCGCACGCGTGCCCATACACCCATCCACATACGTAAGATTATTGCTCGAAAAATGCTTGATTTTGTACGTTTATTTCCTGTGTATTCGAGGTTTTGGACGAATGCAAAACCTTCTCTACCTTTTATGGTTGTGGTAGAGAAAATAATAATCGAAAAAAGTCTTGAGTACAATACGTAAAGTTCTTGAAGAGGAGTAAACATTTTGTTGTATTCAATTAAACAATTAACAAGGATTCATGTGTACATTTTCATTGCAATTTCGCCTCCATAGACATTTGAGTTCGTTTAAAATGCCGGTTACTCAATTTGGAACATATATGCGCATCCGAATAATAGAATCTTATGTGATGTTTAATATTTCAGTTTTAGTGAACCTCGCTGATTGTTCTTCAATGTAAATTCCCCTGCTATCCCAAAAAATGTTCTGTCCTCTGTTGGTACAGTAGTATTGCGTATCCGCTCTGAATGTTAAATATTGCATCAACGTGACTGAATTCAAAACCAGGAACACGCGTACTCATAAATAAGATAAATATGAGCAAACGTGCGTAACCCAGTGAAGCTGAACTGCACCTGATAAGCCAGCATCCAGGGAATACAAAAACCTCGCGTTTATTGTACTGGATGAAACAAGGGAAGCACGTGAGGATTGAGTTTCATTACTGCCTTCCAGGGGGAGGGGAGAATCTGCTTACAGGGCTTTTTCCAACAATGAGAGGAATATGTACATAGCTATGGAGTCACTGAATCAACCCAACAATACGTTATTCCAAAGATTTTATAGGAAGTAGGTATGGGTTCATTATGGTTAGATATTGGAAGGATAGCAAAGGTATTCTAGATGGATGTAAAAACAAGAATGCAAGATTGGGCTAATCTTAATAAAAATAATGCTGGAATTAAGTAAAACATAAAACGATGATTGGGGCAGTGATAAATATATTGACATCAGTTATAAAGTAGGAAGAGAAGAGTTGGCATGGTTTAGAACGGGAGTAATATACTTAAGGGGTATAAGGAATGGATATATTAAGGGAAGATGTCCAATGTGTGAAAAAGAAGATAGTACTTGGCATATTTTTGATTGTCAAAAAACAAAACATTGGAGAGATGATTTCTTTCATTAGTAGCAAAACATGTCAAATGAAATGAAACAAATGAAATAAGAAGCAAAAGAATCTTGAATTCAAGATCAGAAGAAAACGTAATAAAACTGGGAAACTTTATTGCCAAGGTAAGACAGAAATGCTTTGGAAAACAGGGGAGACCAACGACAAAAACTGGTATAAGGTATAAGGTATGAAAGGTAACAAAAATAGAGATCCCAAGTTTCAAAATGCTCTATTATATAAACAACCTGGGTTAATCATGATGGAGCATGGGAATATGCAACTCTAAAACGAGGAATAAATAAGATATTGTGATTATTGTGTACTAATTATGTTATATATGTATGGAGTTTTATATGCTGCAATATGTTGTAATAAGAAATAGGAAATAAATTAACTAACTTATATAATGTTGTCATTAAAACAGGATTAAAATTACAATATATAGTGAAATTAAAATTCCAATTGCACAAACTCAAAAGTTCTTTATTTCCACCGAATTACAGTTGAAACACTTGCCAGTTACACAGAATTACGTAGCGCACACAATTAAAATTCACCAGTTCGTCTGTCACAGGTCCACTCTGTACTCGCAATTACGCACAACTCCTCCGATGCACGTACACAGTTTTCCGGTCCGTTCTCTCACTGGGCGCTCCTCACGGCTGCTCGCCAAGAACTGACTCACTCCAGCCCGGCGCGTCGGTTATATAAGACCAACTGAGCTATCTATAAGTTTCCGGGTTAGATGAAATATCCCAACTGTTCCAGGCCGCAGGGGGAGGGGAAAGAGGCGGCCAGCGACGGGTGACACTTTCCTCAGCATCCCCTTCAGTGAACGCTACAAGATAAATCGGTAGACGTGGTCTGAATTCCTTCTGTCGCCCACCCAGCTGCTAGCTGGTCGTGCTTTCCGATAATTAGGTGATATATATAACCATTAAGCTTTTTAAATCACACTTAATGAGCACAACAAAAGCAGAACTGTGCAATTAATTTTGTTTGACACCAGTGGATCAGCTCTGATTTGTGGACAAAGTTTGTAAATGCGTCTGTACACAGGGCCGAACGAATTAGATGAATTTGCCGACCTCTTACAGAGGAAATGGAGCTGTTTCACGAAGAACAATACGCTGCATTGAAGTTTTGCTGTCGTTTGCAGAAATCCGGCAGGGAAGCTGTAACAGGAATTATGAGTGATGTGCGGCACGTTGTCTATCTCGATGCCTCAGGTTGGGAACCCATTTTGCAGCAGAGCCCGCCTCTGTAGCGTGGTGGTAGCATGCCTGCCTCACGTTCAAGAGATCCCGAGTTCGAATCTCGGTCAGGGTGAGTTACCTGGATAATGTTATACCCGGGGTTTTCCCTTGTCCTGAAAGACGAATGTCGGATAACTCTAAGCTCCATGGACTCCGGACTCATTCGAGCATCATTTCACCCATCCCATTCATCGTCCAATATGACTTAACGTTGGAGGACGTAAACTCGAAAAAAACAAATTGCAGCAGGAACCTTTTCTACGTAGATACGTATAAGATGTGTTTGTCCCACGTTGCTTCGGAGTGTCGTGGTATGAATGCTGTCCTCCTGGATGGTAACGACGATGCTACGAATTGCTATTTCTCTATCTGAATCCTTGGTTTAGATCTAGCACTCAGATGTAATGATGAATATATAAAGAAATTTTGAGCGCTGCTTCAGTCGTTATATGAGAACACTTTTCTCAGCCGTGATCACGAGCGAAAGAACAAAATTTTTAATAAACTCAAACTTATACATTTTGTTTAATTTATAAACATCCAAACCTATAATTTAGTTGACATAATTTATACCAAGTGTGTAGCGTAGTGTGTAGTGCTTAACGCCCGCCTTTACTACACACGACACCGCAGGCGGTGACACTGATGATACATGAGATGAAGATGGAGCACCGGTGGAATGAGATGGCGAGGGAAACCGGAGATCCCGGAGAAAACGCGCCCCTGCGCCGTGTTGTCCACTACAAATCTCACTTTGCGGTCGCCTGGGATCGAACCCGGGCCGCCTTGGTGAGACGTTATGCCAATTTTTATGCAACACTTTCCATAAGAATGATAATTCTTCGATACAATTTTCTGAAAATCAGTTTTAACTATTTTTAATATTTTAGTCCGTTCTCTTTATGTTACGCAATCGAAAGACGCCTTCTTTCCTAGCTATTCTCCCAAAATTATTGACTTAAATATTCTCTCGTTGCCATCATAACCAATCAGACTTAATTTTTACTGGTCCACGTCACACATTACATAATCTCATGTTTAAAAATACCAATCATAAAACATGCATATCACTTACCTGTTGGTTCATCTTATGGCCTACTGAAATTCAACAATTTTCTTTCTTATTCAGTTTAACCTGTCCATATCGATTATTAAATAATTTTAAAACTCTTGCGGCCTATATCAAAACAGCGGAACAGCTTACAGAATGCTGCAGGAGGCATATGATGATGATCAGGCAGAATCCACAGCCCTTCGATCGTTCAAAGAATTTAAGGATGGCTGTGTTTCAGTAACAAAGCTAGGTGGGCCAGGTGCATCAACAACAGCAATAAATGAAAGCATGCTTAATACAGCTGGCGTCATTGTTTGTTAACACCGACGAATAACAATTGACAGACTTGTATACATGTTGCAGATTTCCAATGGCAGTATTTTTTTTAATTCTGCATGATCCTTAAACTTTAGACGTATTTGTTTGAGGTGGGTACCAAGATTAATGACTCCTGAATGGATGCTGATGAGGGGGGGAAGTGTGTATGGAAGTGCAACCTCCGGTTGAGATGCATGGAGATGCTTGCCTCAAAAAGAAACTAAAGGAGAAGAGCTTTGCTACTTTGGAAGCCGTCGTGAAAGAGGCTGAGGTGGTTATAAAGATGATGTCAAAATATGGGTTCCAGCACATGTTCCAGGACTGGTAGAAGCGTTGAGCAAAATGCATTCAACTCAACGTAGAATACCTTGAATAAACCACACTAATCTGGATCAAGACCAGTGTATTTTATGGCTAAAGAAAATAAAAAAGGGCATTCTTGTTCTTAATTGACTCACCGTCATACAATTAGGCGTTATTAATAAAAAGATTACTTTTTAATAATATTAATATCGCACTTCTAATATATCTGGAAAGATATTCAGTGCTTTTATTGCAATAAAAGTTCTTCATTTACGAGTTTAAATCTCATTTGATCACTTACAAATTCCAGGAAGAGTTAAAATATTGAAATATTCTTACAGTGTTGCACGTGATATTCTGTCACAATTTGCAATACCTTTTTATGCAATATGAAATTCATGTTTAAGTGAGTGGCCCCAGAGGAAACATGGTTTTATAGCTGGCAGCAGAATAATCCAAAATACACTTAGTTGTTTTGAGAAACTCACAATTGCAAACAAATATGCACCAAATTTCGTGACATTCCTAGACTGTGCTTTTAACGATTCAGGGTCTTTATTTGTACATAAAAAGGATGATTCTGTATGATAAAATCAATTAATGATTTTGTAAGCAGGAACAAAAATTTCGCCTGAATAATAATTCATTAGCAACTTGCGCGTTGTAGAAACGTGAATAAGAATGTCTAACGCTAAGGATTCGGTAAATTCTGTATACAACAAATCTATTATCTGACTAAATAATTAGGTAATCACTTATCTATATGAGTCACATACATAGTTTTGTGAACACTATAAACTCAAATGAATTTCTGAATTAATGCGTTTCAGATATGAATAAAAGATTTAAAATTTCTCAACTTATGTTGCGTATCAAATGAAAGTTTATCTCGATTAATAGTTAGCTAGCAACTGATTGAGTGGGTTGGTGGGTGGGTGGGTGGGTGGGTTTCCTATTTCTTTTTACAATATCTAGCACACACAACTTTACACACATATAACATAATTACTATACCATAAATACAAAATTCTACATACTCCTCGTTTTGGAGTTGCATATTCCCATGCCCCATTATAATTAACCCAGGTTGTATTTATAATGGATCGTTTTGGGATCTATACTTTTGATTCTCTTTATACCTTCTGCTATTTTTCCTAGTTCTCATTAGTCTTCCCTTTTTTCCAAAGCCATTTTTTGTCTTACCTTGCCAATAAATTTTCCAGTTTTATTATGTTTTCTTCTAATCTTAGATTCAAGATTCTTTTGCCTCTTATCTCTATTAATAAGAAGTGTACAGAAGAAAAATTCTGTACGAAAGGCATAAAAGAAGAGTAGAGAACGCCATGTAAATGCTACTAATAAGATACTATTGGCAGCATCTGGGATTTTAAAATTCCTGTTATGAAGTAAAGGCATCCTGACATGTTTTACAAATCTATGTAAGGAAGTGATCATTACGACAGAGTTTCCCTCCATGTAGCGCGCTGATCTCGAGAGTCCCAAGATGAACAAAAGCAGAAATAAATTGAATTGAAGCGCAAGCTATCTACAAACGCAGTAATTTAGAAGCGTAAGGTTTACATAAAAGCTTTATCGTTAATGACTCGATTCATTTAAAAGAATTTACAACGCCGTTCAGTTGTACTTCGTTTTAATAGGTTTTGTTGGATTGGTTGACTTTGATAGCACGTAAAGTTAGAACGCTTTAGGAAGTTCACCATTAGAAGGAATGAAATAATACAGCTGTTCACGAACTACCTAACTACGTAACATTGTTACAATAATATATAGGTAAAACATACAACTGAAATAATGTTTGAGCTTGCTCCCTACAAGATTTTTTTTTCCAGCTGTGAAAACGAGCGCCACCGGCATGTATTCTTGATTTTACCATTTCAGTTATGTTCAAGAATAAGTTAACTTTTGTTTGATTTAATCATATATTTTCCTCTGTTTTATTGTACAAAGTATTAAATGCTTATGACTTGTCATGCCTTATAAGTTAGAGATAGAGGTTGTACTAGTCGCCACTGTTGAGAACCCCGCCTTCTGTTCTGTCGGGGCTCCAGGATCTCGCACCCTCCCACTTCTCTCCAATACCAACTCCAATACTCAGCCCATAATACTAGAATCGATTGTAGGAAAAATGGCGGCGCTCGTGGCACAACATGTTATGTGAGGTTATATCCCCCAACTTTTTATTTACTTCATTTGTATGTTTGCAGAATTAATGTAATTCACATTAAAGTATCAGTTAGTAAATAAGGAGTTAGTTTATAGCCAGTTTTAACACAACATTAAGTTTCAAACGATTTAAATAGTTATTTTAAGTTTATCTCTTAATTAAAATTAGTAAAACAATTATTATTTAAATGTTAAAATTATGTTAAGAAATTTTATTTGAAAGGAATGGCGATATATGTAGAAAAACTGTCGTTATGGCAACGGCATAATTATAAAAGCTGAGGCACTTGATGCCATTTTGTTCTTCCGCAAATGGAAATAATAGTGGGAGGATGTGTTTTATGTGTGTTTGTGCTTGCATTGAAAAGTATAATAAATGTTTGGAAAAGTTTCCTTTTAATTGAAATACAAATTTTATAGAGAAAAGGAGGAACTGCCATTTTATTTTAATTGAAAGCTGAATTATCACTTCCCTTCTGAGACCGCCCCTGAAAGTAAGATCTTATGTGAGTGCCGGAGCGGTCGTGGAGCTTGTGGAGTCCAACAACTAGATTTTCAGCGAGGTTCACCATCATGCTTTCCTCCGCAGGTCACTTTCGGTGACACCAAGTCGTTACTAGTTATAAAGTTAATGTAAACATATAGTGTGATATATTGTTGAAATGGGTCGTGTTTGTGTTCCTGGCTGCAAATCTAACTTTGGTAGTGCATTTCGTTCGACAATATTTAAATTTCCTAAAGAAAAATCTGTATGGGGTAAGTTGATCGGGAACATATATCATGAAGATTTTGAAGCAGATGACAAAACTGTAGTTCCTATTCATCACTTTGAACAGCGCTTTGTGGTTAACGAATACATTTTTCCAGTAAATGATGTTGAACCAATTCGTGTCCCTCACAAAGTACCAAAATTTAGTGATGATGCCTACCCTTTTAAGAATCAACCAGAAAGTACGAAATTCCTGAAGAACGCATGCAAGACATTTTGCAGAGAGTTAAAATAATTTTAATAATTGGTGTGCACAAGATCGTGTTGACCATTTTGAATCCTTAAAAACCGAAGTAGTGAGGAAAGATTTGAACCCATTCATAGTAATCATTAAAGATGATTAGTTATGTTATTTTCAATAACATTCAAGATCCCAGCTTCACTGATGTTCCTTCACTTAATGCGAGTTTCAAAGTATTTCATAACTTAGTGCAATATTATGAGCCAACCAGTGGAAAATTTTAGAGGAATCTTGCAGTGTAAGGAACTGACACCTTCAAATGTGACAATTGGAGTCAACTGGAAAATCTGGTGAGTTCTCTTAAATATTATAGTATAAGCAGTATTACCTTACCAGAAAAGGTTACAATGTAAACAATATAACAAAAGCTTTATTACTTGCTACAGAGGGCGATACAGTCCAATAAGATGAAGTTTGCTTTAGAACAACCGTAGGTAGACTGTCCTCTTCAGATGTATTGATATGGGCTGCAAATATTCCATATGCATATCCAGGAGTATATGAAACAATAAGAGAAACTAATGTAGTGACATTACCGCATCCTGTGTATCTAAGGCAATTTTTAACAAATATAGGAGAAGCACCCCTAGCTTAGGACAACCACAAAAATAAATAAGATAGATGAGGCTGGCCCGTAGCTCATTTAGAGCACCTACCTGAGGCGCTAGGGGTCCCGGGTTCGATTTCCGGTGGGGTGGGGATTTTTCTCCGTCCAAGATAATTCCTCGTCTTCCCCAGTGTATGGAACTATGAATGAGAGTGTGAATGTCTGCGTGTGCGTAATGTAAAGATTAAAACAACCGAACGAGAATTAACACCTTCGATATGTTCCAAAGCAGAACGGCCTACGATATGACCATTGCAGTTAAAGGCGGGGTATAAAATAAAACAAAAAAGGAGATAGACGAGCTTTACTTGACAAAGTGCAGGAGTGTGGGGAAATTGCTGGCAAACTATACATAAACAATTAGGGTACACAAACAAGGTATTTTTCTTTCTGTCTTTCTTTCTTTTCTACTGAAGCTTCACTTAAATACTTCTTAGTTCAGGAAATTGCATCTTCATCTTTCTTTCTTTCTTTCTTTCTTTCTTCTTCTTTCTTTCTTTCTTTCTTTCTTTCTTTCTTTCTTTCTTTCTTCTTTCTTTCTTTCTTTCTTTCTTTCTTCTCTCTTTCTTTCTTTCTCTCTTTCTTTCTTTCTCTCTTTCTTTCTTTCTCTCTTTCTTTCCTTCTCTCTTTCTTTCCTTCTCTCTCTCTCTCTCTCTCTCTCTCTCTCTCTCTCTCTCTCTCTTCTCTCTCTCTCTCTCTCTCTCTCTCTCTCTCTCTATCTCTCTCTCTCTCTCTCTCTCTCTCTCTCTCTCTCTCTCTCTCTCTCTCTCTCTCTCTCTCTCTCTCTCTCTCTCTCTCTCTCTTCTCTCTCTCTCTCTCTCTCTTCTCTCTCTCTCTTTCTCTTTCTCTCTTCTCTTTCTCTCTCTCTCTCTTTCTCTCTCTCTCTTTCTCTCTCTCTCTTTCTCTTTTCTTTCTTTTTATTCTTGTGCATGTGTTCTTGATTTTACAATTTTTGTTGTGTTCAAGACTAAGTTAGCTTTTGTTTCATTTAATCATATATTTCCTGTGTTTATTGTGAAAAGTGTTAAATGCATATGAGCTGTCAAGCCTTATAAGTGCTGTTTTTTTTTTTTTTTTGGAAGTATAAGGTGGAAAATGCATAGTACTGGTCGTGCTACTATATAATGTGATAAATGCTAAGGATTTGTCATTCCACTTTTTATTTATGTTATGACAAGTTTTGGTTGAAAGTGTAAAGTAATAAAAAAAAATAAAAAAAATAAAAATAAACTCTGCTTTTTTATGTTCCGATGCCTAGATTCTATATCGGATCCTTTTAACTATTTCTTATTTTCATTTATAAATTTATTAATTAAAAGAATAACTTTTTAATTGTTTGCAGAAACAATAACCTAAGTGACTGCTAAACTTTGCAGTCGACTAACCTAACTATCCTAATTATTTTTTTTTCTTTTGTTTCCAAGTTAGTCTCTTTCTTCAATTATATATATCGCTGTCAAGTCAGTCTGATTTCAGTCGATATCACCTTGTTGGTTTATTAGCTCTTCTCCCAACTCATGGATATGTTCAATTTCAAAATCTCTCTATTCCTCTTCTCCTACTGGTGTTGCTTCCTCAATTGGATCTCTTCCTATGTTCATATTTCCTTCCATCTCTCGTCTTTGGAGTCTAGTTGATCGTCTTATTTGTTGAAGTGTTGCAGGTGTAGCCAATTCCATTGGTGTTGATTTCTTAGAAGTTATATATTGTTCCCAAGCTTTTGTTGAAATGATGTTTGTTATTGTGTCTAACTTATTGAACTCCTCTGCATCTCTTATTATTTCCCATGTTGTCCTTCCTTGCAGCTCTTGTCTCAAAATTATCCACTTCTCGATGCTCTTGACACTCGAAAATTTGGTGTTCTGGTGTGTCCTCTATGCTGCATGCTGTACATAGACTTGTCGCTCGTCTTCCTATCCTTTTAAAGTAGGTGGAATAAGGTCCATGTCCACTAATAAAATGGATTATTCCTTTAGTCGGTTTGAAGTGGCTCATCCTTAGTCTTTCTTCTATTGTTGGAAGTAGTTCATAAACTCGACGTCCTTCCTCTATGCTGTCCCATTCGTTTTGCCATTCCTGTAATATTGTCCTTTTAATTTGCATCCTTGTCTCACATTCTTTACCTACTATTTCTCGTACTTTTTTGCCGGTTATTCTTTCTTCTCCAGTATTCTGCACCTCTATATCTTATGATGAAGTCCATCGGCCATATCCCTAGGATTACGAATAGAGCCATCGTGGGGGTGGTCTTAGTTCCGCCTGCATACCGTAAAAGTATCTGTCTTTGTGTTCTTCTTATTAGCATTTTGTTTCTTTTATTGCAAAGCCTTTGAGCCCATGTACTTGCTCCATATCCCATAATCCCAGCTGCAATACTTGTATGATACAATTTGATATCAGTGGGTAATTTAAAATTCCTTTGAATCAACGACGTCAACTTTCCCATCACTTTTGAAGTTTTGTGTCTTATGTAATCAATATGCGTATTAAAAGTCAAATTCTCGTCGACAATTATACCTAAGTATTTGAAACTTTGCCTTCTTGGTATCGGTGCATTGTTTATTCTAATTACTGGGTTCCTCTTTAGTTTACCCTTTCG
The DNA here is from genome assembly GCA_030765055.1 of Mantis religiosa. Classification (NCBI taxonomy): domain Eukaryota; kingdom Metazoa; phylum Arthropoda; class Insecta; order Mantodea; family Mantidae; genus Mantis; species Mantis religiosa. The sequence continues at coordinate 30,362,881 of CM060956.1, forward strand.
TTACTACGTAAGCTGATTTTGAGGATGCTATGGTTAGTTTTACGTCATTGCACCAGTCTTGCAAGGTCTCAGTGATATTTTTAGCCTTGTTTTCTATTTCTCTACGATTATTCCCATCTATAATTACCATCAGATCATCTGCATACGCTATAACTTCTGATGTGGAATTTAAATGTCTTAATCTCTCCAGAATTGGTTCAGTTAGTATATCCCAAAAGATAGGACCCAATATTGACCCTTGAGGGCATCCTTTATTAACATCTCTGATTAATTTTCTGCTTTCAGCTACTAATGTTACGGTTCTGTCTTTACAGTAGTCCCTCAACATATTATATAAACATCTTGGATAATCTTTGTCTCTCATAATTTTGAACAATTCTGGCCACCACAGATTATCGAATGCACCAGAAATGTCAAAGAATATATTTATGACATACTTATTGGGATTTGATTTTATGTTCTCTAATGCTTTATTTATTGCATCATCAGTTGATCTGTGCTTCCGAAATCCGTATTGAGTGTCTGTCATGCCAATCATAGTCCTAAACTCATGTATACGTTTACTTAGTAGTCTTTCTTGGATCTTTCCTATAGTGTTTAGCAAACACACTGGTGTGTATGATTTTACTTCCGTAGGATCTTTATCTTTTGCTTTTTTCAGAATTACCGAATTTGCATTTTTCCAACAGTATGGTATTCTTTCTTCGTATATACACTCATTAAATAGCTCTGTAAGAATAGGAACTAGTGGTTCTTCCAACGCCAATATGATTTCTGAAGGTATTCCATCTGGTCCAGGTGATTTCCCTGTTCCACAGTCTCTGATTGCCAGTCGAACTTCTGATTTATCAAACGGATACATTAACCTCTCTCCCTTGTAGTTTCCTTTGAAGGCATCTCTTTTCTTTCTCTGATCATCGTTTTCTCCTTCCAGTATATCCAATGGTAATAGTTTGTCCAATAAATGATTTGTTGATTCCAGCCACGTTCTTGTCATTTGACCATCATCCTTTTTGAGTGTAGATATAACCTCCGGTACATTAACTTTCTCCATTACAATCTTGTATGGGATTCCCCATGCGTTATTTGATAATTTTTCTTCGACGAACTTGTCCCAGGAGTTTTGTCTGGATTCTTCTAGAGTTATCTTATATTTTTCTTTTATTCCTCTAAAGATATTTAGATTCCTCTCTCTTTCTTCTGAGATGACTGTTCTCTGATATATTCTTCTTGCTTTCCTTAATTTACTTCTTAACGTTTGAAGTTTTTCGTTCCATACATTCCGTTCAATAATCTTTGGTCTTATCCTTAATAAAGTTTTCTTCATAACATTTTGCACACTTTCTGTGATTTTCTTCGCCTTAGTGTCAATGTTATCATCATCTAGGATTGCCGGTAATCTAAATTCTTGGATAAGCTTCTGTTTATCTATATTTTTAACTATGTATCTAGTTGGTCCAGTATGTAATGGTACTTCATTTTTCATCCTTATTACATAATGAAATAATATTAGATTGTGGTCGCTAGAAGTCTGTTGTTGTGTCACCTTCAAGTTTATTATTTTAGATACAATGTATCCTCTAGCTAAGGTAACATCTATGTTTTCTTCTGCTCCAGCCCTTCCTTGAAACGTATAAGGATTATTTCTTTGATTCAAAACCTCCAAACCATATTCTTGGATTAGTTCTTCCATTTTGTCTCCATTTTCGTCAGGATTTTTACTTCCCCATAGAACTGATTTTGCATTGGCATCTAGTGTTATTAATATTGGCTCCCTATTGTATTGGTCCAGAATTTCTCTAGTCTTTTCCAAGTGCAGTTCTATATTGTCTTTATATTGATAATATTGATTTATCAGAATATTGGTTTTACCTCTATAGGTCATTTCTAGACAACATAGCCATTCATCATTGTGTTGCGCTATTTTAACTATTTGTATTTGTTTGTTAAATACAATAATGATAGCTTGAGGACTTGTACCTGTTGTTATAATTCTACTACCAATTGGCATATGTACCACTTTTCCTCGCAAGGTGTACGGTTCTTGTATACAAAGGATATCTATTTTTTGCTCTTCTGTCAATTTACGTAGTTCCAACATGACCATTTTACTACGCTTAGCGTTAACTTGTCCAAATCTTATTAGAGATGTTTCATTAAAGTTGCATTGTTGATTATCATTATTATTATAATTATTAGCCATAATTTGTTCTTGATATGATTCTTTCCCTCAGCATTGCATATGTTGGACATTGTCGTTTCTCTTCAGTGTAAAGTAATAAATGCTTAGGGGTTATCTTACTGCTTCTTGTTATGGATTATATTATGTCGATTTACGCTACCAGAATCGCTGGTCTCCGACAGTCGCCATCTTGTAATCTGTATTATGGTCTAAGTATTATAGTTGGTGTTGTTCTCTCCCAGGGCGTCCCATTTCGCAGCATAGTATCAAATGTAACAAGATTGGCTTGCCAATGACCCCAACCTTAGTAACTTACCATAACTTCATCTTACATCAGTGTCACCTATTACCCTGCTTTGTGTATTGACATTAAATAAATATTATATACTTTAGTTTACACCCTCATGTAATTTTAAGTGGAATGTAAATCATAAATACCTGTACCACTGTGTCCTATTTTCGCAAGAACTAAAACATGAGTTTATCTTCAAATTGGGCGGAGGCAACAGGGAACAGAAAGGTTTATTCTATTTGGATATAATAGTCCAGTGTAATCTCGTGACACGCCAGCAACATTATGAAATCGTCCTTCCAGTGTTTCCTGTATACAAATTGCTTCCAGGCAGAATGTCTCCATTATAATGCGCATCCGCCATATCTTGAGATTGAAGCGTTACCGGACAGAGTCTTCCACCGCCGGAAGCTGGTGGCAGAAGTGGGATGCGTCCCAAACTGTCTCTTATAAACAAGTTAATGCTTCCCTCCACACACACAGCTAAACCCATATTACGCTGCAACGTCTAGCTAGAATATTAAAGCCGCTAGCCTTCTGGCACTTCGTCCAAAAGTTGAGCTTATTTGGTGTACGAGAGTTATATGTACTTTTGACCTTTTACTGGTATCACATATATAAAATATAGTATATAAAATATAAGTTTATTTATACAAAGTAATAAAACAGCGTACTACATTTTAATCAGATTAAAATTGCTGGAAAGTGTGCTTTAGTTAATTGTAATTGTTTAGCTGTACTAATGTAAACTTTGAATTTTAAAATTTTAGTGCTACATTATCTATTCCTGATCTGGTGACTTGTGTATACTGTGTGTACACTACGTATTTTGCTGTAAACATGGCCAGTTGTTGCGTTGGCAGCAAGTAAATAATTACTATTCTGTGTAGTACGGATATATTAGTATATTTTATTTTGCTAGAAAACTGTAGCAGTAAATGTCAAAATACCGACTCTTTTAATGGGTATACCATAGGGAGTCATTGGCTCAAAATGTTAATAGTCGATTAACAAAGGAATAATAAACTAAATGAGGTCAATTGTATGAACTCATGAGGCGCACTTGGAACGTACCGGATCATCTTACCGGACACATTCACCAGTTTGCCTGTTATGTCGTTTGTCATTATGGGGTCGGAATTTAGACCTCTTGACTTTCACCAAGGTGGCCCCGGTTTCGATCACAGACTAACGCATGTGAGATTTGTTGTGGACAACACATCGGGGTTTTTCTCTAGGATTTCCACTTTCCCACGTCACCGTAAGACCAATTGCTCCATTATCATATTTCGTTTAATTCATTTCGCCCTCATCCTGTCTTATGTCAACCCGGCCCTTAAAGGCATAAGGGATAAAGGAAGAATAGTCCCCTAACGCCACAATAGTGGTTGAAGAAGCAGAAGAGCTATATGTCGAACCTCAGCTATACCTCTGCTTGCTTAAGAGGTCCGTCGGTGTCGAGGTGTCGCATCTGGTCATTATAGGGTCCCGCCTTCCCCCACGAAAGTGCATAAAAGTGGAGTAATATACCTGCGTGCCAAGCTTCTCCTCCGCTCCTCATTTAACCTGATCAAACGGATTATAAACAGTACATAATATCTTGAACTTATTTTCTTTCAGAATGTCTGTATAACATGTGTTAGTGGTCAATTTAATAAATACTGTTCCATAAACCTGTCGATTAAACTGATGGGTATAAACACGCATCAAGCTGATAATAGCAAAATTTGCGCAAGCACAATGGGTTTTGCATAAAAAGCATTGGACAATTAAAACGTTCATTTTTTTCGTAGATTACCGTAAGCATCGCTTCAAAAAATTTACATAAGCAATTACTGTGTTTATAACTTGCCTCAGGATCAGAATCCATTATTAAAATGAATCAAATGAAAAATCAGTCCAGGAGAGAATTTTAAATGCAATTTGTACGGAGTGTAACATTGTTTCCGTTAAATGTAGATTGCAGTGCCCCAGGAAAGGAAATAGTTTAATAATCTGTGATACATTGATCGATCACTTAAACGTTTTCTTCTATGTTTGGTGTTCTAAGTAGGTATAATAATTAAGAACTTATGCTTATAGATGACCAGCATTGAACCTAGAGCTTTCAAAACGAATTGAAGTTAATGACACAGATTAGAACATAATTTTAAAAACAACCTATGGCTACACCCTTGTTTCTTGCCGTGGAAATTATATTGTTTATGCAGTTCTGCATCAGTTAATGTAGTAATGAATTATTTAAATGGATAGGAAATGAATACATGTAATGAATTCAATTGTTTTCATACCAAAATAGGAGGCGTGTCCGTAAAGTAAGGTCTGCAAGGCGCTGGAGCCATGAGCAACGCTATTACGCGAGATCCGACAACACTGACGTGTAGCTTGGTTTAACGAACCCATTGCAACCATTAGTCTTGTCTGGGCAGCACTTTGCGTTGGAGCGTCCTATCACTTTCACCACCAAGTACGAGTTGGGTGCAGTTGATCCGTTTTTTGAGTGCCAAGAGCGCTACGCCCACTGAAATTCATCGTCAGTTATGCGAAGTCTATGGGCCACAGTGTATGGACGTCAAAACTCTGCGAAAGTGGGTCAGAGAGTTCAAAGACGGACGTACAGACGTCCATGACGAACAGCGTACTGGTCGGCCTTCGGTTTCAGCCGAAACAATTGCAAAAGTGGAGCAAGAATGCTTAAAGATCGGCGTGTGACAGTTGACGAGCTGTGTGAACATATCCCTGACGTCAGTAAGACTACGACTGACAAGATTTTGACAGAAAATTTGCATTATCGCAAGGTGTGTATGAGGTGGGTCCCCAAAATTCTCACCGAAGACCACAAACGGCAAGGTGTTAAAGCGGCCCATCGATTCCTGGAACGCTATGCAGAACAGAGCGAGGAATTGTTGGATTGAGTTGTCACTGGCGATGAAACCTGGGTGCACTACAGAACACCAGAAACTAAAGAACGTTCTCGTCAGTGGCGGCATTAGAATTCGCCGAAGCCGTGAAAGTTCAAACAGACATTTTCTGCCGGCAAAGTGATGTCCAGTGTGTTCTGGGACAGAAAAGGTGTATTGTTGTACGGGTTGGTACCGATATTAAGGTTTGCGATAAGTAAAGAAACATGATGGATGTCAAAGGAATGTTGGTTCTTTGTTACAAAACGGGCAAGGCCAGTTCAGTCCAATAGAAGTTGGGGGGAAAGTTGTTATAACAAAAGCAATGTAAGAAACAGTGTCCTTAGCAGTTTTCTAATGGGGCTCACTTGACTTGTATGAATAGGGTATTCTTTGAACCATTCAGAATGGCATGACAAAACAGCCACAAAAATTATTGGTTGAATGAAGAGGGCTTTCAGAAAGTGAAAGTGATACACCCACACGCGCAGCTGTGGACAAGAGCACTCCGTGGCTTGCAAGCCATTAGAGCAGTCTGAGGCGTGAGGGCGATTAGGACAGTCCTCTTGTTCTGTCTTGGATATTTGTCGGTTCATATATACGTGAGGAACGAATAAAGTTTATCGAGTAATAAACATTCTGCCGTCAGTAACTCTAAACAGATATTGGTAACCCTTGGTCGGCAACTCCAATTTCGATGTTCTAGAAAAAAGAAGCCGTGAATAAATAAGTTGGAAACGGGCATTCCAGTGTCATTAAATATCCTTCTCACACAAATCCACGCATACCCTGTGAGAAACCTCATTGTTTTACCCTGAGCTAAATAAAAGTGCTTCAAACTTTATTGTCAAGTGGAACATTGTTCGCTACATATATTGTTACTTCAAATTGGCGTCCCAACGTTGATCTCTTTGCTCGCCAAAAGTATTTTTGTATCAGGGTTTAGCCTACCTGTAGAACAATAAACGCCGCTAGCTACTGTAAGACTTTAAAAAAATTGCGATGAGCCATTCGAAATCGAAGGAGGGGAATGCTGACGAAGGGAGTGATTTTTCATCACGACAACGCTCGTCCCCATACTGCACATGCAACGTTCTGATCTCTTCTTCCAGTTCGGATTGGACATCCTCACTCATCCCCCCTACATTCCAGACTTAGCACCTAGTGATTATTCTGTTTCCTGAGTTGAAGTCACACCTGGGTGGAACACATTTCCAGACCGACGATGATTTGAAAAAGGAGGTTGAGCGCTACCTGCGCAACTTGGCGGGAGAGTGCTATGACAGGGGTATACAAAAACTGCCACTGCCACAGTGCATAGATCGCAGTGGTGATTACATTGAAAAATAGCTGTAAGTTCAGCCTTTCCGTCGATGTAACATTCATTGACAGTAAACATGTTTTCTAAATAAAATAAAATTGGAGACCTTATTTTACGGACACGCCTCGTATATGAACATCCGTGGTACTTCTTCTTTGAGTTAATGTTGCAAATTATAGCAATTGCAAAATCGTTTAGCATTACGAGAAATAATAGTAGCAGTGTTAGTGGTAATCTTTTACAAAGCTGTGTAGTGCAGGTGTATGTAAATTATGTAGCCCCTTAATTGTATCTTTAGTATATACTTTCACCAAATAAACGGATGAGATCAAGGAATTACAAGGTGTGTGGGCTGCAGGAATTAGTAGCAGAGATGCAGCGTTGATTAGCTGTTATAGGCTTGAAAATACGGTTGGTAGCACTCAAAGGCAACCCGCCCAAAACTACAGAAGGTGTCTCAGAGCCTCTCCTCCAGGGGAAACCGGGAAAAGCCCTAATGGCCACCTTAGGAGGGGACCGAGAACATTCAAATCGCAAGCCCCTACTGGCATACAGCTCCAGTCAGTCTGTAAAATGAAAGAAAGAGACCAAATGAGTGATAGGAATGCCGTATAGGAAGACATAGTTTCCAGCGTCTACCTTGCCGACAAGGGAAAAACGACGGACAGAATGCGCGGTCACCAGTTTCGAACCCGTGACCTCGATAATGAGAGCCTCATGTAACGGCAGAACCATTTCTCTCGTTTTGAGTGGAAGGGGTCTTTGAAATAAGTCTTGCACTGCTACGAGTATTAAGTAAATTTGATTTGTGCAAATCTCATTTTAGCGCCCCCTCCCCCTCAAATTTGATTTATGTGTTACTTATAACCGGCAGAATAGTAATCGAATGGAGTAGTGTAGGAGCAGTCGATGCTAACCTTAGATGACAACCCATTTCAGGACAAGGAGGAGCCCGTGATGGTTAACCGAGTATGATAACATTGGATACTGAGGACAACATAGGTTACACTGCTCTGCAGCAAAACATGATGTTTTCCAATGATTGAGTGTTTCTAAATGGAATTTTTTCCCTGGATTCAATGGTGCAATCCATTTTTTTCTATCATGTCAGGATTTTGAGAAACTATATTAGTCGTATTTCATAAAATCTCATAGTAGGACATGGGTAGTTTCTATTGCTAAAGTATAACACCATTGTATTGTAAGTTTTTTAAGCACATATGTAGTATTTATAACAGAATGATCCTAGATAAGCTGAACGCAGGTCTTTTTACAGCACCAAAGATCGGAAAATTAAAGTGTTACCTCAATTTTGAAAATAAAATGAACCAAACAGAAAAGCGTCCCTGACAGAGCTACAAAGATGAAGTAAACAACTTCTTAGGAAACACAATGAATCAAGATTGCAAAACTAAAGTGAACGCCATGTTGGAGAACTTGAGAAAATTTGGTTGTAGTATAGGTTTGAAGTTGCACATACTTTATTCTCAAATGGACTATTTTTCAGATTGCTGTCTTGGATTTTACAGTGAAGAACGCGGTGAAAGTTTCCACCAGGACTTGAAAGACACAGAAAGAAGGTACCATGGTGGATGGAGTATTAATATGATGGCACACTATTGTTGGTTTCTGATAAGAATGTAATCTTGATACGCATGGAAGACGTGCAAAAAGAAGAAAATTTCTTTCTAGTTATTTCACTGTTTCTTTTCTATCTAGTTGATAATACCTGAAAAATGTGCATTTATTGTGTTTAAAATGACATAATTACAGACTTCTCTATACACACCATGTTCTTGAGCATAACAGTGAGATTTTAGAAGTGTATAAATAAAAGCGGTAATAGGTGATTACAGAATTCTTTTTTTGCACTTTGTTTTTAAAAATCTGGACGTGGTACAAGAAAATGGATGACATATTTGGAATCAGAGTCAATTAGGGCGAAATTAAATACAGAACCAAAACATGTATATTGTAATTGCAGAGCAGTGTTATTAATGGGATAAGTGGACAACCAACAACCGCGGACCTCAGAAAGATTAAGGCAGAATAGTAACTGAATGGATTAGTGGAGAAACAGTCGTTTCTACCCTCAGATGACAACCTACTTCAGTACCAGGAAAATCCCCTGATGATCAACCTATGATGACAAATTTGGACATCCATGGAGGAATAGAGGCTGGCAGGATATTTTGAATGGAACAACTCGTGATCAACAGGAAGAAATGTGATAAACCCAATTTAGGTTAGGTCAACAATCTCATTAAAAAATTAAAGTAACTTTTTATTATTTTGCTTAGGCAGAGGCTTGTTTGTAATTAAGTTATATATTACTAGTTGCATAATTTGTATAGGATTGCTCAATAGGTTAGATTTATATTGTAAGCTGCTGTAAGTTAGCAGCAGTAGGTTTATTTAGTTACTTAGTTTAATTAGATATAAAATGCATTTGCACAACTGTGTTTTGTAAGATTATAAGAGAATAAAGTTAAAAGGAATAAAATCAGTAGATGCCATGCTTTGGTATAGCTTCTAGAAGCCAAGGTGTTGGTAATGCAGATTTTTTTTATTTTTGTATTTTGTTTTATTTTTCATTTATTTATTTATTGTTAGTTATAACCAAAACTACACAGATATTCAACAAACAGAACTTTAATTTTAGGGCGATTCTAGCGTCTTAAAAGAGTGGTATCGTATCTGATAACCGGAGTACAACTCTCAGGTTTTATAGTTCATTTTTATTCGACCATCCATACACAACAGAGATAGAAACAAAATATCTTGCGGAGTATAACGTAGCAAGCACGATACAGTGGTCTTTATTATTGACGTATTCATAGAAGGGGAATACATCGAAACCGGGATATCATGATATAGGATTGCTGCATTGCAATCTGTCGAGATGTTATCTAGCAAACGCAAGAAAAATATGTCAGGAATAAAGCACTTTGCCGTACTATCAGAAACACGCTGCCTCATCAGGTCTTTGAGGTAAATCAGATCAAAAAGACAAGGTTATACGTATAATTATATTACTTACATTCATATGAACATTTATTAATGCACATTGTGCGAATTTCTGATTGCATTATAAATGTAGTGTCAGCTTCACTGGTGTTTTATGTTCTCACATTCATTCACGCTTATACTCGAAGAAAGATCCCATAGATTACCACTGTAGCAGCCTGCAGTAGATTTGCCAACGACGGAGATATGGAGTACACCATTGCCGGTATGACACGGGGAACCGTTTTCTCAATGTACACTTTGTATAATATTAATATATAATTACAGTTATTACTTGTTCTACGTTCTACTTGTTCTTGTTACGTGAAACAGGAGATACCTGAGGAGGTAGCATTTTATAGAAATTGTGTTTTTATTCAAACACATTGTGCGCTATTGCAGTATGGAAACGTGCAACAATAATTTCCTGGATAGCCAGCATCCGATAGGAATCTATTAATCACTGATAACAGGTATCCTGTACTTCCTTATGTATCGGAAATTACAATTGATTAACATGGGCAACACTCGAACAGCGCTATGTATCTGTTCGTGATCTAACACAAACAATGGCGGGATCAGTGGTTTGGGAACTTGCTCTAAAAAAATCAATAGGGCTTGTCAGAGATTTCCACAATAATGGTATACCTAAATGTTTTCAAATAGGTAAGGAATTAGATTGTACAAGTTCTTACCAAACTCCATAGTTCTTACACAGGGAGAATCAGATGTTTCACTGCATTTTAAACTTAATTACTGCAATGTAGGACATTCCGTTCTATAGTTTTGAGTATTCGTTACTGTAAATCAGATATACCAAATCAAATATGTTGTGTGTAACACCAGCAGAGATACCTACTGCTTCCTGCGACTTTGAGTATATTCCAAATATTTATTTACACTCAAACCAATTTGAGAATTGCTGGCCTGCAATTATTTTAATTTACCATATCACTTTCGCTCGACCAAGTTTTTAATTTGTACTGAAACAATCTACAAATTGTCTGCTATACGAAGTCCTCCATTTCCGTTGAGTTTTCTTGTAATTCCCACATTGCTCCAAATTTTTTATTCCGTTCCTAAATGCATTTAGAAATAAGAAGTTCGCTGTTTATTAATAAACGTATTGAAAGATATGTACGTTGGTGCTAAACGTAACCTCAAAATAACTTTCCACTTCAGTTTTTAGCCAAGCTGTTGTTGGAGGCTTTTGTTGTTCTGATTATTGTTTTAAAGAACGTTTGGAGAATTTTCAGTACTAGTGAGTAATTTCATACAGAGTGCCTCCCGTTGAAAAATCTTCAACGTCATCCTTAATTTGTACTGCTTTTGTTTTCAATTAGCCTCCATAAAGGAATATACGCAGTTCCGTATTCACAGTAATACTTCCATTTTCTACGTGATTTACTTATATCTCTTTCATCAGAAGGTCTGTAATAATTCTAAATTTGCTAAGTGATGTTGTAATTTAGACGGTATTGTATTAAGTATTCATTTATTTAATTTACTTTTAATAATAATTATAGTTATTTCATTGTTTATGTTGTCCAGTAAAGGCTATTCTTTTGATTCTCTCAAAAATGTCACTTTTGGTACTTGTTTCTTCTTAGCTTTTAAGTCTCTATGCACTTCTTAAGTGAAAAACAGTTTATTCATTGTATTGTATTGTATGTAATGTATGTATGTATGTATGTATGTATGTATGTATGTATGTATGTATGTATGTATGTATGTATGTATGTATGTATGTATGTATGTATGTATGTATGTATGTATGTATGTATGTATGTATGTATGTATGTATGTATGTATGTATGTATGTATGTATGTATGTATGTATGTATGTATGTATGTATGTATGTATGTATGTATGTATGTATGTATGTATGTATGTATGTATGTATGTATGTATGTATGTATGTATGTATGTATGTATGTATTTATTGACTGCAATTGGGTACTACCCGGTGGCAGAGTTAAGAATACAGATCAAATTATATATACTAGATTTACAACAATAATACAATAAACAATACAAACATGATATTATTTTAACTTTAGTCACTTAAAACATATCTAATTACTTCTCTATTTACATATTATATACCATTATAATTCAAAAGTTAAACTATAAACCATCTAGATTTTTTCTAAATTTCTTCAGCGACAGGGGACAGCCCTGAAAGACTGCTACAGGCAATTCATTCCATTCTTCAATGGTTCTATTAACAAAAGAAAATTTTCCTACGTCAGTTCTGTATCTTCTACCCTTAATTTTATACCTATGATCGTTTCGTCCATAATAATCCGGATTATCTAACCTTACACTAACGTCCACCCATGTCTTTACACCAGCATTAGCTTTGAATAACGCTACCAACCTATGTTTTTTACGCCTAATTCTTAATTCCTCCCATTTAGTCTCATCTCCTTTTATAGGCCCAAAATACTTGCCTCTTTTTATGAATTTTATTGCCCTCTTCTGTATTTTTTCTAATGGATCGATTTGGTTAGCTCTATACGGGTCCCAGCATGCTATTCCATATTCCATAACCGGACGCACTAAGGCCTTGTAGGCAATTTCCCTGGACCTAGCGCTCCCCCTTTTCAATATTCTCATTACGAAATGTAATGCCTTCCACGCATTTCTAGTTGTGGAATTTACTTGTTCGTCCCATCCAGCATTACTTGTCAGGTACACTCCCAAGTATTGGCAGCTGTCCACCTGTGGAATTTGCACCCCTCCCATGTATTATAAAATTATATTCCACAACTCCGCCATGTTTTATTTTCTCATATTGTAAATTGTATATTCACATGTAGCTTGAAATGTCGATACATGATTATAGGTGAAAGCCTATTTCACAACATATTTAGAATGAGATACTTGTTCTGAAGAGAAGTCAAGAGTATGACAGGGAATTTTGTTTTGGTATCCTTAACATCTGGTTTGCATGTTGGTAGCCTGTAAACATTGCACGAATTAACACAAATAATGTCATAGTAAGTCGAAATATTCTTCCCAACACGTGCCTGAAAGACATTATCAACCGATTGGTTTGCATATACGGTGTTCATTTTTATCTGTGATTTTACCGCGCAAAATTTGCCGTCATCAATAGCATCGCTGATGGAGTGAGTTTATAAACTATTCCCATAACGGCTTGCGATCGTACTTGATGTGCTGAAAGCAGCTTTGAGGCCTCCCTCTACCGGCAGGTAAATGTACTATTTGAGGGTTGGGTCTGCCTGCGTAATATAAAGGTTCGTAATTTCTCCTGGTATGTAGCTTTTTAAAAACTATATACTACAATGCAGTGCAAAGCTAATTATGCAGTCATAAAATAATACCATGAACAATATCCAAAATAAGTCAGTGAACACTTATTTCACAAGAACATCTGTTTCTCTTGTTATAATAGACATATATGCATATTGTAAACCTGTCATATAAAATAGAAATATTTCAATTAGATGTTAATTCTGTTCTATCACTCACAGTTTCCTCACTATGTAACTTCATTAAAAACCAGAAAATTAGCAGAACATGTTCCAGGAATGAAAAATAAATTAGTGTTACAATATGTACAAAGCTTTTATCCAAGTCTAAACAAGAAAATATTTCAGGTACATAGGCCGCGCCGTGGCTCAGCGGTTAGACCGGTTGGCTCTCACCAAGGCGGCCCGGGTTCGATCCCAGGCGACACAAAGTGAGATTTGTGGTGGACAACACGGCGCTGGGGCTGGTTTTCTCCGGGATTTCCGGTTTCCCCCGCCATCTCATTCCACCAGTGCTCCATCTTCATCTCATGTATCATCAGTATCATCGCCTGCGGTGCCGTATGTAGTAAAAGCGGGCGTTAAACACTACACATTTCAAGTACATAGCCTTATGTGTTCATTTTCTTATGCTTACTTTCTCTCTTACCCTTAAACTCTGTCTGTATTGCGAGAAGGTATACTTGAGGCCTGACTGTCATAACATTATTTATTACTTCTAGATTGGAACCAGTCATTCTATGGCGTCTAGTGTCTTTTGTAACTGATCCTGTATCTTAAATGTGCACCATGATGATAAAATGATGAACCTTTTGGTTTTAAAAGACATAAGGATACCAACATTAATATACATTTTAGTTAAGCGTGAGAAAAACAACTTACTTTTGATCATTAGGTATATGTCCATGTTGCAAACAAATGTATGTAAATTTGACGGTACCTGGACACTTATGACAACATTACGCTCCAAGAAACTGGACTTGTCTGAATGCCGGATAACATTATATAAATCCTCTATGCCGAAGTTTAAATTATATTGTCACCCAATTATCGGAAAGCCCGACCAACGGCAGCTGAGAAGGGACCAGAGGCATGCGGCCCACACCCACCCAATAATCTCAGTCACTAACTGAGGGGATGATTAGGGAAGTGTCACTTGTCGCTGGCTGCCTCTTCCCCTCCTCCCCTGCCGTCTGGAACCTTCGCAGTGATTCACTGAAACGAGATACTTCTGGAAAAAGTGATATTCTTATAAAGAGGGCTGCAATGAGTGAGTTCAGTCAGTGCTTGGCAAGCAGCGAAGTAGCGCCGTGTTAGTGAACGGACGAGAAGACTGTGTACGTGCAACGGAACAGTATGCGTAACTGTGAGCGTACAGTGGAATTGTAACGGACGAACTGGTGAATCGTAATTGTGTTCATTACGTAATTCTGTGTAGTTGGCAAGTATTCAACTGTAAGTCGGTGGAAATAAAGAGTGGTGCAATCGGACTTTTAATTTCACAAACCCACAAAGTCACAATATTTATATGTCGCACCAGTTTTAAATCAAGCACTAAAGTAGCATTCAAACATGAAGAAGCGGTGCTGTGTGTTCGTATCCAGGGGAAGCTGGTTTTACTAGTTAACAGTGCAATCACACTCGGAGTGCTGTAATTTGCTTACTGTTCCTCAAAAATTACCGCTTATTTTCCATGGAGGGCACTATGATTTCAAGATTGACTCACCAGTCAACTTTGTCGTCAATCGGAGGGCGGGAAATAACGAATAAAAATAAACACCATGTATGAGTAAAGCTGAGAAGTCCCATTAAAAGAGCAAGGGGGGAGCTCATTAAGTGTTCCTCTCGCGGTGAGTTAAGCAGGGTGGAGTGTTTATTTACCGCCTTAGAGTGACATGTCTATACTTGTGCTCCTGTGAATCATTTGTCCATTGTGCATATTCACTGCACTTGGACGTTCCTGCATGGCCTCCTTGGTTTTGCCATTTACTGCTGGCTTTGGCAATGGTGGACCAGGGCTGCCTGCTATCGCCTTAAAGATACAAAAAAACTAACAAAGTAATAAAATAACGGTATTATAGTGGCAATATAGTACTTAGAAGTAACAAAAGTACATAGATAAAGCCAATAAGGAACAATCAGGTCCATTTTGAAATTTTTAATTTAAGATTATTGCCATTTCTTTCAAAGATCAAGAAGCACCAAAGGTGTTGGTAGTATAAGTAGTGTCATAATAGTTGTCATATGAGAGGAAAAAAGTTATGAATGGTTAACGATACTACAGCAAAACCCAACAAGATGTTGTTACGAATGTAAACCAGCGCGTAGAAACTAATTACTGGCTTTAATAAGCTGTTAAACTTTATCCAGATGTCGCAGAATAGGTGTGAAGGAGACGATATTATTGCATGGGTAGGAGCAGGTGTAGGCAGAATAAAAGGAATAAGAATGGATGTCTGACAATACTCCATTTGTGACGAAAATGGAGACATTGAACATACAATACCTGAACGTAAGGAACTGATCTGTAGAGAAAGACGGTAGTAAATCGGAAACTGTTTAAATTACATAGAAAATGGTATAATTCTTTATTAATCTACTGGTCTAATTGTCTAATCCCAAACGTCAAAAATAAATACAGGAAATTTATTGGATATATATATATATATATATATATATATATATATATATATATACATAAATTAATTTTTAAAAATTCCTCGTTTATGAACATACTCATTTGAAAGTTTTACTGCGAAATATCAGGAATTTCTAATTTGAAAATTACTGGACAGGATGCGATTAAAGCATGTATACATGCCAAATTTATTATTTCAATAGAACACTTAATTTCTGACCTTATGGATATCTTGTTGAGGCGGTTCTGCCCGGATTGAGTGGTCCCTCATTCACTCAACACTCAACAGTAACTGGATGGCGGTTTGGGATAAAGAACTGAGGGTACTTGTAGGAAAAGGTGTTTAATTCAGTGCAGCTCGGCATGAGTCTCTTATCAGTGATTCCAGGGATGGGTAACGTAGGTTCTGACTGTAGTTGGAGTAAAAAGAAACACCTTGTCTTGTAGAGATGCAGTTTTATTATCCTTTATCTCCTGTAAGCTCGACACCGGTGTGCGTCATCTGTAGTATGCAGTTTGCTGTGTCGTCTCGCGTCTTCTCTTACATCGCACCCGTCCTTACAGGCGTGACACATATCCATATACCTTTAAGTCCATAAGTGTTGTATGTCCATCAAATGTGCTACTCTGCCAACGAGAGTTATACATCTATCACGCGTGCCGTTTCTGCCAACGAGTGTCTCTTCACGAAAACGGCCCACCTCAGCCATCTTACTATTTTCCCCACTCATTATAATTTTGGAACTTTACGAAGGTCATGTGACTAGTAATTTCTCTCTGATAGGTTATATACGATTCTCACTCTAAATTTTTTGTTATGGGAGCGCCACCACACCATGACGCGTGGGTTGGTTCATCATACTCATCGTTTATGCTCAGGCACGCCCTCTAAGCGTCTGTCCAAATTTGTATCTTCATTGTGAAGGTCACGTCTACTTTCCGTTTCTAAGGATTTTGAGCGGATGTGACCCTCCAAAGTGTCGCCATTCATAGCCTAGGCAGTATTAAGCAGGGTGGGTTTCCGAGCCTACCAGCAGGCGAATGCCCCGTCTACATAGAGTTTCGAAGACTAAATGCTCCTGTACACTCTGTTGATCTCCCATATACTATCATTGTATTTGTATTATTTGTTGATTATTACTATAATTATGTATATATAATTTATATTGTTTCATATCTCCTGTCCGTAGTTTTGGTTGATAAGGCCTGTCTCATTATACAGTACGATCCATATATATATATATATATATATATATATATATATATATATATAATTTGTCCTGTAGTTTATCGGAAAATTGAATCCTAAACATATATACATATATTGCTTTTTCACTTTCCCTGTTCATTTCATTTCACTTTAGTGCTGGCATTTAGCCGGCAATTCTTCTTTGTGCACTCACCAATTCTTCTTTGCTCAATGATCTGCTTTACAGATTATTGTTAACTAATCGAATCATGAGCTACTTAAGAACATGCAAGGAAAACCAAGTTGGCTGATATTAGCTACTAAACACTGTGAAACGAGGATGACACTAGAGAGAGAAAAAGTCTGATAAAAAAGCATATAATCAAAGAGATAACAAGAACAATATTCATTGTGAAACAATATTCATAGTTTTTCAGTCAGTCTCTAAGGAGATTTTGTGGCTGTCGTCTCTTCAGGCGCGTGGGCTGACAGGTTCGTACGCCGATGTCCTGGAATATCTGGCAGGTTTGAGAATAAGCGAGAGCGATCTGACGTGTGTACTGGTGAAGAGGAAGGAGACAAACGTCTTTATGCAGTTGTTGATTTTTTACGTACCAAGGGGCATCCGTGGCGATGCACAGAAATCGATTTTGCAGGACCTGTAGACTACGGAGATGAGTGTTGCTAGCGGTACTCCTTTCCTGGGAAGCATATGTGATAAGTGACCTGACAAGAGATTTGTAGAGTAGCGGAGAGCATTCAATCCCAAGATGAGTGTGTCTATGAAGTAGTGGACCGAGCTTTGAAAGTCGTCCTGATGCCAACGAGATAAGACGATCAATATGGGCTCACCAAGTAAGTTTGGTGTGCAGCATAGTCAATTACTATGCAATTCGGGAGAGTTGGAGATGCGACGTAGACTAAAAATCTTACCTGCGCTCTTTTGAGTGTTAAGACGTATGCGCCAAGTATCAAACCATTCAGCGAGGCAGTCGAGAGGTTTGTAGCGTGTAAATAGTTGTAGGGAGATCTGTGCCGGAATGATATAAAAGAGTATCATCAGCGTATAAGGCTCTGGAGGTAGGAGCCAAGTCAGGAAGATCATAGGTACAGATAATAAATAAAAATGGGGTCAATATGGATCCCTGAGGAACTACTGCTGTAATACGGCGCTGAGTGTACTCCGTACCACCAATTCGAACAGTAAATGTGCGATTTGATAGAAAACTACAAATGGTAGTGACGAGATACTGCGGAACGCCAATGCAATAGAGTTTGAAGATTAACCCCTCATGTCAAACTTTATCAAATGACTGTGCTACTTCGAGGAACAGGGCGGATGTGTGCTCACCATTTTTTAATTTTTGAAGGACGTAAAAGCATTTTGAGTTAAAAATTAGTATTAATTTCTATGTGTTATGCAAAACTTCCTGTGTAAATGCCTTACTTAGTCAACCCTTGGAAGCTTCTGAATTTTGCATGTAAAACTGGATGTTATAAACCGCTTGTTCATGTCCTTTTCCTCATATTTACTTTTGAAATTGTACCAAGGACTTGAAAGTACGACTTTAATGAGCTTTATTCAAAAGCATGTTTTTTGTAATGTATGACAGTAAAATTGAATGATAATCGTAGAGCACATTTCCATTGTAATAATATGACTCGTCGTGGATTAACTTAGCCCAGTTCATGTATCGATGTTTTCATATTGCCAATCACTGTACTGTTATTAAGCTGAAATTAAAATTGCTTGCCCGATTTGCCCCAAAGTTATCACTTATCACAATGTAAATACGCTGTCACTCTCTTAGGCCATTTCTCGACATTCTCCAGTTATAAAATCGTCAGTAACAATAGTAGCGACCTCATCAAATTAATATGAGATCAAGGTTTGGGTCGTGCTTGCCATTGCTGTTTATCGAATCGGCTGCAAAGGAAACTAGTTAATTTGTTTCCAACCGCATTCGCACATTTACACTAACTCAATTTCCGCTTATTTGGCCCATACTTCCCCCCAATAAACCGCATTGGACATTGTAATGAAAAATCCTAGTATTCTGTGTGGCGATGTTGGCAATATTCACGGCAAAACATCTGATAACAAAGGTCACTATGAAGCTGTGCCTTTTGCGCAAATGTAACATACATAAATTAAAATAAATTCCTCCAATTATGATATAAACTTTAAAAGTAAAATGTGTAACAACAGAAACAATGCAAAAATAATTGGGTAACTAATTCGCCCCAAACAAATGCAGTTAATTAAAACTTCATAAGTTTTACTGACAAAATAAACTGCTAATTATAACTTAAACACAAATAAAAATGAGTTTTGTATTGTTCTAGGTTGCAGGTATTTAACATGCATGACGAAACTTTATTTGCTAAAGTAAAACAACCCAAAGCTTGATAAATTGTCCTGAAAGCAGTTGGCTCAGTTCCTTAAATGATTCTTTAAAACTATAGTCCGAAAAATTTGCTATATTGTATAAAATGAAGCAACGCTTTATATAAATAGAATATAATTTTAGTTATTTGATGGAAATTAATAATTTTCTCATGCCAGTCCTATATAGGCTAAGGTTTTTGATATATTGAGTAAAAATGAAAAATTCAATGCCATGGCCGGGATTTGCACAAGGAGATTTTCTGCGTACCGTCCAGTCGCTCTAACCCACTGAGCTACCATGGCCAACGGGCCTTCCTGACATTAAATTCTCCATTCGGCTCGTATATGTCTCCGGTAGGCTACTAGGGGCCCTCGCATCCGAGATACACCGTTTGTGGCGAATTACTATCGTAAGTACGTGAGTCCCAGGCTTCTTCATTTAACTCTTATTATTTTAGTTAACTGATTGAAATTAATAATTTTCTCATACCAGCCGTATATGGGCTAAGGTTTTTGATATATTGAGTCAAGTTAAAAAATTCAATGCCACGGCCGGGATTTGAACCACGGATCTTCTGGTTTCCGTCCAGTCGCTCTAACCCATTGAGCTACCATGACCAACGGGCCTTCCTGACACTAAATTCTCCATTCGACTCATATATTTTCCCGGTAAACCACTAGGGCTCTCGCATCCGAGATACACCGTTTGTGGCGACTTACTGTCGTAAGTACTTGAGTCCCAAGCTTCATCATTTAACTCTTATTATTTTAGTTAATTGATTGAAATTAATAATTTTCTCATACTATCCATATATAGGCTAAGGTGTTTGATATATTGAGCGACTGGCCGGAAACCAGCAGATCCGTGATGCAAATCCCGGCCGTGGCACTGAATTTTTTTCTTGTTGACTAAATACATACAGTATAATTTATTAAAACAAGATTTCCCATCAAGATACGCTGCAACAAAACATGATCATTATATGTATCGATATGTATATAAATAGAAACTTCAACCTGGCCCTTGCCAGATGGTAGCATGTCTGCCTCACGTTCAAGAGCTCTCGAGTTCGAATCTCGGTCAGGGTGAGTTACCTGGATACAGTATTTCTGGGATTTACCCTTATCCTGAAAGACGAATGTCACGTAACACTAAGATCCATTAACCCCGGACTCATTTGAAAATCAATTCACCCATTTCATTCGTCGTCCGATATGAGTTAAGGTTGGAGGGCGTAAATTAAAAAAAAAAGAAAAAAGAGTTCTAGTTTTTATTTTTAGTTCTATACCGAGCGGGATGGCTCAGGCGCATTCGGGAGGCCCGTGTTCGATTCCATTGGTCCACCCACTTGTCCCACGTGTTTCTTTCGGAAGTTTTCCTGGGTTGCTAGGCGAATGTTGGGTAGGTTAATTACGTCCTATAGAGTGAGGCGGTTCTGCCCGTTTAAACCTGATTGATTGGTCCCTCGTTCACTCAACACCTCATAAGTAGCTGGATGGCGGTTTGTGATAAAGAACTGAGGGTACCTGTAGGAAAAGGTGTTTCATTCAATATAGCTCAGCATGAATCTCTTATCGGTGATTTCAGGGGTGGGTAACGTAGCTGGAGTGAGCAGAAACACCTTGTCTTATAGAGATGCAGATTTATTGTCCTTTGTGTGTTGCGTGCTCGCCATGGTCTGCGTCACCTGTAGTATGCAGCTGGCTACGTCGTTTCGCGTCTCGTTGTCTTGTATTGCATTTGTCCTTACATGCGCGTCAGTTATATCCCTATGCCTTTAAGTCCGGAAGCGTTGCATGTCAATCACACGTGTATGACGCATGCCGTTCTGACCGCGAGAGTTATACGTGTGTGACGCGTACCGTTCTGCCCACAAGTGATTCTTCACGAAAACGGCCCATTTAAGCCATGTTAGTATTTTCCCCCATTTACCCTAATTTTGGAACTTTGCGATGGTCATGTGACTAATAACTTCTCTCTGATAGGTTATACGAAATTCGCGTGGGTTGGTTCATCGTACTCATTACTTATGCTACGGCACGCACGATAAGCGCCTGTTTATATCTGAGTCTTCATTGTGAAGGTCACCTCTGTTTTCGTTTCTAAACATTTTGAGCGGAAATGGACTCCGCCAAAACGTCGCCATTCATAGCCTCGGGCAATATTCAACAAAAGAATACAGGGTTGGGTTGCCGAGCCTACCAGAAGGTGAATATCCCGTCTAGATAGAGTTTCGAAATAACATATGTCCTACACTCTGTTTGTCTCCCATTTACTATTATTGTATTTTTATTACTTATTTATTGTTTATGATTACTAAAATCAATGTGTATCTAATTTATATAGTTTTATATCTCCTGTCGGTAGTTTTGTCTGATACGGCCAGTTTCAAGAGACATTTTGAGAATCTCGCAGCAGACTCCGAGGAGTGCACATCGTTGACTGAGACAGCACGAAAAAAAAAAAAAAAAAACTACCGCAGCTCGCAGGAAGACGTCTCAGATGCCTAAACCACCATATCCGCAGTCTTCTCGTCTCCTGTCACGCTGCCAATACCGGGACCTCACAGTGCCCTGAA
Organism: Mantis religiosa; assembly: GCA_030765055.1. NCBI lineage: Eukaryota > Metazoa > Arthropoda > Insecta > Mantodea > Mantidae > Mantis > Mantis religiosa. The sequence continues at coordinate 30,384,656 of CM060956.1, forward strand.
TGGTAACTTCTTGGCAGGTGCGACTGAGCAATACGTACCCAGCACATCCGACGCGTAACAGTCAGCAGCCAGTTCGCAATCACTTGTCCACTCCACAGCGACCACCACAACGCAGAAGATTCTCCTATCGGTTCTTGATCTGCAGTCTGCAGATTCTTCACTTGCAGAAGTAGAACCACGGTCGCCGGCAAATGTCCTGCTGCACAACAGATCGTTGCATTCTTCACCAGCGTCAACCACGTCCTCAGAACCCTGCACCGTTGTCATTAGCGGGGTGCCCCGTGATCACCCTTGCAAATTTGATCTCTCCGAAGCGAAACAGCGGTGGCCCTCTGCCTGGAGTGGCAACCGGATTATCTGGAGAGTGGGCACCACCTCACTGGTGCGCGTGCATCAGGCCGGCAGCACGGAACAAAGATGCTGCCTTGAAGACGGGCCTGCCCTGTTTATGACCCTGTCTCAGAATCGAGGCAAGCAAATATGCGCGACACGTACCCTGTCGGCGCTGCTGCAACTATGTACACTGCGTCTCCACCTGCACCGCTCCTCCTAGATCCTCATAATGTCCATATGAGAACTCTTAAAGTTGTTTACCGGAAAAAAAAACACGTGTCAGTTGTAGAATTTAATGTCATGTTGGCACGTTGGCTATAGTAGCTCAAGGGTTAGAGCAGCTGGATGGCAACCAGAAGATCCGAGGTTCAAATCCCGGCTATGGCATTGAATGTTTGTCTAACTCTAAATTTCCATACTTTTATTGCTCTTTCACACTGGCCGTGTGTAGACTAATTTCCATTAATTGACCTAATAGTGGTTAACTATAAAGCCCTGGCCTTAAAGTACCTACACGTTGTAAGTCGCCATTAAGGTAGTTGTCTCATGTGTTTATGAGAACTCCTAAGTGGTTTACAGCGAAAAACACGAGTCAGTTGGAAAATTTAATGTCATGTCGGCACGTTGCCATAGTAGCTCAAAGGTTAGAGCTGCTGGACGGCAAACAGAAGATCCGTGGTTTTAATACCGGCAATGGCATTGCATTTTTCAGTCTTACTTTACCTTTCCATACTTTAGCCTTCACACGGCCAGTGTGAAAGAACAATTAATTTCCACAAATTGACATGTGTTATTCATTTTGGGGTACTGTTAGGCAAACATTAGGTAATACATGATAAGCTTCGATTCAGGAGACAAAACGGTTAGGCGAAGTGAAAATAGATCATATGTCGCATTTTCTTAAGCTACGTCCTCCAACGTTAAGTGATATCGGACGATGAATGGTGAAATGATGCTCATATGGGGCCGGGGTCCTTGGTGCTTAGGGCTACCCGATATTCGTCTTTAAGGATAAGGGAAAACCCCGGAAAAAACCTATCCAGGTAACTCACTCTGATCGAGATTCATGCTCGAGACCTCTTGGTCGTGAGGCAGACACGCTATCATCTAGGCTACCGAGGCGGGCTAATGTGTGTGGGTGGGTGGGTGGGTGCGTGCGTGCGTGTGTGTGTATTTCATCAATATTAAAATACCAATGATCAAATTTCACGTGTAAGACGTTTTGACTTCGAATACAATACAGAGGGTATTCCTCTTTACTGGAGAGCCTGTAGTGATAACATAAATATTTGCCAAAAAGTAACGCCTACTGTGGAGCATTACTTCCGCTAAAGTTAGTAACCACACAATAATTTACACGTGTGTGTGTAATGGGGGAGGCGTTTTGCTTTCTCGCGACCCCTTGCACAAAGTAGATTACAATAGCTCCGTGGGCTGCTCACATTGATCCAGGACCCAAAATGTCTTGAGCGTTCCAATCTGAACATGCTACCCTGGAAGCTGGTTCCTTTGTTACCGAAGTCACTCCCTCACAACTGTCCATGTAAACAATGGCTTGACGCCAGATGAATGGATCTTGTCTGTTCCCAGAGCAAAGGGCGTTTGTGAACACCGACAAGTGCATTAAACCTTTTCCTTCCGTTCTGCAATGCTTTTTTATGCAGCTACAGGCTGGAACTAATGCTATTCACGAGGGGCTCCATTCAGTTGTCTGTGTCTATTTTGCAAAAATCATGACTTGCCAACAAGAGGCAAATGTTCCACTTTCTGGTAAAGAAACATGGATTCACATGACTTTCTCTCAGACTACCCTTTGAAATTTTTAAATGGATTATTTAGTTCTTTGTAGGTGTGATGGCAAGAGAGATATGCATTAGGTTTAAACGACAGTAGCTACGTGATAGCTCAAAAAGTCTGGATAAGAGGACTCAAAGAGAAGAAGAGGGGGGCGGGAAATAAAATGAAATCTACAGCGGATTTCGTAAAGTGATATACATGTTGCATAGCAGGATGAGGATAATACAATACAAAAAAGGCACCAGGCATATAAACAGAGTAATAATTAATGCATGGATCACTGTAAATTGTATGCTGAAATTGTATAACAACCTCATACACAAATTCATGTGAAAAGTTTCAAATCTTGAAACATTAATTTAGATTTAATTTAATTTAACATTATTTGTGCTTGTATTTAATAGGGAAGGAGGCTAAAGATAACAATTGAAAGTGTGAAAGTGATCGGATAGGAGAGAAGGAACTGAATATCAATCATGACTTTAATAACAATGTTATATCAGTTGTTCAGGTTTGAAACCCCCAAAAATATAAATTTGTTTCGAAATAGGTTTGGAAAGTTGGAGATTTGATTAAAATAATATAAATTATATTGAAAAAGGAAAGATGAAAAAATTAAGGAAATTTAGTGGGTCATGTAGTGTCATAATATGCGAAATTGACTAATCATAAAAAATAATGTTGGTAGTGATGGTAACGGAAGTAAAACAAATCAATCTTCTTTGTGGAAAAAGAACGCGGATAAGATGCAAGTTTTTATACTGATGAGTGGAAATGCTAAAGAGTACTCTAAAAGAAAATCTATTGCGTAATGTATATTCAGTGCTCTGAAGAAAAATTAATCTTGCTGAATAAGCTTGGAGAGAAATCATCTATCGATAAGGTACTGAGGAACGAGCAGACGTTTCTTCTTTAATCCATCAATATAAACTTTTAAAGTTTTAAGTTATATTTAAGAATAGTAGTGGTTAAAGGATTCATGTTGAATTTTGAAGTATCATTTTATTAAAAATGGTGCAAAATTAATTTATATTACATTCGGAAACATCGAAGTTGTGGAAAATAAACTTAAATAATTTATTACGAAATTTATCTTACTCGTTTAATTTCTTTTACTCGTAACCACCCCTGAAAAGAAGAGAGATTGTGACTCATATTTAAGCAGATTCAATAGAAGAATTAATAACTAGTTGTGGAATAACCGCCGGGAGTCAAACCCGTAACCCTTAAGACGGCAGATGGGTGCTCTAACGACTGAGCTATGGGTGGCCAGCTAACGGACAATGTTGGTCATACGTAACCCTTCGCATTCGATTCGAATAGCCATGGTCGTTAAAGCTATATGCATTGGGTTGGCCACCAAAGCTAAACATCGTGGGTTCGAATCTCGGCAAATGCAGTCAAATGTGCCTGTGGTAAAGGAGAGGGAGGACCCAAGTAAAATAATCGATGTGATGGCATGCTTGGATGTTCACGGGGTATCATTTGACTGCAGTTGCTTGGATTTGGCCTTTTAATATTAAAAAAGAAAACACTACAATGTAATTGTAAACATAATATATCTTTTACAATTGAAAAGACTCAACATTTTGCTAGTATAACCGACAAAGGCAAGTAGAATATTATAATAACAAAAAAACGCATTAAAATATTATTAAATTAAATACAGCGTAATGTTGCCCCAGAGCAACACTGCCAAATAAAGCATTAAAGACCAACATTACTGCCGTCTCAGTAGCATAGCATGTCTGCCTCACGTTCAAGAGATACGGCATCGGCGTACGAACCCGGCAGTCCACACGCCTGAAGAGACGACTCCCACAGGATCTCCTCCTTAGTGACTCTGAATGGAATAAAACTATGAGTATTGTTTCACCACGACTGTTGTTCTATCTCGTTGATTACTTGTTTTTTTATTATGATACCGAAATTATGGTTTGACAGAAGCAGTCATGATAGATGTCGAAGGAATGTTGGTTCTTTGTGACGACCAAGACCAAGGTCAGTTCAGTTGGGGAAAGTGTTGTAACAATGCCATGAATGAAAGGAGCAGTGTCCTTAGAAGGTTTCTAAAGGAATTATCACTTGACGTATATGAATAGGAAATTCTTTGGATCGTTTACAATGGCGACCAAAACAGCCACAAAGGGAATTTGGTGTGAAAAAGGAATTTGGAGAGTGAAAGTTATATAAATACACACGCGCAGTTGTGGTCAGGGAGGCACTCTTCGGCGTTTAGCCGATGGAGACGGGTCGCGGCTAGGAAGCCATTATAAAGTCTTCGGCGTGCAGCCGATAAAAGGAGGAGTCTGAGACGTCAGGCCTATTAGAGCGGTCAACTTGTTCTGTCTTGAATATTTGTCGGGTCATCAAAATTTATCGAGAAATAAACGATTAGCAGTCCATAATTCTAAACCGAGATTGGTAACCCTCGGTTGGCAGCTTCCATTTCGAGGTTTGAAAAGGAGAAGCAGTGAATAAATAATTTGAAGACGGGCATTCCAGTGTTGTAAAATTTCCTTCTCGCACCCATCCACGCATACCCTGAGAGAAACCTCATTGCTCACTATAATATTTGCTCCAAACTGGTGCACAACGTGGAGCTGTGGTAAACTTGATCGCCACCACCTTCATATTTGTTACAATTATTATTAACAGTTTTTTTTTCTTTCTTGTTTCACAGTGTTAAGTAGACAATAGGAGCCAACTTGGCCTTCCTTACAAGTTATTATATAGTTCATAAGGATTCGGTTAGTTAACAAGGATCTGTAAAGCATGTACTGCTGATCGATCATTGAATAAATTAAAAAACAACGTTCAAGAGGTCCCGAGTTCGAATCTCTGTAAGGGTGAGTTACCTGGAAAAAATTGTTTCCAGGGTTTCCCCTTATTCTTAAAAACGAATGTCGGGTAACTCTAAGCTCCATGGACCCCGGACCCATTTGAGCATCAGTTCACCCATTTCATTCATCGTCCGATATGACTTTACGTTGAGGGACGTAAATTACAACAAAAAATACTATACCTTGTCATTTCGCGCCCTAGACTGCCTATCTCGGCAGTCACGGATTTTTCAATTGTTTTAATAACCACGTTTGAGTTTGCTTCGCGTTTTTCATTACTGAAAATCAACTGTTTTGTTAACTGCAAAAAGGCTTGGGGGTTACTGTAAAGTTTCCTTTGGGTGAGAGAGCTGATGCTGTGAGATTGTCAGAGTAATGAACAATAATACGTTCCTTTGTAACTGAAAATATGAGTAATACAGCTTTAAATCTGATGATCTGCAACCAGTTCCTGGCATAGCTAAACTTCAAGTTTTTAATTTGGCATGGAAAGTGGAATTCAGTTAAAATATTTAGCTGGTTTTATCGTAGGAGGCCTCTGTTGCAAGTGCTTGAATAAGTCGCTTTAAATGCAAGTCTTTAAATCCTTTGTTACTCGGTGCCAGCTCTGAATTCTGCCATCACACAGATGTCATCATTAACACACAGGAAAAGTTGATGGCAGTTGTGTAATATTTTTTATTTTATTTTTTACGCCTATTCCCCGCTGTGGGAATTCAAGAGACAAAAACAAGTCGACATGTTTTTCCAGTCCACATCCTAAACCGGGGAATCTGTTCATTTTTGCACATATTTGCATGTTGTGCATGCATGTCTATGGGGAATCTCTTATAGCAGGAACAACGCAAACAGCATTTTATCATGCATAAACCGCAATTTGGGGTAAAGCTTACTTTTAAAATCGAACTGCAAATTCAAATATCAGCATTTTCCTTGCTTCTCATTTTTGCACAAACATGTATTTCTCTACACTAGTACGTGCTTGAAATGTGCACAGAAACACAGGCTCTTTCTGTGGATTACAATTGCACACAAGCGTGTGGAAACATTGAGCTGGCTTTGTTGAATGTTGTAGCCTGCAAAAAATGTACTAGCCTTGTAAGCTTGTGCCATATGAAAGTATTCTTTTAAAGTATAGGTTTAGAAACAAATCATTTCCGTCTGCAAATGTTAGCCAATATACGACGGCTATTCAGTAAAAATGATCACTTTTTTTATGACAACGTACCTTCACTCATCCTCATAATTTTGATGGTCCTTCTCAATAGACTTCCCTGAATGCGATGCACTTGTCCCAGCGTTTCTGCCAGTCTTCAAACTCAATCTGGAAACCATTTTTTTTAGAGATAACTCCAAATCGCCTCTGCAGCCTTCTGCACTGCTTTCCACGAAGACGTTTCTTCAAGTTATGGAATAGAAAAAAGTCACACGGGGCTTAATCCGGACTATAGGAAGGGTGAGGGATGCACTTCTCGCTGATTTTTGCAAGATATTCAGCAACAACATTGGCAATATGCGGCCGCGCATTATCCTGATGCAGCATCCAGCCTACTGCACGGCAATATGGTCTTTTGTGCCTGATATGGACTTGCAATGTTTTCAGGATATCCCTGTAGTATTGTCCAATTACTGATGTGTGTGCAGGTACAACATGCTGATAAACCATTCCATGAATATCAAAGAATGAGATGACCATATCTTTCCCAGCAGAAGCAACCACTTTTGCTTTTTGGGTGTTGGTGATAAAGGAAATTTCCACACTGAGCTTTGCTGTTTGCTCTCAGGATCAAAATGATGTAGCTAAGTTTTATCAGCAGTGATTACGTTTGAAAGAAACTCCGAATCTTCCTCTAACATCAACTTTAACTGCATGCAGACCTGTATGTGAATGTCCTTTTGTTCCGGAGTCAAGTCTTGGCACCCATCGCGCACGAACAGGTCTCACGTGTAACGTTTGTCACCAGCGTGTGGGAGGCACCCAATGAAATGTTCAGTATTTCAGAAAGTGATGTTAAGGTCATTCGTCGATCCTCTCTCACAATGGCAGCCGCAGTGTTGATGTTTTCTTCCGTAAGAGCAGTAACTGGAACACTAAGTCCTGCTTCCTTTGAAATTGATTATCCCTCCCCTTTAAACATTTTAAACCACCTTTGAGCTGTGCTATAGGGAAGAGCAGACTTTCCATAGGCCTCCTGTAACATTGTGTAGGCGTTAACTGAAGATTTGTTGAGACGAAAGCAGAATTTAAAAATCGCATATTGTTTCTCGCGTGTAACCTCTATTGCAGCGGTAGGAGATACTGAACATATCTGAGCTTGTCTGATTCTCAAAGGCGGGAACCAGGATTACCAACAATGAAACTACTACGGAGAGTTTGTTTCACATTAAGCTAAAAGGATATAATAAGATTGAATTTTAGTGCGAAAAGTTATGACCGTAAAATATTATGATCATTCTTTATTGGACAGCCCTCACATTATTGTTAAATTTCAAGTAATACAGCGAAGGGGGTCACTATGTACATGGCGACCTGAATGAGTTTATTGTGTTCACTTCTTCAGGAGTAAGAGACGACGTGAAAGAAACACACAGTTTGTAGGCCTTAATCAGCAAAGGTCCGGAGACGCGCCAAGTCTCACACAGTTCCAGATTGGAAGGGCCGTCCCACTGCTGGAGCTCTAAAGACAGGGTTTCATTCAATCAGCCCTTACATGAGTATTCTTTGTTTTGTACAAGCATCACCGCCACACGCCATGAAACCTAGAAACACACTTAAAAGGTGAGCTGAAGAGAATTAAGGGGAAGCGGCAAACAAGTATTTGGGGTAGATGATAAATCATACTGACTTTTGTGTAACTCCCAAGGGAAACTACGAAGGGAGTGTGGCTGGTTGACGGAATAGACCCCGAATTCGACTCTTACACGTTACTGCGGAGCTGTCACCCTAAGTATGCATGGATATTATTTGTTTTTACTCTTATTATATTTTTACTGCTTATCTATTTCAAGCAGGAGAGATACCGAATTCCGTTCATAATTCGTTTTCAGATTTCCTTCTGTGACTCCCTGAATTTTAAGAAATCTGCCTGTTCTTTTTATTATTAAAATTTAAAAGCATGCTCTACTGCTCCATCAATACTACAAGCATCGGCTATTTGAATTTAGCAAGTTTACACGGAATATGAAAAAAAAAAAAAAACTTAGTTAATACTGTGGTTGTTCATGTTGGTTCCACATGACACCTTAGAATTCATCCTGACAAAGAACAAAACAGTAACTGCAAATAGTAATGGTAATCAACAAACATCCGATCCTATACACCTTTAAAGGTATGTGAAGTTTACCAGTCTCGCAGTATATAACTGCTGACGTCACACAGGGATAGTCCGGTTCACAACGCGTAACTTTAGTTTCATTACAACTACTGCTCCCCACGCAGGTAGATCTGTCTTCCAGGGAGTGTAAGGTGTTGGACATATTGTGTTAATAGCATTGGGGTGGGATTGGTATTTCATTACAGAGGCGATTCGCTACGTAGGTTACCATGCTGGGCCCATTGTTCCTATGCCCTCAAGAGGGGGGGGCAACCCCGGGAGGAAGGATGAGGCGAAGTAATAAACGCTGGAAATGGTTAACTCTACAAAATGAAATACTTAATTGTGTGAATTAATCGACGTAGCAAGGTTTTATACTTCTCTAATAGCAAGTTTTACAAACATCATTTAGAATAAAGAGAACTTCATGGACTCTTCCCATACTTCCAGATATTCATTTATTATAAAACTTCTTAAATTCATATTAGTTAAATCAAACTGCTTTGCACAATTTTAGAGAATTTTTTGAAACCGTTTCCTTGATTTTGCTTCTTTGAAAACTTCGTTTCGCATACTTGAAAAATGCTCGACTTTAAATACTAAGGATGGAATTTAAACAGTTTTTTCTTTTTCTGTTATGCTGTTCACAGCCAGACAGACGCACAAATAGACCATTGTTTCAAAATGCCTCTGTTTTCAGTAGTACTCAAAACGTGCATTCCCGTGTCCAGATTGCGTTGAACACTATCCTCTCTGTACTACATACTCTGTTTACAGTAAATAGAGTAAGTAATAAGTGACAAAGTAACGTTAATTTGCAGATGAAATATTTTGCGTCATTATAATGTTTTAATGTCGTTTGTTAGTTTGGTAACAAATGAATGAGCGTTTACAAATCACTCAGGGGGACCAGAAACATGTGCTAGTGATCTGCGTGAACAAAGCACGATTTTATTCACACTCGCTTTGAACAAGCCACTGGAAGCAGTACCTGAAGTGTTACCTGCCTGTAACCACGAACAAAACCGCTTTCAAACTCTTCAGTGGCCATTCCCTCGCCGCCTCTTTCATGTCACTGACAAAAGAACATCTACTGGCCCACGTTTAGCTAGTTTCGTAGGTTCAGCCTTTAAACTCTCGTTTCCAGCAGCTAGATACTTTCTGAGTAATTAGGGTCCAAAGTACACTCTGCGCTTCGGTCCAGTTTCATCAACGATGTTAAATTTTAATACCCTGCTGAAGTTAAGTAGACGTTAACTTATGATCTTAGTCAAAATATTCATTCCTTTTTTATTCTCATGTTAATTATTTGTCTAGTGCTTCTTTCGGTGTAGTACTTTTATTTACGGTCTAGCCTACGGTGCAGTAAAGCCCCCTTAACCCGGACCAGTTTTGAGAAACAAAGTTAGAACGTAGGAAATAAAGACTTGTTTTACAAACTATAAATTGCTACTCTGTGAAGGTACATTACTCGAATTCTCTTGCCAGCGGGCGAATTTACTGCAGTCACCCCACCTACTTGGGACCAGGTTGGAAGAGAAACTGATAAATTCATTGAAGAAGTTGTGGCCTGATGTGTGTGACTGACAGAAGACAAGATTAAAGAAGAAAAAGTAAGTATGGAAGAAGATTCTATAGACATTTTAAAAATATCGATGGCTGTTCAGATGTTGATGAAGATATTGACAATTCGTTGTAAATCCTCAATGAAAATAATAAACCGATTACAAAGTAAGGTATCTTTACACCATGTAGTGTTACTGAAAAGTAAAAATGAAGATTATTCAGATTCAAGCAGTGTTGATGAAGCAGTTGGGGTTATGACCCACATATAAGCACTAACAAACAGAGAAATTCAAGCAAAACATTGCCAAATGAAGTTCTAATATTAAAGCGGATGCGAGATCGTGCTGCTCGTATTACTGATGCAGCAGAAGCCTCTTTTTACCTTCGAATAGTTTGTAGGAAAATTATTTTCAGGTCAAATACATAGGCTATTGCAGAATTTATGTTTGTGTTTTTAAGTGAATGTGTATCGATAGTAATTTCTAAACTGTAATAAAAATATGTCTTGATGTGCATGTTTCTTATCGTTTTTGCCGCCATTTTGGATGACCCAGATTTTCGTTAGCGCGGATCGGCCCCGGTCTCAGTTGATGCAGGATTGCCGATTGAGCGTTGCAACGCTCTCCACTCGTTGGTTTGTTTGTTTTGTTATTTTACGCCCTCCAAAGTTAAGTCATATCGGACGATGAGTGAAATCGGTGAAACGATGCTCAAATGTGTCCAGGGTCCATGGAGCTTAGAGCTACCAGACATTCGTTTTTAAGGATAAGGGAAAACATCGGAAAAGCCTTATCCAGGTAACTCACCCTAACCGAGATTCCAACTTGGGACATCTTGAACGTGAGGCAGACACGCTACAATCTACGCTACCGAGGTGGGCAGGCAGTGATGATGAAGCTGCTGTGGTTATGACCCACGTATAAGTAGTAACAAACCTACAGAAATTTAAGCTTTATTTCTAGAGTTTAGGGGAAACATGAACAAATGAAGTTCTAATGTTAAAGCGGTTGCGAAATGTGTAGTGTTTAACGCCCGCTGTTACTACATACGGCACCGCAGGTGATGACACTGATGATATATGAGATGAAGATGGAGCACCGGTGGAATGAGATGGCGGGGAAAACAGGAGACCTCGGAGTAAACCCGCCCCAGCTCCGTGTTGTCCACCACCGATCTCACTTTCCGGTCACTTGCGATCGAACCGGGGCCGCCTTGGTGAGAGCCAAAGAGTCTAACCACTGAGCCACGGCGCGGCCCCAAAGCGGATGCGAGAACGTGCTGCTGGTATTTCTGAGACATCAGAAGGTCATAGGCTCTTTTTGACCTACGACTAGTTAGTCAAGATTTTTTTTTCAAGATTATGTTTATTGTGTATATTCCAAAATTTTACAATTTACAGCTTTAGGATACATTTGTCTTTACCTTGTTACCTTGACTTACATGACAAACTGATCTTCTGCTCTGCCAGGTAGCTCTAAAACTCCATGTCTCTTTAATACTCAGTCCCATTCTTCCTCCTCATCTTCCTTTCTTATATTCTTTACATTTCTGGCCCATTTTTCTTTTACTTTCTGCAAGAACTCGTCAATACTTACATTCTTTTCCTCCCTTCCAGTTATAATTTTTATAGCTACTATCCTCTTTTCTAATTTCTCCCATTTTACTTCGCAAACCTTTTTTCTCCCTATTGCAATCGCCTCGCAATCTGCTACATAGTGTTCTATCAGGACAAATATGAGGACTGTTCAATAAAGAACGATCATAATTTTTTTACTGTCATAATTTTTCGAACTAAAATTCAATCTTCTATTCTGTTAGCTTAATGTCAAACGAACAAGCCGTAGTAGTTTCATTGTTGGTACTTCGGGTTTCCGCCTGTGAGAACCAGGCAAGTTCAGATATGTTCAGTATTGCCTACCGCTGCAATGTAGGTAACATGCGTGGAACAATACGCGGCTGTTTTCGTCTCAACAAATCTTCAGCTGAGGCATATACAATATTACAGGAGGCCTATAGAGGGTCTGTTCCCTACAGCAAAGCTCGAAGGCGGTTTAAAATGTTTAAAGAGGGAAGACAATCAATTTCAAAGGAAGGTGGATGTGGTGTTCCAGTTACTGCTCCTACGGAACAAAACATCAACACTGCTGCTGCCATTGTGAGAAGAGATCGACGAATTACCTTAAGATCACTTTCTGAAATACTGAACATTTCATTGGGTGCCACCCACACGTCGGTGACAAACATTACACATGAGACGTGTTTGTGCGCAATGATTTCCAAGACTGTTGATTCCCGAACAAAATTACATTCGCATGCAAGTCTGCATGCAGTTAAAGTTGATGTTAGTGGAAGATCCGGACTTTATTTCTGCTCATTAAACTTGGCTACATCATTTTGATCTTAAGAGCAAACAGGAGAGCTCAGTGTGGAGTTCTCCTGCATCACCAACCCCCCAAGAAAGCAAAAGTGGTTGCTTCTGCTGTGAAAGTTATGGTCATCTCATTCTTTGATATTCATGGAATGGTTTATCAGCATGTTGTACCTGCACTCACATCAGTAACTGGACAATACTACAGGGATGTCCTGAAAATATTGCAGGTCCATATCAGGCGCAAAAGGCCACATTTCCGTGAAGTAGGCTGGATGCTGCACCACGATAACGCGCGGCCGCATACTGTCAATGTTGTTGCTGAATAACTTGCAAAAATCAACGTGAAGTGCATCCTTCACCCTCGCTATAGTCCGGATTTAGCCCCATGTGACCTTTTTCTATTCCCTAACTTGAAGAAACACCTTCCTGGGAGGCATTATCCATCATCAGAAGCAGTGGTGAAGGCTGCGGAAACGATTTTGAATGATCTCTAAAAAATTGTCTCCAGCATGTCTTTGAAGGCTGGAAAAACTTCTGCGACAAGTGCACCGCATTCAAGGAAGACTGTTTTGAGAAGGGCCATCAAAATTATGAGGAAGATTAAAGGTAAGTTGCCAAAAAATGTGATCATTATTTATTGAACAGCCCTCGTACACTGGGTATTGCAGTACATTTACTCTTACTTTTTCATTGGTATGTCTGATGATGTTTATAAGTTCTGGAAAAAAAAATACTTTACCTTCATTTGTTAGTCCTTGTTCTTTTACAGTATTTTGTGCTACACATCTTAAAGGACCATGAGGTTTAGATATGTAAATGCATGGGACTTCACAATATTTCGTGGTGTGCATGTTATGGTTTTTCCATCATTTTCTGGATGACCCAGATTTTCGTTAGCGCGAATCGGCCCTGCACCAGTTGGAGGATCGCCGATTGAGCGTTGCAACGTTCTCCACTCGCTGGATCATATAGTCAGACCGGCTGGTGGGGAGGCCGTTAATATCTTGGTTTGTTGTCACGTGATGTTCTGCCTTCATTGAACTGTGGCAGCCAGGAACGCACATTAGACACCCATGGTACCATCACCACATGCCTCACTCAACTAGCGATGTTTTTCAGTAGGTGTTAGACCATAAAATGGAGAAAACGTTTGATTACACGCTGTTTTTGCAATGAAAACGTCATTTTAAGTGTCACAAGCAGTCCTAACTCTCGTCGCTGCCAAAGCTCAATTCACTGTATAGTGCTGCCATCTCCGTCACGCATTCACAAAGAGGCCACGTGTATTTTAAAAAGGAAAAACCGGAAGCTCCTATCTGGTCCCAGTCCTGAACGCACCTCGTACATAAATTCCAACTTCCATTAAGTGTATACATTTACTTTAGTTATGTAATTTATTTATTTCAATATATTTTACATAATTAAATTTAATTAATTGTTACATTTGTTTTAGCGTGGTTTCAATGCTTTTAGTTTATTATGCTGCGGTCAGGGAACAGAACGCCTCAGATAACGGCTTTCAAACAAGATAACAGTGTAATTCATGATAATGCTGTTAAGCTAATTAACAGTAATACTTAATTGGCTTAATTTGCTTAATGGAACATGTGAGTTAAGTTGGGCAACCCTCTGGTTTCATGTTATTTAGGCATACCTTGTGTAGTTAGTTAATTTGCATGTATATTGTTGAAGTAGTTACCGCATATGAACTGTAACCAATTTGGAGGTTTGATTCTGTGGCTATTTTGATAGGTTCGTGTTGCGTGAAACCGTAAGGTATTATTTCATTATGCGTAACTGTGATGGAATTAATTCAGAGGTTCGAAGTTTGTTAATTTATATTATTGAATAAATTTCTGAAGCATAACTGCACATTTTAACAGCAACATGACTTCGTCTAGGTGTGCCTTTGGCAAATCAACTGCCCTTTAGTGTTCTTCTTTTCTTTCTTTTTCTGTCATTTAAACATTTACCCAGATATGCCTGACGTCCCAAATATGGGACGGCTCATATTTTCCTCTGCTGAAGCAATTGTAAACACTCCAGCTAGATGGCAGCTGTGGTAACATTTTAAGGAAAGTTGTTTCAAGATCTCCATTTTGTCTGATATTTGAGAGTCAACAAAGCAGCTGGACAAAAGCCAAACTCCTGAAATTTTGCATAGTTTTGCAACGTGTAACCAAAGATAAGGTTTTACAGAATTATTTTATATTATAGTACTAGTATATACTTAATTCTAGAAAGAAATATTGTCTAAATTACTATGACTAATGCTGAACTCTGTCATACAATATGCTAACAATGGGGTTATGATAAGTTTGGTGTCCCACATATGGGACGTTAGGCACATATGGAAACTTTTATGTGGTAGGCATAGCAAGGGAAAGGGAAGTCACGATTTCAGAAGTCATTCAATATTTAATATATTATAAATATGATAATTTGTAATTAATATATCATTCAATATGTTAATATATAAACATTATTTATAATTTTATGTCGGGGGTTAAGTGTAGCTGAAATGCTTGCCATTTTTGAGAAAGAGGATTTGGATACATGCAATGAAATTGACATGCACTGGAGCCTCCTGAAAATGCTTGTGAAGGTGTTACCGATGAAGATTCTGGCGAAGAAGACAACATGAACATCAACAATGTGCCCGGAAGTGTGCTTTGGACTGAAACGTTTAAATGATTATTTATATCTATTTAATAATTTAAATAAGTAAAAAGAATTATGTAGAATATTGAACAATGGTATGAAAAAGTTATTACACAAAACTCGTGAAGAAATGTATAAAAGTTGAATGTTGATTTGTCGTTATGGCAACGGCAAAAAGACTATATAAGCACCTGGACTGGAGGTGATTCCTTCTTCATCGGTCGCCAACAAGATCTCCAGACGTGTGGCCATGCTCTATCCTCTATATAACAGGAAGTCTGCGTTAGCACTCAGGAACAAACTACTCATCTACAAGCAGATATTAAGACCTGCCTTAACATATGCCTGCCAAATATGGGGCGTAGCTGCCAAAGCCCACCTCAATAAACTTCAGGTTCTACAAAACAGATACCTACGTATAGCAACAGGTGCAGATTGGTACATACCAAATGAAAACATTCATTCTGATCTATCATTTCCAAAATTGTCTGAATACATCCTAGACCTTTCCCGAAAATTCTACGCCAGTCTCCCTGACAGTTTTAATCATTTAATCCGTGGCCTCGGGGAATGTGATATTGACCCTGGAAGCTCTTATCATCCCAGAGCTGTCTTAGGCACCTAAAATCTTCTCTTCAATGCAACTCCAATCCAAATTCTGACCATCTCAAAATTCTATCCCTATACCTAACTTCAAAACAACTTCTTAGGCATAAAACCCACTATCTAACCACCGTCTGTTTCTAAAATTATCTCTATGCCAGTTAGGGACACTGTCCCGGAATGGCTAAAGGTCGAAGGCCCCTACTCTTCGGAATAGGGTTCACCTTCAACGACACCATTGCTGCTGCTGATTCCTTCTTCTTCATTTGACTTCCATGGTGAAAGGACGTGTAAGTCCGCAGATAGACGCTCATGTGCAAAGGCAATTGTTGTGTGACAACAGGGACATGTGACCAGTTTGAAAATTCCTTTTCCACCTCACAATAGTGTCATACGATGGGCATATATTAAAAGGACTAAAATCACTGAAACTACCAACATTATGTCCTGAGGGATCGGCAATGACACGGAAAAATTTTCATCACTCTAGCATAAAAATCTACAGGGTGAACATGAAAACTTTACGACACCCCGTCATAATCTTCCATCACCAAAGAGTGCTTATATGCTAGCAGCACTTCCAAAACTAGGAAGCCTATCGTGGGGAGGTTAAATAGATCAGAATTTCCGCCAATATTTCACTTCGGGGGACGTCTCATCCATTGTTTGATAGTATGGAGCGTATGAAATTATAAAGAATAAAGAGAAACATTCACTATAAAAATTCTCTAGTAATTGTGCGGTAATTTCATACAGAACCGGGAGAGTAAATGAAATTAATTAATTAATTTACAACTGGAATTTAAAAAGTTAACTATGCAAGTGGGGTAAGCTTGTCTGTTATTAATGTGGATATTATGAGAAACAGTCCTTTCATGTTCACATAAACTAATTACTGTGCTTAGTGAAATGTAAAATACTGAACCCAAAATTAACACAAATGTACTTGCATGTATATTACAGCAAAAACACATGTTTAAATTTTACATTAATAACAAACAACCTTGCTTCATTACGTTTCTTCCACCAGAATCGCTGTAAGGTTCAAAGCATACTCTCGAATGCAATAAAAACTTACGTTTACATACCAGGTTAAGTCTTCTTACAAATGGTAATGTCTTCTACAAATAGACGTGGAGATTGTATAGCTCTTACCTGCAACAAAACAAAAATCATTATTAGCCTAATAGAGTGATGAATTTCTTAAATTCTAGACTTAAATCTACTTTACATAAGATTAGTTATTTGTTAGGTTTAACTGTTTACATAGTACAGGGTGTATATAAATGAATATCGGGGTTTTAACTCTTTATAATATGTATTACATTCAGCTTACAGTTATAAATGATATGTCAAATGAAAAAGCAACTCAAACAGTTTTACCAAGAACCTTATAAATGTTCAATGTGACTACCCTTTGTCACACGGCACACATTAAGTCTATAGCCAAGTTCTTCCCAAACGTTGATAAGCGTGTATTCAGTAATTGTAGCAACAGCTGCTTCAATCCTGTTTCTTAATTCTGGGAGGTCAGCTGGTAGCGGAGACACGTACACACGGTCCTTGATGAAGCCCTAAAGGTAAAAATCGCATGGCGTTAGGTCAGGAGAACGTGGAGGCCATGCATAGCAAGCCCTGTCATTGGAACCCTTGCGACCTATCCAGCGTCTCAGGTACAGTGGCGTTCAACCAATCGCGTACTTCGATATACCAGTGAGTTGGCGCACCATCTTGCTGGAAAATGAAATTCTCTGGCTCATTTTCTTCCAACTGAGGGAAGAGCCATTGCTCTAGTGTATCAAGTTAAGAAGTGCCAGTTACAGTAGGTTCAGCAAAAAAGAAAGGCCCATAAACTTTTCGCCGCAATATGGCACAAAAAAATTCACTTTAAGAAAATATTGTTGCATTTGTACCATCTGGTGAGGATTTTCTGAGCCCCGAAGCGCACATTATGAGTGTTAGCATGTCCACTAAGGTGAAAGGTCGATTCATCACTGAAGACAATACGATCCATAAAATCGTCATTGTCATAAAACATGTCGTTTGCGAAGTTGACACGTAATTCGTGGTTTGTTGGCTTAAGAGCCTGTAATAACTGTAAACGATAAGGACGTAGCCGTAAGTGTTATCTTAAAACTTTCCAAACAGTCGACACAGGAACTTGTAATTCACGACTAGCCTTCCGGACTGGTTTCTTTGGGCTACGAGTGAACGACTCTCTCACTCGCTCAACAGTCACTTCACTTACTCTTGGTCGTCCCGTGCTCTTCCCTTTACAAAGACAGCCGATATCTTAAAACTGATGATACCATCTACGAGTGTTATTATCACTAGGAGGATCACAACCGAACTTAATGCGGAACGCACGTTACACAGTAACTACAGATTCGGTCTTTGCAAACTGCAAAACACAAAACGCTTTCTGTTTACTAGTCGCCATTTTTGTCTAGCGGATTGCGGCAGAAACATTGCATGCACACTGGTGCCAATAAACAAAAGTGTTTGAGTTGCTTTTTCATTTGATATATAATTTATAACTGTACGTTTAATGTAATAAATGTTATAAAGAGTTAAAACACCGATATTCATTTATATACACCCCGTATATTACTTTATATTTTAGTGTGCATATCTAAGGGAATCTTTACAGAAATAGAACTCAAATTATGAATTACCTAATGCTATTTTTGAAATTTCATAGACCAGGCTACCACAGAAAACTGTCACAGCTGTTGGCTGTCTACTTTAAATTTGTTGATGAGAATGACGAGTAAGATAGTTTGTTTCTTTTTTTTTTCATTTTTTTTTTCATTTTGGGAAAATGGAAACTTAATGTTTTTCATTTTGGTATACCTTCGTATGTACAAAACCAACATACACGGCATTATATATAACTTCTATTAAAGACAATAATTTATTAACAAATTCATTTTAAGCAGTTGGAGACTCTAATAAACAGAACACGATAAAGGTTTATATTTACGCAACTCAAGAGGTCCCGAGTTCGAATCTCTGTTAAGGTGAGTCACCTGGATAAGATTTTTTCCAAGGTTTTCCCTTATCCAGAAAGACGAATGTCGGGCAAATATAAGCTCCATGGACACCGGAAGCATTTGAGCAATATTTCACCCATTTAATTCGTCGCCGGATATAACTTAACGTTGGAGGACGTAAATTTAAAAAGTAATACGTAACTGAAATTGTAAAAAAAAAAAAAAAATAAAATAAATAAAATAAAAAAAATAAAAGAACGTTGTAATTATTACGAAATACTGACATAAGGTACCCTGCATATAAAATTCCTTATGTAAAATGTGAATGTCTGAATGTGTATAAATCAATTCTCATGCCATACAATTATTTTTTCAAAATCATAGACACCTTATTTAATATGGTAATTGTCTATGTTATATTTCTGCCTTATGTTACACACTAACAAGGAACCAGACACAAAACTACAAATAATTCAGATGGTGAACTATTTATGTTTTGCATTTATTGTAGTAAAAAGTTTCAGAAATTAAATTAAAATGAATGCATACGTTTATACAAATTACACTTTCATACATAGAGCTAAATTCTTTTAAGTGTATTTGCAAACAATTTATTTTCATATGAAATTACTTTATTAATAACACATTCCATAATTTATTTGTCCATCAATGTTTGCAGAATACACAGAAGTAATGAGTAACGTTGCTAATTTGTCATTTCGGGTTACTATGGCAACCATAAGTTACAGCAACTTCAGGTATGTAGAGTTTACTACTTATAAGACCATATGTACATTTAGAACTGTCTAAAATGGTCATCGGCAAAGAGGGCCTTTTTATTTATTCAAGGTCGCTTTACAACAACTAAGGTTATCAGCGACCACAGTGGATTTAATACATTATTGAGTCTACAATTAAATGTAAAACAGCACTACAAACAAGTTACAACAATAAACAAAACAACTAAATTCGCACATTACAGGTAACAACAGTGATGTAAGTAGAAATATAGATATTGTAAACAATAAACAGGGTTGAACTTAATAACAGTAAAATTCAAAAATTGTGTATTAAAAAGAAACTGTAATAACATCTAACACAAGATATAGTTGAATAAAGTTGAATATAGTTGAATAATAGATGATAGTTGTGATGAATCCATTAATTTTATAACTTTTCTACATTCTTCAACGGAATTAAGTGTCACATAAATCACTATTGAGCTTCAAGTCACTCCTGGCTTTCAGTTTGGATGGGCACTCAAGGATGAAGTGGGATGTTGATATCCCTTGAGTTCCACACATTGGTCATTGATCTTTAGCTGAATTCTTCATTAAGTAACAATGACTTAGATATAATGACCAATACGTAATCTGTTGAGCAGAGTTTTTTCTCTTTTCCGGAAGTGACTTCGATATACCGGGTTCTGAGACAGAATTTGTAACAAGTTGCCATTGTTTGTCCCAATACTCCAGAATAGTGGTTTGAAACATCCTTTCGATATCTTGTACTGTACCGGATACTCCAGCTGCGATTTGTTGTAATACTGAAGCTGGCTTTGCTGCCATATTGGCCATTTCAATTCCCACAATGGCTTTATGTGAAGGTAGCCATGCCAATGAGATGTAGATGCCTTTACTATAGTGGTAAAATACACGTTCTTGAATACTTTTAATGAGTGTATTATTATTAAACTTGTTTCCAAGGGCAGAAATTGTTGACTTGGAGTCTGAGAAGTTCACAATTAATGGATTTTTGTGACTTTGGGTGCTAATTTCAATTGCTTTGAGGACAGCCCAGGCTTCACATGAAAACATATAGAGAAGTAATCCCGTAGGCGATAAGAGTTAGTTGCTAAAGCTTAGGTGGTAACTATGGCACATCCAGAACTTGTATCACTTTTTGATCCATCAGTATATACCTTCAGGTGAGCGTTAACATTCTGATGAAGTGATGAAATCATAGGAATGATTACTGGTTTGGGCATGTTTTTGCATAGTTTGGTATACGTGACACTTCGAAATTAGTGAAAGGAGTAAACAACTACCATAGAGGAATGGGGTCCATCTTCTTCTAAAAGGCATAGATGGCTTTTCAATCCCAAATTCAGAACAGTATCCAATAATGTTTCACGTAGTGGTTTTGGCTAGCAAAGATAAGAATCATGGAGTTCTGGTTATGTATTTGTTTGTTGGATTACTTGGTGAGCAGAACGTTGAACTGGGCAAATTTAATACGTCTGAACTCTAAGGGAAGCAGACCAGATTCTACAAGGAAACTGTTTCTTGGACTGGATCTAAAGGCTCTCAAACTTAAACGACTTCCAATATTGATGATAGCCTCGAGTAATTGGAGGAGTCGTTTACCAGCTGAGCTATACATTACAGCCCCATAGTTAAGTTTGGACTGGATTATAGACCTATAGATGTTGATTAAGCACTTTAACAGGGGTTTTGGTTAGGTTTGAAACAATAATTTCAGTTACCTTCGCTATTTGTGTAATTTGAGTAAGTGATTAGGTTGAACTATATTTAGTATAATAAAACAGGAGGCTCTGAAATACAGATTAAGTTATTGGATATAAGTTTGCTAGTAACAGAATATAAAGGTCCAGATTGACTTACGGTCACTGTTTAACAGTTTCTAGAAGCTTTTCTGACGAGCGATTTATTTCTCCGAGTACTACATGTTAATCGAAAGAAAGCTTTGCACAAATACTTTCATTAGACATATAACTTTAGATATAAAGATATAGAAAACCGAATGATATTAAAATAATTAAAACAGAGTGTCATTTGTATACCATAGTTTACCCATGTCCAGAAGAGAAACAACTAATTATCAAAAAGTATTTTAAAAACTACAAAATATTGAAAAGTTGAAACCAGTAATAAGTGGCAGCAGTAAATTACTATTAATAGTGGATGTTAATTCAAAAAAGTGATTTTAAATACAGGGTGTTAAGGAGTTATGTTTTCTATTCTGTAAAGGGTTTCTTTTATCTCTTATCATTTACGTGTTAAACAAATTCCTTCCAAATAAGGAAGGTCATGGAGCACAGAAAATTATAGATTTACATTCATTTTGTCATTCAAATTTCTTATTTTTATGAAACTAATAACAATCGTTGACAAAATAAAAAGTGTTTAAACCTTTTTTTACCTAAAAGGTGTTTGTGGAGCAGGGTAGTTTATAAAATAATCTTTTCTGTTACGTATTGTAATAAATGGCAGAGCAGTAGAAAGTACAGCAATAAATATCTGAAGCATGCGAGTCATAACCTTTTATCATTGGCACATTGAGGAGGCCTGCTGTGATCAGCAGTGTGCTCCACGCAAACTCCAATAATGAAGTGAAGTAGGCTAGGAAAGCGATGGCGGTGTCGCTTGAAATTATCACCTACTAAAAGCTCAGCGTCATCTGTATGCTGCCAAGCGTGGGTATCGAACCAATCGACGTCTCCCGTCGACTGCGGGCCAAATATAGTAGTGTCTGCCAGCTCCTAAACAGGCCAAACCAATAAACGACCCACAATGGTGAGATAAATAATACTGCCTAAGGTCTCATTCCTACATTGCAGGTCAAACTACATGAGGTGCAATAAAAGTTGGGATATTGCTTTTGAAAATAAACTATTCGTGTTGAATACCTATGATCCTCTCTACTCATATTAATCCAGTTAAGCGTGTGCAAACATTGAAAAATTGTTCTATTCCAAACTGATGTGGGGAATACAATTACCTTTATATAATAGACCTTCAAAGTCATCACATACGACCCATACTTAGAAGTTACTGCTTTATTTTCATGACAGAGAGAGAGAGAGAGAGAGAGAGAGAGACAGAGAGAGAGAGAGAGAGAGAGGGAGAGAGGGAGAGAGGGAGAGAGGGAGAGAGGGAGAGAGGGAGAGAGGGAGAGAGGGAGAGAGGGAGAGAGGGAGAGAGGGAGAGAGGGAGAGAGGGAGAGAGGGAGAGAGGGAGAGAGGGAGAGAGGGAGAGAGGGAGAGAGGGAGAGAGGGAGAGAGGGAGAGAGGGAGAGAGGGAGAGAGGGAGAGAGGGAGAGAGGGAGAGAGGGAGAGAGGGAGGGAGGGGAGGGAGGGGGGGAGGGGGGAGGGGGGAGGGGGGGAGGGGGGGAGGGGGGAGGGGGGGGGGGGAGGGGGAGGGGGAGAGGGAGAGAACGGAAAGCGACTTCCCATTTGAGAAAAGTATTAAGTATTTTAAAATGATAACCAATGAACAGTAATATACCAGAAATGGAGAAAATGTATTTGACATAAATGGTAATCCTTAACGCACATCTATACTTTTTATTTAACTATAACTTTTCCTATCTCTTAATTTTTATCAGTTATTAAAATAAGATTAAGGGCAGTTGAAGAGCTGCGAAGCAAATGCCGAAAATGATACTGAAAATAATCCTTGTGTTACTTAGTTGTAAGTATTTGAAACGTTAGGTAAATAAAGTTGTATTTCACTTATTGTATTCAGTCAGAGAGATACACACCTACAGTCAGTCAAATTAATTAATTATAATTTTTATGGACACTGTTTTCAGCGCGTCATTCGATGTAAATTGAGAATGATAGACCACTTAATTTGTCAGATACCTCTTGCTAAAATTTAAGATTATCTTAGATTCTTTAAATCTACCAGACGTCATCACTGACTTTACTTCCCTTCCGCAAAAAGAACCCCATCCTAATGACTTTTACGCTCCAAGACATTTATTGCTGTCCGTCGGCTTGGAAACGGTGAAACATAGGTTAGTACGAGGGCTGTTCAATAAAGAATGATAACAATTTTTTGACAACGTATCTTTATTCATCCTCATAATTTTGATGATCCTTCTCAGGTCTCACCTGAATGTGACGCACTTGTCCCAGCATTTCTGCCAGTCTTCAAAGACATACTGGAAACCATTTTTTGAGAGATCCTTCAAAATCGCCTCCGCAGCTTTCACCACTGCTTCTGATGGATAATGTCTCCCACGAAGGCGTTTCTTTAAGTTAGGGAATACAAAAAAGTCACATGGGGCTAAATCCGGACTATGGGGAGGGTGAAGAATGCACTTCACGTTGATTTTTGCAAGTTATTCAGCAAACACATTGGCAATATGCGGCCGCGCGTTATCGTGGTGCAGCATCCAGTCTGCTTCACGAAAATGTGGTCTTTTGCGTCTGACCTGCAATGTTTTCAGGACATCCCTGTAGTATTGCCCAGTTACTGATGTGTGTGCAGGTACAACATGCTGATAAACCATTCCATGAATATCAAAGAATGAGATGACCATAACTTTCCCAGCAGAAGCAACCACTTGCTTTTTGGGGGGTTGGTGATGAAGGAGATATCCACACTGAGCTTTGCTTTGCTCTCAGGATCAAAATGGTGTAGCCAAATTTCATCAGTAGTGATTACGTTTCAAAGAAACTCCTGATCCTCCTCTAACATCAACTTTAACTGAATGCAGACCACCTCCATGGGAATGTCCTTTTGTTCGGGAATCAAATGTCTTAGAGCCCATTACGCACAAACACATTCTTTGTGTAATATTTCTGTCACCAACATGTGGGTGACCTAAATGTTCAGTATTTCAGAAAGTGATCTTAAGATAATTCGTCGATCCTGTCTCACAATGGCAGCAGCAGTGTTGATGTTTTCTTCCGTAAGAGCAGTAACTGAAACACCGGGTCACCCTTCCTTTAAAATTGATTGTCTCCCCTCTTTAAACATTTTAATCCACGTTCAAGCAGTGCTGTATAGGCCTCAACTGAAGATTTGTTAAGACGAAAGCAGATTTTCAAAGCCGCATATTGTTCCTCACGTGTTACCTCCATTGCAGTGGTAGGCGATACTGAGCTTGCCTGTTCTCACAGACGGGAACCAGGAGTACCAACAATGAAACTACTACGGCGTGTGTGTTTTACGTTAAGCTAACACAATATGATAAGATTGAATTTTAGTGCGAAAAATTATATAAAAGTTAATGATAAAAGTATAAAAGTTATGATCATTTTTTATTGAACAGCCCTTTTATATTCACCCTAGACCACGGAGGACAACAAGCGATTTCCTTTATTGAAATTTATTTTAAGACTCAGCTTCCCGCATAAAGATTTTTTTTTCGATGTGGCAATTCTGAATGTTTGGATGCAATTTAATATTACCTCCGTTATGAATGTTATATATATATATATATTTTAGATGGGAAAATTTTCCTACAAAGGTATCCTCTCTTCTAAAGTTTGCTTTCCTGAATTTAATACGCTTTGGTATTTCTTTGTGATTTCATTAATTTTTTTTATATGGTACAATTTTTCATAAATTAGGTATACATGAGGTACAACACACTGATATCCTATGCTCTGCCTACTCTAATACTTTTAGGTATATCACAAACAAAAATTCCACACATATCGCTTAAATTGACAACAATACGGGCGCTAAATACTGCAGCGCATTTTATTTTTAGGACTCGAAATACAACAAAAGCTGCCAGCTAAAATCACATTCCACGTCACTTCGTCTGGTAGGATATAAATATACAGTGCACGCCCGCTTCATATCCATTCAACCTAATAGACCATCAACCTCGCAAAATAAAAAAGGATAATTCGCCGTAGTTTTCTATAGCACAGCTGACCCTCGGCAAGTGGAATTTAATTTTGGGAGTTGTGCGTGGGTTTAGGTGTCAATACCTGAATCGATATTGTGTTCCGCTGACCGCAGGTGTCCATATTTTCAACACTGGCGTGATAATAGTATATTGGTTTGCAACAGGAAATCTCCCACGACGTAAACGATGCCATTAAAACCGCAGTCCGCTTCGAAATGTGCTTACGTAACTATATTTTTCGTAGTTGTTCTTTTTCTGCGCAGCGCAGTCTCTATATTGGTACTTTTTTCACATACATGGTATTTCAGTTCTATAACTGTACTTCGTTGGTAGAGCCAAAACAGTTCAGCTAAAATCTCCACAACACTACTTCATATCCTAAATGCGTCATTTAAGCATCATCTGTAATATCAAGTGAGAACCAGGGTACCAGACATAGATAGGCAGCAGATTTGGGAAAGTATAGAAGAAAATAACTCCCTTTATTCCCTATTTTGCACTGTGTTCAACACCATAACTCTGCTTCGGACTGCAACATCGGATCCTACTTCTCTCCCAATAACACGCCTTCTTCCCGTCGTAGGAAGTACCAGAGTGACGCTTTTCCCCCGTCGTATTCCCAGCTTTTCTTCTAGCTTTTCTTGCCTATCACCGCCCATTTTCTATTCCTTTACTATTTTACGCCTATCACGTGGTTTACTCTACATTTTATTGGCAGGGTATATTTCTTTAATTTTCTCTTATTGGTCACTTTCGTCTGTCTTTCCTATGCGGCAGTAATATTTTCCACCCGTTTGGGTTGTATGACCTCTCAGCGTCATAACGGTATTCTGTCATGCATGGCTGAATTTCCCTTAAGCTTCGCATACCTTGCTGGCGTCTCGATGTCGGGGTAACCTTCGAGGGTTTTTGTTCTATTGTTCTGTTTCCCGCCTTGTCTAACTTTATTTCTTATATCATTTATTCCCTTTTTATTCCCATTATGCTTATTTATGATCTCTACTGTTGTATTAATTTCTAGTTATCTTTTCCCTCTTGGAACCTGAGGTTTCTGCTTCAGTAGGGAAAATACATAGATCAATGTGATAAAATTGGAAGAGAAGGCATAGCTTGGATGAGAGTAGGAATAATATTCCTGTATGGGAGGGCATCTATCCCCTTCAGTTGCCGTGGTGCGGGCGCACGGACCCTTAGCACTCGTGATACCTCTGACGTGACTAGAGGAACCTCGGACCTCGGGCCGAACTTAGGACTTTGGGTTAGATCCTCTGATCTTAGTAGGAATAATATATCTAAAAGGGTTGAGAAGTAATGAGGTAGGGATATGTGAATTTTGTGGAGATGAAGAGAGCACTGTTCATTGCCTGATAGAATGTAAGGAGTTAACAAATTGCAGGGGAAAAATATGGGATATGAAATGGGACAGTGTGAGCAAGGAGGTAGTGGCATTACATATGTTAACGGAGGATGGGTGACAAGAAAAATAGATATATAGGAGAAATCTTATATAGTTTAAGAAAAAAGTGGATTAGTGTAAAAGAAGCGAAGGTCAAGAAGAAATGGCATCAAGCTGCTCAGGGAAACCGAAGGCTTTTGGCCAGGGGACCTGAGTCAGCGACTAAATCTTGGGTCAGCGATTATATGTATTTATACAGGATGTACAATAGTGATTGTGAAATATAAAAGTCTTTGAACTGAAAGTGTAATGGAAACTGTACAAATAAATATCATAACATAAATATATCATATCTGTAAGATCACTCGCCAAGATGCCTCGTCAAAACATCTAGAAGGCAAGCGACCGCAAGTCTCATACATGTCATGGAGATGGTCCACCAGGTTCTCCACATACTCGGTTGCTGGCTGTTTTGCGTCCGGAGGGCTTCCAAAAGCCAGGTCACAAGGGAGGTGTAACAGTCTGCTGAATATTAAGCTGGCTGGTGTCATCCCAGTGGTGTCGTGTGTTGACGAGTGGTAGGCCAGCAAGAACAGTGGCCAGTAGGAACGTCCTAGTCCCGCTGATGGCTGGCAGCTTGCTCAGTTGTTCTAAGGTCTTGATGTACCTTTAGACCATGCCATCCCACTGGGGATGTAGAGGTGTTGTCGGGGTCTTCTTAACCACAAGTCCTTCTAGTGCCTCCTTCATTAGGTTGGACTCAAAATTGGTGCCCTGATCACTGTGGAGCTGTAGCGGTGCCCCAAAACGACACGACACAACACTTCCTCCACGAGACAGTCTGTGATTGTCTTTGCCTCCTGGTTCGTGGTGGCATACACCTCGGGCCACTTGGTACAGCAGTCCCCGACCACCATCAGGTACTTGTTGCCTTGGTCGGACACCAGGAATGGTACAGATATGTCAACAGGGATCCGTTCGAATGGCGCTCCGACGTTGTACTACTGCATGCGACCCCGGCTCCTAGTCTGGGGCCCGCGACTCGCCGCGCACACATGAAATGAACGGCACAATCTCTCAGCATCTGCACGGAGCCTCAGCCAGTAGTAGCGCTGTCGAAGTTTGTCGATTGTTTGGTTTGCTCCCAGGTGTCCTCCTGAAGTACCGGTGTGCACTTCCTCGAAGACTTCCGGGACCTAACTTCGGGGAAGTACCAACTGCTCTCTCTGTGTCTTCCCGCTCCTTGGTGCGATGTCCTCCCCGGTTGGTCTTGGGATGGTCCCCATTCGGAACATCCAGGTTCGGCTACCGTGGTCTACCTACCTGACTCATGAGATTTTTCGGGGGTTTTCCGGGTCCGCCAGGCGAATGCTGGGTTCTTGTTCCTCCATTTCATCTCCATTATCATTTTCCATCATCTCTCATCTGGTGATCTCTTTCAGAATGGAAGTGTCGACGGATGTCTGGGCGCTGCCTGGCCGTGCCGTGGCTCAGTGGTTAGACCGCTTGACTCTCACCAAGGCGACCCGGGTTCGATCCCAGGCGACCGCAAAGTGAGATTGTGGTGGACAATACGGTGCTGGGGCGGGTTTTCTCCGGGATCTCCGGTTTCCCCCGCCATCTCATGTATCATCAGTGTCATCGCCTGCGATGCCGTATGCAGTAAAATGGGGCATTAAACGCTACACATTTCATTTGGTCGCTGCGTGGCAGAATGATAGGCTCCTGGTAAATATTCCTTCACTGGTAGGATGACTTCTGGTGTCCGGGCCGACCTGGTGGGCCATTTCAGGCCACGACGGGTGCGATACATGGCTTACCGGGGGAGTTTCCAACTGGTAAATAATAGAGACCCTGTCTTCTGCACTGTCGTGACTCTTTGCGTCGGCCGACCTGTCTTCTCACACCTCATCCTCCCTCACAGAAAGGCCTCACTTGCGGCAGAGGTACGAGATCAAGATCAGGACTAATCGCAGTACCGAATCCCCTCCATAGTAATCCAGCATGACACCCTAAACGTTATAATCCTTTAAGAGCTTCTATCTATATTGAACCAAGTAAACCTCATTAAACCACATGTTTATGCAAAAGTTCCACGATACCTATAATTATGTTGCGTTTCCACTTATACTAAGTGCATTAAGCAGATGAATTATTACACCTCACCCAAAAATTTGAATTGATATCTTACTGTGAGTACATACTTTGGAACCTCCTGCATTCAATACAACAAGACAAGATCGCAGCATCCGCCTCAGCAGACAACATACAAGACCTTCACGCAGAAGTTCTCGACATAGCACCTAGCATCACAGCGTTCGAAAGCTATGAAGACCATGACAGCCGAAAATCACCACACCATCCAGGACCAACTGACCACAATATCCCTGTTGTGCACCACAGAAACCACCAATCTCATGCACTGCTTGGACGAGCACCTGAAATACTCTGCCTCCTGCACCAATAAGCCGGAGGAGTACCATGAGGTACTTAATACAGCACTAAGCTCGATACTTCTCACCAAACACAACAAAGGAGCAGAGGACACCATCTCAACAATAAACAGCAGTTCACAGCACTCCAGGAACACAACACTGAGCTAACCAAAATCACCACCGTTCACCGGAAACTTCTCAATAAGTTAGAATCCAACTCCGCAACCAGCCAAACCACATAGAAGGGCACACTACAATCATTGGATACAATACATCAGAAGTAATTTGATCTTCATGTTACCCTGGAGTACCCATCATTTGACACGGATTCACTCCAACGGTACTTAATCCGATTGCACAGCAGCATTGATATCTTACAAAACAACGTGACTATCCTACTGATGGACCCCACGACAGAGACACACCACCGACTCCGACGCCATTAGGCGTTCGTGCCCTCCCAAGCACCCCAGGTGCACAATAATTGAAATTAAATAAGCATCTTTCCAACACTGCCTACATTATGGTCCATATCCAGGAAAGTTGACCGGACCCGCGCACTCATCATGCGCAGTTAGCATCAACCGATAAACGAAGGTGAAACAGTGGGACTGCTCTATTTTCCTTAACCTCTCTTCTACTTTTTCTTCTTCTGCTGTCCTCTTTCCTTTTTTTTTAAAAAATTCACTAAAGGTGATTTTTAAGTAAAGGATCTGTGTATCTGTATGCTTGAATTGGTATTCAATTTCAGCATCTTCCAGGGGCACAACACGAAGAGTTTAAAGAAAGCCCCCTTCCCCCCAGATTATCCTTTAGAGCGAACATACCTTAAAGATTTGATTTTCCCAAATATGGCTCTTAAAGATTTTTATTAATATAATTTCTGTTTAAAATATTTTATGACAACTGAAATGCGTATACTGAATTTTCTGGGAATATTTCCGTGGTCTTCTTTATTCTAGATGTAAATAAATATCCAATCCCTCCCAAGGAGTTGCCGCTATGAGCTCATTAGCGTAGCAACTCCTAGGAGCCCCGTGCTTGCTTGTCGGTACCTGTTTATCTATTTTGATGATTAATAAGGCTCCATATTATGTATACGGTGTACTGAGATCTGTGTTTGATTGTTTTATGTTCTATGTTCTGTAATCAATGTTCCACTGAGTTTAAGGTTATGGATCTGTGATATTTCCAAATTTGAACTCTCTTAAACTGGCTGATCCATCTTCTTAAGCTCCCTCTAGGTCTATTTTTGTAGTTTACATTGATCCTACTTCTCCTTGAACTGCACTTCAACTTAGCTCTGCATTAACCCTAACACAGAAACTTCTGCTATAAACTAGGAGATAGTGTATTTCAGTGGCTGCTCTTTCCTGTTTACTCCAAGTTTGCTTGTCTCGTCGATAGTGTTCCTGCTGTCCTAAAGTCGTCTGCCCACAATTCTTCGGTCACTCTATCGACCTATTGTTCTTTGGGTCCATCGGCCAAGGTCCATTCTGGCAACGTCCCCTCCCCATCTGCATTTCAGCTTCTCCGCCGTACAGCTGCGTCAGTCATTCTTGTCCTCTCATAGTATCATTTGATATCCTGTCTCTACTTTTATGTGTAGTATTTTCCTTTCCATCACTGTTACAAACCTCTGATGCCGAAAGGGATACAGCTTTTAATGTACAAAAAATGTATAATTCGTCCAGTCACATAATTCATGTCTGCTATAAGTATATTTTTTCCTTTTGTGAATGTATCTTTCGGAGATGTTTGTTATTCTTTTGAAATTTTCTTCTTGTTCTCTTCGTGTACAACAGTCCTGTCCAATATCTTCTTATGCAGCACGGTGTGGGCCACTTAGCCTGTTCTGGCTCTAAAGTCCTAATCCTTCCATCTTTCCTTCGGTCTTCGTTGGGTAATTGTACACTATTTTAGAAATTCTAGTTTCTTCCATTCTATTCAGATGATGCTTTCATTTGATTCTATGTTCTATTATTATTTTATTTGATTCTGCTGTATTTATTGTTGTCGTACTTCATTTTTTTGTCCAGTCCTGTGTACCCAGCTATGCTTCTAAGGAACGTAATTTCTTTTGTTTGTACATTTCTTTTATGTTGTGCCGTCATTTATGCCATTTTAGCCTTAAGCCGTTTTACGCATCGCGTGAGAGAGCCACAACTATGGTTCAGAGAGAGTAATCCAGGATGGGTGATCAGCCTGGTTCCCGGAATGAGAGTGAGGGAAGTAGATGAACGTAATGAAGGCGAAGTGGGTAAAATGAAAGATGAGAGTAAAACAATTGGTGCAATGATGGCGGGGGAAACTGGAGAAAAACAGCCTCAGTACCAAGTTCTCTACCACAAATCTCACTTTGCGATTGTCTGGCATCGAACCCGGGCTACCTTGATGAGAGTCAAGTAGTCTAACCACTCGGCCACAGCGCGGGTTTTGAATTTCTAAATTCCTATGTTTTACGGAAATAGAAAATCGTTATTCACTTTTTATCTGTTCTATATTCAATATATAGTGCATTCTATATTCTCAGAATCTCCTTGCTACGATAGGAAAATTAGCAATTCAACAATTTCTATAACCATTTTTCCGATGAACGTGAAGTAGATGAAGGAGCAAGTGTTTGTCAGAGTAGTCTATAAACAGAAGAAAAAGTTATATGCGTGCATCCATTACTATCTTCTAATCTGATGAGATTATAATTCAGTGCCTCAGTACTTCCGCAGAGGTGTATGCTTTCGTCTTAGAGAAATTTCCTAGCAAACAGCGTTCAGTATGAATAGAAGTCAGGCGTAGGATGTTAGTTTTCTGTCGAAAAGATATAAACTGTAATATTCTTACTCCACTGCACATTTTCTCGATAGTAAGATAGAACTTGCCTCGCAGTTAATTATCTATCCATGACGCTGTATTACTCGTGTTACTCCTCTCTCTACTCTCTAGACAGCTTCTCTGGCACTTGTAGATTGTTTTATTGCGTTCCTTAGAGCTGTCATTCGCTTGTCACAAAACTAATTTTATACTTCCCGTAATGTACTTCGCTGGGCTTTCATCCCGAAAAGATCTGTGTATTTTGTGAGATCCAGATATAAACCCCGCAGTTTGTAATCAATCTTAATGTATTCGTAAAATTAAACAAATGAATACCATTCAAACTTATCAGCCAAAATATCACTAACAGATAGTATTACGCTCGCCTCGGTAGTGTATATTGTAGCGTGTCTACCTCACGTTCAAGGGCATCCTACTTCGAATCTCGGCCAGGGTGAGTTACCTGGATTAAAGTTTTTCCGGGGGTTTCCCTTATCCTGAAAGACGAATGTCGGGTAACTCTAAGCTCCATGGACCGCTAACTCATTGGAGTATCATTTCACCCATTTCATTCATCGTCCAATATGACTAATGCCCGATTTCACCGAGAGATGTTAAAATCTACGTTAACAAATGTAAATGTTACAGCTATAGAAGGCTATGGAAAAGTCGTATTATTTTCTGAACGTATGAACTGCGATGCGCTTTTGTTTTCATTTTCGTCTGCACACAGCTAAAGCAATGCCGGATAGACAAAATCATAAACAAAAGCCGTGAAACAAATTTCTCATAGATGTAGAAAGAACTTATTTGAATTGGTTACGAAGTATAAGGATATCTTAGAAAATAGGAGGATGGATGGGGTGAATGTAAAAGAGAAAGACGTCACGTGGGAAAAGTTGGAAACGAATTTAATTCAAATGCACGTGTCATTACTAGAAACACGAAACATCGTCTTCAGTTTTAGTAAATTTAAAACGAGGTGCAAAGAAGGACAAGTGACGAGTGACTTGAACGTTTCAAGACGGGAGGTGGACAGTGTATTATCCATATAATTCAGTGAATTATAAAATCGCAAAGTTATTAATACTTGAAGCAAAGGAGAGATCGGCATATTCATGTTCTAACCTCTCTTGTACTTCCGCAGTAACCTTCATAGCAACTTGTTTCGACAGTCTATACCTGTGCAGAAAATTTTCTTCTGATAGCTCCTCAAAATACTTTCTCCTCATAGGCCGAACTCTATTACGAATGCCAATTAGACGGTCTTTAATATAGCAAATCGAAAACTGCGTTCACGCCCGCCATCTTGACAATTTACAATTGTAAAGGACTTATCAGAAATTTGACTTGTTAGTTTAACATGAGATTTAACACGAGTGTTAAACTAATAATTCTTGGTGAAATGCAATTTATGTTACAACTATTGTTAAACCCATGTTAAGTGTTAACATCTGTTAATGAAATCCGGCATAAATGTTGGAGGACCTAAATTAAAACAACAACAAACAAAAAATTTACTGGGGGAATTCGGCAAAGTGGCCACCCTTGATCTATTATGCCTAAGCCAGGGGTGTCTCGCGCAGAAAAATAATGGCGTGCTACGAGTAAAAGGCTGTACAACTAACCTAATTTCGAAGTCCACGCGTCGATGTTTATTCTTGTAGAATTTGTCGATCACGCTGCTGTTAAATTCCGGCATACCTGATATAAGCTTCTTCTGTATAGATAACATAGCCATAGAGGTAGACCGATCCTGAGTCATGGTGTTCCTCAGAAAGTTCTTTAACCTCTTCAAAGACGAGAAACAGCGTTCTGGTTCTTCAGTAGACATGAGAATTGTCACAGTAATTCTTGAAACCTTGGTCATTTCTCTAAAGATGTTTTGCAGATTGTTCTTCAGTATTGTTGCGAGAGTATTGTTGAAGCGAGGCGAAGCGAGGGACGAGTTCAAAGAGACGAGCAGTGCACTGCGGAGACAGTCAGTTGTTAATTGAACTCGCGTACGTGAACAGCTGTGTGAGCTGTGTTGTGGTCGTTGACCTTGGAAGTTGTATTGTATATGTGACGTAATTCTGTTGCTGTATAGGTTGACCAAGTATGTTTCTACGGAAATAAAGAGTAAAATATTAGTGTTTGTAACCTGGAATCTTAATTTCAGGAAACCACAAAGTCACAGTATTAACTGCGACAGCGGAAGGGCAATTTCAAACTTTCTGAATTCCAAATGTTGATATAAAATGTTGGGTTCAGTTCGAAGTTTGCTTGTGTCAAGTTGTTATAACAATACTGACAGTGCTCAGATCTGTTTCAAGAAACACTCGAGAAAATAATAGTTGCGTTGCAATATTTACAGCTCCAAACATTGAAAATTCAAATGAGTTTTTGCATAACAGCGCTCAGTACCAGTTTCTCTACAGGATTACACTGAACGGACTTTACAAAATAAATTTAAACAATAGATCAGTTGAGAAATTGCTTCAATTTCTAAAAAGAAACCGAGGTGTGTAAACAATGTTCAAAAAAGGATACTAAGAATGTGGGTTTTTATGTGCTTCTTGCTATTTCTATTTTTTTCTGTACTCAAATGCGATGAAGAATTTAACATCCGTCTTAGACCATGGATCAGTTCTTCCGAACAGAAGGTAAGAAAAGCAAAACAGGTCATTTCTAATTTAACACCTACAGATCCACTCGTCATATATATTGGTGTTAAATTTCCTGGTATAAACAGAATTTCTACTTCCTTTCACTTTTTACTCAATTTTTATACTGAGTGAAGGTTCATCTAACATTTGTACCCTAATATTGTCTTCTAATGCTCGCCTTGAAAAGAGGTTTTAAAAGTGCACTAACCGAGTTCATTATTTATTAGCTAAATCTTTCCTAATATTAAATTACTCATACAATGAATGAAGTTCTCGACGTCATAGCACACACAAAATAAACTGATATCAGCTACTGAATAACGTTACAGAAAGAAATACCTGTTATGGTGGATTGCTGCCCTGTTCGCGGGAATGCAGTATGGTACCACATACTGCTTGACAAGCAATCTGCCCTAATATTTAATAGGTTACTTTTGGAACTAAAATACAAAGCAATGACAAACTGCTAAATAAATTTCAATGCATATTCAACTTCTAGTTTAATAGCTATGAATGTTGGTGGCCCTGCTTCGCCAGCTCCAGTGAACGGAGTAGTGCAACGATTGGATACCGTGCTTCATCGCTATGCAGCACGCATTTGTGCGAAATTCTAGGGAACTAAGGCGATCTGAGAGGCAAGAGGGGAAGGTTGTACGCATGCGCAGTACTGTTTACCGAGCTTGCTGGCTCACAGCACGTCGCATGCGTTCCATGCATCAGGTGTTCGTGCTCGTTTTCTTATACCTACAGTGACGCACAGTTATTTACATGGTCTTTCAAAATAAATAAATTATGATTTATAAAACAGAAAATAGCGTGCTGCAACAGTGCAGCATGTAAAGACGAACCACCCCTGACCTATGCCACAATGGAACATCGTTGGGAGGAAGGCTGAAGGAGACAAGAAGTTATGACAGTGCAAAGGGAAGGTTCCCTGCTTTTGGCCCAGGCCACTATAGCCGCAATCCCACCACCGTGGTCCTAAATCGGCCCACTGGGCCGGCCGGAAACCGCCTACCGGAGCTGCAAGTGCTTACCAGGAGCATAGGTGTCATCCTGCACGCAGTCTCGCCGACACTTTCTACCCTGAAATAGACCACCTGATGAGAGATAATGTGAAATTATGTTGATGACGAAGTGATGATAACTTGAGATAAACTGGAGCGACGGGAAATTAGGGTAAATACCACGAAAAACTCATGGGTCAGGTAGGCTGGCCACGGGAATAGGACCCAGACCTCATGAATGTCTGTCATAGACAAAACCGCCTGGTGATCTAGCACACCTTCTACTAGCTATGCAGGCTAGTAGGTGGGAATATATGGCGTCCGGAGACGCACCCGATCTCCCGCGAGTATCGGGAACCACTGTCCCCTCGAGTCCAACCCAATCCGAACAACTCCCAATAAGGTAGAGGTTCGGCAGTTCGGCCAGAGGTTCCTTTAGTAACGTCACAGGTACCACGAGTGCTTGGGGTCCGCAGCGCCCGCACCACGGTAGCTGAAGGGGACGGATCTCCTCCTCTACGGGGGGTGTAATGTATAATATTATCTGCTGCCTGACTTCATAATAAATGTCTTACATTTATTTTCTAGCTTATTTTCTGATTCCAATGAACTGTGCGTTAGTCCCAAGTTTTACATAGGTGGCCGTGCCGTGGCTGAGTGGTTAGACCGCTTGACTCTGAGGTGGTTCTGCCCGGTGTGAACCTCGTGTTATGATTCCTCGGTCATTGAACACCTCATATGGTTAGTCGTCGATAGATGGAATATTAAGATCGTGGGATTTCGGTCGTAGGTGGGGTTTCCTTCGGTGTAGCTCAGCATCAGATTCTCACCTGTAAATTCAGGGTTGGGTACGCCCTGACTGTTGGTCTGTGAAGGAAGACACCTCAATTCTTAGCTGCAGATGAGTTTATTAGAATCCTTCATCTCCCGTGTGTGCTCGCCACCTGATGGTATTCTGAGTCGTATTAGCGTCTCGTCTTGCGTCGCGTCTTGCGTGACCAACCGCGAAGTGAACGACAGTGTCTTTGAGTACTCGATTTCCTTGGTGCCGAACTTCACACGCAAATTATTCACAGGCGATAACAGAGGTATGCGTGGATGTGTGTGAGAAGGATATTTTAATAACACTGGAATGCCCGTTTCCAACTTATTTATTTACTGCTTCTTTTGTTTAGAACATCGAAATTGAAGTTGCCGACCAAGGGTTACCAATATCCCTGTTTAGAGCTACTGACGGCAGAATGTTTATTACTCGATAAACTTTATTCGTTCCTCACGTATATATGAACCGACAAATATCCAAGAGAGAACAAGAGGACTGCCCTACTCGCCCTCACGCCAAGGACCGCACTAATCGGCTTCACGCCGAAGACTCTTCTCCACAGCTGCGCGTGTGGGTTTATATGTAACTTTCACTTTCTGGAGACCACCTTTTCAACCAAGGATCCCTTTGTGGCTGTTTTGTCGCCATTATGAATGATCCAACGAATACCCTATTCAACAAGTCAAGTGAGCCCCTTTAGAAATCTGCTAAGGACACTGTTTCTTACATTGCTTTTGTTATAACAACTTTCCCCCAAAATGCTATTCGACTTAACTGGCCTTGCACGTGTTCTAACAAAGAACCAGCATTCCTTTGACATCCACCATGATTCTTTACTTATGGCAAACCTTTATTTCGGTATCAAACGTTTTTCTGTCATCTTCAACTGTCATCTTCTGAATTTTGGGAAGGTGCATAAGTCACGTGAACAAATATTAATTCTACATTGCCCTCTTCCAAAAAAAAGTTCAAATTTGTCATGTTTGGAGATAAGTCTGTTAAAATTTCTCTTTTTTTCACTGCCAAGATAATTATGCGCGCTCATGCTTCCACCACTCATGATAAAAAATCCTACAGTCTGTTGTCCAGGTTACGCATGGTTATTTGTGAAAGACTCTGTCCATCGACAGATCGGAGCCCAAAGTGTCTTCAGGGCATAGTAGACAATAGAGCAAGGGTTTACAAGTTTGCAAGTGGAGTTTAAAGACCTCTGCTTTGCCTTGTTAACTCGCCAGTTTTCCGGTAAACCTTCACTATTTTCAAGTATGACAGAAATTTTCAAGATTCAGGTGCGACTATTCTCAACATATATGTTATTTATATTTTTTCATATAGTTATATTTATGTCTTACGATATTAATTGGTATGTCATGTCATTGACTCATGTCAATGGCTACAACTCTCACAAAGCCGGCCAGGGTTAGATCCCAGGCGACCGCACAGTGAGGTATATGGTGAAAAACACGGATCTGGGAGCGGGTTTTCTCCGTGATCTCCGGTTTGCCCCGCCATCTTATTCCACCGGTGCTTCATCTTCCATCTCGTGTATCATTAGTTAGCCTGCGGTGTCATATGTAGTAAAAGCGGGCGTTAAAACTAAACATTTCTTGAAAAGATAGAGCCGGACTTGAAAAAATTCAATGCAATTGCCGAGATTTGAACCACGGATCTACTGGTTGCCGTCCAGTGACTCTAACCCTCGAGCTACTATAGCCAACGTGCCGATATGACATTAAATTCTCCAACTGACTCGTGTTTTTCCCGGTAAACCACTTAGGAGTTCTCATAAACATATGAGACAACTACCTTAATGGCGACTTACAACACAACTACTTTAAGGCCCGGGTTTAATAGTTAACCGAAATTAGGTATATTAATGGAAATTAATTGTTATTTCACACTAGCCGTGTGTAGGCTAAAGTAGTGTGTAGTTAAAGTAATGTCATGTCGGCACGTTGGCCATAGTAACTCAAGGGTTGGAGCTGCTGGACGGCAACCAGTAGATCCCTGGTTCAAATTCCGGCTAAGGCGTTGAATTTTTCAAGTCTGACTCTATCTTTCCATACTTTAGCCTACACACGGCCAGTGTGAAAGGAGAATTAATTTCCATAAAAATGTATTTTTATTTTTGAATATGTAAATGCTGTAGAAGAACAGCTAATGAAGTTACCAAAGATTAATGTCACACAAATTCCTATGGCGTACAAAAACAATGCATTTAGGTGTAAGCAAAAATGAAAATACAATACATAACTTTATATTGCATTTTGGTGTCATTTAAAAAGGTAACGTCAAGAATTTAAAGGTTATCTCCACCAAATACTATTCTTATGAGACGTGAGCTTTATGGATTGTCAGGGCGTTATTTACGGTAAAATGTGGCCTCATACCTATGAGCGGAATAAATAAATGTGAGTGTATTTTGTGTAGAAAGTATAAAGATGGCGATGGTCATCGATCCGGAAGATTATTCGAGATTTTACTGTATAAACATTTTCGGTACCGCTTGTACCAAAAGGTCCGTAGGTACGTTCTTCCAAAAATGGTAACCAGGCAGAGAAGGCATTATCCCATAGGACATCTTAACATACGGACCAATACGGACAAAGGCGTCAAATAGCCGGAAGCTTGGGGCTTTACAGACTTAAGCCATGGAAAATGGGAGCAATCTACCGAAGTCACACACATCCGTGCTCCAGCAGATAGAGATCGAGTAAGAGCTTTCTACCAAGGGATTGCGACATCTTTGTCTCCATTAGTCACCTGTCTAACACTGTAAAACTTGCCATCTATATCCAGGTGACATAGATATTTTCATTCCCTGTCTTCCGAATTGGATATGGGATCTCGAAGGAAGATGTAAAGGAAAAATATTTGATCTGTTACATTCATATCACTTTCTTTGTTTACTAGTGGGTGTACAAAAGATTCTTTGCCAAAGCTCAATAAACGTTTGCAAAAATAGTTTCATTTAATATTTCGTAGAAGGTGCAAGCTGGATAGAAGGCCGTGAACCTGTGACCGGATGTTTAAATTCAAGTCGATGTATGCTGGCCTTGAAATTTTCTACTATTTCTACTACGCAATATGAAACATCTCAAATCAATAATA
This sequence comes from Mantis religiosa, assembly GCA_030765055.1. Classification (NCBI taxonomy): domain Eukaryota; kingdom Metazoa; phylum Arthropoda; class Insecta; order Mantodea; family Mantidae; genus Mantis; species Mantis religiosa. Next base: position 30,423,980 of record CM060956.1, read on the forward strand.
AGGTATATAATGTAAATGATCTGATGCCACAAAAAAGTTACAAATCTGATGCCACAAATGTTTGTCGACTATGACAAAGTAACTCTCCTACTGACATCACAATGCGTCTACTTAATTGACACTTCTTTAGGACATGTGACTGCACCTAATGAAAATTATAACTTCCCTTTTATTTGTAATAAAGGGACTACTGTAAATTTCAAATAAAATTATTTTTGTCCTTGAATGTTACTAGGTCAGCAATCAATCGAAGTCATTCCCTGTTGTCATACTGCATTCGCCGTAACTGGTGTTAGGCGAGCGCCAGATGTATCCAACTCTAATATAAATATTCATCTAAGATAAATATTCATTTTTTTAAGAAAGTGATCTTCAATAAAAGTAGAATAAATACTTCTAGCACAACCGTAAATTCCCCATATTTCTTGCTGAAAATTTCTCATAATACAAATAAGTAAAATGCCAGTGCATTATAACGACCCATCGCTACGTAAGCATTCTAAAGACTATCATTATTGTTTAGTATCGATGTGTTTATGTATTGTAATTATTCTGAACTGAAATGTCAGCTATGACATGATGTGCTAAATAAATTTGCGGCGTACTTCCAGTGCCATTATGTTGCAAAACAGCACATTATTTAAATTGTTTGGGTTCTTGTTGTTGAAATTTGGAGCTATAAGTTCTCATCTCAGGTGAATGGTTATACGAAAATGGGTATGTAGATGTTGGTTGCCCTGTAGAATCAATAATTCTCAGATGACTGTGGAATTTTCTTTATCTTGTAGTGTGTTTGTTCCATTAAGACTGAGTTGCAACGGTGACCACTTCCATTTAAATTCTACCAAAGTTTTACATCTTCTTCTCCTAAACGACGCGTCTCTCTCCTCGAAGTATTAATTTTACAAGTAAGTTTTACTATGATATTACATTTTCTTCTCCCGACCGACACTAACACGCCTGACCTCTTCAAGTACGATATAGCAAGTAAGTTTCCTCGACTTCGTGATTCAGTTCGAACCTAATTCTGCTCCCCACTCTCACTTATCACATGACCAAAATAGCTCACCCTTCTCTACATTTTTCAAATCTTACTTTATTATTGGTTTCTGATTTATTTCGATTTATTTTTCATTGGTTTCCAAAACTCATCTAACTCATTTACTTAACGCCTACCCTGGGCTCTTTGTAACGGTATACATCGTTATCACATCAGTAAACTAAGACCTTCTGGCCTTCATGCCTCATCGCACCCTAAAGCCTTTTTGTCTCCATGCATTCCCTGCTACTAGCTATCTACAGTTCTAAAACGTTCAACCCTTTCTGATACAAAGAAGATAACGGTCCTCTTTCCTGTCGCTTACAGCGTGTAGATTTTACTAAAGTATTTTCCCTACCTTGCCTTGATGCTGACATGCCTTGCTATATTAAATTATGTTCTTTCCTCCTATTCTTTAACTAAACCGCTATTCTATTCATCATCCTAACCATTCTAATTTCATATTAATATGACAAAATTTCTTTATATATATTGGTTTATCAAAGCATTTTTATTAATTAATATTCCTTTCTTAAATATCGAGATTTCTATTAATTTGTTGCCTCCTAATAGCTGTCTGATACTGACTGCGGTTACAAATTACATCGAACAAGCCAAGGTGTTTGTTAAATTCGAGAGAGAGAGAGAGAGAGAGAGAGAGAGAGAGAGAGAGAGAGAGAGAGAGAGAGAGAGAGAGAGAGGGGGGGGGGAGAGCAAAGAGTTAAATTCCTGCTACCCTACAGAATGCGCTCTCTGCTGAAAATAAGCTATCATATCATATGTTTATGATGGCTTCATGATCACGGATCTCTTGATTTACTCCAGAGAGTACAAATGAGTGTTATTCAGTTTGATAACGTCCCTGTTAGGCATAAAATTGTAATAATAACCGCGAAAATCTTATTAAACGCATAATTAAGGGCAGATAGATACCACAATATGAATTAAACAAAGTTATAACAAGTTTAGAGGATAATGATTAAATATACAAGTGCAGAAACTAAACAGGCAATCCCGATGTATATATATATATATATATATATAATTGAAAGCAGGAGACCCCAACGTGTCATGAGAACGAGGAACATGAACACCTTCCCTCACAGGTAGCTTCTTTGTGTTTCTTGTCGACAAAGGTGGCATTGTCCAAGGATAGACACTCGTCGCTAGCCCATGTTTTGGTCCGCACATGATACGTGACGAGAGAATAGACACTGGGATTTAAGATATACATTTTCAAACATGCTTATGCATTAATGAGCTGGACTGTGGGAAGGAGAAAATCGCGTAGAATACATGCCTCATACACTAGAAATTGCTATTAAATTCCAGAGTAGGGATGAAACACAATCTATAAGGAACAAGCAACAGGTCACATGACCCCTAAAGTGTCCAAAATTCGGCGAAAGGAAGGGGAAATTTGTGCAATGGCGACGTTCGATGTTTGCTGGAAAAACACTCTGTTTCGGCGTGTGAAGGGGGCAACACGTACTGAAAGTTCTTCAGAGTCCGCGTTCGTGGATGGACGGAGTAACTCACATTAGGTGGTTATCGAACACTCTGTGCTAGCGAATGAAAGAAACTACACACATTACAACATCATTAAGATTTCACCAAACTCCGTTTTTGTTTAATAATCCTCCGGAAATACTATGTTGTGCGAAGTAATTCACTGCCGACGTTCAGGAACAACGCGTACACAGATACATATAAGTCGTGTCATGCGCACAGCAACGGGTAAATCTTAAATATCGCGCCTAATGTGCGAATAACATCGTCAAAAGTGGCGAGTGGAGAGGACTAATTGTAACAATAAACTTGACATTCAAAGGTCGTGGTGTCTTCTATGTGATAATACCCACTCATTGTCAGGACGTACCCACTCCCTGGAACTCAAAAGCGAGTATTCATGCAGATCTACCCTGAGAAAAACCCCGACCCGTTGGAAACCTCCCATCCGTAGTCCTCACCTATCACATATCCTATCTTATGAGGTGTTGAGTGCCGGGAGGGCTCATCGAGGTACTTAACGGGCAAGGACCGCCTCAAGTTGTTCTTAAAAATGAGGGAAAAAGTGTATAGATGGATCAGGTTGCAATGGAAATGGGACAGAAGCAGTGGCAGAGCGTCCAATGAAGGCTGGAAGTACCGCTTAACCAAGAATTTCAGATGAAAAAGAAAAGGAAACAAATCATGACAAACTATGTTTTGCTTGCTCTGGATATATTTTCACAATGTATTCGCTAACATCCGCGGTGCAGCCGCTTATGCCCGAGTTACCATTCCATGAACTGGATATTACTCAATATTTCTGTATTCACGCATTCATAGCCTTGAATACCACACTCCGGAAGAAATGGCAACTCTTCCGAAGTTAGGAAGCGCTTGGCAGATTTTGTCAAATGAAGCCGCTATAGTGTTTTGTCAAGGAAAGTTATCTTTTTGTTTTATGTGGTGGCTTTAAATATAACAAAGTATATTTCTATAGTATTATATATAGTAATTTACATAAATCGGTACATAGTAGTGACAAACTGAAAATCCTTGAAGTTATTAGTTGAATTGCATACTTTCTCGATATTAGATAACAAATCATGCGGTGCGGGCCAAATGCAGCAAGAATTGGAACGCCTGAGTGGAGAGAGGAAGCAGGAATGCCTGCTTGTGGTGTAGACAGTTTTACAGTGTAAAAGGACCAGCGAGTGGCTGTACAATAATAACAGTACTTAAGAGTAGCTTTAGTTATTCGAGTCGTTATTCTATTATTTTGAAGAAAATTATTACTTGAAGCTTCCCTCACTTTGAAAGTCACGCCTCAGCAGCATCACGAGGTAATCCGCCTTCCCCATTACCACTACAATGGAACAGAGTGTGGGTTCAAATAGCTCAGGGAGTTGCAAACAGAAGTAACATTTATACTGACTGACTCTCAGATTGAACGACTTATATGCAAAGAAATTGACCAGGAAACACAGCATGACTGGGTAAACTGCACGAGACATGCAGAAAATCTACATTCCAAATCTACTTTTGGAAAGAAATAGTACGTGACGAGATTTTGGAGCCTATCATCATAAATTTGCAAGACTCGCAGGCGAAGGCGGCGACAATGACAAATTGTCTCTTGGTATAAGTGAATTTAAACAGGAATATGGATGAGCCACTGCCAGTTTCATTGGATTACAAAAAACGGTAATTCATGAACTATACTTACAGAATTTAAAAAGACATTATATGCGAATATGCTTGTACCAATTTAGATTTTAAGGTGAGACGGTACGCCCTATCTGCTTATGTTAAACTATACAACTTGCTGAACCGTTTTTTCTAAAACTATTAACAGCGCATACATGAAAATTGAATAACATATCATGTGGTCCTTAGATAAGTGACTGATCTACAACGAAGCCTGCATTTACAGTTTCAAGCAATTTATATATTTCTTTTCTCTTTCATTTTTTTTTTATTTTTAGCATTAAAACACCATTACATGGAACTCATTAATTAAATTAATGTCCTTGTAGATCCACAGCATTTCTGAAGATAATTTTATAATCTGTTATTTGTACCTATCTCCAACAGTTCCTGAGAAAATAGTTCAAATGTTTAAAAAGCTTAATTTTGAGTAGAACGGCCTTAGTCTCCAAGAATAATAGCTTACAATTTACTCTGGAGGTTGATTAAGTCATCTTTATTATTTTCATTTAGTGACACAGTTTCTTTGACAGCAGCTCTTATGGAATTTTCTACAACTTTTGTAGGCTATATCCTAAAAGGGTTGTATATTTGAAACCCCTTATAGAGGGATTTGGTAACTTCATAAGACCACACAATATTTTACCAGCTCCCAAGTTCCTTGCCAATGCATCTTAACCAATAAACAAGTCTCACATTGCTTTCATAGACGTCACTATTGGCACACTGTTGTGAAGATCAAAATTGCGTTTCAGAACTACAATTGAGGCATACAATTTTCAATTTATTCACTATCCTAGATATTATACTTTATTCTTCTTGTAACCTAACCTCGCCAGCCCATATTCTGCATCAGTTTCTTATACGAGGGTTGTTCAATAAAGAATGATCATAATTTTTTTACGGTCAAAATTTTTCTAAAATTCAATCTTATTATATTCTGTTAGCTTACTGTGAAACAAACACGCCGTAGTAGTTTCATTGTTGTTATTGATGGTTCCCGCCTGTGAGAACCAGGTAAATCATGTTCAGTATCACCTACTGCAGTAATGGAGGTAACATGCAGTTAAAGTTGATGTTAGAGGAGGATCCGGAGTTTCTTTCAAACGTAATCACTGCTGCTGAAACTTGGCTACATCATTTTGATCCTGAGAGCAAACAGCAAAGCTCAGTGTGGAAATCTCCTTCATCATCAACCCCCAAAAAAGCAAAATTGGTTGCTCCTGCGTGGAAAGTTATGGTCATCTCATTCTTTCATATTCATGGAATCGTTTATCAACATGTTGTACCTGCACACACATCAGTAACTGGACAATACTACAGGGATATCCTGACAATTTTGCAAGTCCATATCAGGCGCAAAAGACCACATTTCCATGAAGCAGGCTGAATGCTGCACCACGATAATGCGCGGTTGCATATTGCCAATGTTGTTGCTGAATATCTTGCAAAAATCAACGTGAAATGCATCCCTCACCCTCTCTATAGTCCGGATTTAGCCCTATGTGACATTTTTCTATTCCCTAACTTGAAAAAACGCCTTCGTGGGAGGCATTATCCATCATCAGAAGCAGTGGTGAAGGCTGCGAAGGCGATTTTGAAGGATCTCTCAAAAGATGGTTTCCAGCATGTCTTTGAAGACTGGCAGAAACGCTGGGACAAGTGCATCGCATTCAGGGGAGACTATTTTGAGAAGGACCATCAAAATTATAAGGATGAGCAATGATATGTTGTCAAAAAGATTGTAATCATTCTTTATTGAAGAGCTGTCATAGTAATCATCTTAAAATTCCTAAACTTATCACAACATTAGTTTGAGTACAGTCTTCAACACAGCTTATATTTGCATTCATATTTACATTTGATTGTAACTTCCATTTCGAAGAACTTGGAGCAGTTGCACTGGTCGACTGCCACATGGTTGGGTATCATTTTCATTGACTTCTACTGTCCTATACTGTCCTTGTTAAGCTTCTAAAAACTTCTTTAGGTTATGTCATCTTCTAACACAACTACCCTTTCAGTTAAATAGTAAAGGTAGAGTTGCTTACAAGCAAAATTTTAACCACAGCATAGAATAACAAAACGAGAGAACCATTAGTTTTCAGAATAATAGAATAAAGAAAGCGATATCCATGACAAAATATGCAGCAAAAATTACTATTTCGCAGGCTCCTAGATGAAACAGTACTACACTTATTCCAAGTTATGTAAATAGTTGAACAGCAAGCTAACAAGTTGACAGCTGTCAGTATATTCTTAAACTTTGTTTAAGTACACTTGAATTTATAATATGTGACTATATTTTATACCAAAATATACAGAAAAGTGTAAACTATTTAACTACGCAAAAAACAAAAAAATGACTTTTTTCCTTAACAAGCACATTATCATAAAAACTTGAAAAATTAGTTTGGGTTACTTTACGTCTAACACCAAATACTCTGGAATGATGTGCGAGAGCGATGGAAATATGAGAAGAATAGTGGAAACGCTGAACCCAAAAACGCATCTCATTAGCTGCATACCAGAGCTCTTCCCATTTACAAAACGTTCTAAATCCTCTATGCAGATTTCTATATTCTTAAAATTAAGCATTGCCGAAAGCATTTTACGAACTTCTGTATTGTGATGGCAGCTTAAAATTTTATAGCAGGTTCATCAAGGCTATAAAATCTCGGATTTAGTTACTGTTTTGTCGTTAATTTCTTCTTTACGTTTAACATCCGTTTTAATGGATATTGACTGAGGCTTTTACAACACAACGGTTCTGTTTTAATACGAGGGTCCATGTAAAAGTGTTTAACAGACTGGAAAGAGTATAAATTTTAAGTTATATTCATAGCTTCAAGTTCAAATTTTATAAACCGTTTTATATTCAGGAATGCATATTAAGCTATAAAGACGGTTATTACTGTCCTTGATGTACTGCGTGTGGGTGAAGTGCAGCTGGTGTGTGATTGTCAATAAATATCTCTATTGTACATTGTTTATAAAATTAATATAAGTAAATTACAAGTTGTGTAACGGAAGGGAAGGGTGATATTTGAAACCATTCTGGTAATTCGCGTGCGGGACCCTATTACGCCAGATTCGGCAACACTGGCGTGTAGCTTGGCTTCACCCCCCAAAATCCCCACTACAATGAACCCGTTGCAACCATTAATATTGGCTGGGCAGCCATTTGCGATGGAGCTTCCTATCACTTCCGCCGCCAAGTGCGAGTTGCGTGCAGTGAGCGAGCAATACCCTCATTGAAATTCATCGTCAGTTATGCGAAGTCTATGGGCCACAGTGTATGGACGTCAAAAACGTGCGAAAGTGGGTCAGAGAGTTCAAAGACGGACGTATAGACGTCCATGACGAACAGCGTTCTGGTCGACCTTCGGTTTCAGCCGAAACAATTGCAAAAGTGGAGCAAGAAATGCTTGAAGATCGGCGTGTGACAGTTCGCGAGCTGTGCGAACTTATCCCTGAAGTCAGTAAATCCACGATTGACAAGATTTTGGCCGAACATTTGCATTATCGCAAGGTGTATGCGAGGCTGATCTGGCCCAGTTCGGATGGGACATCCTTACCCATCCCCACTGCAGTACAGACTTAGCACCTACAATCAGCTAATATTATAGGCTAAATTTTGTATATATAGTATCTATAAAAGAAAATTCTTCACAGTAAATTTATCAAAATGTTTTAAAATAATTGAATCAATAGTGGAAATGTAACTATAAGCCATGTAGTATCACTACGTAATGGGGAATGCTGTTGATATCAATAAAGAAAAAAATTAGCATCATTATTCAAAAAATTGTGCTCAGGTCTTACGTCTCTAATATCCTACACCAGTAGTCGATCTAGGAGCAAGTAAATGTTAGATCATAGCATATTCCGAATTGGCTATCAGGCCCATTTCTCTATGGCGTTAAAGAACCAAATGAAATGCCGGGATGAAAACTTTCATCGGATATTTCGTGGATCTAGTATCCAAACCAGAATTCGTCTAGCGACTGAGAAAAAACAACAGAAAAATACATTGGAAGTTTTGTCAGACCTAGGGGTTGAACCCAAGATCACAGGAATGCAAATAGCACTGCGGTGCCGTGTCGGTTTTTAAAATGTCTGATCCAAATCCTTTTTATACTGTGACCACCGATGAATTAGATTTCTAATATGTTACTTTCACACGACTTTCTCGGCCTCCTATGGTTTACTTTTGCATAGTCTTCCTAAATATTCTTACAAAAGCATATTTTTCTATCCACTTCATTTTAGCCAAGGACGTTTTCCAAATTACAGTTGCTTTGCACACTTTTATTCCAGCTAACTCTAAAATACTGGGAACAGTATTGATAGTCACGTGTTAATAAGCAAAAAATTGAAGAACCTGAGTTGTTTCACATGCATAGCCTTCTGTACTTCTGTAGAAACTCGTCATAGTTGGTTTTTATATTTCATGCCCATCGAAATAAATATCTGTAAGTTGGCTACGTAAAGAAAACGGAATTTGAGGGACTTCATATGGCCATTACAGCTTGAAGGTTGCTCGATGTCGCTGTATCTAATTTACTTACCAGGAAATATAACAATGGAGGACTTAGACAAGGTTACAGATTACCTCCAGTGCTATTTAATTTATTTATTGATGAAATTCTAGAAGTAATAAGTAAAATAGTACGTGTTCACCAATTTTAAATAAGAGATATACCAGGTCTGCTCTTTGCAGATGATTTAGTGACAGGCTCCATAACAAGTGTAGGCTTAAAACAGTCCTCGGGAGCAATAGGCAAGTTTTATAATTAATGGGGTCTGAAGATAAATCTAAATGTAAGATGATGGTGGTAGAAAAAAGGTTTCAAACTAAAAAGAGAAGAAAAATGGTGATGGCAAGTTTCAGAAGTTGAGGTGATTAAGAACATTGATTACCTAGGAGTAAGATTATCTAGTAATGGTGAATGGAGCGACCAAAAAACGTATGCACTGGCAGATGGAAAAATGGCTATGAGTGCTATTAGATCATGTATTAACAAAATACCAAATATGCAAGTCAAATGGTTGGAAAGGGTGTTCTAACCTATTGTAGAAAGCAGAATACAGTGTGGGAAGGATGGGAAGCGATAAATCTTATAAATAGACTATTTTGTAGAATTGTTTTACGCCTACATAGACCCTCACCGAATGAGGCGGCTTTAATGGAATTAGGAAGATTAGGTTACAAAAGCAAGGTGATGGAAAGAATTCTGAAATATTGGCTCAAAATATGTGATTTAGATGAGGAAAACACTGTTAAGCAGTGCTTGGTAGCACAACAAGAATAACTGTGAGAGAGAATTGGATATATCAAATTCAAAATGCTTTACAGGAAATAGGTATGGGTTCATTATGGTTAGATAGTGGAAGAATAGAAAAGGGACTCCGGAGGTATGTAAAAACAAGAATTATGGGGTCATCTTAATAACAAAATATCTCTGAAATTACATAAAACATTGAAAAATGATTGGGGCAGAGGAAAATATATTGACATCTGTGGTAAAGTAGGAAGAGGAGGTTTGGTATGGTTTAGAACAGGAGTAATGTACTTAAGGGGTATAAGGAATGGATTCCCGTAGGAGAGGGCATCCGTCCCCTTCACCTGCTGTGGTGCGGGCGCTGAGGATCCCTAGCACTCGTGGTACCTCTGACGTTACTAGAGGAATCTCGGGCCTAACATTCGAGCCCCTCCCTAAATGGGAGTTGTTCGGATTGGGTTGGACTCAAAGGGGCACTGGTTCCCGATATCCGTGGGTGATCGGGTACGTCTCCGGAGGGGGTTGAGGGAAGCCATATATTCCCGCGTACTAGTCTGCATAGCTAGTAGGTGTGCCAGATCACCAGGCGGCCCTACCGAGGTTGATCGGTAGTCTTCCCATTCTGGAGTTGGCGCGCGTAAGTGGCGTATCCAATTCCATCTCGCCTTGTGTCCATCGGACCAGATGGGGGGGGGGGGCTTGTTAGTCTCTAGGTCTTGCCCTAAGGAAAGCCCCACGGATGCGCCGGATGCTCTTTTGGGACAGCTTGGTAACTCCCTGGTCGTTTGAGCGGGGATCAGTCTTCACTGTGTGTGGATTGCCCAGTGTGGATACCTTCGAGCTTATTATATATATCTCAGCGAAGATGTTCAATGTGTGGCCGCGCCGTGGCTCAGTGGTTAGACCGCTTGGCTCTCACCAAGGCGGCCCGCGTTCGATCCCAGGTGACCGCAAAGTGCCATTAGTGGTGGACAACACGGCGCTGGGGCGGGTTTTCTCCGGGACCTCCGGTTTCCCCCGTCATCTCATTCCACCGGTGCTCCATCTTCATCTAATGTATCATCAGTGTCACCGCCTGCGGTGCCGTATGTGGTATGTAGTAAAACAAAATATTGGGGAGACGAATTTCTTTGCATAAGCTGGAAAACATACCAAATGAAATAAGAAGCAAAGGAATCTTGAATCTAAGATCAGAAGAAAACATAATAAAACTGGGAAAATGTATTGGTAAGATAAGACAAAAGTGGCTTTGGAAAAAATGGAAGACTAATGAGAACGGTATAAAGGGAAACAAAAGCATAGATCCCAAGTTTTAGAATGCCCCATTATATACACAATCTGGGTTAATTATAATGGGGCACGGGAATATGGAACTCCAATGTGAGGAGTGTGTAAGATTTTCTATTTATGGTATAGATTGTATATTATGGTTTAGATGTATGAAGCTGTATATGATAGATATTGTAATAAGAAATAGGAAATTAACTACAAGGAAGTAAATATAAAGGTAGGACCTACAAAACACGCTTCCTATCTGAGAAAAGTGTAAGCATTTGAAAGTTCCATCAAATAGAAACAAATAGATAGAAAATAACTCCATAAAAATAGTTTGATATAAATTGTGACTTTGAACGAGATTATTTATTTTTATATACTAAAGTTGTATTAATATCTTAGTTCAACAGTTTGCAAAATTCATTTAGAATGAAGAGGAGTTAGAGGTTGTTGCCTCAAATAGTCAATATAGACGTTTCATTTGTGACAAATATAGGCAATAGGATTTCAATCAAAATCATCAGCTATATTTATAAAATATAAAATAAAAAAATCGAAAACAGTTCCATGTAAAAAGTTGTTTGGGATGGGAAGACTTATTTCATAATCTTAAACGTCACATCCTTGGATGATGAAAATCTTAAATACAAAACTTAGCGATTAAGTGAATTTTCGTTATTTATAGCATATAAGACACAGGGACACAATAATACAGACATCATTGCTTGGAGAGTATTCTAATAATTTGCGTTTCCTTTTATTTTAAATTGTATTCAGTTATCAAAATGTAGATTCCCAGTAAAATGTCGACATCAAGGTCCTGAATGCAATGTAATATTTCCTCTGCATATTGACTGCTATACATGATAATGGAGAAAAGAAAATGTAAAACAGTGTTCCGTTCTCAGATATAAAGCAATAAACTGTTAAATAAGACCTGAAGTTTTCCTGGCGACCAATATACTCACTTTATTTTCGGGCAACAAGCCAGGTGAAAAGACGATGAGAAATCGACGTTTCGCATGTGTATATGTCTCCCATCATCAGGATATATATTAAATGTTATAACTGCAAATGAATCACCGGTTATAACATCAATATAAGCACAAACAAAACACTATCAAAATTTAGATTACTGAACAAAAGACTTCTTTTCAGTAAATTAAATGCTAGGTCAGGAGATGGCACGAGTATAGAAAACTGTGTCAAAGAAACGTAACTACTTAACTTAATTATCAAGCTGTATTGATATGTGCTTCTTAAGTCGTCGGATTACCATTTCTAAGGCCGGTTGTCAAGAGGAACTGAACTGAAATCCAGCATTACGATTAAGTGTGCTCCTTTCAGAGGAAATCGCCAAAGCTCCCTTAATTCTCCGCTCCCAGTAACTGTTGCATATTGCCAAGATGGTTGTCTCCTAAAAATTGGCTATATGGTCGTTATCAAAATAATGCTCTGCCAGCCCAGGCTTCTCAGGTCTTTTCTTCTTTTCACCTGGCTTGCTGCCCCAGAAGAAAGTGGGAATACACTGTTGTTTAAAACAGGGAAAGTATTATCATCTCACCCTACGTACGTAGCAAGTGTGTTTATAGAGCGTAACTACAGCTTCATGCATAATACGAGGGTCCTTCAATAAATAACCAAACTAATTTAATTGTATTTAAATAAACCACCGTGGTGGAAAGGTGAATCCTTCCTCTAGAAATGCTGTGAGTGCGAGTCATGCAAAGTCAATCGGTTGGGAGTTAGAGCCCGATACGTGAGGACATGTTTACTGCATCCACCATGGAGCTGAAATTGCAACAACGAACATTAATAAAGTTTTGTGTTCTGTTCGACAAAACTCCTACAGAAACTTTTGAAATGGTGCAGCAAGCATACGAGGACCACGCTTCAGGAAAACACAAGTCTTTGAGGTTATAAACGTTTCAAAGGGGATCCTGAAGACCTTCAAGTTTCTCCGGGCCCTGGAAGACTCGTAACAGCAAAAACGGAAGTCAACATTAACACAATTGTGCGAGAAGATCGTCACATAACATTTTCGAAAGTTGCAGACAATGCATTTGTCTGTTGGAGCTGTAGACGACAATTCGCAATGATCTTGGCTATCGAAAAGTTGCAGCGAAATGGGTACTGCTGAAGGACGAACAGAAGGCTCACCGCGTCATGACGTGTCAAGGTCATGCTCGGAAGGTTACCATGGGAGCCAGACTTTCTGAATAGTGAGTAAGTGAGTGAGTGAGTGAGTGAGTGAGTGAGTGAGTGAGTGAGTGAGTGAGTGAGTGAGTGAGTGAGTGAGTGTGTGGTGTTTTAGGGCCCGTCGACAACAAGGTCATTTGGGCCCGAAGTCAACACTAAAACATAAAAGCTACAAAAATTTAGCTAAAAAGGTAAAATATAATAAAACACTCAACTGTTAAAAGATCATAAAAAAACATCTAAAGACTAATAATTTAAAATCTCTAAAAGTAATAAATATAAAATACAAGTCAGACTTGTTTATTAAAACCTATTTCAGAAACAAACCGCAGTGCCTTAACCACGGCCACTGGGTCGTCCCCTAAAATACTGAGCAAGTTAGTCCCCAAGCCCAAAGACTGGCTAACGCGGGCGTACTGCGGTCACTCGAGTAATATATGCCGCACATTGAGGCGTACTGCACATGGAGCACACACTGGGGCCGGTTCCCCTCTTAACAGATGGCCATGAGTCGCTCGTGTGTGCCCAATTCTCAGCCGGGTGAGTATCACCTCGGCTCGCCGGTTATCCCTGCAGGAAGTTAGCCAGGGTTGAACGCTCTCCTTTATTGCCCGGAGTTGTGTGCCTTCCAAAGCTGTCCAGGAGTGCTGCCAAGCAGATAGGAGTTGGCGACGGAAAAAACGTTGCACATCCTGGTATGGCACCGTAGTTGTTAAACTCCGGGGCAAACGGCAAGCGGACTTTGCAGCCGCGTCCGCCTCCTCGTACCCGGAAATCCCCACATGGCCTGGGGTCCAAGTAAAAACAAAATTGTATCCTCGACTGAGCATTTGCGAGACCTGGGCCTGTATTTTTAAAACAAGGTTGTGAGCGGCAGTGTGCTGTTGCAAGGCCTGAAGAGCACTTAGAGAGTCAGTGCAGACAATAAAAGAGCGAGGAGCTAACTTGCAAATAACAAGGAGCAAATAGAAGATGGCATACAGCTCTGCGGAGAAAACTGAAGTGGAGTCCAGAAGGTGAAATTTATGAGCCTCACCGTTAATGAAGAACGCGCAACCCGTAGTGCTACCTGAGAACCGTCTGTAAAGACCGGAACATAATTAGGGTACCGGCTCTGTAGTTCGGCAAAAAGTTGTTGGAACACCGAATGTGGAGTAGCGAGTCTAGAGTTGCTTGAAAGAGCGAGATCGATCCGCGCACGATTGAGCTGCCATGCAGGATAAGAGCAGATGGACAACCTCTCCACGTGAGGCATTCGGAGGCCATGCGAATGTAGGAGATCCCGAAATCTTATTCCCATGGGGCGTGTCCGAGAACCAAGGCGCATATAACGGTGGACTAAATCTGGACGGAGAACTGGTTTAAAACAGGGATGATTGGGATAACCTGTCATCTTCGAGACGTATGAGCAGAGTAACAGCGAGCGACGAATATAGAGTGGAGGTTCGCCTGAGTCTGCATACAGGCAGTCGACTCGACTGGTGCGGAAAGCTCCTGTGGCAAGGCGGATGCCAGTATGATGCACGGTGTCTCAAAGGCGAAGTTTAGAGGCGGTCGTTGCGCCATAAATAAAACTGCCGTAGTCCAACTTGGACCGAACCAGAGAGCGGTACAGCCTCAACATTACCGTGCGATCGCCCCCCCCCCCCCAAGATGCTCCAGAAAATACCTTCAGCACCTGAAGAGAACGATCGCAAGAGGCTCAAAGGTGACGAATGTGGTGCTACCAGTTGAGTTGTCTGTCCAAGCCGTCACTTGTGACGAGAGTTGGTTCCACCATTACGACCCGTTAAGGAAATAGGAGATTTCGCAGTTTTTTGTAATTTACGTCCTCCAACGTTGTCATATCGGACGATGAATGGAATGGGTGAAATAATGCTCAAATGAGCCCAGGGTCCATGGAGCTCAGATTTCGCAGTGTAAACATTCAACGAGCCCTAGGCTTAATAAAGTAAAAGTTGAGAAAAGTGCAGGAAAGTTAATGCATCTCGTATTCTATGACAAACAGGGCACTCTGTATGATTATGTTGTAACTAATTAACACCCATTAACTTCTGCTTACTATTGTGGCGTACTGAAGGGGACACTGAAGAAAAAAAAATCGCCAAAAAGCGACCTGATCTCGCAAGGAGAGGATGGATCTTGCATCAGGATGATGCCCCTGCTCATCGAGCTCGTGCAACTCAAGATATCATCCCTGAAATGGTCATTGAGGTCATGCCTCATACACCTTTATTCTCCAGATCTCTCACCACAAGATTTTCACCTCTTCCCTAAAGTGAAAGCTTCCTGGTCGCTATTTTCAAAGTGATAAGGAGTTGAACAATGTTGTCATGGGTATCTTGAACAGACTGTCCATAAATGGGTTCAATGAGTGATTCGAGCAATGGGTAAATCGTTGAAATAATTGTATTTCATCAGAGGGAGAATTCTTCGAAAGTGTGTATGTAAATGTTAGTGAAATAAAGCCATTACATATTAATTAAAATGCTAGTTGGGTTATTTATTGAAGGACCCTCGTATCATCACTTACAGAGATTAATTAGTAGTGGCAGTTAACATTTGCACTATAACTAGCCATTTTAACCAATATAATCAGCTTCATTATTACAAAAAAGTAAAGCGCGGAGTTTAAATTACGCAATAAAATGTAAGACATCGTAATTAATTATCGTGGATATCTCTGATGGAAAAAGAAATGTTTATTTCGTGCTTCACTGCAACACTTCTGTACATTTAAGCACCATATGCAATAATTAAAGTCACGCTACACCACAAACTCGATAATAATTATAATTGTTTTATTGTTACTTTCTTCCATTCAGTGGTAAATAAAGTGTTAAAAATGTTAAGCAGAAGAAAGTCCCATACGTTGCGTTCATATGATTTTTGTTTCTATGCTTGTAGATATTATCCTTACATAAACCTATTCCTCTACTTCATCTCATAAATATTTGTAGAAATTCTCATTGTTAATTTTCAGATAGGTGCAAGTAGAATTTTGGCTTTAAGCGATTGTCAGATTTTCTAAGAAAACAGTTGGTTGCTATGTGCTGAGTTTATAATTATGTTTTTGAAATGGCAAGAGTTCCCGCCTGTAGCGAATCAGATGCGTTAAAGCCTTCAGCGTTACAACCTCGCTATCCCCACTGCTTTTATATTTCCCTCTCTCTCGCACACTTGCGAGTGTTCATGGCGCTAGACGTAAGGGAATGCATACTGCATTTTGCAAAGTTTTATAATAATGCAGTTCTTGAAATCGCAATTGTAACATGAATATTCGTATATTACGGAAATATTTTAAATATTTAGTTTAAAGTTAATTACAATTTATGAATTACTTATTCTTCAAATACAACGAAAATACAGCGGTGAATCCGTATAGCTGTTAATGTTACTTAGGTTAAGACATAATTCGTCATTGTCATTATCTTCATCGTCTGAGTACTGCAAATGTATGATGATAGGTTCCAAAATCTCGTTACGTGCGATTTCTTTCCAAAAGTCGACTTCAAGTTTATCTGATGTCTCACGCAGCTTTCCCAGTGTTGTGGTGTTTCTTGTTAATTTCTTCGTGAATAAGTCATTCATCGTCAATGTGTTTAAAAATGTTATGTCTGTTTGCAACATAATTTGAGCCCATCTTAACTCTATTGGATTGTTCTAGTAGTAGTAAGAGGGAAGGTGGATCGTGTCTCATTGATCCGGCTGATACTTTTCATAGAAGAACAACTGAATAATGATGCTTTGAACTCTCTAGAGTATATAGAGATTACGAACCATTCATAAACAAAGATATAATGTGACCAGACACGTTCTGTCAGACTAGCAAGAAGTGTATCGTTTCCTCTCATCGAATTTAACAAATACCTTGACTTATTCAAAGAACATATTTCTTTTATTACGTCATGTCAAATGTTTACATTTCAGTTCTGAGTAATTTCAAATATACATACCAACCAATAATGATATTCATTACAGTGCTTACGTCGCAATGCATTGTTATAATATAACGGTATCTACTTTATTTATTTGTATTAGGAAAACTATTTGAGCTGAGAATATGGGGTGTTTACGGTTATGTTAGATACATTACTCTCTCCTTCTTCGTCGATCAGTGTTTGCAAAATCTGAATTTTTGTCTTAGCGCGGATAGTATTTATTAGAGATAGATTAGTTTGGAGCTCGTCACACACCACTTAGGGGGGGAATGCAATATGACAATACCGTAGGACTCCGATTGGTTGCCCACCTAGTAGCGCTCAAGGACAAACATCATCCTATTTGAAACACATAGTAGGTGGTCTCACAAAAGTAAAGTTTTTTTTTTTTTTTTTTTTACTTGTGTTTTGGAAAATTTATTGGGTGTTTTAGTTTGGCAATGCTATTTATAGGATGCCATGGCTAGTTTTGCGTACATTGTGAGCATATATCAGTCTTCAGTTGTTAGTAAACAATCACAAAATGGAGATAGCAAGGTTTGAACATTTTTTGTAATTTACGTTCGCCACACCTTTAAGTTATATCGGACGGTGAATGAAATGGGTGAAATGCTGCTCAAATGAGTCCAGGGTCCATGGAGCTTAGTCATCCGACATTGGTCTTGAAGGATAGTTGAGTCCAGAGGTTCTACTCCCATTAGCCTTGAACCCGTAGGAACAAGACCCGGGCCTCTTTCAACCAGGGAGTTATCCGAGCTGTCCCTAAAGGGCGCCCGGCATCCTCCGTGGGGCTTTCCATTAGGGCAAGGCCTAGTTTCCTAACAAGTCCCCCCATCTGGTCCTAGGGACACAAGACGGGACGAAAGTGGATACGCCACTTACGCGCGTCAACACTCAAGGTGAAGACTACCGATATGACCTCGGTGGGGCCGCCTGGTCTTGAAGGATAGGGGAAAACCCCTGACAAACCTTATCTAGTTAACTCACCCTGACCAAGATACGAACTCGGGACCTCTTGAACGTGAGGCAGACATGCTACCATCTACGGGCAAAGTTTGAACTTAGTCTTTTTAAAACAGTACTGGAAACAAGATTATAAAGTCGCTGCCGCAGCTCGAAGAACATGTGAAGTGGAAGGAGAAGATGCCGTTAGTGATCGTGTGGCACAGCGATGGTTCCTACGTTTCAACAATGGAGATGAAAACACTAAAGATCTACCACATTCTGGAAGACCTGGAGTATGGAATATTGAGGAGACACGTCAAGTTTTGCGAGAAAATCCGCAAAAAGTACCCGTAGACTTCCTTTAAAACTTGATGTATTAAAGGATACCTTATGTAGCCACATTATGACACTTGGAAAATCATACAGAAGCTACAGATCTGTGCCTCGTGAACTGACACCTCAACAGGCTGAACATGTAATGAATATCTGTTGTCAGTCTATCCGTAATTCCATGGATGATAGGTTTGTCACCAGAATTGTCGCTTGTGATAAAAGGTATAGCAAAAACTCCGAAGCCTTTAACAGTGGCTTGATCTCCCCCCCCCCCCAACCAGCCAAAGTCATCGTTGAAAACATCAGTTACAACTCAAAGTAATGTTGTGTGTCTGGTGGAGCTCTAAAGGTGTGATTCACTGGGAATTTGTTCCAAACGGACGGTCGATTGATATACATCTTTATTCTCAACAACTAGAACGACTTCATGAAATTTTGAGACGAAGATACCCAAAATTAGTTAACCAAATTAGAGTTCTATTTCAACAGGACAATGCAACACCCCATACTGCACGAACAAACATGGGAAATATTCAGGAATTCGGAGGAATCGAACAACGTTGGAGGACGTAAATTGAAAAAAATTAATAAATATATTATACGTGCATTAAATACACAAAACACACAATTAGCTCAGGTTTCCCCCAAATCAGCATCAACGGGGAGTGCATGCACAAACATTCGCGTCGAAAAACGCTTTCCTGCCGTAGACTTTCTTAATATTACACGTAGAGTTACGGTAAAATTAAAAAGTACACGTTGATACATGTCACAGATGTAACTCGCAGTAGACATTTA
The DNA here is from genome assembly GCA_030765055.1 of Mantis religiosa. NCBI lineage: Eukaryota > Metazoa > Arthropoda > Insecta > Mantodea > Mantidae > Mantis > Mantis religiosa. Next base: position 30,442,990 of record CM060956.1, read on the forward strand.
CATGAACTCGGCTACGCATTTAAAACCAACTTTATTACCACTAGACCTGATGTTACGAATCATAACACAATAATCCACTACTCGACAAGCACGCATGCGTACTTTCGCTTGCATATATTTCATACTTTAATGTCAGTACACGAACGCGCCCTAGTTTTGCCTTTGGATGGACAAAAACAGCGTTAAAGCTATTTTTACACTTGGCAGTTATAACACCATCCGAGGAGCTCTGGAGCCCAAACTTTACTTGTATGTAAACACCGTTAACATTATTCCTCATAAAGGAATCTGGCAATTTCATTCTATGTCAGCTCTACACGTTTGACGTCATTTCTCCGCGATGGTCTTCTTTCCTTTACTTTCTAGAAGTGCATGCCAACATTTCTCCGGAAGAGTCATCATCTCCTTGGAGAGTTCCATACTTCGTTATGTTTACTTTTGTTTATTTATATCGCTTTATACCTATAACTCCTTTTACTGTTGTTGCCATGGCAGAACTTATTTTAACTATCTAATTTTATTCCTTCTGATCAGAAAGGCCGGAGACATGTTCGCCTGCATGCAATACAAGTTAGCTGGACAAGATGTACAGCACGGCCATCAAATGTACATACGTCGAAAACAGCGTAACGTAGTACTCTGTGAGCTATAGTGTAGCATTTTTATAGTGAAGCATTGCCTTTCAAGTGCATGCAGACGCAAAGTCAAGACGTAGTATAATGCGACTGTTTTGCAAGGAGTAATGTTTTTGTTTTCGCGGTCGGTGCGTCTCAATAACAACTTTCGTGGTTCGCACACCAATGGCTCCCGTACTGTCTAATCACAAATTCATGCAATATTTAATGCTGCACAAAATTATACCTAACAGAACTCCGAAGCTGCGACACCGAAATTCTGACTATTATCTGTTTCAAATGGGATGATGTTCGTCCTTGAGGGCCACTAGATGAGCAATAAATCGGAGTTCTACGATGTTGCCATATTGTATTCCCCCTATGTGGTGTGTGACGAGCGGCAAACTAATCAATCTCTAATAAATACCACGCTAAGACAAATATGCACATTTTGCAGAAACTGATCCACGAGAAAGGTAGAGAGTGATGTATCTAATATAACCTTAAAACCCCCATATTTTTAACTCATATATTTCCCTAACACAAAAAGTATTATTGTATTATAACAATACAACGCGTCGTAAGCAATCTAATGCATATCATTATTGGTGGGCATGTATGCGCGTACGTATTTGTAATTACTCAGAACTGAAACGTAAATGTTTTACATAACGTGATGAAAGAGTTACTTTGACTAAGACAAGGTGATTGCTAAATTCGAACGAGAGGAAACAAAACACTTCCTAATCCTTATTTCACGTAAGCTTGCCCCGTGTCTCTAAACGGTCACGTGACCTTATCACGTTTCATTGGCTGTTATGGTGCAGACTGTTGTGCCGTTATTTAACATGGTCATATATCTTTATGTTGGAAGACAATTGTCAAATTTATATTTTCGTAACTGTTTGAATTAAATATATTAAGCAACAGAGTTGATTTATCTGAAATGCATGTTAATTCTTAAACGAAGTAAAGAGGAGGTTCCTTTGCTCTCAAGCACAAGACACGATAGCACGTGATTCAGCGGTAATGATGACATTTGTTTATATGACTTTTATCACTGACCTTGTTTTGAACTGGATTAGTCATGTATCGCCATTCGAAGGTGTGTTGTGCCGAGTGCGAAAGCTGAATTATTTTATTGATCGTTTATTGTTCGTGTACTTATTATATGTATAATGGCAGAGTCTACCGCCAGTGTTTCGCTGAAGCATCGCAAGGGAAAACCTTTACAACGCGGCGAAAAAAGAATTGTGGTACATGTGTCTAATGCACTCACAGAGAAGAATCCGTCTTTGTCGCGAGAGAATTGAAACAGCTGTGCTCTGAACTTACAGGTGTGAGTGTTAGATGCGTAGGAACATCGCGACATGAAATTGAAACAGGAAAACTTACCACTCCAGGGGCGATATTGCTGTGTGGCGAAGACGTTATTTAAGGAAAATCAGACTATACCGGGATACAAGTCTTGACGAGACTTGGGTGAATGAAGGATACACGACAAGTATGGCGTGACATGACTTTTAAGACTGAAAGACAAGCATTTTTGCAAGTATGTGTGCTAGCTTAAAAAATCCCAGTGGAAAAGGCCGAAGGCATTTCATTATAAACTTGTTCCAGTTTCATTGCTCATTCATACAGTTTCAACTTGCTCAGTTTCACTATATAGTTCATTACTTTTGCATGCCTTCATATTCTTATTTCTATGATTTTGTCTATCTTCCTGGCAATTATTTTGACGTTTACTGCAGGTTTCAATGTGACGGGAAGGCACCGCCTATGGCCTATGGCGCGAAAGCATTAGCCAGTTAGTATGAGGGGGAAGTTAGTTGCACGCGGAGTGATAGATGTCAGCGGGGCTAGTAGAACGTGTTTGGTGACATAACTTTGTCTATGAAAGATTTCTTAATCTCTATTTACTGTAGAGAATTCAAAGCAGCATGATAAAGTTGTTCATCAGTTTAAAAACCAGGGAAAGTGTAACAGCTAGATCAGCTTGCACTTGAAATGAGACACGAGGTATTATAAACCACCTCCCCTCTTACCACTGTCAGAACAATGCAACTGAGTAGTAGGCTCAAATCATATTGGAAGCAGAAATAATACTTTTTAAGTGACTTAAGTTGAAGGACTTATTCATGAAGAAATTGACAGGGAACACAACAAGACTGGGAAAACTGCGTTAGACATCAGATAAACTACAAGAGGATGACACTTGGAAAGAAAGAGCACGTGACGAGATTTTGGAACCTATCATTATAAATTTGCAGTACTCAGACGATGAAGACAATGATAGTGACGAATTTCTCTTAGACATTCACAGCTATACGGATGCACCGCTGATATTTTGCTGGATTAGAAACATAAGTAATTCATAAACTATAATTATTTTTAAACTATATACTTAAAACAAGTGTGTAATACACAAATATCCCTGTTGTAATTGTGATTTCAACAACTGCATTATTTTAAAGGTTTGGAAAATTCAGTGTGCGTTCCCTTACGTCTAGCGTCAAGAAGATACGCAAGTGAGAGAGAGGGAAATATAAACAGGGTGGGGGTAATGAGGTGGCAACGCTGAAGACTCTAACGTATCTGATTCGTTATAAGCGAGAACTCTTCCCATTTGAAACACATAATAGTTAAGTTATAAACTACGAAACGGCTATAATCGTTCGGGGTCATTTTGAAGCAACCTGTTGTATAAATTACCCACAATTTGCCGATAAAAATTGAAAGTAGATCATTTATTTATTTATTTATTTATTTATTTATTTATTTATTTATTTATTTATTTATTTATTTATTTATTTATTTATTTATTTATTTATTTATTTATTTATTTATTTATTTATTTATTTATTTATTTATTTATTTATTTATGTATTTATGTTATCTAATTTCATTCAATGGCTTCGTAGTCTCATATATAAAGCTGATTACAATAAATAATTTAAGAATTTCAATTGTGTCTATCTTAAATTTGAAAGCATTTGAATTGGACAATCCCTGAAATCACAAGATGCTTAGTATCTTTTTATTGCATTTCTGAATCTATGCTCATTTTCGGTTACTTTTGTATTGGTGGTAAATGGTAAGAGGCAAAATGTATCTTACTACTGAAAATGTATATGTTAAAGCATAGAATTTCTAACAAATACACTTTAATGGCATTAAGCATTATCCAATGTTTGTTATTGGTTTCAATTTTATAAGAGTTCTCCTTCAAGCAGCAAGTGACCACTCATTTTTTTCTTTAGATCAATCAGCGAAAGGTTTAAATCTATGGAAGTTTATCCCGATAGAAAATATGTTAAAGTGTATAAAAGTGTTAATGAAAGTAACTTTTTCCTTATTGGACACAAAAATTGTTTTTCAGGCACACTGATTTCATAAGTTGATATGTAGGAAAATAGGTGTAAATAAATGCAGCAAAGCTTTCGTTTCTCTGTAATAACCCGAGGCAAGTAGGTTATAGTAAAGTAGAAACCAGGAGCCGTAAGTGTTCTCCTTTGTTCCCTTATTTCTTTGGTACAATAAAATTGAATGCGTCGTGTTTATTCACATTTATGTTAACTTAGACCTCTCTGGACTATCTTTTTTGTCCAAAGGGATTGTGTACTTATATTTCGTACAGTGCTAAAGAGCAAACGGACGAAAAACACAGCTATTATGTCCTCGACCATTTTTACAGAAAGTACGACAAAGCCACGTCGTAGCGATTTTCGTTGCTGCCGGAAGCTTTTTCCTCCCCTACATACATGCATTCATAAGAGGGGTGGAGACCAGATATAAAGTTGCGGCAGGGTGCTCAACATAAGGGTAGGATATATGACATCATGAATATGAAGATAAGGCATTTTACATTTTAAGAGGCTGTGCTCTACCAAGTCAGCATAACTCCTGCATGTACGAATGCGGTCAATTCCCTCTCTTTGCAACAGAAGGTTCTGTAAATGTTCCTCTAAGCTCGTTCTTCAACCAATCTCATTTCTAGAGGGCATGTACTGCTGACCAGATATTTACATAAATTGGAGTGGGAGACTTTGATTAAAATCTGATATATTGTGCCTTTTATTTTCCTGCCCACTCCTCTACAAAACATTTTTACATCTACTAAATATTAATCAAGATGAACGTACAGAAATAGCTTCATTACATGAGGGCTGCGCAATCAAGAACGATCATAATTTTTTGCACTAAAATTCAGTCTTATTATATTCTGTTAGCTTAATTTGAAACAAACATGCCATAGTAGTTTCAGTGTGGGCACTACGGGTTCCCGCCTGTGAGAACTAGGCAAGTTCAGACATGTTCAGTATCGCCTACCGCTGCACTAGAGGTAACACGCGAGGAACAATATGCAGCTTTGAAATTCTGCTTTCGTATAAAAAAATCTTCAGTTGAGGCCTATACAATGTTACAGGAGTCCTATGGAGAGTCTGTTCTTCCCTACAGCACAGCTCGAAGTTGGTTTAAATCGTTAAGAGGAGAGACAATAAATTTCAAAGGAAGGTGGACCCGGTGCTCCAGTTATTGCTCATACGGAAGAAAACATCAACACTGTTGCTCCCATTGTGAGAGAGGATCGACGAATTACTTTAGCATCACTTTCTGAAATACTGAACATTTCATTGGGTGCCACCCACACGTTGGTGACAGAAACATTACACATGAGACGTGTTTGTGCGCAAAGGGTTCCAAGACTGTTGATTCCCGAACAAAAGGACATTCGCACGCAGGTCTGCATGCAGTTAAAATTCATGTTCGAGAAAGATCCGGAGTTTATTTCAAACGTAATCACTCCTGATGAAATTTGGCTACATCATTTTGATCCTGAGAGCAAACAGCAAAGCTCAGTGTGGAAATCTCCTTCATCACCAACCCCCAAAATAGCAAAAGTTGTTGCTTTTGCTGGGAAAGCTGTGGTCATCTCATTCTTTGATATTCATTGAATGGTTTATCAGCATGTTGTACCTGCACACACATCAGTAACTGGATAGTACTGCAAGTCGATATCAGGCGCAAAAGACCACATTTCCGTGAAGCAGGCTGGATGCTGCACCACGATAATACGCGGCCGTGTATTGCCAATGTTGTTGCTGAATATCTTGCAAAAATCAACGTGAAGTGCATCCCTCACCCTCCTATGGTCCGGATTTGGCCCCATGTGACCTTTTCTATTCCCTAACTCGAGAAAATGCCTTAGTGGGAGACATTTTCCATCATCAGAAGTAGTGGTGAAGGCTGCGGAGGCGAGTTTGAAGGATCTCTCAAAAATGGTTTATAGCATGTCTTTGAAGACTGGCAGTAACGCTGGGAGAAGTGCATTGCATTAAGGGGACTATTTTGAGAAGGACCATCAAAATTATGAGAATGAGTAAAGGTAGGTTGTCAAAAAAAATGTTCTCTTTGTTTATTGAACAGCCATCGTATATTTCGTTGTAGGTATAAATAGATACATACGTGAAGTGATAGTTTAGAAAGCAGATCGCTATGCGAAGACTTTGAAATTACATATTCATTCGGTTATACCTCGCGAGAGAAAATATATAAAGTATTTCATAATCTTAATGAACTAGGAAGACTATCCGAGATAAAATTTATCAAATTTCTCTTTTGTATCAGTTTTCTGTAGTTTACAAGTTATACAAAATTGAAGAAAATGCATTAAGGGGAAAACGGTTAGCCAGATTTTCCATGGAACATTAAAAGCTGTACGGTTTGATTCACGTGCGACACCTTAAACAAGTTACATTGTACTTGAATCCTTTAGCGTGCTTTCAACAAAGTAAAACACATGAAGGGTAATGGAGGGTTTGTCATGTGTTTTAAAGTCTGCCTGTTGCAGACATGGAAATTATAAATACTAAACTTAATGATAAAACAAACAGGTAAACTAATATAACTAGAAAGAAGGTTATATTTTTTTCTGGGGGTTCAAAACCTGTATCTTTTTATGATCTCGTCTATTAACGTTTTGTGTTAAGTGCAATACTTTCATTCTTGCTATAGATAATAAGAGTATAGAACAGAAAATAATTCAGACTAATAAGAAACGGTTATTTGACAATGGCTGTGGTTATATAATATTAGAAATAAATTGCCTGTTTTAACCGTTCGTTAGTCGCTCACCTATTTGTGAGATACGTGGCCTAAGTATGTTTCATTATTATGGCAATAAATAGAGGTAAAGGCTTGCTGAGCCAGGACATCTTACATCATACCTTTGTTATTGTTTCCTGTAAGTTTCAACCATTTCTCCCTAATGATAAGTTTGCAAACAAGGTAAAGGTCATCACGTGTGTGATGCTGTATCTGTCAGATACATCGCGCCAATTCACGTTACGATTATCCCCGATATCGGATTCAACTACGTCATTGCCACAGAATGCTGATATAAGTGGTTGTGTTTTAGCAAGGTAAATGAGAGTGCCTTTCTTTATTTCTGTGAATCATAGGTTTGAAAATGAGTGAAGTATAGAATTTGGGAAATCCTAAAGATTTGGAGGAGGTACCTCGCCTTATCTTCGACGATAATTGCTGCCGATTGAGGATAGTTTTGTAGAAACTGATTCCGAATTTGAAGACATAACTGAATTCTATTGTGAATTAATTATACTTATATAACTACATGCTCATATTTATAGTTCACCAGTTATACAATATATTATATGTTTATATGTTCACCAGTTATACTTTACGAATGAAGCGGACTTCATAGGCTAATCTCTGAAAATTGAAAGTAGACTTTCATTTGTGATGTAGATGTTTAGAACGTGTGATATTTTATTCAAATTCGCTAGATATTTTTGAGACAATCTAAACGAGATGTTTGCTATTATTGAATAGGTTGTGCTAGGTTTCTTGTTAAAAATCTTCGTCTCTAATCTATAGACAGTGCTGAACATGAATACGAAATTTGGTACTTATCTTTCCTTTTCGAGTTTGTTTGCAAAAAGAGAAATACATAGGAGCGGGCATTTTCTCAAAATATTTCTTTTAATTCATAGCGCAAGCATATATTATTAAATTCCTGTTTACTGAAAGTTAGTAAAGAAAAACAAAACACTGATGAACATGGTCTATAAGAAACAGAAACATGTCGATATTACTGGTATGCTACAGTGTTTGAATCACCGGTGCTCTTATGGAAAAATGATGATGCCAATATTAAGTAAAGAAAATCTGTTTCTGATTTTAATTCCAGTCCAACACACTCGCATCAGTGTACGAACAAAGCAGGGGCGGCTGGTGGCTCTGAAAATTGGTGGTTCACAAAGTTATACATGCAACTTGATTTTTTAAAGTAACAACATTTCTTTAAGCCTGTCACTACAGACTGCTCTACACACAAGTTAACGGTAATTCACAGCATATAACACAACATTCACATTTCATAAACACTCTAGAATATTTATCGTATACATCGTTGTTAAAGTTCCTGTTAAAACATCTTGTTTTTGTTTTGACTATTTGTGTGATGTTTAGTTTCGGCATGGGTCTTCCAAGTCGCTTAAGTTAAATTTTTTCTTCTAAGGTCCTGTTTGAAAAAGGATGTGCTAAAAGACACTTTATGGACTTCATTGTTTCTTCTTATAACACAAATTACCTGTATTTATATAAATATTTCTGATGCACTACTCAAAACAGGCAGAGCTAACAAAACACGGCACAAACCATGTGGCTATGTACTCGTAGGTTACATTTAACATAGGCGCAATAGATGCCGCTGCTGTGATGAAAGAACGAGCAGGTTAGGCATCCACTATTCTCTGGCAGCTAGGTTAACCAACCACATGCAGCCATACGCCCCGCATCGTCCCACTACTTGCCTCGGCAAATCCTAGGTTCGTCCTGCCCTATACCTCCCCATTGTATGCCAGTGGTTTGCATCTGGGAGTGAACTACTTGGCACCTGCAAACAATACAGCGCGCTCAGGTCCCCTGCACTAGACAAGGTCGAAATGAACTCCAAATGGAACATGACATTACATTAAAGGGAGACCCAGGATTTTGGTTGTAGCGCAAATATGCTACCCCCTTCAGAAGCCGCCCCTGGAACGAAGGCAAGACTACGTGAGAGGGGAGGAGCATGGAAGCATTTCAACGTATAGCAGATATTTTATGTTGTTCTTGTGGCATATGCTAGCGTGTGCTTCGCGTGATAGTTTGGATGCAACATTCAAGACATCCATAGAGTAGAAAAGTCACCTGACTTTATAAAATACTATTGCTTGCATTAACTTTCTTTTAAACAAACGACTAGCAGAGACTACGTCCTTGCTATGTTAAACAAATGAGCAGCAGTGTAATATAAAATTCTTCTGCAAGGAACATCCGTAGAGGATAGAGGTACATCAGATTTACTCTGCAAGTGTGCAGAAAAAGAATTATAAATGAATAACCCTGTGTGATGCATAATCGACGCATCAATACCTATTGTGTTATTATATTTATAATTATTATTTTGTTGACGTAGGCATAAAAGTAGACCAACGAAATATTTTAAATATTTTATTATATGCAGATGACGTAGTAATTATACAGGAAACATAAGATGATTTACAACGTTCAATACACACGCATAACCAAATATGCAAAAGTTTTAATATTGAAATATCAATAGAAAAGTAAGAAATAATGGCAAACTGGGGCAAAATACCAATAAGTTAGAAAATAGTCGTTAATGACAAAGTATTGGAACAAGTATCTTCCTTCAATTGTTTAGGGTGTGATATGAGCAATGAGAAAGATAAAGATACGAACAAAAAATTAATGAGATTTCAAACAATTTGTGGAACAATTCACAAAACCCTAAAGAATAAAATAAGATCTGAAACAAGAATAACATTTTATAACACCATGGCGGTCCCAACGTTACTTTATGGATGTGAAACCTGGGTACCTACACAAAGAACCACCAGCAAAATATAAAGCTGCGAAATGAGATTCTTGAGAAGAACAAAAGGATGGAGATAGTCAGAAATGAAAATACAAGAAATGAATTACAAGTGGAAGCTATCACCTCAAGAATGGATAGGTACAGAAGAAGATAGTTTGAACATGTTGGAAGAATGGATGGTACAAGACTGCTAAAAGTAGTTTTCCAATATAGTCCTAAAGGAAAGAGGGACGTAGGGAGGCCAAGGAAAAGTTGGAAGGAGACACTGTGAAGACGGTACAGGCGAGAACCTAATCCATGAAGTGAAGAAGAAGAAGAAGATTATTTTGCATCATTAGTAGCAGGAGAAAAGGAATTATCGATAATCTTCTAGATTTTGTGTAAAATCAAGCATCAAATTGTATGATTGAAAAGTTAATCAGTCAGTAGCAGAATTGAATATTTCTCCGTTCCGAAACCTCGAACCTGGGTCCAGAGATCATCGCTCGAGAGCAGCCGTGGAGAACTTCAAGAATTCTGCTAGAACTTCACCAAAGGTGAGAAATCCAACACCACCACCTTCATCCACAATAAACCGCTTCAAATTGAATCGCTGGAAGGCATGCTTCGCAACGACGGTCCACAGCAGGCTCTGGATTATTTCCTTTTTGTATTGGTTAGATGTCACAAGCTTGGCACTCAAGCATTAACCTATGAAGAATGCTGTATCTGAGATTCGATCAAAAGAAAGCCAGGGCTAAGATAAACATTAAGTGAAGCACTAGCACTAAGAAGATGTAGTTTTAGTGCACCCTCTTAGAAAAACAATACTTGCTATATCCTTATGATTTTTAATCCTCAGATGTACATCTTCGATGGTTGTTCAATAAAAAAGGATCACAATTTTTTACAACGTAATTTACTCATTTTCACAATTTTGATGGCCCTTCTCAAAATCGGCTTCCCTGAATGCGATGCAATTGTCCCAGCGTTTCTGCCAGTCTTAGAAGACATGCTGGAAACCATTATTTGAGACATCCTTCAAAATCACCTCCGCAGCCTTCACCACGCTTCCCACGAAGGCGTTTCTTCAAGTTAGAGAATAGGAAAGTCACATGGGGCTAAATCCGGACTATAGGTAGGATGAGGGATGCACTTCACGTTGACTTTTGCAAGATATTCAGCAACAACATTGGCAATAGGTGACCGCGCATTATCGTGTTGCAGCATCCAGCCTGCTTCATGGAAATGTGGTCTTTTGCGCCTGATATGAACTTCCAATGTTTTCACGACATCCCTGTAGTATTGTCCAATTACTGAAGTGTGTGCAGGTTCAACATGCTGATAAATTATTCCATGAATATCAAAGAATGAGATGATCATAACCTTGCCAGCCGAAGCAGCCACTTTTGCTTTTTTGGAGGTTGGTGACGAAGGCGATTGCCACACTCAGCTTTGCGGTTTGCTCTCAGGATCAAAATTATGTAGCCAAGTTTCATCAGCAGTGATTACGTTTGAAAGAAACCCCGGATCTTCCTCTAACATCAACTTTAACTGCACGTAGTACCTGCATGCGAATGGCCTTTAGTTCGGGAATAAACAGTCTTGAAACCAATCGCGTACAGTTACGTCTCATGTGTAATGTCTCTGTCACTACGTGTGGGTGGCACCCAATGAAATGTTCAGTATTTCAGAAAGTGATCTTAAGGTAATTCATCGATCCTCTCTCACAATGGCAGCAGCAGTATTGATGTTTTCTTTCGCAAGAGCAGGAACTGGTGCACCAGGTCCACCTTCCTTTGAAATTGATTGTCTCCCCCCTTTAAACATTTTAAACCACATTCGAGCTGTGCTGTAGGGAAGAATAGACTCTCTATACGCCTGCTGTAACATTATATAGGCCTCAACTGAAGATTTGTTGAGACGAAAGCAGAATTTCTAAGCCGCATGTTGTCTCTCAAATGTTACCTCCGTTGCAGTGGTAGGTGATACTGAACATATCTGAATTAACCTGGTTCTCACAGGCGGGAACCAGGTGTACAAACAATGAAGTTACTACAGCGTGTTTGTTTCACTTTAAGAGGACAGAATTTTAGTGCAAAAACTTATGACCATAAAAAATTATCGTTCTTTATTGAACAGCCCTCGTATTCATTTAATTTACCGAGTACATTACTCTTGCACACTCTGTAGTTTTCGAACAATTTGCCATGCACTACTTAATATTAATTCCTTCCCTGTGGTTGTTTTAAAACTTTCTGAAAAAAGCTCTTACTGATTTAATTAGATGCTTATGGAATGGCGTAAAAGACAAAATAGTCGTTCCGCTAGTAGCTCAAAGGCTGCTTTTAGTGTTATTATTTTTCTTTTCTATTTAAGATGCTGCTTTGAATACCTCAAATAAATGTGTTACTCCATGTAGCACGTTAGAGATGAGGAAGGAATGATTCTACAGATCTGCTTTTGTGGAAACACTCTAAGTTTCGCTTCTAAATTGCCCTAGCAACAGAATAGCGCCCGAAACTAAATCACTTAAAGCAAGAGTAAGGAATGCTTTTCCTTGTGAAAAGAGCACACACACAACGTTTACACTTTACTCTCCCATCCCTTTGTCTTACTTACGGAGCAGAGTTTTCTTCAACACATATTTCCTCGGTGTCCTTATTACAATTACTGCAGTATTCAAGACGTTCTGCCTTGCCCTAGACAATTGAAGGGGAACAAGAGAGCAAAATGGCGAGTATATGCAGAGCAACGAACAAAAGCCTTATTGTTCCGCTAAAACTTCCTACACCATATTCCAAAGTGCAACAAACCTTTGAAAGTCCATAACGTTAGGATTGTAAGAGCAAATACTACTAACATGTAAGCCTATTTCAGCTATAAGGGTGTGAGGTACGTTACAGAAAACTGAGACAATATGGATATAATAAAAGCAGATGTTTACATTCACGCAAATTTATATTCGGAATGTTATTGATTTTTACATAGCTTCGACAAACCTTTTTGATTTTTGACATTCATTAATTTCATTCAAAATGTACCTTTGAAAAATATATTACTACTTATTTACTTGCACATAGAGAACTTTCGACCTACTGTGTCCTACGTCTACGTGTAGGGTATCCTATGACTGAAGGCAGTCTTTCTGTTCAACCCTCCCTTCTACACCTAGAACCTTGCTCGACGCATATATGTACCAGGGCTATTCAATAAAGAATGATGATAATTTTTACGGTCATAATTTTTCGTACTAAAATTCAAAATGAGACAAACACGCCGTAGTAGTTTCATTGTTGGTACTCCTGGTTCCCACCTTTGAGAACCAGGCAAGTTCAGAGTATTGCCTACCGCTGCAATGGAGGTAACATGCAGTTAAGATTGATGTTAAAGGAAGATCCGGAGATTCATTCAAACGTAATCACTGCTGATGAAACTTGGCTACATCATTTTGATCCTGAGAGCAAACAGCAGAGCTCAGTGTGGAAATGTCCATCACCAACCCCCCAAAAAAGCAAAAGTGGTTGCTTTTGCTGGGAAACTTATGGTCATCTCATTCCTTGTTATTCGTGGAATGGTTTAACAACATGTTGTGCCTGCACACACATCGGTAACTGGACAGTACTACAGGGATGTCCTGAAAACATTGCAAGTCCATATCAGGCACAAAAGACCACATTTCCGTGAAGCAGGCTGGATGCTGCACCACAATAATGTGCGGCCGCATATTGCCAATATTGTTGCTGAATATCTTACAAAAATCAACGTGAAGTGCATCCCTCACCCTCCCTATAGCCCAGATTTAGCCCCATGTGACTTTTTTCTATTTCCTCACTTGAAGACACGCCTTCATGGGAGGCATTATCCTTCATCAGAAGCAGTGGTGAAGGCTGTGGAGGCGATTTTGAAGGATCTCTCAAAAACGGTTTCCAGCATGTCTTTCAAGACTGGCAGATACCCTGGGACAAGTGCATAGCATTCAGGGGAGACTATTTTGAGAAGGACCATCAAAGTTATAAGAATGAGTAAAGGTGCGTTGTCAAAAAAAAACGTTATTTATTGAACAACTTTCGTAGTAATTAATGTTTACTGTCCAACGTGTAAACTAGTATATTGAACAAAGCCATGCTACCTTAGGACTTAGTGGAGCGTATACATTAAAATTATATTTGTTATTGACTTAATATACCTATTTGTTGGGAACTCTTAAATAGCGAGAATTATTTGTTTCAAATCACTTTTTAAAGGAATTTTCATTTTTAAAATACCTTTCCTCAATATAACGTTTAACTGTATACATTTCTGCATTCGTATTCATGTTCCTCATGTTAGTATGAGTTATCCGATAATTATAAACATTTTAGACATTGTTAGAGGCACTAACTTTACCTTAATATCTATAGATATTTTGATCTTTTTATAACTAGTTCTGATCGACAAAGACTGAGCTTAATTTTTTTCTTCACAGATGTTTATTATTGCAATTCAATGTTTGCATGATCCTATCCTACTTCAATTCACTTTTATAGCGTCTCTGGCAGTCCTTGAACACGTGCTGCAGACCATTCTTTGTCAGGTCCTTGAGAATCGCCTCACTTTTCTTGAGCCCTGCTTCAGAGTTCTCAAATCGCATACCCCTAAGCTGAGTCTTTACTGGTGGGAATAAAACAAGGCCACAGGGTGCAAGATCGGGGCTGTAAGGTGGATGGAGTACACACATAATTTTGAATCGAGTCGGAAACGGCATGACTTGATTTGTGGCGTGAGGCCGTGCATTGTCATGATGAAGTCGCCACCCAGTCCGAGAAAGCTCTGGTCTTTTCTTTGCAATGTGCTTCCTCAATGTAGTCAATACTGACGTGGGGATGAACTGCATGCTGTTAAGTCATTCCATTACAGTAATAAAATGTGATCACTATCACTTCCGCTGCAGATGGAACAACATTTGCCTTTTTTGGTGTTGAAGAACCTGGCGATTTTCACATTGTGCTGGTTTGTTTCCCTTTAGGATTATAATGATGTAGCCATGACTAATAACCGGTGATAATCTATTTAAAAAATGCATCCCCTCCATCAGGAAAGAGACGCAGTACCTCACGGCTTGACTCCATTCGGGAGTCCACACACGTGGCACCCAACGAGCACAAACTCGGGTTATATGGAGATGGTCGTGCATAATTGTAAACACACTGTCATATGAAATTCTCACAGTTCACTGAGGTTACGTAATGTTACACGCCGATCCTCTCGAACAATCACAGCAGCTGCGTTTATGTTGACTTCAGTAACAGCAGAAGCCGAAACACCAGGTCCACCATCCTTAACACTGACAAGTCGGCCTTCTTTGAAGTCCTTGAACCACCTAAACACTGTTGCACGAGGTAGTGCATCTTCACTATACGCTTGCTTCAGCTTTTCATAAGTTTCGTTGGCTGTATGGTTTACACGAAAACAGAATTAGATTGCGCTGTACTGCCCCTCTCGCGTCATCTCCATTGTCTGGTATGCGAAATGCACGTAGTGTTTACAAAATAGAGCATTACTACCAATCTAACAATAGGAGAGTGCTGTCGTCTACCGATATTAAAAATAAAAACGCGCTCTTTTTCAATTTATGTTACAGATACGAAACTATCACGGAAACCACAAAAAATCAGCCCGTCTTTGTTGATCAGCCCTCATATTTACGTTTCCGACACTTTTAAAGAATGTATTTGTAGTGTTTTATATCAAACTGATCACTTTGCTTAGGAGACAACTCAGCGTCGTCACTTAAAGCCGAGAGAGTCTGACAAATGATGATGGTGATCCTTATTATCATTATAATATTATTAATATTTATATTGTTGTTATTGTTATAGCAGTAACAAAGTATGTGGGTGAATCCTGGAAAAAAAATCCTGATTACATTATATCTCATAATTTTCACGGTTCTCGGCGACAGTTTAAGAGATGGTACATTAAGGTACCCCATGCAGCTTGAAGGTGCAAGTGAGAAAAACAGAAAAGTAGGGAGCTGTAAATCAGCAGCCTCTGGCAATACTCTATTATTTTTCCATTGTTTGTTTCATTTGGGAAGATAATTAGAAAGGTGTTCTGCTGCAGTGTTTCTCAGGGATTATTACGCTCCGTCCCTCCCTCCCTCCCTCTCTCTCTCTCTCTCTCTCTCTCTCTCTCTCTCTCTCTCTCTCTCTCTCTCTCTCTCTCTATGCACATGCGCACTCTACAGATTTACAATTCAGAGAGAAACCGAGTATACCTTTCTTCTGAAGAAGCTCAGCTGGAGAAGTAATTAAATAAGTGTTTTTTCTCTCCTCAAATATTTCATAAAGCAGTCGCAAATTTGAGGTATAAGAAGCGATTTAATATAGAATTAATTAAATAAGTTATTTCTACCTTCATGTCACATCAGTGATTACATATATTTCTGTTACATAAATAAATCTGCCAATTTACGTCTGAATAACAGCTTCTTTAAAATTAGAGTGTGTTCAAAGTTGCTACAAGTTATGAGGTCTTCGGAAACTTTTGAACTGTCACCCTTGATTGTTTAAGCATCTCAAAGGCTTTATTATTCTCTATAGCTGTACAACCAATGTAATGTTTTAAACATCAAACTTTGTTATGGTAAGCAAATAAATATTATATTTTATTGTAGACATTCACAGAGTTTACTTGTATCAGTTAACTGCATATTTAAAGGAATTCAAAGATAGTGGTTTCTTGAGGGAACACAAAAGTATATAACAAGTTGGCTATAGACTGCACGTGGGTTGCCAATAGAGACTGGCACAGGTACCTTCAATTTCGAGCTTGATACTTGGTCACATCAGCGGCTTTATAAAGTTTTTGTTTTTCCTAATAGACCCGGAGATAATTCCAACCTCACAGTAGACTACCATTTGTCAGTGATAAGAACTTTCCAACGAGCCAGCATCTGTCCGACCAACTTTGCACAGCTCCTATCTAAATATGAAAGAAGAAGCAACATTTTAGACTTGTGTCAGAATTCCTCCGTTGTTGGTTTCGATGCCCCAAAGTTGTGGCAACATATATAGCAAGATTCGTGCTGGTATCTCGTTTCCCGTCGTTGGTCTTACTTCGTCGATCTTACCTTCGTCCAAAATATTATTACTTGATGAAGATGTTCCCCGAAGTTATCAGGAAAATCCTCGGCTAGCTTTTAATATTCTTCTGCTATATTCTTACTTACGAGCAATGCAAACTCTAAGTTACAAGAGTGGTAACGAGTGAGGAAAACATTAAGATTTTTAATTTAAATTTATATAAGAAATCAATCTTTTGTTTATTTCTTTTAACACCAATTCCATCACAATTCTGGTCTCAAAACTTTATACTGTAACCAATCGGAATCAATCCAATACTTCAAATTGAACTAACACTTAATTATTTTGGAGCAATTTAAAAAGTGTCCGATCTCTTGGGCGTTCCAGAGAGAAAAATGAATTTTCTTTCGGTTTCCACACCAAGATTATTTAATCCTTCGTTACTACCGCTACCCACAACTACGTCACTACATTACGTAATACAATTATTACTACGGCCAATCAGAAAATTACATATATTTTTACACAATTTTGTTTGTTTTTCTTTTATAAATTTATAAATTATTCAAACACTTTTAAAATATAAATCAAAACAACTATTACAGAGTTAAAGAAAATGATGGTAAGAGTGTATGAAAATTATGACTAAGAAAATGTACAATAGAAAATCCACAACCAAGCATTCGGCTTGGTAACCATAAAGTATCTTTGTAAGTGACCGGTTCGAAGAATCAAACCTAAAACCTCGCGGATCTATAATGCTGGGTAACCTTTGCAGATAGTGTTTTCCGTATGTAATTTCTATCATTCTCACGTCGAGTATTTACGAAACAATGATAACGATATTGATCGCCTGTGTTTTCCCTTTAGCATTTCTCCACTCTGGTTTCACACCGGAACACCTCAAGCCCGCAGTCTGGTGGTGAGATCGCGCGGTTAACGTTTAGGAAGTTAAGCGGCAACTCGAGCGAAAGTCCTGAATATCAGACATGATGGCTTGTTAGCATCACTTGTGTAACTGCTTTTGTCACCGAAATGTATAAAACCGGTAATATTCGTGGACAACTTCTTTTGTTCTGCACTAGTTGAATTAGGTATCCTCGTTGCTAAGCGTTCACGTTTGGTTTAACCCCACATCTTTCTCGGATTTTCGGTACTTTTTATTCTCTTTTCTGAAGTGTGATAAATCGAATGCTTAATTGAGAATACGGATATTTAAATGTCTTCTACAATTGTATTTTTATTCTCTACCCCACAAAATTTGATATCAAGCTTTTGCTGAAATACAGATACTGCAAAAAGTATTCGTCTAATCATAACACATATAATATATGAAGCACAATTAGGAAAATATAGATCAGAAACGAAGAATAGCTACTTCCTTACATCGGTTGACATCTAGATTTAAAAGTAAAACACAATTCAGGTTCATGTATTACTTAATTAGTGAACAGCTCTACGTTATTTAAAATCATGTCCCATTTGACGTCAAACAAGTATTCTTCTAGTAAACCAGATCCCAGGTATGGTGCCTCGCTCACACACACCCCTTACATTTACTTATGCAGTTGTGCTTCATCTACTATTCTTGATAGTTCCATATCTATTTTCAAAGCCTTTGACTGCTATTTAAGTAATATGAGTCGAAAACGTCGTGAAGAGAGAGACATTTGCATCAGGTTATTTAAAAAAAAAAAGGAAAATCTTTTAAAGAAATTTGAGAAACCATTGGAAGACCAGCCAGTACAGTCAAGACCATCATATACAGGTGTTCAGTGACAGTTGGTCGCATTGTATGTAAGGAAGTTGGTGGACCTGCTTTCAAAAAGAAAGACAGTAGATAATCGCTGTATGAAGGAACATGAAGCATGTTAATGGCAGCTGCAATTAGTTGTTTTGTAATATGTTTAAGTGTTGAAACTAGTAATATACTTAGTCAACGTTCTTCGTACGTGATGTATACAAAGTGTTCAGCAAATGATAAGCATGATGGTAATACTATCTTTGAGAAATTAAGTTAAAACATCAATATAAGAGTCAAATATTTTCTCCTGACAATTGGGCTATTCTTCTGCAATGCAATCCATTTAGGTTGTAGGCTTTAATCTGACGGCCACAACTTACACTACGACGGAACAACAGGTGTGATCAGAAAAAATCTACGAAAATATATCAAGAAGAAATCGTCCTGCAGTTCTATCCGAGATGGAGAAACGACTTTTACCTAGAGAAGTCAGGAAAAAGCTTAAACTAAGTGCTCCAAAACTTGCTATTGTAGTTCAAACACACACAGAAAAGTCCGTTTTAGCACAAAGTATAAGAAACGTGCTTTATGAAGCTGAGTATGGAGGCCGAACAGACCGTAGAAAACTGTAAATCAGTAAAATTAACAGAAAAAGCGAGTTGGTTTTGCAAAAGAAGATAAATACGATGGGTTTAAATTTTGGAAAAAGGTTGTATGTACTGACGAGAAACAATTTGAGCTCGTTAAGACAAAAGGGCGAGTAATAGTGTGGACCAAAAAGAATTGTGAGCTTGAGGAAAAGAATGTAACAGCTTCAGTTAAACATGGAGGCGATACAGTACTTCTCTGGGGCTGCATGAGTGCATTTGGTGCGGGGAATTTGTGTTTTATTGATGGAATTATGAACCATAAGGTTTATTATAAACATCCTAAAACACATCTATCCAGAAGTGTGAATAATACCTATGTGTCTTTCTGAGGATTATATTTTCACATAAGATAATGATCCAAAACACACAGCTCTAGATGCAAGGCTATGGTTGTTGTATAATACTCCACGATGGATGCCGACACCACCGCAATCCTCAGACATGAATCCAGTAGAGAATTTGTGGAGTATACAGGACAAAAATTTTAGGAATCATCAGATATCTAATATAAAGGATCTAAATAATGGTGTGCTAGAGGAATGGCGTAAAATTACAGTGGAAACAACACAATATTTGGTGAAATCCCTGCTAAGGAGAATGCAAGAGATTATAAAGAGGAATGGAGGGCCTACTGAGTACTAACCGTAACATTTTACACCATTTTCAGTATGCAGACAAATACTTATTTTGCATCGTTTACTGTAGATCTTTACTTTTGAATGTTTAAATATGTTTATGTGAATAGATACTATGTGTTTATTGTATTCTATTTTTCACTAATCATTAAATAAGGCAGTGTCGCTGCTCTACTTTATTTTGATGATTTTCCACTATCCATATACCTTTAAACATAAACTAATGCATTAGACGAATACCTTTTGGAATAACTGTATATATTTTGAGGCCGTGAATTTTAGAAGGTACGTGTGCTTATATAAACAGAATAACTCTAACGACGAAAATTCAGATAAATCCAAACCTCATATTTAAGCACAGTGCCTTCCAAATATGCAACACGAACACTTCAAAGAAAATTTGTCAATCCCAACTACCCATTGCATAATAAATTTTCAGATTGTTAATTTCCTCAAATCCATTTGATGTAAATAAAATATGGCTAAGTTAGTTAGACAACAAGGCAAAATAAATGTACATCCTGAATTTTCTGAAAATAACCTGTGAGTTCTGTACACTCGGAAGAATTTTCTATAATCTTATATAAACGTTAATCGATAAACGAAACACCGTAGCTGAGATGTCAAGGTCATTATCATGAATAATTGCGGGTAGCTTGCATGACAGGATCCGTAGAGTAGGCGCTTGTTCCAAGTTGTGTGTTCAAATTCGCTATGATTATACTGTGAAAACATTTTGTGGGACTGTGGTGTTTTATACGCACAGTTCTAATGGATATTTACTATGTCACATAGCGATATTTGAATGCATTATACAATAAAGTACTTCCTTTCCATTACACCAATATTTACACATTTTGTTCGTTGTGCGTTGTTTTAGAGGCAGTAAGCTACTTCTACAGCTGAACGTAACAATCAAATACACAAACATGTCAAAAGCTGCAACTTGTTTCTAAAGGGTAAACTGAATAATAAACGTATAAATACTAATTATTTTTCATAATTTGTTTCATATTAAAATTCAGTTAACCACAAAATGGGGTATTGAAAACAAATGACATCTCTAAATTTTGTGGTGGGTACATGTTTGCATATGAAGCACACAAGTGTCTAAGTTTTGACATAAATTGTTTCCCAGTTTGGATCAAAATATTTACTTGCAGACGTATTCACTTGTGCATTCTTATGATAGCGGCGTTCATACTCATTCAAAATATGTATCACTTTATGAATTCTTTTGGTACATTTGGGAGTAGGTAAAGGCCAATATATAGGACTCCTATAGATAGGAGTCACTGAGGGCGGCCGGTGTGGGGCCGCCTCTACTTAAAATATAAATTAAAAACGAATCGGACAGGAGTCCAGAAGAAGCCCACGACAGGACGAGCGAAACGTCGGCAAATAAGACCAAAATGATGTGGCCTTCAACGGAAGCTAAGGATACCTAGGGAGACACAGGCCGTGGAAGCCTACGCATCCAATCGAACGAATTGCCTATAGCAGGCTTCCTGGTATATTCTCTTCTTTTAGGAAATTTAGAGGTAATCTAAATAGAATAACTGAAAGGCAATTTATTGTGATAGTTATTTAAATGCATGTTTGAAAATTTGTACATTACCGTATACTTAATCCTATCTTTGAAAATGTTGTGAATGCAAGTGGTGAACTTTCAGTGATTGCAAAGGCCGTTACGAATGTAAATATTTAGGAGCTTAATACTTTCAAAATCTTCTGGCTGCTATTTTACAAGAATATATACTGGTTGCTAAAATAATCCGATTCGTAGATGGAACTGCTATGGTAGGGTCTCCACCTTGTCCCATAGCAGGCGTCATGGGGGGGTGCAATAGTGTAGGGCGGAACGTGGCCAAGGATCTAATGAATCTATGTGAAGTCCAGTACCGATGAACCAACGGGAGCAATTTATTCCTCACGCCAGTACCAGGAATCGAGCCTGAGTCTCCTTAACGCGTTGGAAGCACTGCCATTACGGGAGAAAATATCAATTAAAATTCTGAGACATTAACATAAAAAATTCATGTTGTATTCATATGATTTCTATCCTCTACTATTTATTACATATTTTATTAAGATCTAAACAAAATTATCTTCCTTTTATTTTTTATCCATCGCTGTACAACCCTTTTGAAATAACATATTGCTACTGTTCCTTCCATGAACAATACAAATCTCAACATATATTGTGTTATATAATATTACTACTTTATGTTAAACACAATAAACCATTCAGTTCATGCTCCTTCATAGCTTCTTTCATTATCTTCTGTAAGTATCCTTAGCACAACCCTCTTTACATTTAAAGCAATCCATTTATCTCTCGGAAGCAGCACTCCCTCTCATATATAACCTCGTAATCTGTCAAAACATGATAAATATCTGAGCCTTGTTCCAAAAGAAGCAAAAATATCTGCATTCTGGCGCTCTTCTCCTAGTTTTAAATGTATTGCTCCACATTCAGTGCTTTCAATATCCTTTAGAGGCTGCGTTATATCATAATATCTCTGCTGCAGCTTTAAAATATTATTTTTCATTTGTAAAATGCTTTTAACCATATTATTGAGGTATACACACACAGTAATTTATACAGAAGTAACCATTCTTTTGTTATTCATTGGACTGTAAATTCCTGCTTGTTTAAAGTCAAATTAGGAGGAACATTTGAGAGCTTTGATTCCTTAACATTGATGTGCAAATGTTTCCTTTTTATTGCTTAATGCTGTCTTCTATGGTTGGTCGCTACTACTATTGTATTCTGCCCCATTTGCTGTCAATCATCCCGGTCAATGATGAGTACTAAACAAATATTTCTTTTAAAATTTGTAAGCTTTCACGGCCGTGTCAGTATAAGATAAAGTATTAACCGGTCTTGTGGGCCGTGGTCTACCGGGCTCCTTCATCTTCCCAGATGTTTCGTCTACGGCTGCGGCAGCCATCTTCAGTGACACTCCGATCGCACTGCCATTGAAGGTATCTGCCGCAGCCGTAGACGAAACGTCTGGTAA
The DNA here is from genome assembly GCA_030765055.1 of Mantis religiosa. Lineage (NCBI taxonomy): Eukaryota > Metazoa > Arthropoda > Insecta > Mantodea > Mantidae > Mantis > Mantis religiosa. The sequence continues at coordinate 30,465,607 of CM060956.1, forward strand.
GACGAAGGAGCTCAGTAGACCACGGCCCACAAGACCGGTTAATACTTTATCTTATAAATATTTTATTTGTTGACGACGATGTCGATTGTGAGAATCATATCATACCATAAGTTACCGAGCGGGATGGCTCAGGCGGTTACGTCTGTGGCCTACATTCGGGGAGCCCGGGTTCGATTCCCGTGGCTGGCCTACCTGACTCATGGGTTCTTTCTGGGGTTTTCCCAAGTCGCTAGGCGAATGCTGGGTAGGTTAACTGCATCCCCGAATTTCCTGCCCCTCCATTTCATGTCCATTATTTCATGCCATCTCTCATATGGGGGTCTCTTTCAGGGTAGAAGTGTCAGCGGCAGTCTCGGCGGTGCATGGTGCCCTCCGAGGAAAACCACGAGGGCTGTTTAATAAAGATGGATCACACATTTTTTATA